>JALMGA010000004.1:65316354-65967717 GCA_023333525.1 Aspidoscelis tigris stejnegeri
AAGTGTTTTGGGGGACAGGGGGTGCAATCTCCAAAGACACTCCGGAGATTCTTTGAAGATTCTCCAGAGCGGCTCTGGAGAATTGCTATAAACTCCAAAGATTCTCCAGAGAATCTCCGGAGCTTTGCCACAAACGCCAAAGATTCTCCAGAGAATCTCCAGGGCTTTGCCATAAACTCCAAAAATTCTTCAGAGAATCTCTAGAGGTTTGTCATAAACGCCAAAGATTCTTCAGAGAATCTCAGGAGCTTTGTCATAAACTCCAAAGAGTCTCTGGAGCTTTGCCACAAATTCCAAAGATTTGCTGCAAACTCCAAAGATCCTCCAGAGCCTTTGACAAAGGTCCATAGGAATGGCATTGATCTCGCATGGGGTCCTCTTCGAAGCCTGTGCTATTCTTCAGAGCTGGCTTTGGAGCCAGCTTCAAAGATTGTGCACAGGCTTCAGAGCTTTGGGTTTCGCCCCCCAGCATGGGTTTCACCCCAACCCCATTGCCCAATTGTAGTGGAAACAGGCTCCGTATAATCCGGATTTGATGCCTGAAGACCCCATTGTAGACCACTGTAATGGGGTTCTACAGGAAATCTGGATTATAGGTCCTGAAGGACCCATATGATCCAGATTTCCCTAGAACAGGTGGAAACAAATGTGGCTCTAATGGGGTCTGCAGTGGAAATGGGGCCTTCCTGCTCTGTGCCTAATGGGTCCTTAGTGGATCCCTAATGGGGACTTAATGCTAGTGGAAAAACACTCCCAATTACATCATCCTTCATTATTCCAGAATTCTCTATTTTCTTAGCCATTTCGATTTTCACTTTCACCCCCTAAATCCCCAGGATGTAGCAAAGACATAACAAATCCTGTGCTCATTTGAAACATAGATTACTCTGGTCCAACAACTTCTTCCCACTAGATGTCTATGAGAAGTCCACAAGCAAGACAGAAGTGCACTTATTATTTTCCAGAGCTAGCTAAGATATGAGAATGAGAAAGTGGTGGCGGTGGGAAATACATACAGACAAACTTGGAAAATCAACAACACATTTCACTTCTACATTTTCTGAGAAATTTTTACAGTGGTGTCAGCATCACGTCATTGAACAACAGTGATTCATACCCTAGTACAGCGGTTCTCAACCTTCCTAATGCTGCGACCCCTTAATGCAGTTCCTCAGGTTGTGGAGACCCCCAACCACAGGGGTGGGGCAGCTCGGGTGAGGATGGAGCGGGAATGGGGGAGACTCATTGTGACCCCTCCAAAAGGGTAGTTCAGCCCCCAAAGGGGCTGCGACCCACAGGTTAAGAACCACTGCCCTAGTAGGACCCAGTCACTATAAAGACATTTTTCCAGTGCCTGGTTCACTGTATCTGCCATTACACTGCTCATTCTTTTAACTGCAAGTCTGCAGCCTTACTTCATGGACACACAAAAGTCTATAGCTAATGTATATTAAATCTTATTTTGTACTTGTGCAACATTAGAATGTCACAGATGAGTGAGGCTTTAAAAGTATTCAGAAATAAAGGACTTATCATTCATCTCAACCTAATGTGTAAATCCCACACACGGAATTCTGTACCTGAGCAGGATCGAGCCTTTCCCCACTTCTGAGCCTGAATATCTACACAAATGTCCCTGTCAGCATGACTCTTGAGCCTTGCTGCCACCATGTGAGTGGAGGAAGGACATCAGGCTCAGGATGAGATTTCCACACCCACACCTGTCCACAGCAGTGCCCTGACCATTTCATGGAAACACTGTGAGGTAAATTAAGGGGGATACCAGCGCCTGCACATACAAGCAAACTCATAAGGAGCCTGGATTATGGAACTTCCGAAGGCAACATGATCTGTGGCAGAGGGAAATGGCTGCCGCAATGGCCCTACCATACCAATGGCACATCCTCCTTACAGCCACTTACTGGGAAGTAAATGGGGACACAGCTGTTATGCACTATTGTCTTATTACTACTACTGATCACCCCACCCTGTATTGCAGTCTTTTTATGTAGAAGAAGTATTCTTGCTCTCCTGACTGTTTTGAAGTTGTTTAGTAGTACAGCTCTTAGGAGACTTCAACATGTGAGTCTCTAGGACTGGCTTGAGATTTCACAGCCTCCAGGCCAGCCACAGGTCTTTCTCAGTTTGTCATTAGTTGAGTGCTTAGGACACATCATTAATTTGATCTCTTCTGCAAACCATGATAGAGGGAGTGGCCTGGATATTGGGAGAGGTAGTGTTACTCTGCAGTCACTGTCAGACCACCATCCTCTGAAGAACATTTCTACTCCAGAAAGGGTGGGACACCAACCACTGTGTTCAACCTTGGAAACATGGAATCTATGGACTTCTGATTAAGGAGATACCTAGAGATCAGAGAATTTGGACTGCTGGAACAATTAAACATGATGGGTTAATGCCATGATGGCTCTTGAATGCTCTCTCTGACATTGAGCTGTCTTAGGGTGTACTTTGGTTTTCTAAGGATCTGAAAGTAATGCAATAGGACAGGAGATGGTTAAAGGGTAAGCAGCATGAACATGGTCAAATGCATAAGGATAATTACCTGTAATTATTTTGCAGTCCATTGTATATTCAAAAATATTTCCTTACTTAAGAAGTAGCACCGCAGAGGCTTTTAGAGTGTTGAAAGATCTTCTGCCACCTGGTAAATGCATTTGGGGAGTCACCTCTGATAAGCTTGCTGGGTACATTCAGTTTTAATGCTCACCTGAATAATGCTTTTGATACATCATCTAGGCCGCATCCCAATTATAAGCTTAATTTGGTTTCCTTAAACTGAAATAATAGAACCGGATGCAAACGCGAATTTACCTGTTCCCATTACTTTAAACTTAATTGCGTTTGATCCGGATTCTGAGAATTGTACATGGCATACATGACTCAAGAGGCTACTTTTTAAAAGCCGCTTTTGGGGGCTGCCCTGCCCTCTTCCTCCTGGCGTGAACGCGCCACCCATAACAGACCCCTTCACTGAGCCTGGCTGGGTGGCTGCCGCTTGCCTGGATGGAGGAAAACCAGCAGCGGGCAGCCAGCAATTCTCCCCACTGCCCAGGGCACACAGCAGCAGCAGCAACTCAAGCAAGGAGGCTTTAAACATTCACACATCTACCAGAACCTGCCCTGCTTTCCTTTCCCCTTTAAAGGTCAGAACTCCAAAGAACTCTAAATGGGAAATACAGAAACTGTATGAATATATAATAGCCTCGATTGCAGTAGAGGTTCGAGAATGTCGGGAAAACTTTGAGAATGATTTAGTAAAAATAAGAATGTGCAAAAACAAATGGATGGAGGTTAGGAATTACCTGGAAGCGAGTGTCAGAAGTGAATTAGTTAAATTACAGTTAAGAATTGTATTCCAAATGTAACCCTTAGCTCATAAATGTTATTGAATATTCATTATTTAGGGGAGGGAGGGGGTGGGGTGGGGTGGGGAAATAAGGGAAGAATGTATAAGTGCATAATTATGTAAAAATTTTATTGTAGATAAAAAAAAAAGAACTCCAAAGAGCTAGAATTGCACAAAATTGCAACATTGTTATCAGGTGTGAAGTGCCTGGATTGCTACAGTGTAGCGGCTGCTGTGAAGGTTGGATTTTTACACTGAAATCACTGTCTTTGGAAGCAAGCTATTGGGAGAGGGAAACCCTAAACATGGATTCTCATCCCTTAAAATGGTAGGGTCCCCACAATAAAAAATGTAACACGTATCAAGCGCAGGATACGGAGTGAGACCTGTTGAAATGAGGGTTAACATTTACAACGCTTTGGGGCGATTTAACACGCGGAAAGCGTGTTAAACCAAATTGACGTGGGGTCTGCAAGGATTGAAAATGGTTTGAAATCGAAATAAGCTTGTAATGGGGATGCGGCCCTAGTGAGGTGTCCATGGCACCATTTGGTTCAACTTTATGGAACTACTTTCAGACTGAAGACCTCATGATACAGACAGGACTCAACTCACCTTTGCTTATCAAAAAATAGCTATATGGGATTAGAATGGGTGAGCCCAGAGCATGGCAAGTGCATCTCTTCCAGACTTTGAAGCACACAGTGGCCTGTCAGCTTCTAATAAAGTCCTTCCTCAGCACAAAGGTGCACTCCAAATACTGCCCAGTCACAAATACAAATCAGCAGAGTGTTAGAGAAAGTGGTGGCTGGTCAGTGCTAATGCTATTGGAAGGAGCCAAATATGTTGACCCATTTCACCCTGGCTTTTGATGTTGTGCAAGTCAGAACTTGACTCAGCTGCCCTCGGCTCCTGCCCTGTCTGCGGGAGTGACTATTAATCCTTCACTGATCGTTCAGTGATTTCTGCAGGTTAGCTGTAAGAGACAATCTTAGATGCCATTTCAAAGAATCGTGTTGACTGTGCTTCTTTGCGACAGGGTGCTATTCTGTCACCAATTAAATTTAACGTCTCTGTGATGCTTCTGGTGGCAGTCATCAGGACATTGGAAGTGCTTTATTTTAATCTTATCTCAGATGGATTAGAGATGGGATGAGCACATGAGTTTCACATGCTGCCATTTCTAAGGTGCTTTAAGCCACAATGTTTGCTATGTGTGAATGCAGCCAAAAAAGTGGAACAGGGTACTTTAGAGGTTCTCTGAATGTCCATTGATTGGCTCTGGGAGCCCTTTGGTACTTGTGACTAAGCTTTTGGCTTTCCATGGCATAATTAGCATTTATAGCAGCTTTTTTACTTAAGGTCCTAATGGCACTGAAGAGAGGTTCTGCAAGAGAGTAGCACTGTGGTGGACTGTGTTTAAGAACCTAACAAGTTTTCAGTCATTGCATTTGTCTGCAACACAAAGAATAATAATGATAAGCCAGAGTTATCAAAGCCTATGATTCATTCCATCCATTCTTTTATGAGAAAAGGTCACTAAACGTTCCATTCTCAGCCCTATGCTTTTTTTTTTTATTGACCAATTTAAAGAACAGCTATAATGTGTTAACAATTCTCCAGGGTGTTCCCTAGCTTATCTGCTGGGATAACGAAGTGTGGCATTCTGGGAAATTGTTTCCTTTTCCAAACCTATGTTCAAGTGGATGGATGTACACTAAAAATAACTGCTCTAGAAAATAGCATATACTCTAAGAGTTTAAGTAAAGGAGTGGATTAATGAAATAACTATACTTACATGGTGCTTTTAGCCACAAAGGATCAGTTTACCCTTGCAGAGAGGTCCCAGACACTCTCGAGGATGCCCACTTTTGATTAAAATGTTGCCCACAACGTGACCAGGAGCAGCTAACGAGCTCCTGGTCAGCATCATTTACACCATTTCTGGATGTGATGCTACAAGTGGGTGGGTGCTGGATGTTGCTAGCTCCATTGCCATGGCAATCCAGCCTGCCCAGGGCAGACCATAGGCACTTTATACCATTCCAGGGAGGTAAATGCAAACTGCCTGATGTGTTGTTAATTCCTAGCATACCACACTCCACCTGTATTATGTACTCAGTAGTAAAAAATGGTTGTACTGGGCTCCATCCAGATGCATTCTACACTACACAGGGAATGTGAAGTCCCAATGGCGCTGTCAAACAGGACAATCGGTCTTCCATTGTCCCACTGCCGTGCATGACCGTATATGGCCGCTACTGTGCACTTACCTTAGTGTAGGAGAAAGAACTCTCGCAGTGCAATATCTACTTAGGTTGCAGTATTCTCTTAATGTAGGCTGCAGTACGAGAAGCACCCACGAGATGCTGCCTAACAATAAAATGCACCTCAAAACCTGCTTGGCTGCCTGAACCCACATGATGCCTAAACTCTTGTAGCTCCATAAATGAAAGTACAGAGCTGATTTTTAGAAGGGACAATCACTTTTTCCCGCGCAGTGAGTATACTGCGATTTTTCATTTAAATGCAGATTTGACAGCTTAGCCTGGAGGCAACCCTGGACACCACCTGGTAAACATTTATGCCATCATTGGCACTCATGGAATCAACAAGCCTTCTGGAATCCAAACCAGCTGATGAATATCCTTTGAAAAATAGATCTGTTAATGTTCCAGTTCTGATGACAACAACAACACTGAACAAACTAACAACAACAACACTATAGAAAAAAAATTCCTACAGAAATTGTAGAATGAATAACTCCTGGTGGCAAAAGAGACTGAAGTTTGTAAGTTCAGTTGGAAGTTCTTTCTCCTGGCAAGTACAAGTTCAAAAAAAAAAAAAAGATTTGCCAAACTTCAACATCAACAAACTACTGCTCCGTGGAAGAAGATGCTTGTTGGTGCTCATCTGCACTGGGCACTTCTTCCTGGTGTTTCATGCATGTTTTGCATGCTATTTACTGGCAATGTAGTATCTCCTGTACGTAAGTCCTTTCCCAGGATTTGAAAGCATGTTCGATGGCTCAGTCCAAAGCAGGGGCATACCCTGACACATCCTTATCAGGGTCAGCAGTGTCTCTTCCTTTCCTCAATTGCACTGAGACTCCTGACCAACTGTGGCTTCAAATAGAAAATGGTACATTGGTCGGGTAAGCATGGTTCAAGAGATTGGATAGAAGAACTCTGATTGGCTAATGGTGAAATACTTAATGTGTCCTGGCATTTTCCCATTGTGAATTTCTGTGCTGTCTAAAATGTCCCACAGAAATTGAAAGAGCAAAGGAATTTCTAGGCAGGAAAACAGAATCCCACCCTTGCTTTCAACTTCCATTAGGTCATGAAGGTGGGCACAGCTTCCATATATTATGTAGCCTGCAGAAAGGTTTCAATAGTTCACACTAATTAGACTTCCAAAAAATGTGTGGGAAATGAGCAATTACCAAATGCAACTACAATCGTTTCCTGAATGGTTGTTCAGAAAGTTGCACATTTTGAATACAGATAAAGTGCTGTATTCAATAATGTTGATATTTGGCAAAATGTAAAATGTTTAAACTGAATTGTCTAGCTTCCTTCTCTGTACTCCCACCCCTGCATATGATATCTATATTTTACGAAAAGGAGGAAAAGAAAAGGAAGCACCTCTTTCCTTTCTAATGCTACTAGTTTACTAGAAGTAGTAACAGTTCAACTGCTGCCTGCATGTTTACAGGGGGACTGGAGGAAAAGAAACATCTCTGCACAGAAACTTAAGAACATGCCATTCAGTTATCTGCATATCGTACTACTTGTGATTGCCCCTGAACTGCTGGTGTGGCAGCATGCCAGTTGACAACAGCAGTTCAAACAGGAAGTAAGGAATAGGTCAAGCAAAATTGTAAAGAAGTGAGCGAAAGTTCCACACCTTGGATCCTGGTAACATAGATGTGTTGATTATACAGCTTCCAGACTGGCTTTGCCTGTGGCACTGCCAGGTCGGAGAAGATGGACCTGGCTGAATAGAGAGGTGGTGGTCTCAAAATACCCTCATCTGCCACCAGGTAGCTACTGATCTTCATTGCTATCAGATAATTCCCTCTCCCCATTTCAAACCCAAGGTATGGACAATAGAGGGATATATCCCTTTAAAACAACAACAACAAAAATAAAGTAAAGAAGGTGGAATGAGAACAGGAGGACCACATGCTAGGGTCTCTTGAAGGTGACTTCATGCTGGCTGGTATACCAGACCAACAAGTGTACTAGAAGCCTTCCTTCTGAACATTGGGGTGGTCTAAGGGAGACCCTGGGTTACTTCTGAACTGATTGATTGATTGATATGTGTGAATACAGCCTTGTTGTCTTTGTTAGCTTTCACCTGCATATCTTTCGGCAGACATCTCCCAGATAGTGGGAGTAGAGGAAAGATAAAAGAAATAAACAATAAAATCCCAGTCACTGGAGGAATGCTCCATCTGGTGGGAAGTCTTCAGCAACATATTCTTGGGAACTGATTTTATGCCTAGCTTTGCCCTTTTGAATTGAGGCTCTCCCATCTGCTGAAAGAACATTTTGGGATTCTGAAAAGTCTGGTACAAATATCAGCAATCTGTAATGGACAAACTAAGGAAACTCAACAGTATGGTTTATTTCAGGCAAGGAAAAATGTGTTATATTACCAATTTTCAGGCACTTCTTGGCCTCTAAATTGTATGGCCGTGTAGTTCCTCATAAATCCTGTCTGTTCCCAGAGGCTAAGCAGCATTAGGCCTAGTTAGTACTTGGAAGAGAGACCATCTGGCAGTAGAAGAAGAGTTGGCTTTTATACCCTGCTTTTCTCACCTGTTCAAGGGGGCTCAAAGCGGCTCACAAACCTTCAGTTCTTCTCCTGACGAAGACATCCTGTGATACCTCAGGATGTGAGAGCTCAGAAGAGAGCTGTGACTAGCCCAGCTGACTTCAGAGGAGTGTAGAATCAAACCTGGTGATTCCCAGATAAGAGTCTAGCACCCTAACCACAAGACCAGACTACAGGGGATTGTAGACTAGGCTGGAAAAGCAAAACAAATAAATAAAAGAGAGCAACAGAGAACAATGTGTGTATTGTCAAGAATAACTGCATGAATTTGTTTATGCAGTTGCTAGGATTCAAGCTAAATACAGTGTCACCTTTAGATTTACCTTTGTGTGTTTGCCAAGAGCTATAATTTGCAAAAGACATTTCAGAATCAGTGACACCAAGGAAATTAATTAAAAGCCCAACTCCTTTTTCCTATAAATATATATATAGCCATTCAGATTTTCAACTCCTTCCACCTCCTTGTATTGGATCTAACAGGAATTTCTGCTCTGTGATCTGAAGATTCTCTCAAGTGTAAGGAAAAGAGAGGCAATTCCTCCATTTTTGTTAAACCTGCCACTTTTTTTTTAAAGGAAAATAGGGCTGTATTCAGATAGGGTCTAAAATCTAGGATTATCCTGGCACTATATGGGGATTGCCACACATATCTGTGGAAATCCCAGCATAGTGCCAGGATACAAAGGCAAAATCCTGGGATACTGCAGTTGTCAGAAAAAGAATACCAAACCCAGGTTTCCCCACACAGCGATATTACTTATATTGTCTGGCTCTTGCTCTCTGCATTCTTCCTGCTAGAAATAACCATTGCACAAGTATGGGGATCACTGCTTGTACACTTTCATGTGTTTCACATGGTCCAAGCATTGTGGAGCAAGCACCAGGTAAGGTAAGGGGAGGAGCTTGGACAATGAGAAGCAACTGAGGGATCTAAACAAGATCCCATATTTTCCTGTCACTGTCTGGAGGCAGCCTAGGAGAGGGAAATGACTGATGAATAAAAGATTCTGCCTAGGGCATGATAAGGTTTGACCTTCAGTTTTCCTTTAATCAGTTAGTACATTCCATAATACTGTTAATGCGCAAATGCTTTTTACAAGCCTTTCATTCTTCCTATCCGTATTCCAGCCTCATAACTCATTGCTCTTCTGTAATCTGATTATGATTTTTTTAAATGTCAGGCAGAGAAGTCACTCCAGTAAAAAACAAAACAAAACAACAACAACAGATGAAACTAGATGAAATAAAACAATACATTTATGTGTGATCTGTGGATTGTGGCTAAAAGGTCTTCATTTTGTGGGGAGGGGGGCACTTAAGGCAGCTCCAGATACAACTCTGCATTCAACAGCAGCCTGCATAATGTCAGATTTGCCTGGAAAAAAGTGAAGCTTGCTGAATATATTTATGTACACCTTTATTTCAGCGTGAGGGGAACTTGTGAGTACTCACTGTACTCACCTCAAACATGTACAGATGATTCCTATATTCCTATTATTGTATGGTTTGTACCACAGGATGATGAGCAAGGCCCAGGATCTAACCTGAAGTCTCACTTTATCTGTTATGTTTTGCAGCAGACAGGTCTCCGTGAGCCAAATTTAAAGTCAAGCTTCTAATCAGACCTTCCCCCCATTCCCATCACCCTTTGCTGTTCCCATATGTGGCTCGATGTTACCGCCACCTCCCCTCTGATATTTGCAGGGTACCTGTACTCCTGGTATTTAAGTGCTAATCGAAGGCACTCGATTTTAATTATGCTTTTGTATAACTGTTATGACTTTAGCGGTTTTTCTACTCTGTATATCACTTTGAGATTATATTTTAATGGAAAGTGGTATATAAATATTAAATAAAATAAATAAAAATATCCCCAAGTTCTTGGGATCACTGCACAAAGAGCCGATGTGACTTTGTTCTAATTTTTGGATCAGTCTATAGTAGTCAGAGATGGAAATCTTTGGCCTGCTTATAGAGTTGAAAAGATCATATGGGGTGTTTTTCCACTGTCACTAGAAATACACATTAAGTACCCATTAATGGGTATAAAATGCCATTAATTACCCATTAATGGGTACTTAATGGGTACTTCTAGTGACAGTGGAAAAACACCCATGAATAGTTTCTGAAAGCATGGACAAAGCTTAAACCCTTTACCATTTGTGATTCTCTGAGTGAAGTTGGCTTAATCTGAAGGAAACAAAACAGCTATTTAAAAATATAAGAACACAAGAGGAGCCCTGCTGGTTCAGGCCACAGCCTGTCTAGTCCAGCGTCCTATCTTGCATGGTGGCCCACCAATTGCTTCTGGGCATTCTCAAGCAGAGAACAAAGACAAAAACTTCACTTGTTCTCAGATCCCTGCAAATGGCCTTTAGAGGCATCCTGCTTGTCTCTCCAGCCTGGAGGCAGAACGTAGGCACCCATTCTAGTAGCCTTTGATATACTGTTCTCCATGAACGTAACTAAATCAGTACTCAAAACTTTGACTATTAATTCATCTTCCCCCACCTTCCTTTCAAGATTTGTGCAATCCTGTGAGTATTAAAAGCATTCATCACTGACTGTTTATCACTGACTCGCAATCCCTTTTCCACTGCAGTTTATTTGAAAATATCTTGCATTCATTTTAAGATCTGCATGAAAATAAGGAGAAACACACAGTGCACTGTTTGTCAATAAATTTGAGTTAAAAACAAATTCAGATGTGTATTTAAATCAGGTCAGGAAGTCCATATTTATTGTGACACAGCTTGCAGATTTCACTATTCATCTCCAGTGAGTGAGAATATTCCCATATTAAAATCAGAGGAAACATAGGCAATGATCACATGTACAAAAAAGCAGCTCAGAAGCACATAAGAGACACTATCATGTGACCCTCACATTTTCCTCTCATCTCTGACCCTCCTTCCCTAGCACAAAATGTTCATAAGATGTAGGAGGAAACTGGTCTGTGAATGATCTCAGCTTGGAACTGTCTCTATGCCATTTTAAAGTTGCCCCATGGATGCTTTTTTATTATGTGGAATCACAGCTTTATCTGAACAGCAATTTTGATCACATTATAGATTGGCAAAATGTTGCTTTGTCTCTGCCTTATATTTTATTTGTTACAAACTTGAAAGCAAGCTTTTTGTCATAAAACAGTAAGCTATGTGATGCTTGACAAAGCTAATAAGCAGTGTTCTGTGCTGATTTCAGGCTTTCTGGGAGGCATTCCTCAGCTACTGCTTCACATGACAGACAGACAGACAGACAGACAGACAGACAGACAGACAGACAGACAGATAGATAGATAGATAGATAGATAGATAGATAGATAGACTGACTGACTGACTGACTGACTGACTGACTGACTGACATTCACTTGGAGGCCTAGCATGGGCTGGGGAAGTCCTGGCAGGCTCAAAATATTGGTGAGCTTTGTGTCAACATAATCAAACACATCATTGCATAGCCTCACATGGTGTCCTCACATGCCTTATCCAAGAAAACAGAGGACCCACCAGGAACAAGGTAAAGTGAGGCAAATGCTCCACTTGCTCTAAGACTGATTTAGCCAAAGGTTTAACCAAGTAACTCTGGTTCCCAGGTAAGAGGCTACGTAGAATGTTTAAAAATGAAATGCTTTAGTGCAAATATGTTAT
Organism: Aspidoscelis tigris stejnegeri; assembly: GCA_023333525.1. Lineage (NCBI taxonomy): Eukaryota > Metazoa > Chordata > Lepidosauria > Squamata > Teiidae > Aspidoscelis > Aspidoscelis tigris. Next base: position 65,328,217 of record JALMGA010000004.1, read on the forward strand.
TCAGGCGGAATCAGGATGTGAAAATTTGCACATATAGAAATACAAACATTCTGACTAGGAACTGTAAAAATATTCATAGATTATAATAAAGTTAAAAGGTTATTGTTGTTGCTTTTTCATTTACCCATCAGTTTACTCAATTGTGACTCCTTGCAGCCATGAAGAGACCACGAACTTGGTAACAAAAGCAGACCACACAGTCTGTATGTTTACTCATACATTAAAATATCTTCATTCTCCATGGAAAACCATTTTCAGCAGAAGAAAATAGGAATATTTGTATGTAACTTGTTAGAAATCCAGTTTTTACATCAGACATCTCTACTTGTAGTTCATACATCTCACTCTTAAGTCCGTATCATGTTTTCAAAGAGAAGCTTGTGACCAAATCTAGGTATGGGAGGAATATATGGCCAGGGTTTCATTCCTCATTATACTGCTTCATTATGCTGCCGCAGCTGGTTCCTTAGTTCTCAAACAAACAAACAAACAAACAAACAAACAAACAAACAAACAAACAATGGGGAGCTGTACATTACATAGTAACCACTTTCAGTGCTAGGATATTAAAAAGGAATGACAATTTACACTTGCCAAAAATTGTACTTCTACACTGCTTCTGTTCAGGATGCTCTGGATACATCCCAAATCATTCCATATGTCACTGTGATGGCCTGAAATGACATGTTTGGCAATATTGGGAAAGCAGGAAACAGTGGGTCCTGTCATTTTCAAAAGCTTCACTCTCAGTTACACTACAGAGCTATTGGAAAAACTGCAAAATCCAAGGTGGATCTTATGGGGAGTTTCCAGAGTCTGCTGCCCAGCATGTTGGATGCCTAGGCAAGCCTTCATGGTGACTTCTACCACCATGAAGGCTAGAGAAAGACATCTGTTTCATTTTTTTCTCATGTCTGATTTCTAGACAAGTGCTCTAAAATTTGAGATCCTATTTCAACTTTAACTTTAAAAATGCATATCATCTATCTATCTATCTATCTATCTATCTATCTATCTATCTATCTATCTATCTATCTATCTATCTATCTATCTATCTATCTATCTATCTATCTATCTATCTATCTATCTATCTATCTATCTATCTAATCATTTTCTGCAAATATTGCTGTTTTGCTGTTAATAGCCTTCTTTCTGTTGATAGACATTCATAGAATCAAGATCAACACAGTAATGTACAATAGATGATGGTTGGTTTACTTAGAGTGCCCTCCAGTGGCACACTGTAATATCTCTTCAGTTAAAACTTTTTTTAAAAAATAGTTGATAATGTTAGGAAAGAAATCCTTTCCTCTAAAATAAAAACAAAAATAAAACAGATTTCCCCAGGGGTAGAGAAAATCCATTAAAAACCATGCTGTTAGCATTCTATGTGTATTGGTGGTCACCATGCGCCTGTATATCATGCATAAAATGTTTATTTTTTTTTAAAAAAATTCACATCTATGAGAGTTTTAATATGCACATTGTTATAATCTTTCAGATCTTATCTAGATTCATAGCAATCTTCATACAGATCTGTCAGTCTTTATATTCATAAATGTGTCAATATTTATCATATAATGCCGTAATCATATATTTGTCAGTCAATATATGATTATGGCATTTTGTGTTTAAACAGCTTCTTTTTGTTTTGTTTAAAGCTCTGTTTCATTTTGTTACTTGCTTGTCAGCTACTTAAAGCACAGTGTGGAAAATGTTACATGCATAAACAGATGATAATGAATATAATCATTATCCTCACTTCCATTAAACAACTGATTTCTTTTTCTTTCACTTTGTGGCCAACACCAGAAAGAATTATTATATGTTTTCTGTCACACACTGTTGTTGGAATAAAATTGGCATATCTATGTAAGAGATTCCCACATTTATTTAAAACACAATGCATAAACTTTTTTCTTTGGTATTAAACACCCTCCTAAATGTGGAGTCCACAGATTTTTTTTTTGAATTCTTTTTTTATAAATGTAAAAACTTCACACATATAAAGAAAAAAAAATCAAATATGCCATACACATTAATAAATCAAACCTTCCTTCTCTTCCCGTCTGTTTCCAACAACAGACAGAAACTATTTGGTTAATAATTGCACTGAATCCTCATGTTATCCATCACATAATAAAAAAACTTTTCTGGTATGTCAATGTTCTTCATTACTTGATAATTATCCAGCCACACTGGCTATACTTTCTTAAAGTCGTTTAATTTCACTTCCCAGTTCTGTTCTGATTTTTGTAATTTATTCACTGGTCACAAGCCAAAGTAGCTTGTACCATTCTTCTACTGACAGTCCTTCCAAAATTTTCCAGTGTCTACCTATCAGAGCCATACAATAGATAGTGAAGTCATTGGTTTTGGGTCACTTGAAGTATTATGACAATCATGTGCTGTCTATAGATTGTTTCTTTTTAAAGGTTGCCTGCTTCTTTTAGAATAGGCAGGCACATCAGGGCTACAGTTCATATTGGGTAGGAAGAGAAGCAGCAGCAAATGGACTGTGTGTCTTTTCCTGGGGAGACAAGCCCCCTTGCAGGTAAAAGCACTATTTCCTAATTTCCACTTAGCTCCATCCACTTGGACAAGAGCTCAAGTATACCACTTGACCCTACAAGCAAGTAACTTTGAAAGAGCTACTTAGTTTCTGTGTGGGAAAACCAGATGGAGTTTTGAGTGCACAGTATTAGGTGGACGCTTCTAACTTTTTGTGAAAAATCTGTTCATCCTGAACCCAGGACCAGTTTTGGGAAGGCAGAAATCAGTGCAAGGACCAGATGTTAGCGGAGAGAGGTGAGGTGAGGTTGTGCTGTTATTTGTTCAGCATCATCCTCAGATGAGTTGGTAAATTGTTCCCGATACTTCAGAGTTGATTCTGTCTCTGTAGCATCACCCTTTTCTATGTCATCTGCCCTTTCGTCCCACTCAGACTTTGTAAAAGAAAATGGATTGACTATTCCACAGAGGAGTCCCTTCAGTGAACATACAGCATTTTTAGGTGTCATTATTTTGAAGTTGTGGTAGCGAAAAGCAGGCAGGCTGACTTTTGCTATGCTGTAATATACCAAGGGGAATTATGACCACAAAAGATTTAATGCAAAATAATTATTTGGAAAGGGATGCTCCTAAAAGATGTATGCAAAACCAAAGTGCAAGTGCGAGTATCAGCTGCAGATCCATTTTAAGTGAGATAGCTTGTCTTGAAGGCCAATCATCTTTCCAGGATTTCAGGATGAATGTTCCACTAGTGAGGGTCAAGTATTTGGTGCAAAATCTGATTTCTATTGAATCTCTGTGAATTTGATTGATGAGAGTTAGAGCATAATGGGGTTTAATTCAGAAAGCTTCTATGTTTGAAACAATTGAGAGGGCTTCTCAGTTTGCAAAGTTTAAGAACTGGCAATGATCCAACCAAAATAGCATACAGTCTCCTGAAGATGCATTTCATATGGGTCCAGCAAAATAGCTGCAATTGGAAAAACACGCAGTTTGCAGACTATGCACATTTTTGGTCAGTTTGCAGAAGCATACTAGATGTCTCTAACAAAGCAATGAAGAATGTCAAAATACTTTGCCAGATTTGCACAGTCATGACCTACCAATACTGTGGGACTGTGAGAAAACTTTGGATGCAGACAAACAGCTCTGTTTGACATAAATCTGCCCATCTTCATTATTTTCATTGGACATAAGTATGTTCATTTGTAGCAGAAAGCACTAATGATTGTGGAGAAAAAGAGATGAGTGCTTCAGTGATTTGCTACTTGCCTTGATAATCATGACAAGGCAAATCACTTTTTGATCCGACATGGACGTGTTTAATTCCACATTGAATCAAAAAGCAAATTGCTGTGTATTATGAAGATAAAAGACAAGCGCCAAACCACTGCTCATTCGTTCTGCATTCCATATTGAATACTGCTGTGCAGGAAGACCCATTAGTTGGTGCTTGGTGAGCAGGTCTGGATTGGTGGTGCTGAGGAGCTAGGGCACGTGCCTTGGGCAGCAACCTCATTGGGGCAGCCAAAAATGAAACAAACAAATCAAATTGTTTTTTCAAATATTTACAGTGGGTGTGGCAAGCCAGCAACAATAGGTCTTTGTTGCCCCCTATATTTTTTTCTAGATCCTCTGTTAAGTACTAGGATTATGGATCCTCTTACCAGAGCAATGCTCCTAACTGATCTGGCCAGAGGCTTCTAAGATGTATTTGGTCATAACAAAAGGGGCACCTCAGAGGTGCCTCAGAGAGACAGTGTGTGACCCTTGTGTTCCCAAGTCTTCACCTTTTCTGGTTTAGAACATTCATGAGAGGAGGAAGAACAGATGTGTGTGAACAATCCCACCTTGAAGCCTTCTCTCAGGCACCTCAGAGATATTTTTCTTGTTTTTGTTGTTGTGTCTGATCATAGCCTAACAGTATCACTTTCCCATCTTTCTCACTTTCTGACTCTAAACCCTGCCTTATGCTTGGCTTCAAATGCCGGGTGGATGTTCTTTCCTGATGCTCCAAAACCTATTGAGGTCACATTATTTTTTTTGTCACAACCTATTGAGGTCACGTTAATTTTTTTGGTCACAATCATGGCAGTAATGAACAGGGGAGATTTTCTTTAAAACCCCCCAAAGAGGTAGGAGATAGGGGCCAATTTGCTAGCAACCTCCTTGAGCATCTTCCTTTGATAGTAGTGCTCTGTGACAATAGGAGGTCTAGGTTGCAGGAGTACAAGTGAATTAGGCACGTGGAATGCCCCACTTTTCAACACAGTAGTCTCTTTCAAGTTTTTCCATATCATCATACCCAGATTGTAACTAGATCAAAGCTGCCTTTTCTTCAGGAACTGGATCCCTGAAATGTAAAATATGATGTAGCAGTTGTGCTTTGACCAGAGTGACATCAGGCAGCTCGCCCTTATTAACAGTCCATTTCCAGCTATTACCTTATGAGTGATCAGACCTGCCATCAGCTGCTGAGAAATGACTAAAGTGAGTTTCAGGGCAAAGAGGCACCTGGGGAGACTCTGATTGCCTTCTTTTTTGTAGGAGAGCAGGGAGCCTGCAATACCCACATTAGTCTTGAAACTATTTCTTGAATCCGAAAAGTTACATTTCCTGGACTTTTCAGTACAAAAGGTAAAAGGTGAGGACATGTTGGCAAACTTTGTGTTTGAGACGCTCTTGATGGACAAAAAAAGTGGGGGGAGGGAAGTTCTCCAGTCTGAAAATGACTGTCACAAGATTGTGGACAAAGTACAAATAACTCACTGAAAGGTCATTCAATTAAGAAGCATTTCTCAAACCCCATCCCACCCTTGGTTCTCAAAACTGAGCAGAGACTAGTTCTTAGGAGTCTAGCAAGACCTAATAATTAGGAGAATCTATTAGATTCATAAGTGTCTGGGGAGAGGACCATCTTAATAGCTGTCATACCTTTGCAGGAGGGACAGCACTGTTGTGGTGCTGGGGGTGCTTCCAGATGCACAGTTCTCCGAGGACTATGTTGGGAATGCCACGCAAATCCATGACACTTCCAATATAATCCTGGGGTGTTGAAGTGATATCCTAAAGCAACCCTATTATGATGCTGAGTTTCCCAGTTCCTGTTCCCATTACAAACTTAAAACGGTTTTCCTAAACCGAAATAAAAAACCGGATGCAAACACGAATTTTCCTGATCCCATTACTTTTAGCTTTAATCGTGTTTGATCCCGATTCTGAAAACTTCATTTGGGAAAGTGTATCTTTTTCTCCCTGCTCATTGCCAGTCATGGTGCCCACCCCCTCTCTCTGACTGGGGTTCCTCCTTCTGCAAAATTTTTGACGTGACAAGGGTGGGGAGTTCATTTGGGAAAGCGTATCTTTTTCTCCCCCAGCCTGCCCGCCAGGCCACTGCCATCCGGGTGACCATCCTGGTTGCAGCATTAGCGGGTGGGGTTTCATCTGTGCTAGTTGTCCCTGCTGTGCATGCTGTGATTGCAACTGCTTGGGGATCTCTTCAAAGAAATTCTGAAAGAGAAGTGATGAGCTCTCTTTTGCTTCCCTGCACTCAACTGAGGAAGATCAAAGCTGGTGTCCGCTAAAATGATTGAAGCACAGCCGTGGCTTCAAGCAATGAGCCACTTTCCCTTTTATCATTTTTTTATCTTATCGATGCAATGTGTGGTGTTTCTGGAGATGCAACTGGGAGGGGTTTCCTCTGTCATCACTGCAGCAGGTAGGACAGGGCATGGTGACATCAGCTAGGCTTCCTATCAGGGCGGAGGGGGTGGAGAAAAAAGGATGTGGTTCCCTGATGCAGGGGTTTACTGCGGTTTTCATGGGGACAAGTGGATTCAGCTTGGACCCGCGCTGTCCTCAATCAAATGGGGATGTGTTAATTTGAGCTACAATTCACATTGGGGCTGTCCCGAATTCACCCTAAAGTAAACAGAGCCCATGGGGATGCACCCTTGGATTTTTCTGGGGCAGTGGCCATTCGTGGAGTGGGATGGGCCATCTGAATCTTGGGATAGATTGTGTTTCCCAAGCTGGGACAGCTTTCTCTGTCCTGGGATATGAAAATCAAGTGTGGAAATGACCTTAGTTAACAACAAAAGGAGTGCAAAAGTCACACCACCAGGTACCTGTAGGCGGAAGGAAGAACCAGAGGGATGACAGGATTTACTTGTTTAAACCCTCTAATTCTATAATGTCTCCTTCACTTATAACACATTGGACCTGTAACTATTAGTATGGGGAGATCACTATTATCTTTCCCTCTGTTCCTCTACTCTGGTCACATTCCTACCTACCCACCCAGAAAAAATACAGCTGGAAGAGTGGATTTTACCTTTAATGGAAGTTTTAAAAACTATTAATGTCTCTCTCCCAACAACAACAACAACAACAACAACCCTGGTCTGTAAACACAATGGACTGAGTAATTAACAGGACAGAAAACAAATGTTACAGGCAAGGGATATGGCCCTTACTCTTGTGGATTCCTTCTCAAACTGCTGCCTAAAGCAAGCATTCCCATGAAGTAAATGGGGCCACATGGTCTCAGGAATGCGTACCACCTTGGGTCCAATCCAGCATGGAACATTTCAAAGTAGCAAGAGCATCAGTACCATCAGTCAGGAGGACAGACAATCTAGACTGTCAGCACTAGACAGTGAGGAGGTAAAAGATAGGTTCTTCTTAAAATTAGGGCTATCTACATGCTTTACTTGTGGATTTTTCTCTTTTGGAATTAGGCCCAGTTTCTGCCTCCCCTTGTTTGAGATACAACATATAGGCCTTTTCCATTCCTGGCCTTATATTGGAACATATTCTGTAATAGGGGCCTGCTGTTCACACATGCTAGCACAGACAAAGACAGACCCCAGGCATGGCCTGCCATAATCTCAGTAGTATGTGGACAACAAACTACTGCCTTGAGATATATTCCAGAATAAGGTCAACTGCAGAAAAGACCATAGATTAGTTGTACCTCTGAAGTTTAGAAATGGAGGAAAGATCTACTTAAGTAAAAGTATTAAATATTTTATGTAGCATTACATAAGTAGCATAATTTAATGTAGCATGTTATCCTAGGTTTGTTTTTTCATGAAATTAAAGTCTATAGCATTATATGCCAGTATGTAGTCCTCTATTTCTGTCTGGCCTTGGAAGAAATTTGGACCATGTTTGGATACATTGTTGCAGCCCATCTGGTCCACAGGATGAAGATCAACGTGCTAATAATTTTTACTCTTTTGCATTAGGAGAATAAAACTATCCAGAATACTTCCATTGTTTAAAGGTTCTAGTCTTTGTGCTTTTGTTCCTGTAGACCCAGTGTATGATGGCACAAAAGAAATCTCCTTTTGAACAGAGAAAAATTGATACTTCACATCTAAGGTACCATGCTTATTATTAGAAGCAAAGTACCACTCAGTTTTTTATTGTTTTCTTAACTCCAGCTGTTAAGTTCAATAGATCTCATTTAAAGTTTGGAGAGCATGCTATTAAGCTAACAAATAACTCTTGTGAATGGAGAAAGCCATCAACAAACTAATGCATCTTACCAGACTCTTATATCAATTTACTTCTGTAAGGTTATTTCTCCCTCCATTTTCTAATAGGATTGCACTGTAAATACCTGTAGTGTATGAGAGAAGTTGCACACCTACATCTTAGCACAAATACCGAAAGAAAGCATTGCTTTCTTTTAAGTGTTTCCCCCCCTGGGGCTGACTTTCATGAACGGCTTCTGGAGCAGATCCATAAAAGCAGTGGAGTAGGACTGAGGGTCCAGTTTGGAAGATTTGTGTTGATCTTAATGAGCCATGCCTTGATCCACTATGGATCAAAATGAAGTTCACTAGGATCAAGGCTAATATTCCCATAAGAGACTTGTCCTTTCCTGACAGACTTCTATGGTTCCGATTTATGGCTTTCTGTTTAGAATATTGATTAAATCTGCATTCATTTTCAAATCATACCACAGAGCTGTTGAAATCCACAGCTTAGTGATAAACTGCTGTATACTCACTGTGAAGGGAAAATTGATCATCCCGTCTAAACTCTGTACTTTCCTGTTTAAGGAGGCATCAGAACAACGAGAGTTTAGGTGCTAGGTGCTGTCATGTGGATTCAGAGAGCCAATCAGTTTTCAAGTTGTGCTTCCGGTTTTAGCGTTGTCTCATTTGTACTCCTTGTCATTCCAGCTGTATTTGCATTTTAATGCTTTCTAGCTACATACTGTGCAGCAAAGGGTTCTTTCTCCTGCACTAACAAAAATGTGATGTAACATTTGTATATTGTGGAAAGACAACAAAAGATTGATCGTCCTGTCTGATGGGACAATTGGGACTGTGCATTCCATTCACAGTTTAGGATGGAGTAGCGATGTGCACAAATGAGGGTTTTTTGCACTTAATTTGTATGGAATCGAATGCAAGAAAATTCTTGTTCATTCAAATAGATCCCCTTCAAATGTGGTAGGAGTCAAATTTGATACAAATGTTCCATACAAATTCAATACAAATGTTAGATTCGAATCTCATACATATCCACATGTCAAATCGGCCCTGAACCCACTTTGAACCCACTCTCAATCCACTTCAAATCTGGATCCATTGTAGATGTGATTGCGGCAGCCACATTCATATTTCCTAGATTCACGGATGTAATGAAGCTTCGTACAAATGTTCCAAAGCATTCAATTCAAATTCAAATGTCAACCTTTGAATGTGCCAACATTCAGTTGGAACCCAAATGTCCAAATTCAGCCAAATTTGTATGAATAACAAATAATATGAATATTTGTGCATGTTCCTAGTCTGGAAGCACCCACGGAAGCTGAAACTGGCATCCTGTATTTGGCTCACAGTGGCTAAATGGCCACTGAGATCTGAACCAGATATTTCAGAATGGGAAATATGCTCTATCCCATTCCTCAGGATTGCAGCATGGGCCTCCAGCCACATAGATGCAGGGCAGTATTAGAATCCCTCACCCTTCAGGCAAACAATTGTTGCCTCCATAAAGATGTTGGAGCTTTTCACCCTTACTAGGTATTCCAGAATAAGTAGATCACTGGATTGCTTCCTCTGCATGTGTTATGTGCTGAAGTGTTCCAGTCCAGCTCCTTGTTCTGGTTGAGCTGTGGACAGACTAAAGCACTCCAAGCGTAGCTATGGCAGTGTTCTAAGTGGGCTTCCAAGTGTTTACCTCAGTAGACCAAGCCATCTGTTTGCTTTGCAGTCAGCTGGATGGAATTACAGTGTGTGTGGAGCCTGGCACTATTTTGCCAAGCTCCTGGAAGTCACTGAAGAAATTGGCTGTTTCTACATGTCCAACAAAAATACCCTTGGATGGAAATTTTGGAGTCAAGGAGTTGTGGTGGGCCACTGTGGAGCAGAAGACCACCAGCCACCCCACTGGTCTTCACTGTTCAGCCACCCACTGGATTGATCTACAGGGCTAAGAGCAGGCATCACATTTCATCCTGTGGAGTGCAATACGGAACCTTCCAATATTTGAACTTCAGCCATATGTTCAAACACACCAAAATTCAGATGTGGAAATGCAATAGCATTTCTTACAGAACCATTTTTGAAAGTTTGTAAAATGTGATTTTCCTCATTTTGGGGGTGGGCTGGTAGAGAAAGGGACTGATCCATGCCTTCATATCCTTTCCAATTCATTGAGAGTTCCAGCTTCTAATGTTTTATTACTCTTTAAATATCAATGTTTTTTTACTCTCCAATTATGATCTTTTAATTTGTATTTTTTTAATCCAAAGAAAATTATGACTTCCTGTAGTACACTATACTTATTTAGATGCAATTAGAACAACTGTTTGTGCTCTTATAATGTTTTACACATTGGTAGTTACTCTGGTTGATAGTGGGGGTGGAAGGGGGGCTTTAGTGTACTAATTATTATTATTTTTTTAGAGTCTCAATAAATCCCAAATAGCAATGAGTAGATGGTATTTAAGTAAAGGAAAACAAGGAGGGAGAAATTATAGCTGATTACAAGTAATGTGGACATCAACTTGAATCCAGCCTACATCCTTGAATGGAGTGGGTGGCAGGAAAAAAAACCCGCACTAACTAACTAAAAAAGGAAACTTACTTTTAGAACAGTTGATTCATTCAGCTGTCTCCCTCTTGCCTACTAGTTACTATTTGCTGAAACTTGTGGTGGAAAAGTTTTAATGAAGGATTCACATACAGGGTTTTCTATGTGGTGATGCCTTGCCTGAGACTTTAAAAATGAAGCTCATGCCGAGCAGAGGGAAGAAATATGTAGGGAAAAAGCCCCAATCTGTCATTTAAATCTGTTTTAAGTTTAAAGATCTTTGCTCTGAAATGTGATAGAGAGTGAATCTTTGCTCAGGATTCTTCCTAGCTTTTTCTGTGGCCAAAATTGTTAAAATATTAAACAGTCTAATTTGCCTAAAGTTATAAATTCCACTGGGAGAGGGAAGGTGTTTATTAAGGTGTATAGCTTTATCACAAATAAAGAGAACTTAAGTTCATAACTTGGACTGTAATGACCTGAAATAGCTCCCATTCATATACCCTTAGTACTAGGGATGTACATGAATATTCATAAGACTTGAAATTCATATGAACTTGGGCAAATTTGGACATTCGTTTTCAAATCAAATGTTGCCACATTCAAAGATTGACATTTGAATTTGAATTGAATTCAAATACATTCATTTTGATACATTTGTATGAAGCTTCATATGGGATTTGTAAAGAATTGAATATTTGTATCAAATTTGAATTTGAAGGGGATCTATTTGAACGAATATGACTTTTCTTGCATTCAATTCAATATGAACTGAATAATAATAATAAAAACATTTGTGCACATCTCTACTCAGTACAAAAGAAACTGTGGTTGCTTTTGCACTCACCTTGCTGTGTAGAAGAGCTAACTTTCCCAGTCCACTCTGTTCTGAGACAAGAGGTAAGGTGCTGACAGTGGGAACACCATCTGTCTTGGGTTATGTTCAGCAGCAACACAGATGCTCACCTATCCACAAAACTAACTCCATGTCCAGAGCACCGTGAACCCCTTGCCAATTATCTGCCCCAGGCCCTGCCACTTGTAAGTCGTGTGGGGTGCACAAGGGCAGGGATGAATAGAACAGTCATCAAAAGTAGTGGAGCTACTGCCAATTTGGGATTTTGAAAATTATTTTTGGAAGCTTATATAAGCTTCAAAGATGGCACTTTGAGTTTTTTCCTTGTTCTGGGCCAGGAGCCGAAGCAGCAAAGACTGAACAAGAATAAGACAGTTTGGAACAGTTGTAATCCTTTTCAAATAGGTCTATATCTAATCTGGATTAGGTACCCCTTGGGATAGTTCTAGGCACTGATGGTGGTAGTCTCATGTGGACAAAGCTTACTGGAGAGTTGCTTGTTCCATAATAACAAAGGAGCATGGAAAAGGCCTATATTAGGAAGACTCCTTTGGCACTCTGCATATGACCAGGGACACCCCAACTATTGAGTGATTTTGAAACTGAAGTTTTAAAGTGGTTGCTAAAATTGGGTGGTAGTGGTAAAACCAAAGAAAAAGGGGAAGGACAAAGCACCTGTCTTTGTTTCTGAATTATAACCTCTGTGTAGGAAAAGGCAGGAGACATGAAATTGGTACAATGGTCAAAAGGAGAATTAGCCCTAAAGAAAGTAGCTCTCTTAAACATTCAGTCAAAGTACCTAAGAAAAATTAACAATACAGGTAGAAATGACAAGGATGGAAATTTGCAATAATAAATTGACTGGGCAACTTGCGGTTTACCAGTAGCCCCAACCAGGACATTCCTGGTCAGAACTACACTCTGTCTAATGCAGATGCATTCCAAGGGGAGCAGGACCTCTCAAGTCTGCACTTATGTGTGAACTGATGAGGCCCAGAAGTGGACTTCATGGGCCCATTTTCTGGGCTACAGACAATGCAAAAAGGGCCATAGACTCTATTGTGCCATCCTAGAGATGGACTGACAGCAGAAGTCATCCCTTCAGTGAGATACTAGTGAGTTAGGCTGAATCCAGACGTTGTTTACTTACTCTGCTATATTTGAATAATATTCTGCAGTATCCTCAAAAAAAGTACCTGCTCATATGAGCTGACTTGTTAAATGTTATTCTCATTTAACTGAATTTATGGACAGTCTTAAGAGTGTGCATCTCTAAATCAATTTATTCTAAAATAAACATATATTTGTTATTATTTTGAGTGAGATTTATCACAAAAACATCAATAGTGGAAATCTGAAAGATAACTATGTATTGATTCATGTTTTAGTCTTGACATTCCAAATTAAACCAAGAAAGATAAGTATGTCCTGATCAATGCTTTAATCTTGGCATTCCAAATTAAACCAATCTCCTCTAAAAAATAGACTAAACAAAATTCACTTTGTTTGTTACTATGGAGCATAAACTATCCTAATAAAAGAAGAAAAGTGTAATTTCCTCAGCTTGGAGATGTGTGGTTGGAAAGGAAACACAATACTGGCTCAATAGTGACCTCCTGTTAATTATTGCTTTCCCATTGGTTCAAATGTATTAATTCTGCTATATGTAAACATACAACAACACAGACATATAAAACTAGTGGGAAAAATAACAGATACACAGAGTTTGCAGATTCCTGACTTTTCCCTGGCAAGTTGATGTGCCAGGCATATAGAAAGCAAATTGGATACCTTTTCGGAGGTTGTGACTGTCAGTATATGGTCATATGTCAATATGTTACAGAGCACATTTCTTTAAAACATAATTTTGAGTTGCTTTTGGATCCTGTGGTTTTAATGCTCTCATTTCTGATGTTATTAGGTCGCAGTCTCTAACCTTGGGAAAGTTTATACGAAATTTGATTTTTATTGTTTCACAAAATGGGAATTGTTTTCTGACAGTCAATAAAACTGTAGGTGATAGTCCTTTTATAATAGATTTGAGCAGGCTATTACTATTTGTTATAGTGGTTTAACTGCAGGGCAGGCCTATAAGGAATGCTAGAGGAGCAACACAGAATTTTATCAGGCTCATTCCTCACAGTATTACATGAAATGGGTTTGAAGTTTAAAGGGGGAAGGCTAGGCCAGGAGAACAATAGCAGATCTGCGCTTAACTGAAGATACACAGATACACAATTATTTATGGAGACTGAGGGCCCTTTGGCCCTGTGATTGGAATCAGTGAGTCTGGAAGAGCCAGGATAACTGACTATGTAAATGTCTTGGTGGGATGGCTCAGACCAATCCACTCTAAGGCCTTGGAGTACATGTTAGCAAGCCTTGAGGACCAAAAGGTCCTGGCCTTGGAGAGCCTCTGGGGACATACTTTGGAGCACTGCCGAGATCAGTCCCCTGGTAGTCCTGAACATGGAGGCAGGCCTCTGCACTGCATGTTGCCTTCTTCAGGATTGGGGCCTACTAGTCTGCCTGCAGTCATGTTTAAATGTGACTACTGGTGATTGCAATCAGAGCCCCCTGATGAGGATTACTCTCCATCTAATGCTGATGGAGCGTACTTATGGGGGTGGATGGAGCCTCACAGATCTACTTTATGGATTGATGAGGTCTGTATGAAGACCATAGGTGTCATTGATTGCGATCAAGGCCTCTTGTGGAAAGGGCCTGGGAAGGCTTTTCTTTATAAAACCTTCAGTCCAGTAGCTACCAATTTATTGATAGGTGCATTGCCAAAATGTTGTGTATTAAAATCAGGAGGCTGTTAAACAGAGGACTGTCTTAGGGCCTAGATACATTTAAGTTTTAATCCACATTCAGTCCACATTCAGAATGAGAAACCCTTTAGGGAAGTGACTAGCAGATTTCCTTATTAATTGTTTAACCCCCTTCACCCCCAAAAACCCATCCTTAGGTTAATGTGGAAAGAAAATGGCTCGTCACTAGGGGCGTGCATGAATATTCGTAACACTCATTATTCGTACAAAATTGTCTGAATTCAGACATTCATATACGAATAGAATGTTATGACATTTGTGCATTAATATTCATATAAAAATGAATGTTTTGGACATTCATACAAATAGTTCAGACATTTGTTAAACTGGGGAAGTGGGAATGGGGGCCTAGTCACATCTGCAATGGATCTAGATTGCATTCAACATGGACTGAGAGCGGATTAAAAGTGGATTCAGGTCAGATTTGATGCTTTTAGAGCACGGATATGTTACAGATATGTATTGGATATGTATTCATTCATACCAGATGTATTTGTTCATACTGTATATGTGTCAGATATTTGTACGAATCCGTACAAATACATTCATATCAAATTCGAAGGGGATCTATTAGAACGAATATGAATTTTATAACATTCGATTTGTTATGAATTCAGTGTCAAAAATCCATTCGTGTTCATCACTTTGCTGATGAATTCTTTTGAGGATGGTCTGAAGATAAATTAAAATGTAGGTCCTTACTGTTTGACTGGTTACAATCTACAAATAGGAAAAAGAGAGACTGTTGAGGAAGACAAAGAGAATTACGGCCTTGTACAGAATTAAGACAAACAAAAGGGAATATTTCCAGGTAAAAGGCATAATTGAACTATGGAATGACAAGATGGCGTGCTTGCCACCTGGTTAGGTTGCTTCCAAAAAGACTTGTGGATTAAGGCTGTGTTCAGACATAAGAGACAGCGGGTGTCCTTTGTGTTCCCAAGTCTTCTCTAATCCTCTCTTTCTAGCACAGAATGCTCAGGAGAGGGGGAAGGGCAGACTGGTGTGTGAACAATTCCACCTCAAAGCCTTCTTTAAGATACCCCAGAGGCATCTCGGTTTTGTTTTTGTCATGCTTGTCTGTTCATAGCCATATTTATGGAGGAAAAGGCTACCACTGTTTAACTATGCCACAAATTCAGGTATAGGATGTTGTATGTCTCTAAAAGCCACCTGATGGGACACTAAGAACAATACAAACTGTCCTGCCCATGTCCTACTTCCGTATTCAACTGGCTGAGAACAAGCTATTGAAGTAGATAGCTCACTTTCCCACTCCAACCAGGCATTCCAAATGTTTTTATGTGAAAAAGAAAGGTAATATGGGACTTTTTATTTAGGCTGTGGTAACACCTTCATTTTAAACCTTCTTAAATCCATTTTCATATACCTTTAATTTCTATCCATTTTATCTATGGACTTTTTATTCAGGAAATTGTAGGTTGTAAGCAGTCAGACCTAAGACGTTTTCGCACGGGGCTGAACGGAACGCGGAAAAGACAGCTGAGGACACGTCATCCGCATTGGCCGCGCGCGGCTTGCGTTCCGACGTGTCCGCAGCTGTCTTTTCCGCGTTCGAAATGTAGAGCACTTCGAAGTGCTCTACACGCGTTCCAACGCGGACGAGCCGCCCGCAGCCGTTCGGGAGAAGAAGCGTTCGCGCTTCTTCTGTCTCCCGAACGGCTGCCGGCGCGCCTCCGACGCCGCGCGGCTTTGACAATCAGCTGTTTGTCAAACAGCTGATTGTCGATCTGCCTCCGCGGCTGTCATCGCGCCCCTTGCCGGCGTTTGCCGGCTAAGCCAGCTTCGGGCGCTTTGAGCATTCGCACCCAGACGCTCCGGAACGCGTTTACACGCGTTCTGGCGCGTCTGTGTGTGAACGGGGAAAGCGCCCGAAGCTGGCTTAAGCTTTCCGCCTGAACGCATTCCGTTTCGAACGCGATTCAGTGCGGAAATGCCTCTAGAGATGGACTGAAGCAGGTTTAAAGTGAAAGTGTGACCATGGCCTTAAAAGGCCTTTCTGCATGGATCCTTACTATGGATTGTGCAGATCTATAAAGCCATGCGCCCTACTGATTTGCTCTGGTTGCATTAACCAGAGCATGATCTGGATTGAAGAGGCTTTGATTTGAATCACTGGTAGACCTATTTAATGACAGAGGAAATCGATATTCATGGTGGTGAATGAAAGGAAACATTTGTTTCCCTTATTCATTAACAATGGGAAAGGGAGAATACACTGTCCTTTTACTTGTCTGGATGGAACAGAAAGGAAATGGAGGATATATTGTCCTCCTTACAGGAACTGGAAAGATAGGAAGCAGCAGCAGATATGGTGTAACTTTCCCCATGTCTTCCCTTTTGTTCTCGTGTTCCTAACACTTAACAGCTGGATAAGAAGAAAAAGGGAGAGTGCCCCCAAAGTATGGTTCCATCCCTGAAAGTTCCACTTCTCTGTTCCCACTTTGCAAAATAAAATGGGCTAATGCTTTGAACTGGATTGAATTCATTTAATCTCCATGTTGTTTAGTTCGCTTTTGGGACCTTTAGTTTGCCAAAGGTTCAGAATCTTTCGAAAATGTTGAAGGCTCAAACTTGTCGCTAAACTCACTGTTAAACTCACTGTTTAGCGTGTTATGTCTAGTTTGGAAATCATTTGCATTTACAACTATTAAAACACTCAACTTTATAGTTCTTAAGCCAATATGCTTTTAGGTTCAGTTCTAAACCTCTACGTCTGAGAACCTTATAAAGAAACAATGTTTTTTACAGCTTTGTTATTTTATTAATTTCTGTAAAATATTCTAGCCTCTTTTCATTACAAGCAGCTACACTGTTCCTGCTTTATCACAACACAGTGCATTATGGGTCTTAGAGTGTGAAAATCCAGGGTGGTGGTGGCGGCGGCAATGAAATGAAAGAACTAGTTATATGGGGAAAGAGCTAATTCAACAGCCAAGATAGCATGAGTTAATGACTATGATTTTCTCCTTTGATTTGGGACATGAGTAGTGAAATAGAGAGCGATTGTGCTGAAAGATTATGCTGAAATAATGTTAAAGCACAAGTTGTTAATACTAAGGGAAATTACTTTTTACATTTAGTGGCAGTGGTACTGGGTGCATCGTCACAAATATCCTTTATATGCATTTCATTTATTGATTTCTACCCCAATTTCAAATGTGCCAAACTCTATTATATATACACTGCAACGGGAAACAAGAACCTGATTCTTGCTGAAAGTTAGGTTGCTTTTCTTGATGGTATACTCACTATTAGAACCTATCTAGCACTGGTCCTCAGATATGGAAAACAGCACTTGCTTTCTCTGGATTCCTTTGGATAAGTTCTCAAGTACTTGAGAACATATACTGTATGTATTCTCTCAGTGGCATGAAATAAAACAAAAACCCCAAACCCTTGTTCTTTCTCAGGTGCTGAAAGTTTTCAATCTATAGCAAGAATTGTAGGTCATTTGAAGTTATGGAAGATGACCTATTTTACAACCCTCCAGGCTCAGCGTTTTCACCTCATCTTAAACTAACAAAAAATTTTGCAGAATGGCACAGGGTGCTACTTAAAGGTTTCCTTCACTTATGAAGACTAATTCTGCCTTTCTGTATTTTCTCTTTGTTTTGCTCACTAGAAAATCAGCGACAGATAAGTGCCTGAAAGGGTAAATCATTATCAAAATTGCTCATGTGTGCTTGGGCATAATCTGTGTTTCATGGAAGTGGTTTCTCCTTCATGTCCTACTTCAGGACAATCATAGGAAGCAGGGCTGAATTTGCACTACAGCCCATAGTATGCAATTAGGCAACATCTAGGCAGGTGCATCTGCACTGTTCATTACTGCTAAGTTAGATGTGAGTACATCCAATAGGGAGGAAAGAATACAGAAGAATACAGCAATAACTAAATAGGTGCAGAGGGATTTATTTACAAGAGGGATCATACAGGGAAAACTAACAACTAACCACCACTACCATCACCACCACCACCAAATGTACTCTTCTCTATCTTATGATTTACAGATATATACACCCACAAGCCTCTTTCCCTTACTGCTTAATGAAGAGGGGCTGTGGGCATGTTTGGAGTAGGCTATGGCACAATAGGAAAAGCAAAGGAAGAGGATCACAGCCCACCTAGTACAGCATTTTGTCTTAAACAATAGCCACCAATTGCTTCTGTGCATTCTCAAGCAGAAGATGAAAGAAAGACCTTTATCTTATCTCAATTCCCTGCAAATGGTAACCTTTAGAGGCATCCTGCCTGTCTCTACAACCTGGAGGCAGTACCTAGGTACCTTTTCTAGTAGCCATTGATACAAGCCCTTGTCCTTCAAGCCCTGTTCGCCTGTTGAATCCAGTTTGCACATCTCTATTTATTTATTTATTTATTTATTTATTTATTTATTTATTTATTTATTTATTTATTTATTTATTTGTTTGTTTGTTTGTTTGTTTGTTTGTTTGTTTGTTTGTTTGTATTTCTATCCCACCCTATACCTGGAGGTCTCAGGGTGGGTTACAATATGCAGAAGTAGTTATGGTTTGCAGAACACCTTCATGGTGGTGAAAAGGGAAGATTGAGTTTCTGGATAGATGGCCAACTTTGATCTTTCGTAACTGCTTTTTCAGTTCAGTATAAACTGAAATGTGATTCAAGGCGATCACAACAAAATATCAGATCAGACTTGTCTCAGACATATTGCCCTGTGGTCCTTTATTTACAGACCACTTCTAAGTAGATCACATCAATAAACAAAGTGACATCATCATCACATTTTTTATTTACTTGGTGAGGTTTTTGATGACTGACTAAGAAGTCAATGAAAACTAAGAAAACTAAGTACCTCTGCATCTGACTTTCAGGAGCTGAAGCCAACATTTCCTATTTGCGGAGTGTTTCTGGTCTTCTCCTGCATGGTCCACATCATTTTGAGTTGGAACAGCATCAGACCCGTCATGAGTTTTCTAGAACTGATTTATCACTCCTTTCAAGGTAAGAACGCCACTCTGTGTGCCAGAGATATGTGTGTGCATGTCTGTATGAGCAGTATTTGTCTCTTTTATCAGATAAAGGATCTCTGAATTCTTCTGAAAAGCTAACTGGCTTGGGAGAAGAGAGAGCCTCTAACAACTCTTTCAAGTAATAAAGCATCACTTAACAAACCATGAAGCTTGTCCTCCCTATGTGCTTCACTGAGCTTTGCTTCCAGGCAACAACTAATAACACTGTAGTCTATATAAATTCCCACATGAAACTTTGGCAGTGCGGATGTGGAGGCAGAATGAGAAGCACGGTTACTCTCAAAGCATTCAGAAATTGGCAGAGCTTCATCTGCCATAAGTTAGATTAGTTTTATAACTAAATGTCCATAGTGGATACAAAGAGGCCATTGAAATCCATTAGAATAAAAAATAATGTTCCATGTGCCAGGTACAGAGATGCAACAGCTGTCAAAAATGAAGAGGAAGACACATTTCCTTAGATATATGACAAAATGCTTTTTTTTAAAAAAGAGTACATTTATTTCTCTTTATGTGCACAGACTTTTTTTTAGTGGGGGGGCTCTTCAATGTTCATTCAAACCTTTTCAAAACAGGTTCAATCAAACATTGGCCCTGATGTGACAGTTCACTTTTTTAAAAAGACCCTTTAAAGGACAAAGACCAGTGTTTTGATTTGATTGTAAATATAAAATCCAAAGAAAAAGAATAAGAAAAAATCCTCAGACTCTTACATGGCAAGCACAGCTGTTCTCTCTTGCAAACTCTGTGGCAGTTTTCAGGCCCAGATTGAGGCAGTTCTTTGATGTGGATACTTGCAAGAGGGCAGAGACAGAAGCCAGAGAAGAGGCTCAGGCAGGATCAAGAAACAGTCCCCTGTTGGATCCACTGAGCATCTCCCAGCCCCTTCATCCCATTTTATCCTATCTCTAATCCACCTTCTCTAGCTTAGAATGTTCATGAGAAGGGGAGGAGCAAACTGGCGTGTTAATGATCCAACCTCAGAAACCTCTCCAAGCATGCTTCCTTTGTGTGAAATTAGGTTCCATATCAAAAGACTACAAGTTCATAATAAAAAGAATGACAATTCTTGGCTCAGGCAGAACCCTGTTCTAAAAAAAATCTCACATGGATGACTGAATATCTTTCTCATACCAATACTTAAAATCCTATTGACAAGAGACGAATAAAGAGTTTCAGAGCCCTTCCACATTGGGCAGTGGACCAGACTATGGTCCACTTCTGACCATCTTTCATCTGAATCTTAGAGGAGACCAGAGGCCCTTTTCCCTCCCAGTACACTCCATCTGCACAGGACAGAGTGTAGATCAGACCAGGGCACCAAAAAGACATCCTGATGTAGTCTATCAGTATACCTGCTTTTTTGAGATCTACCGGTGTACTAGGTCATGGTATACTGGACCATGGGTGGCACATGTCTAGTCTGGTATATCATTACTGATCCATTTTGATGGTACAACAAAGCATGTCACTGGAATGCCCCCCTGGGTTTCAAAGGCCCCACACCAACTCTGAAGCTGGCACAAGCTTTGGAGTTGGCACAAGGTGTGGACAGACTTATTCTCGGCCAGAATGAATCCATTGCAACTTTGGACAGATTGCTTATTCTAGACTGGAGCATACTGCTTTGGTCTGGAATACCAGGGGAGAAAGGAGGAGGGGTGAAAATTCAGCCTCGCTTCAAACAGGAAACCTTTCATTCCCCCCTTCCATATATCAGTTATAAAACTGAAAGCCACTTGGAAGCTTCTACAAGATAATGCCTGCTGAGGCTATGCACTGCTTGGTATGAAGAGTCTTGAAACTACATGGAAAGCAGCTGTTCAGTGTTTCAATGACTTCACTAAACACCTCCAGGTAGTTAGTAACATTTGATAGCCTTCCCAGGAGTCCACTGGCTACGATTTATTCCTAATGAATACATGAGAAAATCCACCCTTGCCCTTCTCTGACTGTGAATGCAAGCATTGTCAAGAGCATAAATCATTTTTAAATGATCCAGAACATGAACCTCAGATATTTCTCTCATTCATTCACAGTAGTAATTCCTTTTTCTTTGAAGATTAAGCACAGAAGAGATTGTTTGATAAAGTACTTCTACCAGCTTATTGCTGGTTTTCACTCAGAGTAATGCAAGTATCTTTTCCATCACTTTCTACTTGTAGATCATGAAGGCAAGTTTTGTTAAGGATCCAGCGGAGGTTTAGCACTGATTCCAAATATCTGGTATAGGAAACTATGGTTAAGAAACTGTGCAAGTGTGAAAGTGTCTTAATATTAGGTGAGGTCTTTGCTATTCGTTAGAAGACTAACCACACTGCTAGTCACACACACACACACACACACATGCACTCACGCACTCACGCACTCACTCATGCATGCATGCATGCACACACATGCACACACACCTATTGCAGCACAAACCAATTTTGTAGCACATAAAGCATATTTATTTTAGTAGATTCTAATATGGACTGTTTTCATTTCAGCATATATCAAGTATTATGTAAAGTAACAGGAATTCATACATAAGTTCAGTGGGGAATAGAAACAGCAATTTCATAGGGAAGAAAAATGAAGAAAATTACAGATTTCTTAATTATGTAAATAAATACATTTATGTTAGTTCCATAGGCCACCTAGTTTTAGTAAGGCAATTGACATTTATGACATGTATCTAAATCTTCTTCATGTCACAACTGCAAAACTCTTGAGAATTTTAACTTAGGTGGTTTCATGATTGTGGGTCCACTTATTTGGTGAAAGGTGTCTGTGGGGAGGTGTTTCTGTGATTGACCAATGTCCCCCTTTGTCTTGATTGCCACTTGGTCAGGGGATATGTACAAGTATCTTGGTCTCCATATGCAGGTGCATCATCCCCTTCAGTTGTGCTGGGCCATGTTGATTAGCCATGGTGAGGCAAGGGGCCATGCCAGGTCACAAGGTAGTTAGTTCAGAGATGTTCCTCACATGCTGGCCATTAGGTGCCGTTATCAGGACCCAAGGACACTAAGTGCCTTCAGTGAAGGGAGGGTAGATACTGGTCATTGTAGGGCCCTCCAAAATGCATCTTCACTGCACGATGGAAGCATGACCCATGTTGCAGTACTTCCAGGAAAGCTAAAATGCTTCCTTCCTGGATTTTTGGAATATATGTATTTCTGATAAAGAGATTGTTATACTTGTCATTGGAAGATAGGTGGACTAATGAACCCTGTTGTTTTAATTTGTTACTTTATTTTATTTAAAACATATATATATATATCACTTCCCATAAGAGCAAGGATTAAAACACTTTAAACAGTAACAATTAATATTAAAAAGAATATTAAAAGTTGGACAGGATATCTATCCACGTGGGGAACGCCTCTCTGAAGAGATATATCTTCAGTTAATGCCTGAAAGCTGTCTTGTGAATATCAGAAAAGAGGCATTCTACATTGTAGGTGCTACCACAGAAAAGCCCTGGCTGAGGCCATCATGAGAGGCTCCTCTAGGCTTGTAGTGGAGGAATTCTTTAAGATACTTTGGTCTGAAGTTGTTTATGACTAAGTGTATAATGAATGCATGTTATTGTTATGCACCCTAATATTTTATTTTTTGAGTAGAAATGCCATAATTTTGGCACTGCAGATGGTTTAAGACTTTCTCGCTTTGTAAAACATTCTGTAGAACTAAACATGTTATCCTGTTGCTAAAATAGCAGAAAGACCTCTAGCATTTTGGTGTCAAATACGCTGTTTTAAGAGGGTACGGTAACTTTCTTTTCTCTTGGAAAGGAGCTTCAATGTGTGTTAATTCAAACAACCAGAAGAGGGCACTGTGCACTGATTTTCACTGCTTCTTGATTCTAAAAGCAAGAAGTTCTGGTCTTTTTTCTTTTTCTTTTTCTTTACAAATCTGTTCTTTGGAGTGGGAGAATATTGGCTCTGTCACACTCTGTACAATCAAGATGTATAGGTTCAGAAACCAATGCAAGAGAGGAGATAATGGGAAACAAAAGAAATTTTGTTGAAAATAAATCCAGTGGAATTACAAACCGATATTCTTACTATATTGCACAAAAGATGCATTAGGCTTTCCCCAATTTTACATGCAAACTTAATTCAAGGCCCCAGAGAATTTCTGTATAAATGATATAATAGAGTGAAACTTCAGCCTGAGCTGTATACAGTATTGCGCAGAAGGGAAGGAGCATAATTTAGTTCAACTTTGTCCAGCAAGGGAGTTGGACATTTTGTAAAATATGAATGGAGTAGATGCTTGTCCATATGCTAGGCTGGCATTGTCTGCTCTGATTTCCAAGGGCTTTCTGCCACTATGAGGTATGCTCCATATAATATACTAACAATGAGCAAGATGTATAGACAAACATGTCTTATCGTTGATTTCCAATTCTAGAGGCCAAAGCATGATTTTGTATGTTTGGTGGTAGGCAGGCAAGTCCATTAAGGATTTTTCATTTTTAATAACGGCCTAGAGCTAGAATCCTTTAGGTTTAGTCTCCTGCATAATGGATCAATGCAATAGATTTCACAGGGTGAAGGTGTTCCCATTTCCCAGATGTGAAATCTTGCCTCAGATATTCAAAATTTGGTCAATTTATAATGAGGTGATGGCTTAACCTGTAAGCCAGTTATGTGCTGCTGAATTCCAAGTCACATAAGCTGTAGCCATCATGGTTAAAGATCAAGGATAATCAAAATTCTTCTCACCATCTGTCCAGGAACTCTGTGGTTTATAACAATGGAAGTATATATACTATGGTATAGAGTTAGCAAATAGTGAACAATGAATGAGTAAAACTTGGTATGGACTGGTATTTTGACAACTCTTAATGAGGTTTTACTGGATAGGATTTTGTTCTAAGGTCCTTTCTGCACTGGACCTTATTTTGGATTATATCCTAATAGAGAAAAAGAGAGAGAGAGAGACTGCCTCCATACTAGTGGAATAAACCTGCAATTAAATCTAAAAGTGCAGCGTCCCTGAGCAGCGATGACTGGGTGTCCCAATCGGAAAGGCAGCTTCCCCTATTGGAGCTGCCGGAGTTGAGGAGACAATCAAATACTTACCTGATTTGATTGCAGGGCTGGTCCTCCTCTGGGCACCACCATTTTGGCTGCAGTGCCCTCCATGACTGCACGTGAGTCAGAGCTGTCACCTTAACTATGCTGATGCCCTGTGCATGCACAGTCATATCTATGGTCGTCCAAGGTGCCAGCACGCTTGCATGGCACCTCAGACAACCCTGGAGCATCATAAGAGATGTGGATGGTTGTGCTACTGGATGTTCCAGGTAAGTTTCTAGTAAACGTTGGTTAAGGTGTAGAGCACAATTTCGTGATCCACACCTAATCAACAATTAGTGAACTTTTGGGGAGGCAGGGCACGCTTGGAAGCTGTAGCATCCTCCTCAAAGTTCAAATGCTCTTCACCAGAAGTTCACTAATTGTTCACTAGAGGTCATAGTGTGATTCGGCCCTGTTTTGACGTTTGCAGTATGCAGTTTCCCCCAGTTCTAGCCTACCTGGCTGTATTTCAAAATGCTCAATGTATCAAACAACATTTATTCCTGCTCCGTGTTATCCTCATCAAGTCCAACTGCATCTTGAATTTGCTGCTTTCAGCACCTTTCACAACTGACACAGGACCTTTGGGGTATAGATAAGAGTTTTCATTGTTCTATTTGGTCATTGTTCTCAGGATTGATCCATCAGATGAGTCGCCATTCCTTCCATTTGCATTTTATCTGTAAACAACTGTGCACTTCTCAACTTTTGTCAAAACACCTCTGTATTGGAATAGCTAATAATTTTAGACTTGTAGGATGTGTCCACATCCAACTTTTAAAGAGCTTTGAATTTGTTTTCAAAGCTGAACATTCCCAAAAGATCAGATGAATCCACAGTTTTCAAGGATTAAAGGTCCCAGAATGTGGATCATCTGTATTCTAATCAAAAGAACTCACTGTGGGATTTAGGAATAATCCTCATTATTTGTCAATGGGGATACAGGTGGCTTTTTGGAGGTGTGGAGGCATGATTTAGGGGCATATTCCTCAGTTTCCCTGATCCAATCATAAGCTGTGATTTCCTCCCCTTTCTCCCTGCTGTTTGCTAATGAGATCCGGCTGCATCTCTCTCCCCTTTCAGCTATAGAACAGAAAATGAAGGAGGGTGGGAGGAATCCTATTGCCTTTTGGTTCCCACCCGAAGCTCAGATTGGCAGCTTTCCTCCTGGGGGTTGTGAAAGTGTGTCGGCTCTTAAAAGGCTGCATACTTTCAGCTTATCAGATCCAATGATTAGCTGTGATTTCCTCCCCTATCCTCCCTCTCCCCATTACATGCTAAAGCTTGGGCTTGGCTGAAAGTGTGAGTGAAATGTATCAAGAGATCAGACAATACAATGTAGTGAGCTATCAGACCATAGCCCCTGGAAAGTCTGATTTTGCTTATTCAGGGATCGGAAAGACTTTAAAATGCCTGCCATTCACACTGTGCTGATGCTGCACAAAGCTGGTGTTCAGTTCATCCCTCTTATTGGCAAAGAGGAACTCTTCTGCCAGTGACTGTGATCCTGCTCCCTTCTCCTTTCTCCCATTCACACCTTTTGCCTCCCTTTTTTGTCCCTCCGACTGGCAAAGAGGGACTCTTCTTCTGGCAATCATGATCCTGCTCCCCCTCCTTTCTTCCACCCATGCCTTCTCTCTGCTTCCCCATGGCAATTTGAATCAGGCTTATATAGGGGGTGGGGCTTGGATCCTCCACCAAGGTATGACAGAAAAGAGAGGGGGGAGGGGTTTTCCACCCTGAAAGTCCATATAAATACTGCCAGTGGGACCACAAAAATACAGAGCTCACTGCTGATTTAAAAGACTAGGATTAAAATCTGAGGTAGATTGTGCAGTGGAAACAAGCCCTTAGTTCCTGAGTCACCAAACAAAAGCACAACTTTTCTATCCATTTTAAAAAACAATTTCTTAGCTGTGCCCTTTTCAAACTTAATAGATAGAATTGTATAAAGTGTTCACTTCAGCAGCACATATACTAAAATTGGAACAATACAGAGAAGATTAGCATGGCCTCTATACAAGGATGACACCCAAATTAGTGAAGTGTCAACTGCAGCCTGGCTTTGAGCAGTCCATTAAAACCTATTTATTAGCATTGGAGTAACTGGACCTGAATTATTCTCCCAGTATAGCCAGTTTATTCCTCATTGTTCAACTATGCATCAAAAGTCATTTTGGGCACATCGGCATGGAGTTTAAAAAAAGTGGGGTGGAAGTGAGACAGCTTAATGCAAATCTTAATTCGCATTAAGCTGTCTGTATGGTAATGGAAGGCAATGCGGGTTCCAGGCGAACCCGCCCGTTCCCATGAAAACCACAGTAAATCCCTGCATTGGGATACTGCAGTTTTCTTCACCCCCTCCCCCCTTGTCTGAGTGTGCAAACACACACAGGCATGCACAGACACACACACACACAAACACACACAGAGGGTGGAATCCCTGTCATAGCCCTGATAAAATGTCTAAAAGAGCAGCAGCTTTCATGGCTTTTACAGCCAGTCTTCCTCCTTCCCTCCCCTCTCTCCCTCCCTTCTCCAGCCCGTGGTGAAAGCTCGCTGCATACTTGAGGTTGCAAAAGGAATGGGGGCGTGTGGAAAAGGAGGGAGACACTGAGCTTTCACCACACTAAAATCCTGTCATTTGCTCTGCATACTTGCTGGCTACAAGTCTTCCTTGTAGCCAGGAAGTATGCAAGGCAAATGACAGGATTTTAGCAAAGATTTTAGCGAGGATTTTAGCCTAAGGGAGGATAGTTGCCATCGCAGTATTAGCAGCAGGGACAGCGAAGCCCTGCCCGCTAATGCTGCAATCATAACTCATGGGTGTCCCCATGCTCCCTGTTTAACCCCCTCTTGCCACCTAATTTGGGGTGAGTACAGTTTTAAAGGGGTTTTTAAGTTTTGAATTAGAGGAGTTTGTTTAGCCCTATTTAGGGCTTTGCATGTGGGGACGAGCCCTAAGTCAGTTGGTTTGAATCCCTTTAAAAGTGTGAGAAAATGAGTATAAAAACCAACTCTCCTCCTCCTCCTCCTCCTCCTCCTCCTCCTCCTCCTCTTCCTCTTCTTCCTCTTCTTCTTCTTCTTCTTCCTCTTCTTCTTCTTCTTCTTCTTCTTCTTCTTCTTCTTCTTCTTCTTCCTCCTCCTTGTGTGCCTGGGTGTGCTTGTTTATTAAAAATACTACTATTGCCAAACAAATAGATACAGTTACATAAAAGGGAAAAATACTTTGTGTTGCACATATGAAACTATGCTTGTACAGAAACTGGTTAATGTGTTTCAGAGCTTCCCAAACAAGCGATCCAGTACTTGGCAGACCTCACCAGAGATGTCTGAGGGACCACTGAAATGGGAAGAACATATAAATAAATGTGCATAAGTTTCTCTTTTTCTATCTTTTCATTTTGCAGTTAGTCCCTTTAAGAAGCATTTCATCTCTTGATGAATGTTATTAACAGAGGGTGAAAAATATGCAGGAACTGACACCATTATAAATACTCTGCATACAAAATCCCTTTTAAATTACAGTAATAGGTACCTAAATCAGCCCTGCTAATGGCCTATGAATCACAACCGTCTCTGCATCCATTTCTTTGAGTTATGACTCACAGAACTTTGAATGTGTGTGTGTTGGGTTGTATGTGTGTTTATAGTCCATTGTTTTCCAGCTTCTTTATAATTACTTTCCATTTTTGCTCTCTGTATACCATGTGATTTTGTATATCTTGTCTCTCATTTGTTTATTTTTTTCTTTATGCTCTTCAAAAATTGACTTTTTAAATCCTAATGTTACTAATGCATCAAATCCTAAGTAATAGTGGTTTATGCCTTGGGGTATAGAGCACAAACACTGCAAAAGTGCATTTAGAGACATGAGTATGTACCTGATAAGCTCCCTGCTGTGAATAGGCAGATTGTACAAATATACAAGTGTTCCCTTGGGATAAATAAATTGCTTCAGGTAATCCAAGGACACACTTATCTTGCTCTTATTTACCTTTGTCAATTGTTGTTTGTTGGTCAGTGTCCTGGATTAAGAACCTCTGTTTTCATACAATCACAGGCTGCATCTGTACTGGGCTAAAAGTGTGCTTAGTGATGGGAGCCTAAGGGGTGCAGAATGGGAAGAATAACTCTGAAGATTCTTGCCACACTTTGGCTGCATTTCCATTGATGTTTTTAAATGAATTGAATCTGTTTTCAGAGCTGGGCATTCCCAAGGATTAAAGGAATCCACAGTTTCTGAGGATTAAAGGTCCCCAAATACATACTATCTATATTCGGATAAAAAGAAGTCTTACGACAGGATTTAGAAATAATCCTTGCTTTTTTGAATGGAAACACATGGGTTTTCATGAGGCGGGAAGGGGTATTCTCTTCAGTTGCCCCTGACCCAACAATCATCCATTATTTCTCTCCTTTTTCTCCCAGCTGGAGTGGCTAGAGCAGAGGGTGATTCTGACAATCACAGGAGAGTTTGATTTTAAAGAGACATTGATGGGAGCTTTATCTGTCCCCTCCACTTGCTGCTTTATGCATGGAGATATTTAAGAGACAGTGATCAGAGCTTTATCTCTCCCCTCCCATTCCTTTGCTGCTTTATGTGTGGAGAGTCTGATCCCTGCCTCATAAAGTCAGGGTATGATGCAAAAGAGAGGAAAGAGGGGATTCACCCCAAATCTGCATAATAATCTATAAATGGGGGCATGAAAAACCGGAGCTCAATGTGGATTAAATTTATCAGGATTTAAAACTGTATTAAATTGTACAGTGGGGATGCAGCCTTAGGAACTCACATCACTTCTGTGAAGGTGGGTGGTGGCAGCAAAAGCAACTTACCTGCCCCCTCCCCCACTGTATTTCCCTATTTAGTAACATGCAGGAAATGGAATGGCCCACTTCCAGGGCTTGTGCGTCCTTGTGTGTCCTGAAATAGGACTGTGTTACAATTTTGAACCCAGAGGAATTTCATTTCCTGACTTCAGCATTTTTGAATGCAAGAAGTAGGATGGCATGCGGATGCCATACTTACCACCTCTGGAACCAGAACAAGTGATCCACCCCCATCCAGTACTCATATAGGATATTCACAGTAGGGAACTGCTTGAAGGTCAACCCTTTAGACAATTAGTTCCACTGCTGAATTTCTTTCACCGTCTAGAAGCAGCTTAGATAAACTTTTGAGGTGGGATTGTTCACACACATCTGCCCTCCTCCTAATATGAACATTGTGTGCTAGAAAAGGTGGATTAGAGAAAGTTTTGGAATTCAAGGGCCACATACTATCTCCTAGAGGTGCCTCAGGCACACCTTTTGTTAGCCTACATTCTCTGTGGTCTCAGGTCTTCTGCCTATATTCTCTGCAGGAGTTGGAAGGTTGATTGGAACAGAAATAGTGAATCCACTACTCCTTGAAGTTTCCCTCTAGCTTTTAAACATGCTTTCAGACTCCTTTATCATCACAATATAATAAAGACAATGATCTTTTTCACACTTGTCATTATTCTAAACTATATCTTGGGATTAGACTGTGTGTTGTCTGCCATAGTGCAAACCTCTGTGACAGGATGTATTCCAGAAAGAGTCCAAGTGTGGAAAGGCCCAATGATGCAAGGTGATGTGGCATTCTCAGACTTCATTCTTGCCATCTGATTTGATGTATATTGTATCTTTAAAAGAGGCTCAAATTGTAACCATCCATTTCTTCCCTTTTTAAAATATATATATCAAGTACTACCTCACCCAAATGCTTGTTCTTCATGATTATGTTGCTTCTGGTATCCCAAGACAATTGCATTCAAGTAAAATGATGCTGAGCAACAATTTAATCCATGCATTAATCTACAGCCTGGTAGATTTTGGACAAAGGTGGATCAAATTATAATGTCAAAACTACTAGCAGGAGTTACATTATTCGTTCAACATCTGACATATTTGTATGCTAAAGATCACCAACAGACGGTTTACGTCACTGAGCTTTTTGGCACAAATATTTGTATTTCGGAACTGTCTGTCTGTGAATTTTGTGGCCTTTCTCCTCACACCAGCAGAGTCACGGACCTGGAATTAGCATATCCTTGGGTGCTCCAGATGGGCTTGTAACAGAGATTTACACAATTTGCTGTCAAGCCAGGTGGTTGCTTGAAACTTATCAAGGAATTGTGAAGCAGGGAAGAAGGGGAAAAAAGCAGGGCAAGAGACACAATCTGAAAACCTAAGAATTCTGTTGAAAGGGAAATGTTTTCACTTTGGTCAGGAGGGAGCCTGCCACAAACAAATATGCTTGTGGAGAAAATAAGCTAATTAAGCATTCTTTATCCCAAAGATCTACAGTATCTGGCAAATCCCCATTACTGAACCGTATGATATCCTGGCACAATGCTTCATCTGCTAATTGTGATGATTTATTTTGATTCCAAAGAAGTTAAACCTTGTTGTTATGATGCTAGCTCCATGAAACCCATGCCTGGAGGTGGCTGTAACTTAGCCCTCAACCATGTTAAATAAGAAATTAGCCAACAGATCCTGAGAGAACTCTTAACAGGGAAGAAGCATCAGACATTAAAACAACAGGCAATAAATCAGTGCACAGGCAATTTTTAGGGGATATTGAAGAACAGATGCCTTGCCTTAAAAAAACAAAACAAAACAAAACCCTGCTGTTAGAATGTTGACTGCCATGCAGCAGATGTGAGGGAGATTTTTACATACTCTTCTAAAGAATTGCCACTATTGAAGAAATCGGCCTGCACACAATCCATTCAAGAGGCTATCACCTATTTGAACACCTTAGGATTTGCTTTGCTAGAAAGTGCATACTCTTGTCCTTCATATAATTCAAGGGGCTTTTTTGCACTTATCTTCTGTAGGATGATATTCCATGGAAGTTACGTTCAGGGAGAGTGGCTGGCATTTGCACTGTGAGCACTTACACTGTCCCCAACTTATTGGGGGCTATTGGAGTGTAGATGGACTGTCGGGGACCATCTGCATCGCTATAGCAATGGCCACAGCAATTTCTGCCATGTGCTGGACTGTTGCTTAAGTGATTGCAATGTGGAATGTGACTGTGCAGCTGTGACACCCCACCCCCACAGTATTTGCCCAAGAAAGTAGTACAAACAATATATCTGGGAGTATACCAAGAGTGCCCTGGGCACTCCTGGTAAGGCTGTGGATAGGTTTTCACTGCTCAACAGTTTTGGTAGTTAGGATGCCTCTGCACACTCTGGGCTACTCTGGGATGGAGGTGGCACCACGATGTGTGAATGCACCATTCTAGAGTGCTGGGCTGTTCCGATCACCTCTGTGTGAAAAGGCCCACTGGTTCAGTTCTAGGAAATCACCATGTAATGCAAAATCATTGTGGACGGATGGATGGACAGATGGATGGATGATGGACAGACAAGGCTCTTTTAGTCAAGATCTGCACAGTGCACTTATGATTCTACTAACGAGGCTGAAGGCTGCAGGGATTGCACAATTCCATACCCATCAGGTCTCCATACCACCAAAGAGGGCTAGAAACTACCATCAAGGTCACTTTTACACAGAACATAAAAAAGAATCCTAACAATGCTGCCCATCATCCTTCCTTACCACTGATTTGTGGGTGGATGGATGGATGGCGGCTGGGGTAATGACTTACATTTACTATTGTCTGCTCATGGCCATTAAGCAAAGTACAGAAAATGGCTGACCTATAGAGCCATTTCCTGCACATCATTAAAAAGTCTATGGGAACTTTAAGATCAGGGAACTTCTATTCCCAAGCTTCAATATGAGCATGACATGGAGTATGTGTGTATGGGAATAGCACACTCCCTGTTTCCAAGCCACAGGTCACATCCCCTCTTCTGTAGAAATGTAATAGATGAGAGGGTGACTTTGGAGAGAAAGAGTTGGTTGATTTGATTGGGTACATTTTCACCATAGAACGGACCTTTTTTCAATTTGATTTCTTTGTGTAATCATTTTGGAAGAGAAATGATCTGCTGTTCTTCTACTCTTCTTTCTTTGCAGATTGGAGGCAAAGCCCTTCTCTTTGTCACCCACCCACCTACCTGAATTATCTTTTTTGCAAGGAAATCTATATTTGCCTCAATTGTTCTGCTTTCTCTCTCTCTCCCTGTCCCTCCCTTTCCATTCCTTTTTTCTTTTCTTTTTAATCCTTCTCAACTTGAACCTAATTAAGTGTGACCTAAACTGGATCACAGAGGCATACAGAAGATGCACACCTCCAAGTTCCATTTTACAGGAGGACTTAGGGACACCACATTACACTGACAATCACATTATACAACACAATGGTATACAAGCTGCAACAGATGGATTTCCTTATGTTGATCAAAACAGCATAAAAATCAGTAAAGGAAATAAAATAGTGCAAACGAGAACTAGTAACCAATAAAAACGCATTAATAAAATCAAACCAATGAAAAAAGAAAAAGAAAATAAAAAGCCCTAAGGCCATATCTTATGCACAGAATTTAAGCACAAAAAAGTCACAATAGGATCTACTTCTAACAGGAGATATGAAAAACAAATCAAAAAAAAAAACAAGGAACAACAGTGATGCACTGGTAGCTTTGAAAAAGAGTTATAGCCACACGTTTGAGGTTCCTTATCATTTTGCCAGTTGACATTAGCTGTGGAATCTTTAGTGCTCATTTTCACTTCTCCTTTTATTGTCAGTGACTGACTCAGTATTTCTTATCAGTTTTAGCGGTTTGTATGTGTATTGAAGTATGTATGAGAGGCTTTCCACCCACATAAGTGTATCTTCAGAATGATCGCTTAGGGAAGTGGATAAATTAAAAATGTTTCTTGGTGGGAATTCACCTGAGGGCTTGGCCATACATGCCTGTCTTTCATCATCTATCATGATCTATTTTTCCAAGCGGTGGAATACTGTATGATACAGCCCTCTGTGGATCCTCACTGAAAAGCTCGATTCTTTTCACTGCAGTGGTGTTATGTTTATTTATTATAGTGCTGCTTCAATGTGCATAGAACCTCTGCAAAAGAAAAGATAGATCTATATAGATAATAAAACAACCAAAGGATTTCTCTGAGTTTGCATCCCCTAAGAGAGACAGATTTTGTATGTGTGGGATGTGTGTGTGTATTATGTGTCTGCAAATGGCTATTTTTGATAATTCATATTTAAGTGTATAAACTTATTAGGTCTCTGCTTTTGCCCATTAAAAAGATGTGGAAAACTAATTCCTTTCTCCCTCCCTCCTTCCCTAATCCACTGTTTTCATATTGCAGACACCTTACAAAACTTAAAATAAGCATAATTCAAGCTAATAATTACAGCACAGAATCAAATGTCCTTAAATATTTATCTGAACGGAACTGGCAGATTTTTGTGAATTTCTCCTCTGCTTATAGTTCCCATGATAATAATTTCTAGAAGGATGAGTGACTAGAAGATGGTGGAAAGTAATGGGGATACTGAAGGGAAATGTGGAATTAGTTAAAATTGTTCTCTAATACTGTCCATTGTAAAATATCTGTTGGTTCAAAGCATCTTTAATTTGAAGCCATTACCACGGTCAGTAAGATCTAAATGGAAGTAGTAAGTCCATCTACAAACTGTCAAAAGCAAAACCAAGGAATTAAAAAGAATATGCATCATAATAAAAAATGGATTAATTAAGATGACCACGGCAACAGTATAACAAAGAAAAAATGTAGTATTGTACTACATGGCACTAAAAGCCCAGGATATCCCTATAGTGTTGTCATTGTAATGTGAAATTAAGTGTGCTTCATATCTTGACATTATGAACAATAAAGCGCCCAATCAACTTATAAGGCATGTAGAGAAGAAAGAGAGTCTTTCTGATAAAGTATAGTTTTGCTCAGAAGTGCTATTTAAGATCATAGGAGATAAAGCTACAAATTGCTGGTCATAATATTTATATTCTAAAAGTCCTATTATCAATTTTCTGTCAGTCTTAAAAAGAACAGCTTTGTTATGAATTAGTTACTGAAACCAATTCAAGGTATTTAAAAGCTCTAAACAGCTCGGGCCTCAGGATATCTAAAGAAGCTCTTCTTTCCACCTGTGAACTGACCTCCATTAGTGATGTCCCTTTGATGATGACACCACCCTCAGAAGCTAAATGGGGCATCAGATATCAGAACATCATTGAAAGTCATCATTATACATCTGTGAAAAGTAACTTTCATTAACGTACATGAGACAGAGAAGACCGGTGTGTGAACAATCCCACCCGAGTGCCATCTCTAAGCTACCTCAGAGGCATCTCCTAGATGCTTTTTTGTTTGTTTCTTGTTTTTGCTGTGTTTGAAGACAGCCTTGGGCTTCCAAACAGAGTCTAGTTGGTTGGTATTACTAGACTATGAAACTGGTTATCCAAGGGGAATACAATGCAATGCTATGACAATTTCTGTTTAATGCCCCTTGTTGGTTTGTTGCTGATATCTGCCTTGGTTAGCATCTTCATGAATTAATCTGAATCTAACAATGAAATAAAAAAGTTTATTATCTAAAGCAGTGATTCTCAACCTGTGGGTCATGACCCCTTTGGGGCTTGATCTACTCTTTCACAGGGGTTGTTATGAAGTAGCAACAAAAATAATTTTATGGTTGGGGGTTAGGGTTAGGTTGGGAGTCACAACAACATGTGGAATTGTATTAAAGGGTTGTGGCATTAGGAAGGTTGAGAACCACTGATCTAAAGGGTCACTGCTACATTCTTAAGACCAGTTGACCCAAACAACTCCTTAATCAATAACATCATAAGGAGCATTAAAGACACCACATCACACAAATTCTCTCTGTCAGCCTCATTTTTAGAACTTTTTCCTCTTTAAACCCAACGTTTTAATGCTGAACCACAGCAGGATTTCCCCTTTGGCAAGAAATCTTGAAATGATGCATGTGACTCACACTGTGTTTCAGTAGTGAGTGCCAGGGGATTACTTAGCTGCTTGCAAATGAAGTGTTTATGGAAAGTTACTTTTCACTGATGCTAAATGAAGTGCAGATCACGGTAAACTCTAAGTGTCCCTTCATCCAACCAGTGCCTGTGTGGTCTGCTTTTTAAACCAATTTTGATGTATGTTTGGTCAAAGGCTGTAATAAGGTTTGGATCTTTCATTCCTTCATAGAAAAGCCTAAATAGATGGTATGTTGTTTTTCTAAACGTACCTCATGAGTGGCTATGGGTCGATATCTGTGGGAGAGGGGGCTGGGGGCATGCATCTCTGCAGAGGTCCCCACTGGACCATATCACTGGTTGCTTCTAGGCTTAATTTCATCATGTGAGAGTGCCTGACAAAATGGCAGCTGGAGGGCTCCTTGGGAGAGCACCATTTTCCACCTTTACACACAGATACCCCAAATGGGCATTATGCTCTTTAATAGGGATGCTGTGCCATCAAATATGGACATGCAATGACTGAAGCCCTGCACACAAGCTTCCAGTGAAGTAAGAGGAGATATGGCCTTCCCTTCTTTTAAATATAGCTTTAATGGCTATACAGAAGTTCCTTTCTCTGCCACACACAAGTACATAGACTTTGCTTGAAGCCTTTGCTGTGTGCCAGTAAACCTTTCTTTGCTCTGTCCATAAATAACACTGGAATGAAGGAAGATCTACTGGTGCAGTGTGGGCTTGTGGGGGAAAATATCAATCCACATTGACTACTACTGAATAGCATCAGTGAAAGAAGGATCAGGATTATAACATATAAGGGATAGAATCATCGAGTTGGAAGGGACCTCTAGGGTCATCAAGTCAAACCCCCTGCTCAATGCAGGAATCCTAAACCATCCCAAACATATGTAGGTCCAGCCTCTGCTTGAAGACCTCCAGTGAAGGAGAGCTCACTGTCTCCCATGGCAACCTATTCCATTAACTAATTGTCCTCACTGTCAGGAAGTTTTTCCTAATATCTAATTAGTATTGACTCCCTTGAAGTTTCATACTGTTGTTTCTAGTCCTCCCATCTTGTGCAAGTGAGAATAGGGACAATCCCTCTGCACTGTGACAGTCCTTTAGATACTTGAAGACCACTGAAGACCATGATCGTTTCTCCTCTCAGTCTTCTCTTCTGTAGGCTAAACATTCCTACACCCTTCAACCATTCCTTGTAGGACATGCTTTCCAGACCACTAACTATTTTGATAGCACTCATTTGGACTTGTTCTAGTTTGTCAATGTCTTTTTATTAAATTAGGGTACCCAGAACTGGACAACAGTATTCTAGATGAGGTCTGACCAAGGCAGGGTAAAGAGGAATAATTGCTTCTCTTGATCTACACTCAATATTTCTCTTGATGCATCCTAGGATGACGTTTGCCTTATGACGTTTCTTATGCTATGATTCTGAGTGACATTTTCTTACATATCAGCTTTGGTGCCCATGTTAGTTCCCCTGTAAGATGACTAGGTGCTTAAAAGAGTGTAACCTGTGGATTATCTTTTTATTGTTGCTGCTGTTGTTGCTTAACTGGATCCTCATCCACTGGATTTCAAATCTGGTAGGCAGAAACAACATTTTCATTCACATTTCTGTCCTTTATGGACTACTGCTGAGGAATGGAGTTACCTCTGCTTCAATGATGTAAGCCCAATCAACTTTGAACAAAGTTCCCCCCCCCCCTATATATCTATGAAATTATTAAATACAGATGCACTTATCCAGTTGGGTCTTTGCACCCCTTGAAGCTTACAAAAGCAGCCCCATGCAAATAAACTTATGATCAGACATAATTTTGTTTTTAAGAGATCAGCTATATTTTTCTGCTTAATAAGGGTTGTTCTATACTGCTTCTCTTCCCTGTTTACTATAGTAGTTCACAACCCTACATTACTGTGTTGATGCTTGACTTCTAGAACCTTGCTCTAAGGTTGCATTTCTACACCTCTGAGGTGGGTTCATAGGTGGGATCATTCATAAGCCTTTTTGCACTAGCTTTGGTGGGACTACCCCCACACAGGGCATACACACTGCATATACAGCTGTAGAGCACAAACCATGCTAAGTGTCCCTGTAAGAGAAAGTTAAAATTAGGGCAGTATATTCAATTATGATTTTTTACTTCCAGATTAAGTGGCTAATGGACTGTGAGAGCCCCAATATAGCATTTTGATGATACTGAGTAGCAATCTCAGAAGTCATCTACAAGTTGGATGATATCCCACAGAGAGTCAGCCAGGGTGTCATCCCCATGAATAGCTACACTCAAGATGTATCTGCCTCCCAACCCAGAGATGAGTATGAGATGAATATCTGTGAAGCTGGCCCCCAACTGCTTATTTGGCATTGGGGTGATCTCTATTGTTTTGGCCTCACATTGACCCTAACTCAAAATTTGGGGTCACACATAGTGTATATGGCTTGACTTCTGATACTATTTCTGGCCCTCAGCTGGTATAACGATAAATAATTCATCTTTGTGTGGAATTCTATGCAGTGAGACATTCCAGGAGTTACAGAGGGCCATGAAGCCTCAGTCATTTGACTGAACCCTTCTGTTCCCTTGCCAGCAGCCATTTACTGTCAGCTCCATGCAGAAGAAGCCTGAATTCCATCCACTTGAACCAGGTCTCCTGTGTTTATTGTGGGTGGTATTGTTGGTTTCAACCTCAGCAGTTCTCTGAGAGCTGCATCTGTTTACTTGTAAAAAGGAAGAGTTAGTAGGTAACAGGAAATGGGGCTAAATCAATGCAAAATATCATCTGGAATGGGACTCAACAACTAACAATGCTAAGTTTTCATTGGCAACATAACCATGGGAACAATCTTGTTCACACGTACTTAGGGAAAAGTATCAGTGAACTTAGAGAGATAATATAGAGTAGACCATAATAGTAAATGTGGATTGTATTCCCCTACCCCCAGCTTTAGGAGCTTGAATTGAGCATGATTAGACTGAAAATCATATTTTAGTATTAGTCTGCTAGGCAGTGAAAATAGCCACATGATATATTCTGCCTGTGTATGCATGGCTGCACGTGTATAAAGAATTTCATAAAATAATGGGAACTGAATGTTCCACTTCTGCTCTATTTTCTTTGCAAGTAAAACTTTCTGGGACCTCTGCTCCAATTCAATCTAAGATCACTGTTATAATTGGCCATTTTATGGCTTTGCTCTTCATGCACAGCCATTTTGAGTCTCTGTCTTTTCTCCTCCTAGTAAACAAGGCAATATCTGACAAAGGGAAATGGCTGGAGGTAGATCTTCACAAAGCCCCTCGTGATGTTCCCCTGACATGTGCTGTCCCAGTTTTATAAATTAGAAATCTGGTCATCTCATTTTAAGTCTCTAAGCAATGCCAGCTGTCTCCCATCTCCAGTACTTCCAAGATGCTTTGAAGCTCTTTCTGTATTCTGTTGGCAATATTTGTGCAGAAAGATTTGAAGAATATAATAGCTGAAAAAGGTTACCCAGGATCACATAATTGACAGGAGCAATATAAAATATTGCCTTCTTTCTGTTTTGTTACAAAGTAGATATTGCTTTCTTTAAGGTTTGAAAAGAAACGAAGAAGTGCAGCCAGAACCGTCTGTTCTGCTAACTTTCTTAACTTTAAAGGAGGAAATCTGTATTGTTAAATGCTGTTCCTCTTGCTGTGTACATGAGTCATCACTCCACACAGACTCTCTTTTTGCTCCCCCCCCCCTTTCCTTTTCTTACAGCTAAGAAAGGGAGCAGGGAAGAGGAGGTTGTAGGAATGTATTGTAACAAAAATGTGACATTAACTGATCTGTATTTTTTAAATTAAAAAAAAATCATGGACAAAGAAAAAGGTAAGCCCACCTTGACCATGTAGGGGAAGTAAGCCAGCGAATTAAATTAAATTACCCCCTTTCACTTTAAAATTTTAGGTAGATAAACACTGGAGAACATGAAAGTTGTATACTGTTTTTATTCATTCTTTCTGTGATCTGAAACTCAGGCTGCCACAAGTGACCATTTCTAATGGTGGTGGCAGCAGTGAAGTGACACATGATTAGAAACTCCACGAACTAGTTATCTTTCCCCTCAATCATGCAAAGGAAATAACTAGGAAGATTTGCTTGAAGTATGAGGCTGCCTCTTGGTGGCCATGGGGAAAGGTGTCTCTGCACTGGGGGTATAGGGATCTGTCATTGGGATGGGCAGTGCACCATTTAAATGGCTGATACCCCCTGGCTTCAGAGACTTCAAAGCTGTGGACTAATAAGCAATTATTTCTGGAGCAGAAATGCTCCCAGAATTCATTTGTTTACAGTCTGGTGCTCAATTACACCATGAAGAAACTGTTTCAGACACTGCCATTCATTCAGCCTGAAGCTGCACCAGAAGCTGCCCTCAGTGTGGCTGATCTGCATGAAGGATGCTTCTCAAGACAGATTCTGCACCCTGGGGACTGTTTTGACATTAAATGCAGTAGGCACATTTGCTTGCTGAGTCAGAGGGATACCTTGGGAGTGGCTAATACCAATGGTATAGATGCAACTTGATTGAAAAGAAAAATCTATTGGCAAAAGCTATTCTGGAGAAATGCTTCATTTTTTTCTAGTGACATGAAAAGGGATGTGTGCCTCTTCAATCATAGGTGCTTTGATCTACCCAAGTATTCAGATATTCTTTTTAATCGTTATATTATTTCTCAGGTTGGACTAGGGCAAATAGTTTCACTCAGAGGAAGAACCATTAGCAAAGGAGCAGCTTTTATCACACTTATGGGTAATAAGAAAATTTGCATCACATTCCTCCAAAATAGTTCTGACTTTTGAAGGCATTCAGTAGACTGAGGCTGCTTCCACACTTGTCTCTGCTAGTCTGGCCCGGGTGGATGTTCGGACTTGGGATAGGCAACCTGTGCCATCCTGGGATGATTGCAAGTGGGATAGGGTTGTCTGTATTTGACACAGCCCATGCCTTGCCAGTCTTGGCTGCTGGCTTCAGGTGAACTGTGTCAGCACCTTGACTTTCACAAGTTTCCAGCGGGGCTCTTTTCAGTATACACCTACACCCAGTGCCACTTCTGGCAATGCTCCCTTTTTGTAAAAGCATCCCCTGCTGTATTCTGGAGCAATGGACATGCCTTCCTTAGGTCTTTTGTGGTCCAGGATACTGCCACTGGTCCGAACATGGACTTCTTTAAAGAAGTTCATGCTTGAACTAGGACACAGTGACGGCCTGGTCCATAACTTCAACCTGTGTGGACAAAGCATGCAAGGGAAGAAGGAGAGAACAAGGCCTCTGTTGGTCTGTACTAATGTGCAGACAGCACTGCCTTAGACTGGAACATATTCTGCCCTTAGACCAAGTGTGGAAAAAGCCAGGTGTGTTTAATAAGTGTCCAGTTCAGAAAGTTCAAAAGTGTTCCAGTTTGGTTTTCTGGGGTGGGCCAAAAGGTACCAGAGCTGAAATATGTGTAATTCCCTCTGTACTGCTCAGCAAATGGTTGGAACTCTTCTAGTTATCCTACTTGTCCCCCTGCGATTGCTCTAAACTAACTCAGGAGATCGTTGAAGTTATAAATGCACAATAAATGAAGTACTGCATCAGGAGTCTATCCATGTAGATCCCTCCTTTGCCTTTGCTGTGCAGAATTTTTTTTTTTCCTGGAAGCTTAATCAGGACTCATCTGTCTGCATTAACACACTGAATTGGGCTTGGTAGCAGTATGTAGCCAGTGCAGGTCTTTCAAGATTGGCATGATGCGCATTCATCAAGAGACCACATCATCAGTTGAGGTGCTGCTTTTTAAACCAGTCCCAACTTTTGGACTGTCTTGAAGGGTAGTCCTGTGTAGAATACATTGCGTGGATCACCATGATGGATTTTAAACCTTGTACAGGTTTTAGTATAGTCTGATACAGTTTTAATATGTTTGTTTTTAAATGTTGTGAGCCGCCCAGAGACTCTTGGGTATGGGGTGGGATATAAATATAAATAAATAAATGATCAGATTGTTCTTATGCAGGAAAGGCTGAAGCTGAAGAACCAGTTGGGGATGGAGGTAAACCTTCCTGGCTACCACTTCCACCTGAGCCTCAACAGCAGTGAATTCCGAAGCATCACAGATGGCATTCCATTTTTTCCTGGGATAATCAACACCATCCAGCATCTGAGTGCCCCCCCCCCAGTATCCTGGGCTTGAGACCCTGTGATACACACTACCTGTGCTTTGTCTAGATTCAGTTTTGATTTATTGATTTATATCTAGCCCAGAGACTCCTTCAGGCAGCAATCAAGTTGGTATGGTATGTTCCCTGGCTTCAAAAGTAAGTCAGGAAGAGGCAACCATCTTGCAAATGGCCACCAATGCAGATGATACCTCCCCCTCCCTTGGATCCTGAAGCACTTGTTTCAGGCCAGGATCATTCTCCATGGTCAGTTATGAGTCTGATTATCTGATGGTCTGTTGAAGTGCATAAATCCCCTCAAAAATCTGTTTCGCAGTCTGTTGCTATGTCTAGTTTTGATAAAAATTCTGCAAAAACCTTAAATAAACTTCACGACTTTTTGGAACACTACTAAAAGGCTCGACAGATGAAGGATTTTTGGGGAGGGGTATATGTTGAAAGAG
This sequence comes from Aspidoscelis tigris stejnegeri, assembly GCA_023333525.1. Taxonomy (NCBI): domain Eukaryota; kingdom Metazoa; phylum Chordata; class Lepidosauria; order Squamata; family Teiidae; genus Aspidoscelis; species Aspidoscelis tigris. The sequence continues at coordinate 65,370,150 of JALMGA010000004.1, forward strand.
TTTAAACTGTGGAAAGAACTGCTTGATTTAAAAAAAGGGGGGAGATGCATTACAGCAATAAACTGCTAATCAGATACTTGCTTATATTCAGACGGTCTTTCAGTTGTCTGAAACAAATTGTTCCAAAGTTTGTTGGATGAAGTATTTCTCCTTTCATCATCTGTGTCCATCTGGTTCTCAGCAAAATACTGGAAGATAATAAGTTACGGGAACATAAGGGGAACAATATGCTTGAATGTGCACAGGCTACTTTCTCATATTGGATTTCAAAATTATAATTCAGAATACAATGAATATTTGCCAGGGAAAGACAGCCTTGACCATAAACTATATTTACTTGTACTGTGGTCACTCCTACTGTTTAATCCAGCTTAAGTCCACCTTCAGAGCAAGAGAACACATCAGCAATGTAACCAGTAATTTTCTTTCCACATTATCTATCCCAAAGGTGAATTTTCTGAGTTATTTAACACTAAAAAAAAAGCTTCCCACTTTGCTGATCTATTCTCTCACTCTGAAAGTGGACTGAAGCTGGATTAAACCTTAAGTGTGACCACAGTGATAGGCATTCTGGCTGCATCCTGACATCACAAGAAGGGCATTTGGTTGAGAGACCACCAAGCCCTCACCCAATCAGAGTTCAGCTTGCCTCCAAGGTGCAAACCCTATGTCTCCTACACACAGAAACCACATTAAACAACTCCAAGGGTGTTTCCGTACTGGCTGCGGAAACCACATTAAAGACACATGTAAGACACATACAAAACTTACCTTCTCCACTGGAGGACACATCAGGGACCCTTCCAGGCAGACGCTTCTGCACAGTGGTGTGCAAGATCCAGCCTTAATAGGGGTCTCACCACTGAAAAAACCGTCCTCTGGGAAGACCTGGAAAATTAGGTCTTCAATCTGTCTCCTCGCCTCGATCCGTTTGGAAGCAGGATGCTTCCGCACATGGAGTGGTGAAGGGACTGTTACCAGATCAACTTTGGATGTGCAGGCATCATAAGAAATCTTGACTGCAAAACCGGAACTTGAAATATACCGGGTTTTGACATATGAATTTGGCTTTATGGTTGGCATAATTAAAAGCTAAAGGCAGACCATGAAACATGGAAAGGCCTTAAAATAGCAAGACTGAAGCCATATTGGGAGAAAGACAAGCCTGGAGTTTTTTTAAAAAAAAGGACATAGTTTTCCTCTCTCAAGTCACAAGCTGGCTGTTTGCAAAAGATAAAAGTCTGTATGCAAGAAACACAGCCTGAGATTTAATCTTGATTGAGTCAAGACAGAGTCCTAGCACCTTAAAAGTCATTGTTTTATTTCCTTTTGGGGTGATAGATATTGAAATAATGAAGGAGAAATAAAACCATGGAATCTGGGACAGAGATTGGTTTGTCTAATTTTAATTTTAATAAAGAATAAAATGGAATGGATTTTTGGAAGAGATCTGGGTAAAATAAGTATACCAGAATTTGGAAATACTATCTAAATTGTAAATGGCCCATTCACCAGTATTAGAATGCCAGGATGTTGGAGGTGACTCACTGTTTACACCTTTGTTCACATCTTGCTAGCTGAAGGGATTAAGTGAGTCAGTAGAGGTGCTAAAATGTTAATTTAAGGTAAACTTTTGCAAATCAAACGGATACAATAGTATTATTGGACTGACTCGCCATTCACACCTTTTGTCTGAGGGTGTCAAGGAGAGGTCAGGAGATGCACTGATTGGAAATGTTGTTAGACTGGAGTCACGTACACATTTTTATTCATTAACAAGGGAAGAACATCAGCAGTTTTTGGTTCTAATTTTTGCTATAAAAATGGCAGAGAAGAGATGGTTTGGAGGTCTTCTCCTTCTGGTCATCAGAGGAGGGAGGTCTTCTTCTTCTGGTCATCATGGGAAGCTAAAGAGACCTGGAGAGATTTTTCTTCCCCCCCCCTTTCTTCTTTCTGCAACACAGATCGTGGGCAGAGTTTTGCTGCAAGAATTGCAGTTTAAAACTTTTGCATTCTGAATTTGGCTGGTTTTGTAGAGGCAATTATAAAGATTATTTTTAATGTATTTCTTTTGGATTTTTGTCCATTTTGGGGACCAGTCTGACTGAGACTGAAGCACATTTTACCAATTTTGAAAATATTTTTATTCTGGAAGCGGAAATAGTTTGCTGAAATCCCACACATCTTCAGCTTTGGACTTCTTGGGCATGAAGAATACAACATGGTGGTGAGACAGAAGATTGGTATCCTCCATTCACTTTCCCTTATTTCTCTTTAGAACTTCTTTTTTTTTTTTGGTTAGGGGTTCTTTCTAGTATTAGGAGTTTTCCATCCCCTTTTTGGCTGTCGTTTGCAATTGGTTTTTTTTTCTCAATTGTTTTTTTTTCTAAATGAGAATTTTATTTTCATTCCTTAATTCATACTTACGCAAAGCAATTTGTTTTGGTTTTTTTGGGAAGCTTTTGCTGCGTAACTATAAATTAATTGTTTTACTAAAAGAGGGATAAATTCAGTTAAAAGCACAAAGATCTCTTAGTGGGAAATGTTAATTTCTTTAGTTGTTGCATGTTTGTTTCTGTTCTGGAAACGCTTCTGATATGGCTTTATATTTCAACTTCTCTTCTGTATTTCTAATAAACTCTTTGCTTTGGTTTAACAAGAAACTGGTTTTTGAGTCTGAAATGGGTTTTGTCTCTGTTTTCTGGTTATTCCTCGTTATTAAAACCTGTGAAAGATCTAGCTACTGATTCCCCTAAAAAAAAAAAGTTAAATTTGGTGTTTCTGGGTTTCAAAATAATCTAGATCATCCATATCTGCTTACAATTATACTGGAGCAGATCTGGTATCAGGACAGATGTGCCGGTGGCCAACATCTTGGGAGGGGCAGAAGCAGGCTGGTCTGCCTCCGGAGCCCTTCCCCTGCACGCTGGTGGAAACACATGGTGACTGGCAGCTGAATGCTCCAGTCCCACAGCTCCAGGGATGGCATAGGTGGCACGGAGGCCGGCTGCCTTGGGGAGTGGGTGCTGCAGCCTCTGCACAGCACCCAGAAGATCTGGCCTGCAGGATCCATCCTCCCCATGCTTGTGTGGACAAGTGAGGCCTCTTTGGATCCGTCCCTATTTTGGACGATCCTCTGGAGGATGGATCACCAGGAAACGGATTTTCTTTAATCCGTTTCTCGGCGGCCAGTGCAGAAGCACCCCAAGAGTAGCTTTTGCTCTCTTGTATCCCAAATGCTAAAACATTGTGAGATGGCAGAAGCAGAGATGATGTACCATGGGCAGTTTCTTCCCAGTGCAATTTTGTGCTGAACAGAAAATGACTGACTCTTGGGACCACTTCCCTAAAGCACACAGGTACAAATATTCTGGAAATGGGAGGTACTGGCAACCTACATGGTATGCTTTCAGTGACTGCCACAAAGATGACCCTTTTCTAAGCAGCCTGGATGTTGCCTTTGTCTGAAGAAATACCCAAGATACCTTTTCCTAACTATCTGTATGAGCTTGAGTCATTTGTGAATAGCATGCCACATTTTCTTGTTTGCTTGCATTCACACAAGACAAATGGCTTACTTGACAGTGAGTTGAATTCTTTATTCTGTATCTCTAATCTTACAACTTGTATTGGGAGCATATTTCTATGTCAATTATTCAAGAAAGATTATCATTTTTGTTTTTGCATTTGAAATTATTAACCAAAGTTATATATTAGATTTCACTTAAAGAGAATTTCTAAGACATTCATAGAAATATAAATCAGAACCATAATAGAATATCAAACACAATCCAAATAAAAACCAATCAGTTGCTCTGAGAAAGATAGCAGAAACATTTGCTTGACAGTATTAAAAAAATAAAGAGCAAGTAAATATTACAGATAATTTCTCATATTCCTAATGGAGAGACTGCTGTCTATTGATGCTTTATAGCAGCAGTTTTAGGAATTACTTCCAGTATTTTATGATGGGTAAGTTTGTATTCACACATGGGGAAAGGTGACTCAAAAGCCCCCTTTTCACCTGGAATGCTTATGACAGCAGTGAAAGGCAGACTGGCAGGAGAAAAATCTCACCTGCCAACTGTCTCTGAGATGCCTTTTAGTCACTTCAGCAGTTTTCTTTCTTTATTTGGCTGTGATCAGACACAGAAAAAAAAAGTATCCCTGAGGTGGCCTAGAGAAGGCATCAAGGTGGGATTGTTCACACATGAGTCTGCCCCCCCCCCTTTAAGCATTCTGTGCTAGAAACGGTAGATTAGAGAAGGACTGGGAACACGGTCTCTCTGATGCACCTCTGAGATTCTCCTTTTGTTTCAATACAGACTTCCCTCCTTCCTGAGGGAGATTCTGCACTGTCCAATATCCCTGATCAGCAAGCACACTAGGACCAGGCTTTCCTTAGACTGCACCAACATCTAGAAGGGGGACTCCTAGTACACTTGCTGGCCCAGTATTGTCCAGTATTGCCATAATTGTCTCCATCAATCAGGGATACATAATATGGAAACTGTTTCCTTTTTTAACAAAACTTGATCAGTCAAGGATTATATGACTTGTTTAAGAATTTCCTATAAATTTAGCTGAAGCTAATTGTTTTGCTTTTATTTTTTCAACCTCACTCCAAAATTAGTTGTACTCTCTTTCTGTCTGCTTAGAAATGTTGCATCAGATGGGCTCATGTATGGATTTCATTTACCTCTGTGCATAGGTGATGCTTAGTACAAGGACTGAGATGAAGGCAGGTAGGAGATTGATAAACATCTTGACATATTGGGAAGGTGAAAGGAGAAATGCCCACAAGTTTCTGAAGCTCTGGTGTAAAGGAAAGCTACAATAGGGAGACAGTCATGTCCTCTTGTTTAAAGGCTGAAGATGCTGTTATCCTACCTATGCATGTTTTTGTCTTATATAGGGAGGAAAGGCAAAGGCCAATTTTATCTGATGCCTGAAATAAGGGTGGGATCAATATCCCAAGATGCTTCTTCCTTTCCTTTCTGTTTCCTCCCCCCTCCCCCCTCTCTTCCTTTCTCTCTCTCTCTCTCTTTCTTTCCTTTCAATATGACACCCACACAGAATAAACAGAATCCACACAAGACACTGTGGTTCCCTAGCTGATTTTACTTTAGGAAAAAAGGGAAGGAAGGAACTCCTTAGACACCACTATTAGGAATATGGAAACAGAACATTCCTCCAGATATCCCTTTAAAAAGGCAGTCTAGAAGAAAGACCTTTATCATATTATTGTCAGCATGCATTGAAAATGTCAAGCAACCATATTGAAACTTTATAGGCTTCTAGTGATTTTGCTCATAAATAATATTTGCATCTGGGATGTTAAATTTCTTTTTAGTCCTCTAGGGTCACATGCTGAACAGAGGGTAGGAAGCCACTCATGACGAATTTGAATTATAATTTTCTCTCATCTTCACTCATGCATTTTAATTTTTTACCTAAATTAGGTCTCTTGATAATCCCTTTGTGACATCCCTTCACTTTTAGAAGAGTACTTGAGAAACAAGCCTGCTTCATTTTACAACTAATCTTTAGCATGTGGACAGTTGAACTATAACTCTGTCATTATTTGCTTTTGACAATGCTGGTTGAGACTGATAAACATCATAGTTCAACAGCATTTGGGGATGGGCACACTCCTTCTTTCCCATCAAAATATAGTCCAACTTCTGCCCAGGAATGTATATTATTATCCATTGTATTTATTTAGGAGTTTTTTTAAAAAAAATCTAGCTTTTAATAAAAATGCATATTAAAAGCCTGTTCAAGCAGAGGAAAAGATTAAACAATTGCAAACTTCTCATTAATTTGGGAGTGTCAATAAATCAAGAAAAAGTTTGTTAGGATTAAGAAAAAAGGCTTTTAACACATGCCCATATTAACTTTATTTAAAAGCAAACAAAGAAACCCTTCATATACAATGTGGTGGCTTCAACTGTGAAAGGGTATGTAGGAATTATTCAGGTCGTATACAGGGGATAGTAAAATGATCTAACATCAATATCCTACTGAAATTAATTTGGTGCCTAGGCTGTTCAATTCAAGCCAGTGGCACAAGATTAAGAGCTATAGTAATGGTTCTGTGAGAAGGTTCTACACAAAAAGCCCTTAATCCTGAACACTAGCTAGGGCCTAATTAAGGTACCTTTGCTGCACAATGGAGATGCAGCGCAACATAATCACACTGGCAGACGTGTGGGTTTGATACTAGTACTAGTTTAATGCAAAAGCAACGGTATTCTTATCAGAATAATGGAAATGCATAAAAAGGAAGAAAGAAAAGAAAATCCTTGATTATTCTTCTCTCACACAAGCTTTTACTATAACAAAAATCCAATGCTGTAAAAATACAATATTCTATAGGAACCTGGATCGTAAGATCAGTGAATCAAGGTAAGCTAGATGTAGTCAAATGTGAGATGTCATCTTGGGAGTCAGTGAACCAAAGTTGACAAGAATGGGTGAATTTAAGTCAGCTCATGGTACATCTACTACTGTGGACAAGAATTCGTAATAAGGAATGGGGCAGCCCTCGTAGTTAATAAAAGGGTTAGAAAAGCAGCATTGGGTTGGAATCACAAAAATGACAAATGCTTTCTGTCTGAACCCAAGACAAAATTCTCAGTGTCACAGTATTCGAAATCTATGTTCTAGCCACTGATGCCAAAGAGGAGGAAGCTGATCAGTTTTATGAAGATGTGGGGATGCGGCCAGGGAATCATCAAGTCATAGGCCATTTCTACTCTTACCTGATTGGTCCAGGCTGGAGCAGTTTGAGCTATTGAACTGCTCCACTATCCAAGAACAAGTTTCTGCACTTGGAAGGTTGTCCTGGGACACCATGCTGGGTCTGAAGATCATGCATGGATCCTTCCACACACCACCTAGAATATCACTAAACCTGTTAAAATAACTCTAGTGCTATCCCAGTCTAGGTGGCTATTTTGGCCACCTAGGCTGGGCTATCCTTCATCCATTGTGGACAGAGTAGTCTAGTAGGGAGCAGGACCTCTTGTGTTCTGCTCCAACATGTGAAATATAACCATCAGACCTCCTACTGGAGTGGTAGACAGGTAAGTGTGGAAAGGCCAATAGATTTGCAAAGGGTCATTTTAGGGTGCTTGAGTTTAACCATCCCAATGCTCAATCTTTACTCTCACACATGTGGTGAAGGGCATACAAAATCAGCCAATAACCCTGGTACTTTGGTTGCATAACAAACACAGTGGGAGGAAGTAGGTTCTCCATTAGGTACTCCATGAGATTTCAATTCTGATATGACATTATTGATGCATGATTTGCTTTTGACAATCTATCTGAAAAGCAGAATTTATGATATTAAGATTTATTAATACTGCATACCTTGTTTAAACAACACATTTTTTGCACATTGCCAATTTTAGGTGTCTCCTCCTCCAAAATAAATCTGCAAATTACTTTTTATAACATGTTTGGTGTATATGTCTGTGGTTCCTTTTAATTAACGGGAGCCATAATAAAATACTTGCCAGTGGGCATTTCAGGGGTGAAAGTGATAACTTCTAAAGAGAACCATAAAATATTTATTAAAGTCTCCACAGTAAGCTCCAGATAGGCACCAAGGAGAGGTGACAGTGATTAAAACATTCAGTATCCACTCTGAGATATTTGTAGCTTTTAATATACTGAATATAGATTCCATGAGGAAGAATCCCAACTGTTTGTCTCCCGTAGTTCTTCACGACAGGAAGAAATATAAATATACCACTTTCTTGAAGGCAAAATTGGGGCATCATGGCTTAGTTGAGATGGAAAGCTTCTATTCCCCCCCTTTGGCTGTATGTATATTAATAATGCCTATAAGCATTGTTCATATAATGCTAGCTGGGTTTCATCTTTTGTTTAAACTCCAAAGTTTGACTCTTCTATTCATTAGTGACTGCTCAAAAGAATATCTTTGAATAACACACTGGGATGATTTATTTAAAAAAATCTTTGTTTCCTGTTTATGAAACTATCTGTTGAATAGAGCTGGCTTTTCTACTCCACTTTTCACACCCATTTAAGGACACTCAAAGCGGCCGACAAAGCTTTCCATCTTTCTCCCCACAACAGATACCCAGGGCACATCCCCATCCACATTTGGTCCGGTACAGAAACCGGGGTCGGCATGGGGTGTCTCCATGCGTTTTCAATTTGGTACGGTTTCTGCAACCAAATCCCCCCAAACGGTGGCAGACCAGGACCAAATTTGGTACCCAAAAAAACCCAAGTCTGACCACGGTTTTGGGTCCTGGCATGCATTGGTTAGGGAGGTGAGACTGCACATGGGCTATTCAGGGAGGAGATTGGCAGTCACATCGTTTGGAGATGGGGTGTGCTTGCCATTCCTGCCCTGTGCATTGGAGATCGCAGCCGCTGACATTTTTTGGGAGTCGAAAAATCCTGATTGCCAAGGCAGGCAGGATAATGGCTTAAATTTTGTACTTTTCCCATGGAAAATATTCCACCCCTGTTTCCTGATCGCAAAGGCAGGCAGGATAATGGCTTGATTTTTGTTCCAGTTCCAAAAATTTTCAACCCCTGTTTCCCGATTGCCAAGGCGATCATGAAAATGGCTTGATTTTCTCCCTTTTAAACTTGACAGGCGTTTTCATGGTTCCCGGTGGAGTGGAGGTGTGCAAAACTGCTCAAGAGCCTAACTCCCGCTAAACCTCATGGCAGCTTTCGGTCTTTTAAAATTATTTATAAATTTATTATTTTTAGTAAACTTTATTTTAACTTTTTTTCTGTGCCTCCCAGCTCAGTCCTGGCTTTCTGTGCCACTAAGGGAAGGGGGATGTGGTATTTGCAGCTGGCGGCACCGAGGCATTTGTAGCTGGCGGCACAGGGATGGGTTTACATCAATCTGGCTTCCAATGAGGAGAGAGGGGCAGAGAGGAGGTGGTGCTGCTCCCTCGTGCCAGGGTTTGGCATGGTTTGCATGGGGATTTGTGCATCCGTGCTCAACCTGCACCCAGCCCGCACCCAGCCTGCATCACTGGGAATGGCATGGGGACAAGCTGGGATCGATCTTGGACCCACTCCTGCTCCCGGTCCCATGCATTCCCATTCTGCACTGAACAGTGTGCATGGGGACACGGCCCCAATGAGGTAGGTGGGGTCGCGAGAACTTAGTAAGAGAGCTGTGGGTAGCCCAAGGTCACCCAGCAGGTCTCATGGAAGAGTGCGGAATCAAACCCAGTGGCTATGAGATATGAGTCCAGCAATCTAATCACAAGATAAAAGTTCACAGGTTGCTTTATTCTTTATTTGTGCAGCCAGATCTTATTGTTTGTTCATAGTCATTCTAAGTGATCAACACTGACACTTTGAAAGCCTTCAGATCTTGCTAAATTTATTACCATATAACGAACAGGGCCTTTTTGCACTGTGAAGATGTGGAGATTTGGGTACACTTTGGCACAGTGTGTGAGCACACTGCAGAGCAGTGAAAATTGTACAGCTCCAGATTTACTTCCATGCAGCCCCAGACTTACATTTGTGCACAGGCTGTATGGGAGCAGGGTGATTGCAGCTCCACACCAGATTGCTTGATTGCTGTAGTAATGGCCAGCCATGCATGGTGGTTGCTTTTGCAAGGTGGATGATGTTAGTTGGCAGTGTTCACACTAACCCTGCTGCAAGGTAAGTTCAACATAGATTTGGGAGGGCCTCCAACCCTGATCTTAACTTTCCTAAGACACTGTCCCATGGGAGGTAGGTGTGGAAAAAGCCCACAGATTAAGTAGTTCATGGAACTAATCTGCTGGATCAATTATCTTCTTCTTGTTCTCATCTGACAAGAACATGGGTAGAATCCACATAGGAAGGGAAAGTGCTTTAGGCAAAGTGCCCCCCACCATTTGATGGGTGGGGAAGGTTTACTCCCACTCCCAGCAGGATTCTGCCATGGGGAGGAGAGAGCAAGCCACCCTGCCTAACAAATAGTAGCTGGGAATTTCCTCACTACGGTCTGACAGCCAGGGCTTTATCACCCTCAGAACCGAAGTTAGTTTTCAGTTTTGACTCTGCAAGGGGGTTCGAAGACAGGCTATGGCCCAGGGAAGAAGACAGATATGGCCCCTCAGGGATCTTCAAGATAGGGCTCTTTTCAAAGACCATGAATAGAGCCTCTAAACCACTATAAAGGTGCTTACAGTAGCATAGCAGGGGATGAACATTCGGTCCATGCAGACACTGTGTTCTTCCTCTGTGCTGAATGTGCAATGACATCACAGTGATGTGCTGTGCTGTGTAGATACTGCACCCTCACTGTGCATTCAAAGCACTAGAGTGTGGATCCTTCCATAATCTGACAGTGATATCTTCTTAAATCTACACACCAGATCATCTGGAGATAAAACACTTAAATGAAGCAAAGCAAATGGTGATATTTAGGCATATCTATGAGTGATAAATATTTTTCTCATTGCCAGTTTTTACTAGGAGGCAGAAAGACATTTCTTGCTACTCTATCAGTGTCATTCTTTAGACTGATATCCCAGAGATGCTGCTGTATTACATATTTTGCCTTGAGTTATCCCATTTCTAACAACAATAATGGAGCAGAAAGACCAAGCATTACCAATCTGGTCTCCATGTTTTTTCTGCCAAGATGAATGGAAGTTGTCAGCCAGTATCAGAGTAAAATTTTGACACATCCAGAAATTTACTTTAGATTGCCAGACTCTTATTTCATTGGGATTCTAACTTTAGGGTTATGTTTGAACACTGCATTTAACACTAAAAATATTCTGAAAAAAAACAATGCATTTTGTTTAGCAGACAAATTTGGGGAAATGTGCACACTTGGGAACCATATAGAAGGGCAGGAACAATTTCCCTTGGAACACTCTAAGTTTTAGGTATAAATTACACACCATTTATATGTAAAACCTGTTGATGGTGGATTCTGTTACACAGGTCATCTGGACTTTTCCAGAGCCATATTCTGAGATAACACGTAGGAATTTATACACTAGTTTTTCTTGCTCTGTTTGGTGCCCAGTTTTCTCCTAGTATTTCTTTATGCATTTTTTTTCCCAGAAAAAAGGATTATCACATTGGTTTATTGTAATTGATAATTGGTTTTTCTTCGTGATCTTTTTTTCAGGCAGGAGACAAACTGGGCAGAAGTCATGAGTGCGTGGTCAGTGTAATTTGCTCCTAGCTCTCAGTGTAAGGTCCCCCACTCAAGCCAAGCTAGCTGACCAGGAGAAGCACCTTCAGGGATGCAATAGGAGCATCCCACTCTGGAGTGGGCAGTCCTCCAGCTGCTTTGGAAAGTGGAAGTCTCAGGGAGGGAAGACATCAGACTGAAGTAGAGTGACATGGGTGATTGGAGGGGGATTTTTGTATTGGGTTATTTGATTAATACTTTGTGATTGACACTAATTGGAACTCACTGTTAACTTTCTCTTTGCCTGTAAAGCTGCTGTATTCCCTGTTTTTACTTGCTTTTTAAATTCCTTTAATAATAATAAAAAAGGTTTGGAACTCTTAGCATCTTAAGCTCTGCCTTCCAGTCCCTCATTTCTTAATGACACCATGTTAGTTCAATTGTATTTTATGTTAAATCCAGCCTATTTTACACTAAAGGCCCAACTTAGTGAAATGGGAGCTAAATCTCTCAAACCAGTATACACTGTATAAACTAGTTCATGTAACCTCCCCGCTCTTCTCCAGGCCAGCTATCCTGGGCTATGTTTAAAGATAACAAAAGGGGAACTTCAGAGAGACAGTATGTGGTCCTCAGGTCCTAATTTGCATTTCTAGCACATAAATGTTTAGGAGATGGGGGAGGGCAGGCCAGTGTGTGTGAACAATCCCACCTTAAAGCCTTCTCTAAGCCACCTCAGAGGTTCCTCAAGAGATGATTTTGTTAGCTGTGACTGATCACAGCTTTGGTTTCAAGGGAAGGGACACATTATCTGAGAGGCAGGAGCTCATTACATTGAGAACACACCCATTACTTCTGTCCAGCAGGCAGACAGTCAATACATGTGACAATGCAGAATGCTGGAAACACCCCTTCCCTTGCTGGCTATCTTCTTTCATTACTTTAAAATATTTTATTTTTCATAGTATTTTCATGCTATTTGAGTTATTTTACTTTTTAAAATTATTCTACTTTTGGTATTAATTAAATTATGTTACTCCCCCCGCCCCCCTAAAACTGACTTTGCTTCTCCCAGTAGAGTCATGTGGCTCCTCTGGCTTAACAGCTACTGCAAGCCTCTTCTCCCTCACATCATATGTTCGAGCTCTTATTTCCTTAGACTAGTTCAGGCTAATTTAGAAATCAGCTCCCCTCTGGCAGCTATATCAGCTACAGGCCAAATGCCCAGTAAACTCATAAGATTCACCAGAGCAACAGCAGCTTTTCCTCCAAATTTTTCTGCCAAACTCCTGTTACCTTTCTTTCGGTTTTGTCTCAGGAGAGCAGCTTTCTTTCACTTGTGTCCACACTCAGACTTTAGATATTACATATGCACATTTCTAATAAAGATATATTATTTTATACTATGCTAGTGTACCAATTAGATCTTGAAAAATAAGCTGTGACTATTTGTCAGGATGTCTGAACAGGCAGGCACTGGAGCTGTCCTTGGTGCTGATATAATTTTTCCCCCCGACTATGCTTTTATTTCTGCCTGCAACCAATAGTGTATTGGTCCTTAGAAATGTTGAAATGTCTGATGGAATGATGATGAGCAGCTTTTCATTCGACACTATCTGCCAGCAGATGAGTTTTGTTGTTATGAATGAGCACTTTTGCTGAAGATCTCAAGGAACACGAAAATAGTTTCCACCTAGTAAGGAAATGAAAATAATTGTCACCTTCACATTCCGTGAAAAGAGACTGAAACAACTTCGGGTGGAGGAAAAGGTCACACTAAAAAATCTAAGAAAAATGGAAGAAATTTTAGAGGGTCGATTTATTGCCAGTGCAATTGTATAATGTGACTCACATTCTAGTATGTTGAGAGGTCTTGCCATAAGCAAAAATAGTGAATGTCTTTCAAGGAGAGATTGTAATTGCTTCATTGTTCTTTTATCCAATCAGCTGCCCGCCTTATCTTTCCTTTCATATTCCTATAATAAGAGTTGATGATTGCTGTGAAAGAAAGCTAAAGATAGGTAATGGCAATGAAGTTCAAATGAGCTTTTCCCCTCACAAAAATAATGAGTGTGTGTGTGTTTAGTTTTGTCTCACTATTGCCACATCCACCCAACACCTGAGTATCTTGTACTGAGATATCCTAAGAAGCTCTACTTACATACAGATGAGGGATGTGTTGAGCAGTTCAATGAGCCAGAACAAGTCAAAGAGAGTGAAGAATTAATTAAATTTCTCCCCTTGCATCTATGATAGTTTCAGGGAGTGGGAAAGGGCAGGTGAGGGTTAGGTAAACAAAGGACAGTCTTAAAGTGACAGTAGCACTTACCTGGCCTCTCTCTGGTTTCACATGCTGGGCCCCTTTTCTTTAATTGCCTTGCAGCTGAGAGAGAAAGAGTTTACATGGCACCAAATAAGATATTAGCATTGGGCCTATTGTTGACCCATTTCTGGGACACTTATGACCCGAGTGACTGTACATACAATGAACTTGATGACATTGATATGCTACTGGTTGCCACTTTAGGAACAGACTGCTGGTCTTGATGAGCCACAGGCCTAATTCAGCTTGACCTTCCTTCCTTCCTTCCTTCCTTCCTTCCTTCCTTCCTTCCTTCCTTCCTTCCTTCCTTCCTTCCTTCCTTCCTTCCTTCCTTCCTTCCTTCCTGTTCTATTGGCTGTAATAAGATACAAGCTGGACTGAAAGAACATCCAGCTTGTACAAAGCTCCCCGCTAATTTCTTCTCAATCCCCCCTTTTCCCCTTGGTCAGGTCCTTTCAGATGCTGACACTGAGGGAAACAACTAAACAGATATTACATTTATACCCCTTTATAGGAATAAGAGTGGGATAAAAGTACAATAAATTAACCAATGTTGCAGAGGTCTGGAGTTACAGAGGTCTGAGTGAACATTTACATTCATTGAAACGGAAATTCCTTCATAGGCAGAAAGTCTCCAAATATGGAGACATATAGAGAAGGTTCATTACTGAGCTACAACAATTCTGTTGGTGGCACTCTTAATGGTTTGTCTGATACATAAAGATAGGTGGGCTCCAGTTTGGTGTAGTGGTTAAGGCTCCGGAATCTTATCTGGGAGTACCGGGTTTGATCCCTCCCTCCTTAATGAAGCCAGCTGGGTGACCTTAGGCTAGTCACTGCTCTCTCCTGAGCTCTCACAGCCCCTCCTACATCATAGGGAGTTCTGTTGTGGGGAGAAGAATAGAAAGCTTTGTCAGCTGCTTTGAGTCTCCTTAAATGGGTGAGAAAAGCAGGATAGAAAAGCCAACTCTTCTTTTTCTTCCATCAGTTAATATCTTATACTAGCTCAGAAATAGAACTAATCTATGCAACCCATGGAGGTTCAACCTAATGTGAGTATGGCTGTTTACACCACTCAGTAACTGAACAGTTTCATTCTGAATTAGCAGGTTTCAAGTCACAATATTGAATCAAGAAGTGTTTCCATGACTTTGTATTTGTTCCTTGAATGTTTCAGTGTCATGTACATAAGAATTGACTGTCTTGTCAGAATTTAGATTCAGTTTATTGGCTTTTAGATAGCCCATTACAGCCTTCAGGCATTGGTCCAACACTATCACTATCTCACCTGAATCAGCTGGAATAGAGAGATAGAGCAGTGTGCCATCAGCATGACACCTGCCCTAGATTCTGGCGCGAGAAAACCCAGCACGGTCAATGTTTTCCACTGTACCATGATACCGAACAGACATTCCTTAATGTTACAGTTTGGAAATGATCCTTCACCTAGGAACAGAACAATCACATCACTATTTTTTCATGCACTACCTCCAGAAAGATGTAATAGCTGATGATATTCAAAACAACAGGGAGATTCAAGATGATCAGCAGGGTTGTGCCCCTTTCCTTTGTTCCTTGAAATATAAGGCACCTATCAGATAACCAGACAAAGTAGAAGCCAAATTAGAGTAGGACTGAAAATAATTCTTATCTAAGGATGGCTGAAGTTGAACTGCTCTCATCTCCTTAGTTCGTTTATTCAGTAAAGAGCAGAAGTTGTTTTAAGCCTTGGATCCATGGAGGGTGTCTTGAGAAAGGGACTTAGCAACATTTATTTTATTGGTGTCATTGGGGCTTTTTCCACTTACCTCCCTTAATCCGGATCTAAGATGATCCAGATCTAAGGAATGGGTCCTTCAACTAATCTGTATTTAGTAGATCTGGATCTAAGGAGGTACCCGATGCATCTCCATGGGCAGAGTAGCACCCAATGGCAATGGGTGCTAGCATGCTTGCAGTGGAAATTACAATTTTGGCTGGAAATTGTGACACAACTTTCTGCCAGTAGAAGTGCACAGCAGGGAAAATGGAAAGTGGGTCTAAAAGAAAAAAACATTAAAAGTGTAGGACTAAGAAAATGCAAACTGCTACAAATAGATTGCACATTTTATGGGCAAAATGCATAAGTCGCTTCCAATGTATTCTTTTGTAATAATTTTTGTACTGCATGACTTTATTTCCATAGAAGTAAACAAAAGAGTCACCTGGATGTTGTATCTTGGATCTTGGGTACTCCTCCTCCTCCAATTGGACATGTAGGCCTGAAGATCTCTAGCTTAAAACACAGATTAAAGTTTGGAAACTAGCAACTGAAGCAAGGTAGCAAAAATCCTCCAACAGACTTTTTTTTTTTTTGTTTAAGCTTAGCATGTCATGACCTGTTCTGTATCATTATCCTGAAAATAAAAAATGTTGGCAATGGCTGTGTGTTGACAATAGTATTAAACTCTGTTCTCCCATCCATCTGATCCCTCATCAATGCAAAAGCTGATTTGTGCTGAAAATGTTCTGTTCTTTGTCACTAAAAGGGAAAGATAGACTTGAGATAATCTCCATGTTCCACAATGGCTGCATTCCCCCTCATGCTAAAAAACGATTTCAACATGATCTGAACATTCTTTGTCCTCATTACCAATTCGGTTCCCTTGTTTTATGAGGAGTAAATAGCTCCCCCCCCCATTTTTGCTTCTAAAATGCTTTTTCTTTATTCCTTTGGGAATAGTACAGCTGTATTGGGGCAGATCTCTCATCAAACGGGTGGGGTTTCACCCTGTGCAGGACAGCCCCTTGCCAGATTTTCAAAGAGCCAGAAAACCTAAAGTCTTTTTCCCTCACAGAACACTTCACACAACAGTTTCATTTTCAGCCACTTCACACCCACTGATAACAAGCAACAATTCACCCACTCCACACTGATAACAATGTTTCATTTCCCTCCCACAGTTCCCCTCACTTTCTCCTTTTTCTGCTGAAAGAATTTTGTTTTTTTGCATCTCTGCAAAATGAGCCCCAGAGCAAGCAGGGCAGGCTTTGGTGGCACCTGCTTCTTCCCTCCACCACTTGTTTGGAAAGATTTTTAAAATTCTTGGCTGCCTGCTCTCGTTTGGGAGGAGTATTTTTATAAGGGCATCAGAGTTCACTAGGGTAAGCAGCCAGGGACAAGGCCTCAAGAGTCCCGTGGAGGAGTGTGCGAGGGTGTGTGTCTGCAGGAGCGCTTGGCTCCCTTTTATCTTCCCTTCCTTATGAGAAAGCATGTCTGTGATCCAGAGGAAGGACACAGGAGTTGAAATTGAGGGGACTCCAGTGATCGGAAGGACATGGGGGTCAAAATCGAGGGGATTCTGTCTCCCCTGCTTTTTTTTACAAATCATTATTAAAATAAGAAGGGCATGCATGGAGATCTGTGGGAATCAAACAGGCAGCAAAAGCAGGAGGGAGTGGAAGCTCGGATTCCCCACCCTTGGCCATGTTATCGGATCAAACCCAATGGGGAGAGAGGGGTGGGCAAAGGGTGAGGAGGAAAAAGAATTGCTTCCCCCAATGCATTTTTTGGAAGTGTTTTCTGTGGGGACTCAATTCAGGGTTGACTGTGATTGCCAGATGCATGTTTGCAACGGGATTTGTTGTTTCATTTTTACAACCATTTTAAACAGCTCAGGTGGGAACACAGCCAACATGTCTTATAATGCTAAGTGTGTTCAGAATTTCTCTCTCTCTTTCCTTCCTTCTTTCCTGGGCCAAAATAAATTATTTAGTAGGTTAAGTGTTAATTTGTGACTCATAATCAGGCTATGTTTTGTACTTCTTATCTTTTTTCTGCAGAATTCTCATCATGGTAATGGGTAGCCTGAAGAAAATGCAGTAGGCTCAGTTCAGATGATACAAAAAGAACAAGCGCATAGGTTCTAAGAGAAGTCTTTTACAATCATAACTTATTTTTAAAAAAGTTTTCAGTGTCCATGGTATTTAAATCTGCATGTCATGAACTTTTGTATTTTATCTGTGCAAATCCCATTAGCATCAGTGAGGTTACCACAACTTTTACTGAGGGCAAAGCATGGTGGTTGCCAAAAGCGATAGCAACGTTGATTCCATTTCATTCTCTCTGTCTCATCTAATGAGCTGCTGGAATCTTATGGGGAACAATATAGAGGTGGATTGGGGTGGGGTGGGGGCAAAGTAGAGTGCTTGAAATGTTCTAGACTTACCTGAGGCATTTACTGTATGTTCTGCGTTTAGGCATACAAAAAAGTCAGTAACAAAGCAGAAGGCCAGAAAATATTTCAACAGAGATGTTTCTGATCTATTTGAAGGAGGATTCTGTTCAAAGCATTCTGTAACGAGTAAGCTAAGACCTACTTTTTCCAAAGTTCTACTGCAGTATTGCCCAATACTTGTCCAGATGAAAAGGACACATGCCTATGAAGCTAAGATGAGGCCACTTCATTTAAAGTGGAAAAGAACAGGAAAATGCTGTGGACCAGGGGTGTTTTTGCACTACCTTTCCCATCCTGTGGACAGGAAAGGAGTGCAATCAACAAATGTTGACTAGCTCTCACACTTGCAAATGCTAGCCAATGCAATCGATCACTTAGGGTGCATTCCCACTTGACTACTTTGGTGCTGGTTGGACTGTTTTGGTCTCCATTGGACTATTTTAATCTGGGAACAGGACCAAGTGTGCATTTCGGGCTGTTCCCATTTACCTGATAGTAAACCAGACCTACTCACTCATTTGCGCACAAACAGATCAGTGGCTTGTGTGGGGGGAAGGGGTTGTTTGCTTTTAAAACTTTATTGCTTAAGTGGAAAAGTGTGGCAGCTGTGCGTGGGGTGGGGGTGGCTGCTAGTGGAGGAGTACAGCATCACCAGGCAGTGTTTGGGAGCCTAGGCAACAGTGAGCCTGGTGGCGGTTGCTCCTTCGTCCTTCCTCCAACTCCTCCTCGCCACCCCAGGTGACAGCAAGCCTGCTCAAGAAGTGGAGGAGCACAGTGGCTGTGCATGGGGTTACTAGTGGAGGAGCATGGCAGCACCAGGCAAGATGTTGGTGTAAGAAGCCCAGAGCCCCCCGACAGTGGCCAATAGAGCTCCCTTCCCCCCACTCCCTCCTGTCAAGTTTTGGCCAAGCTGTGGCTCATGGCAGCAAAACCTTCTTTCTCCTTCCTCCTCCTCACCTGCCTCAGGAGCCTGCAAGCGTGCATGTGCACACAAGCAGATCAGTGGGGGAAGGGGGTAGAACAGCTTTAACCATGGTTCTGTTTTAAAACCTTTTTGCTCGATGTATTCCTGTGTTCCAAGCCTTTTTGTCTTTTCTGCTAGCATTGTGGGCATGGCGGGCATGGCAAGTTGTGAAGTCCCACTGGCTGGCATTGGCCAGAAGGCTATAGCTCTGCCTCAAATAGCCTGGGACTGTTCCCATCTAGGGGGGAAAAAAGCGGGCTTGAGTACGAAATTTTAGAAAAAGTCCTGTTCTCCTCAGGATTTTTTTTCTCAGAATTTTCGTAGGATAGTCCTCAGAAAATCTGGGGATAAGAAGCTGAATGGGAACGCTGCGTGCCAATTTGGATTATTTGCCTAAGTAATGAGAACAGTGGATGTTGAGTTAGAATCCAGTCTGGATTTAATTGTCTATGGGAACACGCCCTTACTTCTGTTTGATTGCCAGACCAGTCCTTTTCTGTGTGCCACAATCTTGTGTGAGGCACACTCAGTGACAGTGTGTGTGTCAGCACCATTGCTGTGATGATGCTGACACTCTGCACAGTTGCAGTCACATCAAGGGGGCATTGGAGTTGCCAGCACTCTTGTGTGGCAGCTCCAATGGCCTCCCCAGCTGGCATAGGTGTGAATGCTCACTGGCTGGATGCTTTCAGGTAAGTTGGGGTGAGGGTTGGTGAGCTTGAGGAGCACAATTTCATGTCCACTGCTAGTATGTAGTTAGGCAACTTCTGCTCAGGCAGATGTTTCTATGCTGTAAACGCCTCCTGCCAGTGCAAATGCACCTGCCCAGATGTTGCCTAATTACATACTATGGGCTGAAGTGCGAATTCAGCCCACGCCAAAGTTAACCATGATATTGCAGTCGCTCAGTCAAATCTCCAGCAGCAGACTATTACTTCATCTCTTAAAATAAAAACAAACACTACAGGTGCTGTGGATTCAGACAACAGCCTTATTTATTTATAATTCTAAACTTTCTATTTATCAAATTTTATTTTGCTCAGCCTCCAGAGTAGCATGTGTGTGTATTTCAATACTAGCAGTGACCAGCATGTAGGGCATCAGGGGTGGTAAATGTTGATTTATTATCATTCTTGATGCCCATAGGCTGGGCAAATGCAGAAGCAGCAGAAAGAAAAGAGCAGACAAAATCAATTAATCCGAGTATGGATCTGGTGAGCATGTAGTTTGAATAATAGCATGCCACACATTTCAGCTGCTTGTTGCTTTTCTGCAAGTGCATAGCTGTGCCTGAATGGCCCCATTCAAAATGTGCAACAGGGTATAAGTAAGTAGATATCCTTCCTTGCTGGCACCAAAATGGATCAAAACACAGGCTTTAGGAGAAAGATACAATAATGTGCTGAGTCTCTCAACAAGTCCACAAATGGATTCTGATACACCCTGTTGCCTAGGGAGAATCTCCTGTCTTTGTTGGATTTCTATGTTACACATTGTTTCAGTTTCAGCTATTAACATAACTTTCCAGTAGCTCACATTGATTTTGCTTTGCCTCCCAAAGTGAACTCCAGCACACAGAAATGTAACCATGGGTGAAATCTGTATATCAGCAATATTGTGGATATTACATTGCTAATGGAAGTGCTGATGTGCAACTACTGGTGCATCTACATAACGGCTAATAATGTTAACGCTTGACACAGCTTTGAGTAGTTATTATCTAGAGTTTCATTTCTGTTTTCCTCTGCTCCCTTAGGGTAGGAACGCAAGACCAGTGGGCATATTTTCATTTACCTTACAACTACTAATCATTCCCATTTATAATTTAAGTAGGCAAGTACATCAAACCTCTTGGGGACCAGTTTTTAATCTAACTGTTATCCTTCTATGTTTTGAAAATGACTAAATTGACCATAGCTAATTTTGACCGTAACTAATTTTGTTTTCTCTCTGCTGCCAGGCTTTGGGGAGGGGCATGTCTGGCACCAAAAAGTTAAAACATTTCCACTCTGTGTTTTGGACGTCTGCCCATGCAGTTTGCATTGCCAGCTGGCTTTAAATCAGAGCAGGGAAAGTTACTTATCCTTTGCATTCCTTCTCTGGAAAAGTAACAAAGCAGAATTATATATATATATATTCTCTCTCTCTCCACTGTCATGAAAAAAAATATTTGCCTCCTTTCCAATTTCTTCTGTTTTTGCATATTTGTCACACTCCCCCCCCCCCACCACCAGATTTTGAAACAAAATTCCATATGAGAAAAAGACAACCTCAGTATACAGGCAATATAGCTTTCAAATGATTTTATTTATTGAAGGGAAAAAGTTATCCAACAATTATACTACACATGTGGAAAAGTAAATGACATCCTAAACTTAATACCTAGTTGTGCCACCTTTAGCAGCAACAAACAACTGCAATAAAAGCTTTCTATAACTGAAGGAATAGATATCTCAATCATATCTCTCTGTTGTCCCTTGCCAAGTCTGGTCTGAATAGCCCATCCTATCAACACCCACACGGCACAGCCATTCTGGGATATTGATTGATACTTGAGAGCTGATTGATAATTCTGTTCTTAGATTTCTGGGCAATTTTTTTTTAAGGGGATAGTCTACATCCTTGCAAAATGGCACCTATACACATGAACAGATCGTTCTTTTACACCCTTTCAGAGAGAGAGAGAGAGAGAGAAGGGATTTTTAAAGCCCCAAAGAGGAAACAAACCAAAGAGCTTACTTGGGAGAAGATCTGTTCAATGTACTACCTCAATACATGCTTTAATTCTGCTGGCTTGCATGGGAACACACATCCAGCCCAGCAGAGAAGGAAAACATGCTGCAAAGAAAGGCAGAATGATGCTTTTTCTTTCTTTGCACCTTGTTTCTCAGTGAAGAGACAGAAAGGGAAGGTGATATGAAATCTGTCTCCCTTACAAGAGTGGGTGGGGGCTGCTTTGATGCTACTTTCAGTGATTTTAACAGATTCACACTATCCATACCTAGCCAGTTTAAGAGCAAGTAGGAAAAATCAATTTTCTACTATCCAGTATGAACTGGATAAGACACACAGCTTCAACTCCTTCACAATCCAGGATTGAATGCCAAATATCTTTTTAGAAAGTATGAGTGTCTTTTTTCATTTTGATGATTAGCGGAAAGCAGTTGAGCTAGAAGCGCACTTTAATGGAAATCCTCTGAGAATAAAGTTGAGATAAAGTGAAAAAGACAGAAGGATGCGAAGATATTTTCTTTCACACGATCAGCTAAGCTGACAGAAACGCAGATAAACACAGAATAGGTGATCATCGATTTTAAAAAATGCAGTTGAGAAAATATTCCTGACTGCCTCCATAGATGAAAAGAAAATGTATACTTTCTTTTCCTTCATCCTAAAACAATGAGGAAGAACTGGCCACTGTATGATCTGTTCACTACTGCCACCAGCACCTGAAACTTATGAGTGTTTTTGTTGAAGCTCTTATGCTATGGTGGTTGCTCATGTCCATTCACACATATGGGCACAGAGAATCACTTATTATTAGGCAGATTTTGAAACTGGCCTCAGTTATGGGATTGAAATTTGGATTCTATTATTATTGTCATTACTTCTTAGTAATTCAGAACCTTTCTTGTTCTTCAGTTCAAAAAGAAGCTCTTTAGTATCGACCCTGAAGAAGCAGTCAGATTCTGTAGGCCAGTTAGGCCACATCCCCATGCACACCATTTGGTGTGGAATGGACAAGCATGGGACTGGGATTGGGTCTGAGATCAATCTCAGCCTGTCCCCATGCCATTCCCTGTGATGGAGGCTGGGTGTTAGTTGGGTGTGGATGCACCCACCCCTAAGCAAACCACACCAAACCCTGACATGGGGAGCAGCACCCCCTCCTCTCCACCTCCTCTCTCCTCATTGGAAGCTGGATTGATGTCAGACCATTCCTGTGCCACAGTTAGCCACAGATATGTAAGTGATAAGAGCAGAAGCATGTAGTGTATGTACTGTCATGTTGGTCTGCTTTCAAAATCCAAGGACTCACATTGTATATGGGTTGAACAGGATTTTATGTGTCACCTTTTCAAATCCTTTATTCCAGCATAGTGCCAAGTCATTCTGACATTCCAGCCCCTTCAGAATTAGAACTGGGATGCTAGTTCAATATGAACAGAATGTCAGTAGGTAGTTAGAATGATTCATTAGCACGCCTGAGCAGAGTTGGTGAGGGGGACTTCACTTTATAGGGCTCAACTTATGAGTCTTATTGCTCTCTGACCTTTCTTGAATGGGGAGCTCATTTCAGAAGTGAAAGAAGATGGAAAATAGCTAAAGGAAAGTGTTGGATAATAGGAAGGTGTACTCTAAATGGTATCCCTTGAGTCATCATTTTCCCTTTGAGATGAATGTATTTGACAAGGTCCTTTCCCCACACAGCCAACATATATTTTAAAAATAAGGCAAAGGAGAAGAAAGCAGACCTGCCCTTTAGCACAAATCATGCTCTTAGGAGTTTCCTCAGGTCTCAAGGGAAAGTTTTAAGAAAGTTTACAAACTTTAATTAGGATTTTTATGTTTTCCTCTTTCAGTAGAATACTGCCTTTTCCTAAGGCAACTGTAACTGTTAAGCTGGCTTTGAAAATATTGCATGCTGAAGGAACCAACACAGGAGCCAGCTTATTAAGCTTTCTAGGATAATTTCCTTTTCTTATTTGTAAGTGGCAAAATCACAGGTCTGGAGTATATCTGAAACAATGCTGCAAAGATGAAAAGTATATTTTTGCAAAAAAAAAAAAAAGTATTAGGCAATCACTCCATTTGGGAAATCACGTAAAATCTGTTCAAATGATTCCTGGCGGGTGGGGTGTTATTCATTATTTCCTAAAAGTCTGTCATTTTGGGGGGGGGGGGAGAGGGTAGATTTTCAGTTTCTGAACCCACTGAAGAATTCAGAAAATCAACTTGCATACACCAATTTGTATGGAACATTCATTAATGGCTTGGGGGGAATGAAGCTGAAGCTTTGTATGAATTCCCACAGATGTGTCCAGTGCTGGAAAATGCTCACAAGCAATCAGTCAAGGAATATGTTTGGACAGATTCTACATTTCAGTATCCTATAGCAAGGTTGCAAACTGCTAATATATTTTGTTAGGTGAAAAGATTATGTGGAGTCATTCATTCTGGGCTTTTCTGACAACAGCATAGAAATGGCTTGCCACTGCCTTCTTCCAGAGAAGTAGTGAGGATTAAATATGAAATGTTCTGCATATAAAGTAGGCACTGTAACACTGAGCTTCAGAACTTTGCAATATCATTGGCACACTTAGATAAACGACTTCATTGTGACATATATTTGTATGGAAGTTTTCTCTAATTGTAAGAGATACATGAGCTTTAATGATTGTTCAGTAGAAATTAGGGGGATCTTGTTTGCTTTGACATGTATACTTAGTGATCAACAAATGTTGTATAGGTGCAATCTTTCATAAAGGCATGCTATTTGGATTACATCTACTTTTTGTTGCCAAACCCTGGAATGACAAAATAAGGTTGCGGCATGGTTTAAAGGTCACAGTTATGGACAGAAGGGGTCTAAAAAGAACAAGATATCTAACAGATATGGTCTGACTAAAAGTGGAAAAGGAAATTTGAATATACTCTGCACTGTTCACTGCATGGCATCATTATGGCTGAGAGCAACCTTACTCTCTGTTACTAAGTATTAAAAGAGTTAATCATCCAGGGTCCAGGGGCAATTTTGCATTTGCTTTCCCATCCCATCCTATGGATGGGAAAGGTGCATTATATACTAATGCTGACTAGCGCTCAGCCCCATATAATTGATCACTTACCTGGGATAGGTCACGTCACGTGCATGAGCCTCTGCATCTTGGATCTGGCATCCTGTGCAAGTGTGTGTGCTCCAGCACAGTTGCTACAGTGACACATTTTGCACAAGTGCAGTCATGTCAGGGGCCATTGGAGCTGCCAGTGTGCTTGCACAACAGTTCCGACGGTCCCCACTGCATCAGAAAAGGTGCAGATGCTTGCTGGCCAGACACTAAAGGTAAGAATCAGTCACGATAGGTAAAGGTTAGGGTGCTTGTGGTGCATGATTTCGTGCACCATGGCTAGTCTGCAATTAGGCAACATCTAGGCAGGCAGGGGGAATTCTAGGCCGTAAACACCTCCTGAAAGTGCAGACCCACCTGCCCGAATGTTGCCTAATTGCATACTATGAGCCGTAGTGAGAATTGGCTTCAGGACTTCTCCAACTGGTACTTCTACTTTGAGATCACAGAGTACGGTAAGGTAGTCCCCTCCTTTCCTATGTTGCTAGCCCTTAATGGATAATCAACTTCTTCACATTGCAAAACAAACAAACAAATAAACAGACAAATAAATAATTTTAAAAATGGTACATTCAGAGGTTACTTACTCTGACTCGCTATGCACGTACTCTCTCTGGAGTTCCTTTACTTTCCGGTAAGTAATCTTTGCATTTTTAATTTTTATCTAGAGGCACCCTAAATTGAGGAGGCACTCTCCATTTTATGTTTGTGCCTCAAAGAAGAAATATTAGGAAGGAAGCCTGCCAAGGGGGGAAACTGCAGTGTTGAGTACGACACCTTACCTTGATGGAGCCCCATCAGGGGAAACATTTCCTGTCTAGGGAATGATGGGGGACTGCATTATACAGCAAATATGAATCTCTGGATGTCCTTTTGGCAAGACAGCACTTTCATAATTCATTGTCCTGTCCCCTGTTCGATGTACTATATTTTCTGGCATATAAGACTACTTTTTAACCCAGGAAAATCTTCCCAAAAGTCAGGGGTCGTCTTATACGCCAGGGGTCGTCTTCTTATACGGCGAGTATATCCCAAACTCTATATTTTAACTGGAAAGTTGGGGGTCGTCTTATACACCCAGTCGTCTTATACCCTGGAAAATATGGTAGTTTTTGCCTCAGTAGAAGTAGGATATGGGCAAATAAAGGGAGATGTCTTTAGGATACCCTTCCTGAAATAGTCCCAAAACTGGGCACAATATCCTATCTAGAAGATGTGTAAATGTATGCTCCTGGGCAGCAACTCTACTAAGGGCACAGAATTTTTCTAAGAAGTTGTAACTCAGAAAGATCATCATTGGTGTACATTTCCATTGAAATTTTTAAGTGAATTGAATCCGTTTTCAGAGCTGAAATGTTCCCAAAGGATTAGAGGAAACTGCAATTTCTGATGATTAAAGATCTCTAAATGCGGACTTTCTATATTTGGATTAAAAGTTGTCTCATAATGGGATTTACAAACAATCCATGGTCTCTGTGAATGAGAACGCAGGCAGGTTTTGGGGGACAGGAAGGGGCATTCTCTTCAGTCCCCCCTTCTTCTTCAGTCCCAATAATCACCCATTATTTGCCTCCCTTTCCCTGGTTGTAGCTGCTAGAGCAGATCTGGCAGCTGCTGTTGCAATGTGATGAGAGATACAAATGCAACAACAGACAATTGGCAGAGCAGCTCATTCAAAACACATGGCACAGCTGCTTCTCCTGCTCTTTCCCACTTTCTCTTCTCCCTCTGCTGCCTTTGCTTTCTTCAGGCATTATCCTGCCTTCCACCACCACCCCCAGTGCCCTTCATCCCCCCCAGCCAGGAAGAAACACCTCTCTGACACTTCTTCCTCAAACCCTTCTCTTGTTTGGCAGAAGCACCGAGAGTCTGTGTGCTATGTGTGTCTGTGTGAGTGTAGAGGAAGGGAGAATCCCACCTTCTCTCTAACTCTTGTTTTGAACCTGTGCAATAACTAAAGGTAATTGATCCTCCCTTCTCCTCCCACCCCACTTTATCTCTTCCCTCCCTCCCATCCCCTTGTTGCTTTTAGTGAAGCCAGAAGTCTGATCTGACAGCCATCGGAAAGGCTTTTCCCTTTCGCGTGGAGCCGATGATCCGCAAAACTGCTGCCTGCTTCGTCTCCTCTCCTCTCCTCCCTTGCTTCCTTCCCCATAGCTATCGCCATTCTAATATTAATCAGGAGCAGGCTCACAGTGTTTGGATCCCTGATCCATAAAGTCAGGGTATCATGCAAAAGAAAGGGAGGAGGGGTCCCCCCATAAATCCACATAAAAAGCCATAAATGGGAACATGAAAAAATAGATTAAATGCTGATTAATTTAATACGAATTTAAAACCGAGGTAAAATTGTGCAGTGGAGATGCAGCCCTTGTCTTGTACCCTGACTCCAGGAATTTGGGATCAAAGACAGTCTCGCCAGATTAGTGGAGATAACTTTATTAAGTTATCTAAAGTGAAGGGAATCTGCATGAGCAAAAATGCAATTGTTTTGAGAAACCCATTAAGTTTTGAAACCATTACTTTATTTCTTTATGCTAATTTACTTATTTTCCCAGCACTCTGTGCTGTCCCACCATCTTGGACAGGGAACTAAAATGTTAAATGGCTCAAAAATCAAGTGACTCATCCAGGTCATTACAAACCATTTCAAGGCTGGAGAAGGTGATGACAGCTTCAAAAGGTATAAAAGCCTCTACTCTGAAACAGCTTTGAAACACTTTGAAGATGAAAGAAACCATATATTATTTGTATTGCAGAACATCGGTCACAGAATAATATGGCCCACATTTGACCTCAAAATCTGCAGAGTCAGTGCATGTCAACTTCTTAAAATCCTTGCTCTGCTCCAGAAATTTCTCTTCTCTTGAATTCCTATCACAAGAATGTCCCATTAGGGAGAAATGAATTGGGGGAAAAAATAATCAAAGTTTAACACATTTCAAGTCTTAGCCGATTTGGAGAAAAATCGTGTCTGCGAGGGAAGACATTAAGTTTCTGTATTTAGAAATACCCTTTTCCCCTTGCATCCTTCTACTTTCTACAAATTAAGAGAGAGATGAAAGAAGACAGGATGCACTGTCATTTTGCAGGGCCATATGACAGATTCTACTGATAGTCACAACTTGACTTTTTCTGCTGTAGAAAAATATCTCCTCTGGTGACACGATCTTGGTGCTATTTGCTTTGTTTTTCCTGAAGAAAGAAATAAAAAGAAAGAAAGAAAAAGAAAGAAAGAGAAAGAAAGAAAGAAAGAAAGAAAGAAAAGTTGGTACACTCTCTTTGAGAAGGCACATTAAATGATTTAAACCAGCAGTGCCTTCTAGCAAGTGAGCAATTTAGTGGGTTCCCTGCTGCATCCTCTCCCAGTACTTTCTAAATATTGCATGAAATACTTAAAGGTGAGGACACAGCTGTTGTGAATATCCATATCCATAAATCATCATTAATGACAAGACTTTAGTGACGAAATTCTTTGGGAGACTGTTGCTTCAGTCTCAAATGGGACTGACAATCCCTTTAAAAATGCATCAGCTCCTTTTGCTCTTTACATTGCATGGGCTTATCAAACATTATTAACCCTGTTCCATCTTGGGCAGAATGTAATAAATGCTCCCTCCCTTTCCCTCTCTCCTGTGGCTTCTGCAAAAGCCTGCTTCGGAAAGAGTGGCTGCAACAAATCTTTCAAATTAGAGGACTAGAAAAAGAAGGAAGAATGATAGCTGGAAATACAACTACCCCTGATCTTCAAAGCAACTACCGTTATAGTACATTTTAGAGCGGGTAATGCTCTCTAACACTTTTACATTTATTGCAGGCTTCTCTCATAAGCCAAAAAGTGCTGGCAAAGACTAGTTTTTCTAAAGAACAGATGTCATAAATGAGTGATATAAACAATGCATCTTCCTGGATTTGCTGAAGCTAACAGAATTAAGCATCATGTGTTCAGATCTGAGGGAGGGAGGGAATAAGAGTATGATACATTTCTGCAAGCAGGTTTATGAATGTGGGGTTTCTGTTTTGTACATACAGAAAAACTAAACTTATGTGCATGTGCATGTTATTCACAAGTAATATTTGCAGTCATTTAATTCCATTTCACATGCTTGAAACTCTTGCAAAATCTGCATGGCGAGCTTGAGTCTGAGTGCATCACCTGCCAAAAGAAGACCAACTCCTCCCTTGGCATGGATTGTCTACTCAGGAGCACTCCAGTAAATTATTTATTAATAATATGTTTAAAAATTCTTTAAAAGTTATTAAAATATAACCCTACCTGCCTCCCTCCCAACCTCCTCAGCAGGACTACACCCAGAGAGAGCTAAATATCAAAGGCCAAGGTGAACAGGCATGTTTTAACCAGGCACCAGAAACCATACAGTGTTGGCACCTGATAAATGTCCAGAGGGAAGCTATTCCTGAGTGTGGGGGCCGACACAGAAAAGCCCCCCTTCTGTGTCCCTGTTGCTTGTACCTCTGAGAGAGAAGGAATTATAATTAAGCCCTCTCCTTCATATCTCAATACCTGGATGGTATGGGAGAAGGTCTCCCTTCAGATAATTGGGCTCAAGCTATTTATGGTTTTACATGCTAACATCCACACTTTGAATTGAGCTCAACCAGTGCAGATCTTTCAGACTGGCATCATGTATATCCGGCCACAAACTCCCATCAGCCATTGAGCTACTGCATTCTGTTATTGTTCCAGCTTCAAGACTATTTTCAAGGTCAGCTTCATGTAGCCCAATCTGGTTACATGTAGCCCAATCTGAATGTTACCAGAGTGTGGATCACTGTGGCCAAGTTGTCTAGGAAAGACTGAAGCTGGCAAACTAGCCAGAGACTAGGCACTCCTGGCTGTCACTGCCACGTGGGCCTCAAATGACAGCAACAAATCCAGTCACACACCTGTCCTTTCTGGGGCAAAATGACACCATCCAAAATTGGGTGCCTCTTAATTTCCTGGGCGTGGACCCCTTGACACATAATACCTCCATCTTGTCTGGATACAATTTCAATTTATTGGTCCACATCCAGCCTATCATTGAATCCAGGCAGTGATCAAGCACCTAACCTGCCTCCCCTGACTCAGAAGAAATTGGAAGCCAGAGATGGGTGTCATCAGCATGCCTCTCATGACACCTCACTCCAAAACTCTTGATGACCTCTCCCAGTGGCTTCATCTAGATGTTAAAGAACATAGAAGACAAGACTGATTCCTGGGAAACTTCACAAGAAAATTCCTGGGATATCGAGCAAAAGTCCCCCATTGCTACTTTCTGGGACCTTCCACAGAGATAGTATAAGAACCACTGTAACACAGTGCCTCCAAATCCCAATCCCTGAAGCCATTCCAGCAGGATACCATGATCGATGGTACTGAAAGCTGCTGAGAGATCAAGGAGAGCAAACCAGTTGCACTTGTCTCTCCCTCTCCTAATAAAGGTCATCCATCAGGGTGAACAAGAAAGTTTTCAGTGCTAAACCCCCTCATGAAACTGGACTAGAATGAGTCTATATAATCCATTTCATCCAAGATGCTTGGAGTTAAATGGCCAACACCTTGCACAAAATGGGAATATTAGCCACAGGGTGGTAGTTATTTAACATCTCTAGATCCAGGGAAAGTCCTCTTAAGGAAGGGATATAACAGCTTCTTTCAGAGCAACTGGCACCTTTCCCTCTTGCAAAGAGGCATTTATCACCACCTGGATCCACCCAGCCATGCCTCCTCATCTAGCTTTTATAAGCCATGAAGAGCAAGGATCAAGTAGTAGGCTGAACCCCTCCAAAAAGCTTGTCCACTTCCTCAGACAATAGTTAAAACTGACCCAATACAATAGGACCAAGTGGGATGATCACTAGTGTTTCGTCCCCAGAACAATGCTATGAACTTTGCATGTAGTGAAACCTCTGGCTCTAGGAACACAGCCTGAACAAAAGATTTGTCCACAAACTTCTTAGATTTTTAAAGGCTTTACAAACACAAATAACATGAAACTGATCTCTTCTCTCTCAATAGTCTTTCTTAAATACCTTGCTCTCTCTTCTCTGATGGTTAGCCTTCTGATAGACTATCTCTGTTTTCTGTTTCTTCTGTGGATTTAATCTTTGTCAAAGGAAAATACTCTCTCCAGGTCTGACTTGGCTGAAATCTTACTACACACAAAACAGAAACCAACTGGAGAGGCAGTATAGGACCCTAGAATTTCCCACAATCCTTTTCTCTTAAAGCTATAGATCTCTATTTCCCCTCTTGAACTAATACATAGAAAAGCCTATAATATCTTTAACTAAATATATGTCTCAAGAGCATCAAAGATGCTCTGGAGGCATGACAACTAGTCTTGCCACAGGGCACATTAACCTCCCAGTTCCTGCTGTGGCTGTGTAGAGAGGTTGTGGCAGCATAATTAAGAGACTAGTAACATTTTTATGAGGTTCAAAAATGGTCAGCATTTGGGTCTATTTTTGGAGCTTTGTAAAATAGTTTAATTTGGCTTCAAGCTTAGGTGGGCTGGGCCGGTCATTGAGCAGATGACCTCCAGCCTGACCCAGCCTGCTTCTGGCCCAGAACACCAGGTGAGATTTTAATGGTACATGCCTTGTACATGCATGTGGAAGTTCTTCTGTGTCTAAGAATATTTGGCTTGTTAGTGCTGTCCAAAGTGTGAATATTCGATTTTCTTTAATTTTGGGGATGTGTCATTGTTTCCCCATTTTATTATAACAAGGGATATGAAAGACATGTAGAATTTTAGGGAAACACAGTGAAAAGTATTAGTAGGTAGTCAAGTGTCTTGCTCTGGAATGATTCTTGTAATGCTTGGCAATTGACTCAGCAAGCATGTAGAGGAGGCCAGTCTTGTTTCCAGTGTGATTTCAGCAAATGAAATACCTGTATATACCTGAGTTAATCTCTCAAAGGAAGGATGTAATAATAGAATCATAGAATAGGGGGTCATTGAGTCAACCCTCTGCTCAATGCAGGAGTTCCTAAACTATTTCAGACAGAATTTGACATAATCAAAGACATGTATGGGTCCCAGGAGTAATCTGGAGCCACAGAGCCCATAAACAATGGAAGCCAGAGACAAATGTGAACTTTGGTGGAGCCCAAGACTCATAGTGGACCCCAGAGTATACTAGACACACTGAGTGGGAAAGGAAATCTGTTCTTGCACCCAAATTCCTACCCTTAGGAAAAGTGGGAAACTGGACTATTTAGGTAAATAAAATGAAATTAATAAGGAAGTTTGTCAACATTGAGGCTGCTCACATCAATGGACAATTTACCTTAATTCAACCAAGTATTCAGTTTGGGCACCCACGTCATTATCTCAAGCCTACAGTTGTTCTTGTGAACTGTTTCCAACTTACGTGTCACCTTCCTATAACTAGCTTACAGAATTAGGCAGCCCTTTTAACAGAAAAAAAAGAGTTGAAGATTTAGGTTCAGTGGTCTTAGCAGATGTGTGCTTCATTATAATATTTCCTGAAGTTAGAGCCTGAGCTAGACACAAATCCCATTGCTGAGAATGGTCTCTGATGCTGTCTGGATTGGATCTCAAGGTTTTGGAGATCACCACTCATATCACACTTCCTTTCCTCTAGAAGACAGTGCCAGAATTATCCAGTAGGGATTGGCAAATTTGATTCACGTTCACAAATTTAATAAAATATTTCATACCTGCAGACATCTGTGGCAAAATGAAAATCGAGTTTTTCAAATTGCCAGAACTTCTGTTGAAACAAACAGCCTCATGCTTGCACAAATGTCAATTGGCTATTTGTGGTTTGCTGTGGTTTTGGCCATGAAAAGGGTTTTTTCAATGGAAAAAAAATGGTCTTCTTTGACAAAAAAATTGAAAATGAATGCACACACCCCCACACAAGTTTTTTCAACTTAAGTATTCCACAGTGAAGTACATTAATAAGAAAATGAACTTACAATTGTTTATTTATTTATTTTTTGGGCAGATCACTAATATCCATCAATGGATCAAATGACAAATGTTTGAGGATAAAGATGCCAGCAGGGAGAAGCTGCTTTTTTGTTGGACTTTCAGTGATGTTATCCTGCCCTATCAGGGTCATCTTAGGATACGAAACTGACAAGTTCAAGAGAGATGAGCAAGCCTAAAGAATGCACACTCTGAATGATTTATGCTTTCATGTTTATTGAAGCAATAAAGATAGGTAATACTTATAAGTGAATAAAAGCAAGAGAAAGTGCAAGGAAAAGACTTTAAAAAAATCACCATCAGTCTTTCAGGATAAAGCAGGGGTCAAGAAAATTCAGATGGTTCATATGCAGTTATGGGAGTTTTTATTAAATAGAAGGCAGCAATATAGCTCAGTGATCAACCATCTCATATCATCTGCAACTCAAGTCCCAATAGTCAGATGTTTATTTCAGTCATTCACCATATAAAACACTAACCAACTATCAACTCCTGTAATGTTTTAAAAAATGAATTAATAAACTCGATAGCATTCAATGAGTTAAATCATTCTGATCAAAAAGTAACAACTAGGGTGTTTCCGCATAGGGGCAAAGAAAAACGGATATCTGGCACCCGGATTTGTTAAAACCGGTTCCCGGTTTTAATAGCTCCAGGTGCACAGAAGATCCGGATCTACCCCGCACCCCTGCTGCTGCACACATGGTGGGAATCCAGTTTGGAGATGGGTGCTGTGCGGACACACAGCACCTGGCTCCGAACGGGGTCGGAGGGCCCTCCCCCGGGCCACCATGATTGGCTCGCCGGAGCCAAGCATGGCGAGCCGGGGGACCTTGCTGCCGTGGCTCGCCCTGATCCCAAAACACCTGAAGAGACAGGGGGTAGATCCGGATTTGCAAATGGGTGCTCCAGTGTTTCCAAAGCAGGCAGGCTAGCACCCATTGCTATTGGGTGTTAGACCACCTGTGGAAACACATTGGATACTTCCATTAATCCGGATCTACTAGATCCGAATTAAGGGAAGTACCCATTCCTTAGATCCGGATCTTCTTAGATCTGGATTAAAGGAGCTCAGTGGAAAAACACCCCCTGTTCTTCTTCCCTCCCTCTCCAGAAAAATGTCAGCTCCAAGTCCTGTTGCCTTTCTACTGAAGGAATATGCAACATAGTTTTCTACCCATCCCTTAAACTGTAGTAAAGTTTTCCCACCTACTTTATAACAATTTGTAATGTTGTAGGCTCTATATTTTTATTTCTCGTTTTTCAGCTTTGCTATGATTTCTAGTAGGTGGTGGTAGTAAATCTGGGCTCTTGAAAGCATATTTTGGGAAGAGTTCTTATCTATCCTATCTTTTACTTCTATTAGGTCATATTGATCAACTTGTTGGGAAGCTATCATAACCTATGAAACTGTTGCTTCTGAACGGTCACCATTGACACTAGAATAAAGAAATAAATCCTGGCTCAATTTTTCAGTAGACATGGGCTGGACATTTGAGGGTTATATACTTTCAGATTCTGGAAATTTTTGACATCTGAATTTCTCTATTGTTTTAGGACCTTTTATATTTTGAGGACTCCCTTTGTGTGCTCCTTTTGCAGACACAAATTCATTAATTCATTTGTTCGTTCGTTCATTCATTCGTTTGTTTGTTCCTTTACATTTTTATGCTTCCCTACCCGGGGATCTGCAGGCAGGTACAGCATTTAAAATCAATCATTATTAATGATCAAGCCCTAAGAGTGTTAAGGCAATTCCAACAGTGAGGAGATAAACACAAGGAAATGTAGTAAAGAGAAACACATTTATATGTTCTTCAATGGAGCCTTTATTAAAACATAAAATGGTGAGTCAGCTGTTAGATGAGCATGCACCCATGGTACTCAATCAGTTAAGCCCAACAATATTCAGCTAGAACAATAAACAAGACAAACATTCTTAAAATTACTTTATTCCATCCTTAAGTAACAAGAAAGAAAAATAAAGTGTGAGTAAAGCAAAACTTTACTGAAGAAAAGCAATGCGTGTAGGGATCAAAGGTATTAAGCCATGATGTGTAATTTCCCATGAGTACATAATTAAACAGGCTTTGTGCTAAGTATTTACCTTTGCTTTCATTGTCCTGCATAGCAACATGAACATTGGTGGTTCCACTGTTCTGCTTCCTCATTCTGAATACTGTGGTGCTCAAATGAAAATAGTCTTTCCCACTGATGTTAGCACTGTAAGTGTATTTATTTACTTTCTTCTTTTAAATAACTATCTGAATTCCAAGAAAATGATGGAGAAAATAGTCCTTACCTGTTGATCTGTCTCCATCTCCAGCCTTTCTTGGCCTCAAGAATGTCTCTGCCCCCCAGCACCATAATACTGCATCTCTCTTTCCTTCTCCCCTAGAGCCCTCTTGTTCTTCTTGCAGTAATGGCTATCTGTGCTGCTTGGTGTCTGGTAGAGGCAACTGAACCATGGAATTAATGCCAAGTTTGAATATGAAGCATTAAACTGTTCCATGCTTTTAATATCATTCCAGAGCATTGCTTTGTTTTCCCTCATGCATTAGTGTGATTGAGGGCATACATGTGATGATTCTGTGCACTCTCAGACTGGGACACAAGCATTGTAACTATTCTGTAAGAGAAGGTTTTGCACAGGAAACTGAGTTGCAGTGGTCAGAATCCTGACTGGTTCAGATTTAGGAACAGCTAGGTCTGTGGTCACACCTAAAGTGAAATCCAAATTGAGTCCACCTTCAGAGCAAGAGAACCCATTAGCAAAGTGACCAGTAATTTTCTCTCCATATTATCTATCCCAAAGGTGAATTTTCTGAGTTATTTAACACTGAAAGAAAACAGCTTGTCACCTTGCTGATGTATTATTTCACTCTGAAAGTGGACTGAAGCTGGATTAAACCTTAGGTGTAACCAAAGCCTAGGATATAGATGTTCTCATTCTCCTGAACCCCATTCTTAACATTTGGAGAGTACAGAGGCCTATCCGCCTGTGGACACAATTAGGACAGCCCTGGGATGAAGCTTTTGCTCTGTGGGCTGGGCTGTTCCGTCCAGAACCATCCTGGCCTGTCCCAGGGCTGCCCTAATTGTGGCCAGAGTGTGGGGCACAAAATCATGCTCCACACCCACCCCAATCTGTTCCTGGCCGTCCTAGAGCTGTCTGGCAGGGAGAGTATCCACATTCTCCGTGCCACACAGCTCTGGAGCCCCTCTCCAGGCTGCTGCCATTGGGCTGCTATTGGTCCACTGGCTGGCAGCCCCTTCGGGGGTGCAGCAAGACCAGGCCAGGCTGTCCCAGTGTCATGCTGGCTGCTGCCACCCTGATCAGGCTGACAGCAGCCAGCAGGGACCCCCTTGGTGCCCACCCCCACCCAGGGGTGCATGCTGTCCCCAGCTCCCCGTGACCTGCTTACCTCATCGGACCTCCAGGTTTGATGTCTGGTCACGTGGCCTGCTGGAGTGATCTGCCACTCTCTGCACAGGCACGTGCAATGGCACACTGCCCCCATGCTGACCTGACATCTGAATTCATACCTTACTGGCCAAAGCAAATGGTCAAGCTGTCCCCCAGCTGTACCAGCTTTAGAGCACTTCAGCCATCAGGTTGAAGTGTGAAAATGCCTCAGGTCCCAATTATAATAATTGCTGAGATGAGACCCTTTCTGCACTGCCTCTTATTCTGCAACAAATTCTGAGACATGGGCAGCATGTGGATTAAGCCTAAGCCCACCCCCACCATGCTTCATCTGTATAGGCCATAAAAAATGGCACCGTGGCCTGATATAGCTGTAGATCTCAAATGTTGTTTTGATCTGCCTTCACTGAGCTATGCTCCATCCCATGCAGAAGGAGCATACTAGCAGTGGGTGTTGACTCTCAGTCCACACCATAAGGGGCTTAGACCTAACACTGAACCACTTTACAGGTAAATGTGGAAAGGTCCTAGATGTCTTACTAGCAGTCTTAGCATTACTTCAGTAGTAGCTTGCATTTAATGGATGCACTTTGAAGCACTGGATTTGCCAAAGAAACAGGAAGAACCTGTGTCTCAGGACAAATCATAATAAAATTCAGACTAGCACTTGTGTACTTACTGGGAGAAGATTACAGTACAAAATTTGCAAGGTAGAAACAAGAAAAGGGGATAGATTAGTTCTTGTGTCCATTTTTTCACTACGTGAGTTGTTCCAGCTCATGTAGTGAAGTCCACTGGGAACACTCACTCCAAATGAGTGTTCTCAGACCCAAGCTTTGTTTCTAAAGGCTGCATTCCACCTCCGAATCCACTGCTCAACCTTCAAAAGCCAGGAACAAACTTTTAAGTTGAATTCTGTTTTCTAGCACTATCTCTGGTGGCACTGCTAGTGTGCACCATCAAAACAGGGCCCCTATTGTATCCTGGGCTATGAGAGTAGCTCTATCTGTGCATTTTATGATTCAGAATAAAACCACTGGTCTGGCTGTGAACCTCTTTGAAGAGGTTCATGCTTGGATTGAGATGCCCAGTTTATTACTACTACTAAAACCTTCTGCAAATACTTGACTTTCTTTTTACAGACCCATTTTGTCTTTGCCATACATTTTATAGAAATTAGTGCCACATTGACACTTCTAGTAATTTGTTTTCCCTTAGGATATTGAACCTAATTAACCCATAGACACTTATACTTAGTAGCTCATCTTCTATGTCATCTTAAATTAACTCCTGAGTAGTACTTAGGATATGGTGAAGAACAGCATCCATTAGTTTCTGCCCTAAAATTGCTTCTCAATTGATCATATACATATAAATCAATTAAATGAAATTAATCAAGAATAAAGGCATTGCTGTGCTTATCATTGGCCTTTCATTGCTGTTTGATCCTCAGACATAAATGATTGTTTGCTTCGGGGTGTGTGTGTGTGTCTGTGACTTCTTTTACTCTGCATGAATAGTTGCTTAATGTGGAAAGGTTACTTCTCTATTAATAAGACAGCATGCTTCAACTTCAGATTTATATCTGCAGATTAGGAAAAAGAAGCCCTCAAGGTGTTGTTGGATTCCAACTTCCATTGTTGCAAGCTAGGTTTTATTTTCTGGTTCTCTCACCACCCTCAGCAGCAAAAGGGGTGGGCACACGAGACAGGCCCTTCTCAGTGATGGCCCCTAGGCTATGGAATAGTCTCCCCTTGGAGGTGCATCTACCACCTTCACTGTAAACATTTAGGAAGGCAGTGAAGACACACCTCTTTGCCCTGGGCTTCGGTTTAATGAGGAAACACTTTCCTTTCCCACTTGCAGAAACTGTTGCTTTAATATATACTGTTATTGTTTTAGTATATTTTATTTTAAATGTTGTTATCCACTTGGAGACCTCTGGGTATAGGGCAGGTTAAAAATTTAAATAAATAAATAAAATAAATCATACTTACAGCTTTACATTTTTGGCAATAATATAATTACAGTAATAAAAGATAAAAACAAGGCACAGTAGATATTAGTAGTTCAGCTGAAAAATACAACCAATCTTTGGTTTATTTTTTTAAACAGGGCAATCTGTAGTATAGATATCATCACAAACAAGGCCCTTTTAAGTCCCTCTGGCTCATGCACATCACTCATGAGGGGAAGTCTAAGGATACAATCACATGCAGCAAAATAATAATAGTCTCTGAGGTGTTTCAGAAACAGTTTAGGCCTTATCCAGACATTGGTTATGTATTCTGCTATATTTGGCTATTCTGAAATAAAACTTGGATATTCTCTCTTAAATATTCAGTGCTAGAAAAGGTAGATTAGAGAAGAGTTGGGAAATGAGGGTGCAGATTAGTGTCTCTGAGCACAGCTATAGTCTTGATATTCTGCCACAATCAGTACCTGGAAGACCATAGGTGTTTTTCCACTTAGCACTAGAGTCCTTAATGAGTCCTTAATGGGTACTCTAGTGCTAGTGGAAAAACACCCCATCTTACATGCAGTGCAGATCTAAACAGAAGAAGGCAACCTAACTCTACTATTTCTAACTCGTACTATTCTAATATTTTAAATTTGTTTCTTTTAAGGCTCTTTCTGAAGGCCTTATTCCAGATTATATCCTGGAATAGGCGGTTGGTATCCACATACCAATGCAGATTGTTTTAGCATGGGGACAGCAGGCCCATATTGTGGGATATAATACGGAATAAGGCCTCGTGTAGAAAGGACTTAAAATATAATTTTAGGTCTAGTAGTTGAACGTAGGGATGTGCACGAATATTCATAACATACATTGTTCATAAAAATTCACACAAATTTGGACATTGATACACAAATTGAATGTTACAAGATTCGTACATTAACATTTGTATGAATACAAATGTTTTGGATCATTCGTATGAATAGTTTGGAAGTGGAAAAGTGGCTGCACCAGCCACATCTATAAGTGAATTTGACATGGATCAAGAGCAGATTAAAAGTGGATTTAGGCTGAATTTGGCACTTCCAGAGAGGGTAAGTTACACGATATGTATTGGATACATATCAGATACATATCAATATGCATGCATTCATGCCGGATACATATTGAATACATATTTGTTTCTATTGGAAATGTATTCATTCATATTGGATACGTATTGTATTCATTTGTATCAGATATTCAGATGAATTCATACAAATACATTCATATCAAATAGAATCCTAACACATTCAAAGGGGATCTATTCAAACAAATTCAAATTTTCTAGCACTCGATCCATTATGAATCAAATGCTAAAAAAAACCATTCGTGAACGTCCCTAGTTGAAAGTAAGGAGAATGTTGGTTATTGGTAGCTCTATAATTTTGTTTGGTAAACAAATGAACATTACTTTCATTGTTTAGATTTGAAAACTATAATATGGCTTGTATTATAGATTCTGAACCGTTTAAAATCTTCTATATTTTCAAAATTAGTAGTATTTATACTCTATATTGTGATACAAAATGGACTTGTACCGACCATCCAGTATCCCTATTTCTTTTGTCATCTATCATCTAAGAAAACTGGTAGCAACATCATCTTACCTGTTTTTAAAAATAATGCTGTTTCAGCAACAGGCTATAAATAATTCTTAGGCCTAAATGCATTGACAGGGCAAAGCATTCCTACTGTTGTGACAGTTCAAATTGAGATGAATTTGAACTATTGTTATATATACATCAGAACAAAGGATAAAATTTGATGTAGCAACTCCACTCCAATGGACCAAACAAGTCAATTTTCCATGCCATGGTCTCCTGCCTGAGCAAATATTTTGCATTGTCCAATGACACTGCATATTCCTATACATGGAATTTGTGATTTGCAGAACTAAGGCAAAATTGGTGCTTTAGGTTTCAACATTATATATTTCGGACAGGGGATCATATTTTCACAATAATATTAGGCAACATACTCCTATAATGCAATTTCCACATCTCCAGTAGAAGATTAGATTTCAACAGAATTAGCTTTTCTATATGATGAAACCAATGCTTTATCCCCATGGCTGTGACATACACTGTAGTAGGTGTCTTATGTTGCTGAATATGCATACTTGATGTCTCAAATGGTTCACTGAGGCATCTGAAGGTTTTTTTTCCACTGCCCTCACTTAATTCATATCTAAGATGCTCGGATCTAAGGAATGGATCCTTCAACTAATCCAGATCTAGCAGATCCGGATTAAGGGAGGTACCCAATGCATCCTCATGGGTGGTACAGCACCCAATAGCAATGGGTGCTAGGCTGCCCGCAGTGGAAATGCTGGAGTACCAATTTGGCAAATCTGGATCAACGCATGTGGGGCCCACCTGTCACCCCAGGTTTTTGGGGGGACAGGGGGTACAATCTCCGTTGATGCTCTGGAGACTCTTAGAAGATTCTATGGAGTTTTGTCATAAGCTCTGGAGGTTCTTTGGAGCGATCTGCCACAAACTTCAAAGATTCTCCGGAGCCTTTGACAAAGGTCCATAGGATTGGCATTGCTCTTGTGTGGGGACTTCTTCGGATCCCGTGCTATTCTTTGGAGCCGGCTTTGGAGATTGTGCACAGGCTTGGAGCTTTGGGTTTTGGGGTACCTCCCCCATGGGTGTGCCGTCAGGGCCCCCCCAGACCCCATTGCCCATATGTGGTAGAAACATGCTCCATATAATTCAGATTTGATGTCTGAAGACTCCATTGTAGACCCCTTTAATGGGGTCTACAGAAATTAGGGTTATAGTTCCTGAAGGACCCATTCAATCTGGATTTCCCTAGAACCGGTGGAAACAAATGTGGGTCTAATGGGGTCTGCAGTGGAAATGGGGTCTTCCTGCTCTGAGCCTAATGGGTCCTTAATGTGTCCCTAATGTGTCCTTAATGGGTCCTTAGTGCTAGTGGACTCCCCCCCCCGAGAATGTATGTGGAGACGTGGCTTAAGATGAGCTTCACTGAATCACTCCAAAACCCATCTAGACCAGTGATTAAATCCTATTAAGAAATTCTTAAACAACCTTGAGAGCTGTAGTCCTTTCCTTTTTCAACTTATGGGAGCTAGTAATTCTAAATGAATACTGAAAATAATTGTTACATGGGCAATAACTATTGACTACTTTGGGTATTAAGAGGTTTAGGAACAGCTGAAATTATCCTTTTGTATGCAAATTTAGTAACTCTGAAGAAACACCATCCTCACTGATAACCACCTTTAAATAATATCCAACAGGAAAGTTCTCAAACAAAGAAACACGGATCTTAAATCACTGGCATGACAAAACAACATAAAATTAGCCACACATAAACACCTTTTAAAATCAGTTCATGAGTGATGACTATGTAGGTTGGTAGGCTGTGGTCTTAATCCAATGTTCCTTTAAGAATATTAGAAAAAGTTGTTGGGAAATTGTAGCCATAATGGTTTCATTTTACTCTCTCTCTCTCTCTTTTTTTTTACATATTTCAATGTGAAAAGAGGGGAAAAAAGGAAAACCTGGGGAAAGAGACAGAAAGAAATATTAATAAATCATATATTCATTTTCTTACTGTTCCCTCTCTAGAAATGTTCTGGCATATTTACAAGTACAGTAACTTGATCATAGACCAATCCATTCAAATACACTTCAGAATCAGTCCAATTTTTCTCTTACAAAACTGCATATAACCTTGTCTGTTCCTCTACTTTTCCCTTGACGGTTTTGATGGTTTTGTTGAATATTTGAAAGCAATTTTATTTAATGCTTGGAATTTGAATATTTTACTACCTGAACATCTGTTAATTAGTCAACCTGTCTTGCAGCCAAGATAAATTAACTGAACACTAGAAATAGCTTGAATATAAAGCACAGTATTATCAAATTTACTGCTGACTGTAACAATATAGAGTTTGTGTTCCATTAACACCTGAATTTGAAGAAGGGAGTTAATGGAGAAGCTCTCTGAAGTGATTCTCTTATGTGCAAACATCAAAACTTCATATGTTTCTCAACTTCTACAAAGAAATGTCTGTTTAAATTGTTAGTTGTGTTAGTATTTATTTGTCTTTTTTCATATTGCTAAAGCTGAATTCATCTTCTCCTACTTAAAAAGTATGTATCAATAGATATATTCCAAAATCCTAGTAAGAATGACTTGGAGACATTTGCCCTTACTGTTATCACATTTTCTTCCCAACAGAGGCCATTAACAATGCATTATAGACATGAATGCAGCCCTTGTAATGTTTTCCCAGCTCTTTATATTCCTACTGGGAAGGATTGTTATATTCATTCCAGACCTAACTACACTGTGTCACTTCAGGAGTAAGTTTCATTTAGCTCAGTGGGTTTTGGCCTCTAGGAAAGTTATGTTAGAATTGCTGCCAGACTTGGCGGAATTTAGTTCTTATTGAAATCAAATGAATTTAAGTCATGACTAATTTGTCCCTTAATTCTAATACAAGACAAAGGTCTTCCAGCACTTGTCAGTAATGTGGAACCTCTATGGGCCTCCCTTCTGCAAGTGGTTTAGGGGAGGGACTGCCCCATCATGTTATGTTCCACCTGTACAGGATGTCCATCAGCCCAAAATGATGTCCTGGTCTGGTCTGCTGGTAGACCTCAAAGCTGTTTCTGCACTCATTTTGCTTGGAGTGGTTTGACTATTCCACTCCAGCTTGTTATGGACCAAGTACAGCTTATGCTTTATGCATTGTGAGAGCAAGGGAGGAGTGGAGAAGAGGAAGCAGGCTGGGCTCTACCATCTTGCTCCCAGCAGTGCCCCTCCCTCCTCCAACTGCCATCACAAGGCGATGAACCAACTCGCCTGAGAGGAGTGGAGAAGAGGAAGCAGGCTGGGCTCTACCATCTTGCTCCCAGCAGTGCCCCTCCCTCCAACTGCCATCACAAGGCAATGAACCAACTTGCCTGAGAGGAGTGGAGAAGAGGAAGCAGGCTGGGCTCTACCATCTTGCTCCCAGCAGTGCCCCTCCCTCCTCCAACTGCTGTCACAAGGCGATGAACCAACTTGCCTGAGAGGAGTGGAGAAGAGGAAGCAGGCTGGGCTCTACCATCTTGCTCCCAGCAGTGCCCCTCCCTCCTCCAACTGCCATCACAAGGCGATGAACCAACTTGCCTGAGAGGAGTGGAGAAGAGGAAGCAGGCTGGGCTCTACCATCTTGCTCCCAGCAGTGCCCCTCCCTCCTCCAACTGCCATCACAAGGCAATGAACCAACTTGCCTGAGAGGAGTGGAGAAGAGGAAGCAGGCTGGGCTCTACCATCTTGCTCCCAGCAGTGCCCCTCCCTCCTCCAACTGCCGTCACAAGGCGATGAACCAACTTGCCTGAGAGGAGTCGAGAAGAGGAAGCAGGCTGGGCTCTACCATCTTGCTCCCAGCAGTGCCCCTCCCTCCTCCAATTGCCATCACAAGGCGATGAACCAACTTGCCTGAGAGGAGTCGAGAAGAGAAAGCAGGCTGGGCTCTACCATCTTGCTCCCAGCAGTGCCCCTCCCTCCTCCAACTGCTGTCACAAGGCGATGAACCAACTTGCCTGAGAGGAGTGGAGAAGAGAAAGCAGGCTGGGCTCTACCATCTTGCTCCCAGCAGTGCCCCTCCCTCCTCCAACTGTTCCCATCACAAGATGGCAAAGAGACTACAGCAGCCAATCCACCAGCTGAGAAAACGTCCAGTCCTGAGGCCAAGCAGGGTGGGACTGATACCGGCTGACCATCTTTACCGTCATCCAGTTTGTCGTCAATGAAGAGAAAATTCAAAGTAACTAGGAAAATTTTCAGCAATAAGAAACGGAGAGGAAAATTGGAACTGAAGAGCTCAAGTGTTGGAGTTTTGCTGTTCCCTGTCCCCCTCCCCCCCCCACACACACCATTTTCCTTTTGTTTCTTGTCTCTTTAGATTGTAAGCCTGAGGGCAGGGACCTGTCTAAGATTAATATAATATTGTAACCTGCCCTGAGACCTTCGGGTATAGGGCGGGATAGAAATACAAATAAATAAATAAATAATAAATAAGGGCATAATCCATTCCAAACCAATACAGGCAGCAATGTGGAGGCACCATAGCAATACTGGTCTACGCAACTAATTCTACTCCATCTGCTAGTGATTGGTCTAGGTCCCATCACTCACATAATGGCTGGAGCATAAAGGATGGGCTGAATAGACCCATCTTCAGAGCCAACAGGCCT
Organism: Aspidoscelis tigris stejnegeri; assembly: GCA_023333525.1. Classification (NCBI taxonomy): domain Eukaryota; kingdom Metazoa; phylum Chordata; class Lepidosauria; order Squamata; family Teiidae; genus Aspidoscelis; species Aspidoscelis tigris. The sequence goes on from JALMGA010000004.1 coordinate 65,414,272, forward strand.
ACCTCCATGCCAGGTTTTTTTTTTTTTAATGGTATTTGGAAGCTCGCACTAGCTTTAAAGATGGGGCTTTGGTGTTTTCATTGTTCTGGACCTGGGGTGCTTCCAGACTTACCCTATACTGTGTCATCCCATCGACATCACTTCCTGCCTGACAGATACGATGATCAAAAACTGTGCAGGGAAAGTGCAGCCACTTCCAGTCCACATGACAGGGCGATCAGAAGCTGTGCTCGATCAGCATGTTTTTACTTTGATCGAATGCTGCACCACTGCTGCAGGCTGAAGAAAGCTGCATGGCTTTGAAGCAAGTCTGGACGCAGCCCAGGTGTAAAAGCACCAAAGGCTGGATCAGAAGAAGACAGTTTGGGACAGATGCAGACGGCTTCAAATAGGTCTACCACTAGTCTGGAATAGGGACCTCTTGGGATGATTCTGGGCTAGTTCCAGCATTAGTTCCATGTGGAAAAAGCATAATAGGCAGCTGCTTGGTCCAGTCCACTGACTGTGTATGGAAACAGCCAAATTTCAAAGTCTACTAGCAGATTTCAAATCTTCTGTCCTTCAGAGCATTCAGAGGCACCCTATGGTGTCTCCATGCCAGGAATATCCTGCACCAGATTTGCGCCAGGAGTAATCTGTGCCAGACCTGTGCCAGCCGCATCCCCATTACAAGCTTGTTTCGGTTTCAAACTGTTTTCAATCCTTGCAGACCACATGTCAGTTTGGCTTAATAAGCTTTCCGCATGTTAAATTGCCCCAAAGCGTTGTAAATGTTAACCCTCATTTCAACAGGTCTCACTCTGGATCGTGCGCTTGATACGTGTTACATTTTTTATTGTGGGGACCCTACTGTTTTAAGGGATGAGAATCCATGTTTCGGGTTTCCCTCTCCCAATAGCTTGCTTCCAAAGACAGTGATGTCAGTGTAAAAATCCAACCTTCACAGCAGCCGCTACACTGTAGCAATCCAAAGCACTTCACACCTGATAACAATGTTGCAATTTTGCGCAATTCTAGCTCTTTGGAGTTCTGACCTTTAAAGGGGAAAAGAAAGCAGATCAGGTTCTGGGAGATGTGTGAATGTTTAAAGCCCCCTTGCTTGAGTTGCCGCTGCTGCTGTGTGCCCTGGGCAATGGGGAGAATCGCTGGCTGCCCGCTGCCAGTTTTCCTCCATCCAGGCAAGTGGCAGCCACCCAGCCAGGCTCGGTTAAGGGGTCCGTTATGGGTGGCGCGTTCACGCCAGGAGGAAGAGGGCAGGGCAGCCCCGAAAAGTGGCTTTTAAAAAGTAGCCCCTTGAGTCACGTACGCCATGTACAATCCTCAGAATCCGGATCGAACATGATTAAGTTTAAAGTAATGGGAACAGGCAAATTTGTGTTTGCATCCGGTTCTATTATTTCGGTTTAGGGAAATCGAATTAAGCTTATAATGGGGATTCGGCCTATGAATTCCCTGAACTGTGCAGGGTGTCTTAACAAAATATGTCCTGTAATGATGGTTGTTTCTTTTGTCTTCTATTTAAGTTATTTTTAGAGAGCCATCTCTCTTTTCTGGGTGATAGACTTTCCATAGGTATATTTCCTTTATTTATTTTTACTTTATGTGACATACTCTTCACTTTTTGTAAAATGATGACATGAATATGATTCATGCATTTATATTCCCCATATAGGTTGCACCAGTTATACTGAAACTAAGGCATAACTCATTATGGTAACAGGCAATGAATCCCTTTCCATCAGCCTTAAAATCCCACTATACATCTTTTTTTTCTGTTTGGGATTCTGTGCTCAACTGATTCTTTACACCTGACATATTCCCTTGTGAGGTTCCCTCCACATTTTGTACCTTGCCACCTAAGATGGCTGCTGGGATTCTAAATTAATAAGAAAATAGAGACACAGCTCATCTACCCAGAGGCTCAGTAATGGCCGCAAATGACAAGTCCTGCTTTGATGTATTATTTAGAAATCTAATATTGCTGCTATACAGCTATTCTCTTGAGAAACAAGAATGTATGACACCGTATGGTAATAAGTTGGCAGAAGGGGTTCTCCTTTCACATGCTTGCTATGTGAAACATTTGTTTTTTGTCTCCAAAAGTGTGTGTGTGTGTGTATGCCTGAGTATATGGGCTAGGGAAACATCATCTGAATATCTGTCATAAGGAACCTATTCATTCATGTTTGTTGACCTCTTTCCTCCTCTACATTTCAGTTCCTCCTGCTCCTTTTCGTCTCCTCCTCCACTTTTCGATTAGAATAAAAATAATGTTCTCCGCAGCCACGCTTGCTGGGTTGCTGAGTTTTCAAGTGATTCAAAGGGCAATAAATATGTTAAAAGAGAAATATCATCAGCAGACATATATTAGCTTGCAGATTACAAGAGAACAATGTTGAAACAAGACGCTGGGAATTCAAGTTCTATCCCATTGTTCTATCACTACCACTACTACATTTTTCTGCTATAATTCAGTGTATAGGTGCCTTGAATATTCACATGGATTAGAAAAATAAAAATAAAAAACAGATTAGCTCTTCTCAAACCTTAATCTGTAAGGGCATATCTATATTTGAAAATAGATGTGGCTGTGTTTGACCTGTGTATGTATGTAAGTGTGTTTGTGCACGTTCAATGCCATGATGTCCAGCTTACAGGATACTTCCTTGTCTATATTTCTTAGTGAAGGAATGTTCTTCAGAGCAGCTCCCTGAAGCCCCTCCACTGAGGGCAGTGAAATCATGCCCTCACAAAATGGCACCAAGAAATTGATTTGATTGCTGAGCAGTTTTTAAAAGTCTGATTATTTTTAGTATGAGAAAATCTGAAAAAGTTGTGATAAGCCACTTAGGAAGATTTATCTTATCTTATCTTATCTTATCTTATCATCTACCTACCTACCATCATCATTTTTCTTCATTTACCTGAGACTGGACTTCTGTGTAAGCCTGCATATGCATTCATTAGGTACATGATTCTGCAAAAATCTTTTGTATGAACAGGATAATTCCCAGGCTTCTATTCAATGCCTGCAATGCTTTAAATATAATGTTGAACAATATTGTGCCCTGATCAGAAGGCATGTTGACAATATTAAGCAGTACTGCTTCTGTTGGCTGATTGTTATTTTAGATATGCAAGGTTGATGGGATTACAGTCTTTATGCACACACACTTCTCCTTACTCTTTCCAGCCCAGATCAAATTAGGGAGGATGGTGCATCTGATTTTAACAAAGGTGTCCAATATTGTTGTGTTCTGGGTCACATCTCCTTTAGTCAGTGTCCACTACAGTGAATGGGGATTGGCTGCCCTGAGGCCATGATTAATATGCCTTACACAGGTTTACAGTGCTTGAGAAAGCAGCTGACCCTTATTGAAGGGCTTTCAGGTGTTCATTACCATTATGGCAGGTGACCATGGGAATTCTGGCTCAAGAATATTTGACAAACAAGGATCTGAAAATCACTTCCTGTATTGTATAGCAAAACTCATTATACCACAAGCTTTGTGTAGGAAAAATGAACTTTGCACAACATAAAAAAAAAAGTGTTGCATATTGGTGGTGATCAGCAAGCAAAAACTCATAAGATGCGTCAGCATGGATAATATAGGATGCATCTACACAACCACTCTGGGCCACCTCTTGTGTAATCAGGGCATTGTGTGATCAGATGTTTCGGGCTCATTTGACCCTTTGGACTTCTCAACCTATGGAGGGAGTGGCCTACTAGTAAACTGATTTGCTGCCAGAAGAGATGGTAACTGCTACCAGCCAAGATTGCTTTAAGAAAAGGTTAGACAAATGTATGGATGACAGATGTATCAAAGGCTACTAGAATGGATGCCTAAGTACATCTTTCAGGCTGAGGGGACAAGCAGGATGCCTCTAAGGCTACTTGCTGGGATTTGAAAGCAGGAGCCCTTGTTTTCTGCTTGAAATACCCATAAACAATTGGTGGGCTGGTATGTGGGACAGGTTGCTGGATTAGATTGGCTGTGGCCTGATCCAGCAGGGCTCCTCTTATGTTCTTATGTACTCTGAAGTCATTTTCATCTACAAAACAGATTTCTCATCTTTATATAGATGCATGGGGTAGCAAATCCATGTCTTGAGGTGTGAAATCACATCATGAATAACTGTCAGGGATCCAAAACTGCTGTACATTTCTGACCACAGTTCTAATTCTTGCATGCAATCTCTACAAGGATTTTCACTCCTTACCTCTTCGGGGCCTTGGCTGTGTGACTGACATTTGATTGCTAATTTTGCCAACAATTGCAAGATGGAGCATTTTTTCAGCATCCATACATTCAAGGAAGTTACCCCATCCTTCAAGTATTCATCCACATTTGACTCAAAACACCCTTCGATCAAAAAAGTCCTTCCTACTGGCATTTATGTGAACCCTGCTTCAAAACCACAAGCCAGTGTGAGGGGTTGCACATTCCAAAGTTATTTGTGCCATGGTGATCACATGTAAATACATGAATCCCTAGCTGACATGTATTATATTTATATTTGTCTTTACTGTAGAGTATGGCCACCATTTCTTGTCTGATTGAAGTAATTTTCCCTCCACAGGTCTGATTGTCCAATAATTGTCAGCTACACAGTTCAGTCACTGGGGTATTGTAAGAATTTCACAAAAAAATGAACAAAGTTCTCCACACATTCGGCAGAAAGGAAAGAAGAAAGAAAGCTTGGAACAGAAGTCATCAGCAGTGGAATGCCTCCATGGAAAGAGGTGTGAGGACTGACATCCTGGAATCTGGTATCGTGAAACCACATTGGCTGGTGGCTAAAGCAGAATCCAAACATGAGTGGTATAGTATCAGTTGTGGTGCTCCATAAAGTCCTAGACAAATGGCTAATTGACACAAGGTCACCGACAAGAGAAGATATGAAAGAAGAAACGGAGGAAAAAGAGGAGATAAAAAGGATGTGATGCTGGGAGGCCAGGGGATGAAATAAAGGTAAAAAAAGATTTTAAATTTTAATAAAGAATAGAGAGGTAATGAGCACAGGGTCGAATGAAATGGGTGTTTAGTAAGAATAAGGAAGGTGTAAATAAGGAGACACAGCCGATAAAAGAGATGGATGAAGAATAAGTGAGTAGAAACCATGAGAGGAAGGCGGCTTGATAAGCCAAAAGTTTACCTTGGGAGTTAGATCTGTGCAAGATGTGTCAACAGGTGCCTTTAGCATGCCGGGTGTAGAAAGAAATTAGATCCAAAAGAATACTGCAGAAAGATGCTGCATCCCTAGCTCATAATGAGTGAGAGATGGAAGTAGTAAAATACTGGAAATCACTGCTGTGAATGGCAATTTAATAAAAGAAATAGACTATCCCTCCAGGAATACTCAAGGGTACAGGAAGGTTGGACTACACGAAGTAACTCAGTGGTGCAAGAATTTGTTTTCACTAAAAGGTCTGATTTAGGAAAGAAAAAAAGCCCAGAAAATTAAAAACTAAATAAGATGATCACAAAGCAATTATAAACTGCATTGCAGATATGGAAGCATCAGGGAAAGCGCTTTATGTTTAAAATTGAAAAGGAAGCTTTAAGAGCATTAGCAAATTTAAATGATGTCATTTGCCTCACCATGAAATGTTTCTTTTCTGGTACACACATAGCTAAATTAGATTACTACTTAAAGTGAATAGACTATTTTCCAGTAGTAGTTTTTTTGTTTTTGTTTTTTTAAAAAAACTTAATGAATCAATTCAGTCCCTTTACTAGGAAGAAGGAATGTATTTCAAAACTTGCATGCTAGGTTTTATTTAAATATCATAGTTTTGTAGTGAACTAGGCTTTGCCTAGAGGACAACAAAACAAAGCTTAAGACACACAGTCCATTTTCAAAAGATGAAGTTCTGGAATGCTTTGGGCATCCATACTTATGGTTACTCAAAATATTTGAAATGTAGCTGGTGCTTTACTTGGCAATTGTTTTGCTGCACCAATAGTTCCAGCATGCATCACATGAGTTAACTCAGGATTAAGAGCCTACACAATAAGGTTGTAACCCACACTGATCCACATTTAGAGTGGATCTAGGTGATCATGCCCCCGTTGGAATGCATTGTTTGTTTTACAGGACCAGTGGGCCAGTTATGCCAAACTCTTTGATCCTGAACAAACACAGGTAAATACAGAAATGGACACAGCCAGAAAATACACCTTTGGATTACATCATGTAGAAATAATGGCTGTGTCCCCATGCAAGCCATTTGGGGCTGTTTGGGCACTGATTCGGCTCACGTGGAACCGGGTGTGGGACCGAGGTTGAATCTCAGGCATCCCCATGCCATTCCCAGTAACGTGGGCTGGGGGTGGATTCAGCCGTCCCCATGCAAACTGTGCCAGGATTGTTATTTTACTCCCTTTCCTGAGCAAGCCGCTTGCTTGCCTTGAAAGGGGAGTAAAGCTTACTCCCTTCCCCAGGGAAAGGGAGTAAGTGGGTGCATAGGCTTGAGATTTCTCCCTTTTCCAGGGGGGCAACCTTGCTGAGCCTGATTTTGGTACCGGACCAAATGTGCATGGGGACACGCCCAAAATAGCTCATCACTTGCTGAGGTGTTAATTCTGAAGGAGAATTGAATGTAGATTAAAACAGGTGTAGCTGTAGACTTACAAGCAAAGAAGATCAAGGCATAGTTTAATTCAATCAAGAGCAAAGTGCCAATACCTTTGCTACACCCTGTACCACCAGATGAAGTACTATATTGAGTGGAAACAGAAATAGTTATAGAAGGACATTGCTGTTCAAATGTTTGGTGCTATTCTTTTCCATCTTCACCCCTTTGCAGACCATTGCTTTTGCTTTTAAGATCTATACCTTCATTTGCACTGAGGCTAGCTGTTTCTATTTTTCTCAGTATTGATTTCAGTCTGACACTCATGCCCTTGGCCTGTGACCTTGAGGAAGTTATGCTTGATTTGCTTTTACAATAGTTCTTCATATGTCAGAAAGTTTCTGAGTAAAACCTGGTATTTTTCACCAGTGTTCAAGATTAGCTTGTTCTCTTCCTAAACAACCACAAGCACTCAAACAGGGGTCCTTGCAATACCTAGCATGGCTACTTTTAGACTAAATTTGCAGAGAATGCCCCTCTTGATGATTATCACTTTTCTGTGGTGGAAACTTCAATAACCTGAAAGCAATGCTGATAGGATTACCCTTGTCAGTTCAGTCAAAGTAGGGTGGATGGAACAAAATAAATCTACATGCAAGTAAGGCTCCATGGTCCATAGCTGTAATGGAAAGTACATCTAGGAGGAGGAATTCCAAAATAAACTCATGAAATTCCCTTCCACAAAAAAAAAGAAGGAAGGAAGGAAGGAAGGAAGCAAGGAAGGAAGGAAGGAAGCAAGGAAGCAAGGAAGGAAGCAAGGAAGCCTGCTTGTTGGATATATACATTAGTGTTTTTAAAAATTAGTTTCAGCATGACCTGTACTAAGTAAATAAATATTGAATACTAAAAGTTGGTCTCTTTCTTGTTTTAGGTGGCTCAATGGATGGTGACCAAATGTTGGAAGGCTGTCTAATACATGTTTAAGCAAACAAGGTTTCACTGAGAAAATAACAAAGGAAAAAAAATGCAAAAACACAGTCATAATAATTGCTCTTTAGTGATTGTAACTTTTTTCAACAACCACTGAAAGTTTCAAATTTAAGATAGTTTCATTGTTTACCAATATTTAATTTTCCAGAACTGTGCATATCTTAGCCCTTTGATTTTTTTAAAAAAAACTTTTAATCTTTTACTTCTCACTCAGATAATAAATCAATGATTTAAAAAAAAAACAGAAAAAAGCAGTGGCAAGCTGCTTTCATATTGTTCCCTAGAAAATGTATAATTGCAGCTGTAACAGTAAGATGAGTTATAGTGCTAGCTGATAAGACCAAAATTCTAAAAAAGTGAACCCAACAAATCTCACTATCTGTAATTTATCTTAAATAAATATACCTCCAATAATTCTGGAATTACTGATGTCATAAATAATCTTGGGTACAACATGGTTACATGGTTGGTAAAATGTAACTTCACACATTTAATGCATATGCCTGGCCATATGTCTACTTATAGTGGAGGTGGCTTCATTTGGGGTCAGTAGAGGAGGTCTCCTATCCATGGTGCCCTCCTCGTCTCCATTTCAGAGGGAGGAGGTACCATTTTCTGTGGCATCTCCAGGAAGAACAGGAAGAAACCAACTTACAATGGAGGCATCTCTGCAAGCAAGCATACTAGAAAGTGTCTAAGGTCATGTTCCCATAGGCAGTTAAACCCGGACTGCATTCGAATTTGGCATCCAGCATTCCCATTAATTAGCCAAATAATCCAAACTTGGCAACTAGCATTCCCATTCAACTACTTATGTCCAGATTTTCTGAGGACTATCCTGAAGAAATCTGGAGAAAAAAAGTCCTGAGGAAAATGGGTCTTTTACAATTTTGTAGCTGAGCCCACTCCCCCCCCAGATGGGAACGCTCCTGGGCTATTTGAGGCAGACCTGTAGCCTACTGGCCAATGAGTGGGATTTCACAGCTCACCATGCCCTGCACTTCTCCACTAGCAACCCCCCCCCACACACACACAGCTGCCGGGCTTGCTGTCACCACATCTTACCTGGTGCTGCCATGCTCCTCCACTAGCAACACGCCTGCACAGTTGCTGCACTCCTCCACTACTTGATCGAAAAATTTTAAAAGCACCCCCCCACACACACAAGTTGCTGATCTGCTTGTGCGCAAATACAGTGAGTGGGTCCGGTTTACCATCAAGCGCCACCACAGCACTGCTGTTATTCCCTCAGCCTGGTTTGCTGTTGCCTGGGCAGGTGAGGAGGAGAAGGAGGAAGGAGGTGCCACTGGTGCCACCAGGCTTGCTATTGCCTGGTGCTGCCGTACTCCTCCACTAGCAATCCCCCCATACAGCTGCCATGCTCCTCCACTGCTTGAGTGAAAAGTTGTAAAGGCATGCACACCCCTGCACAAGTCACTCATCTGCTTGTGCACAAAGTGAGTGGGTCTGGTTTACCGTTAAATAAATGGAAACAGCCTGAAATATGCACTCAGTCCTGCCCCCAGATTAAAATAGTCCAGTGGAGACTAAAATTTAGTCCAACCCACACTAAAATAGTCAAATGGGAAAACACCCTAAGTCATCATCTGCTCCTCCAGAAAATAGTGTTGAGATAGCAGTGAAAGCCATCTTTGATCCTTGGGGGGTTGCCTGGAAATGGTAAGTGGAGACTCACCCACAGAATCAGTAATGTGACATGGCTTCTGAGGTGCCATTTACTCATACTAGTAGATTGAACCTTCATTCCCCCCTTAACCTATGATTTGCCACTTATAGTTTGTGGTAACAGTGTTATATAAGACATGATTAGATGCCTTAGACTTAGTCACTTTCTGCACTGACCTTATTTCAGCTATGCTATGAAATAGGGACGTGCCACCCACAGGCTAGTATATCTGTGAAAAGGATGCCTGTTCTTAAAAGGGCAAGTGAAAAAAGCCCTGTTTGATTGCACCCGAAGATATTTCCTGGGACTCTGAAATTATCCCTTCCTATCTGGCAGCAAGAAAGAAAAATAAGACTTGGCTTTTCTATCACACTTTTCTTACCCATTTAAGGGGACTCAAAGCAGCTGACAAACCTTCTGTTCTTCTCCCCACAACAGAACATCCTGTGAGGTAGGTGGGGCTGTGAGAGCTCAGAAGAGAGCTGTGACTCACCCGAGGTCACCCAGCTGGCTTCATGGGGAGGGTAGAATCAAACCCGGTATTCCCAGATAAGAGTCCAGCTCCCTAACCACTAGACCAAACTGGCTCACCAAGGACCTCTTGGCAGCAAGAAAATATTTAAATTTGCTATATCTTCCTATTGGTTACTGTTGTGCCTTGGATTTAAATACCTTTTGTTGCTCCCAAGAGCTTCTTGTTTCCAAACAGGAAAGGAAATTTGCAAAGTTCCAAGGCATATATCAAGACATATATTTTCTTATCATCCAATGGAGAAATAATGGAGGATTAATAGACACTCCAACAAATAATAATAGCCAATACCACAGCCAAAGTGAAAAGAAAGCATGGTGAATGATAGCAAGGATATGCCTTTTTTTGTTTAAAGATACAAATATTTTGAATCCACATTGATCACTTAAACAAAGGAGTTATTTGATTCAAAACCAAACACTTCAAACAATCCCTGTTCACTACAAACTGTATTCAGTACAACTCCACATTACAGGTACAATGTGATATCTTTATCCTTCCCGAGCTAGAGCTATCCCCATCTGGCTACTTTTAAACAAGTGAAGCTAAAGACCTATCATTCCAAATCTTCTGCCATGCATTCACACTTGAGAACAGCTTTCACAAGAGCTAGATTTGACCAACTCGACATCATGACAAGACTAAGCCAATATCTGAATATTCCTCTTGACAAGAGACTGTCAAAAGTTTTTTTTTCCTGGAATATTCTCTATATGACTCCCCCCCCCCCCACTTCTTTTGAAGTATCAGTGGCTAAATAACAAGACAAAGTACACAGGCTTTTAAAATGCACTTATAAATTTATTACAATAGGTGTTGCTCTGTTTATTGTGAAAGCTGTCCGAGTTCATGCTATGCTAATTAATTTTAACTAGATATATCATTATTTTAATTGTATTAATTTTGAATTTTTATTATTGCTCATATATATATCTCACGTAATCTTATATGATATGGTCATTTGGCTAATCATTAGTAAACTTAAGCTTATGCTTATGCATATTATTGTTTATGCAATATGTATTATGTTCAGTGATGTGAAAATGTGAGTGCAAGTTCCTTTAACAATTTCATGTTGAACTTTCCCCCTTTTGCTTTCTGATATATCATAGAATCAGGGTTCACAAGGTCCACTCTGCATGTGTTAATAGCAGCTACAAAAAAACCTTAACAGGACCTTTTTTGACCTTCTCTGCCAGTGCAAGTTAATTTGTTTGGCCCTCCTTTGATCACTCAGGATCTGACCAATTGCCTGACAGGCAAACTAATTAATTTCATTTTTAGGCAGTTAACACACAGGCAAGAAGCGTGAAAGTTTTGAACAGTTCGGCACATTCAAGTCAAGTCTTTAAGTATGCATGGGTGTATATACCTTCTGTGTTAGGATCTGTGTCACGATACTAATTTGCTGGCTGAACCTCAATCCTCTTATTTACTTCTGACATGTTGGAATAATTTGCATTTGATTTTATTATTAATATTGGCTGGTGATTATGAACATTCTGTCCATAGTGACAGCTGGCATGTACATGATAGGGAATGTTAATAACTTTGTTTCTGGCATAGTATATGTCAGCTGTTACTCCACAGCTGCATTTACAATCTCAGCCTGAGTCCAGGCTATATCAAGTATTTGCATTATGAAAATGCTGCATTGGAAGGCTGTTTAAAGAAACATTTCCTTTTTTCAGGGCAGACATTGAGGGTTTTTTTTTTTTTAAATCTCTCAATACAAATAAAATAATATTGCATCTAGAAATACAGGCTGCATCCAAACATCCTATCCATACTTTATTCTGGAATATCCAAATATAGTGAAATAAGTAATTGACATCCGGATGAAGCACTATCATAATCTAGTAAGTGAAGACAATAAGCTCCTTAAAAATACTGTACCAATACAAATAAGAATACTATAGTGGATTAGTTAGTCCAGTTTTAGTTAGAGGTGATTTCTTTTGGAATGGAAAAATGTTAATATTAGCAAAAATGTTAATACTATACAAGTTTTGTAAATGGTTGAGTTTATTGTGTTTGTGTGAACAGGTCAAGAATAAAAATAGTTGAACAGATATAGTCAGTTGTTCACTAAATATGCAGTCATTGGATAACTACTGTATAGTAATTTCTTTTAGCAAATCTATCATATCAATTTTGTGATCTATACTGAAAAAAGCTCACAAGTATGCCCATTGTTTATAATTAGGAATTCCCGTATTTAATGTAGAAAAGTCAAGGTTTAGTGCTTGAATTATCAGGATGTCATAACAAGTAGAAGAGAGGGCCAGTGCATTTCATGTTTGTTAAACTAGTAGGAACAAATACATTTTTAGACCCTTGTTTGATTCAAAGGCCATTTTTGCACTTGCCAGTATGGTAGAAAAACAAGGATTCCAGAAGCCTCTCTTCCACATGGTAGTGTGGGTTAAGAGAAGCCTTGTCCCTAATCAGAGCCCAATTCCATCTAGTCATTGACTTCAGAAGCCCCTGTAGAAAAGGGAGATGAGATAGGTATGAAAGTGCAGATAAATTTAAGGTAAGGAAGTGAGAAAAATAATAATAGTAGTTTTAGGACAAGATACTCAGTTCAAGAGGATACAGTACCAAAAAAGCAAACAAATATTAACAGATAATTTAATAGATGCCCATGGGATAGGCTTTAGGTACCAAGACTCACTCTTCAAAATGAATTCTGGATTAAATTGTATGATGTTTGGGTTAAGGAGAGGACAGACATGAATAATTAAGGCACATCTAGTGTATTTGTTCTTAAGACAAGAGCTCTGCTTCCTACTATATCCTGTCTGAACTAACCCCCTCCCTGCCCCATAATTAGCACAACCTGTTAGTCACTGGCAGCTTCCCTCCATTATTTCAGTATGCTAGTGTGTTTCTCAAAAAGATAAACTAACAAGCCTTATGAATGTACGAGTGTACTCTTGCAAAAGCCCTGTAAACTGGCAAGTGTAAAATGAATGTAGAACTGTGTTCCTACAGAACTCTGTACTTAGATCAGCAAAGTGTGGAAATAAAGAGCTATTTCAATCAGAGCTGTGTACAGACAGGAACCTGCCAGACAAGTTTTATGATGCTCTGTAGTCCCTGCAAAGTAAAGCCCAATGCTCTGAAACAACAACAAGCAAAACTACTTATGTGAACATTGGCTGTAGAGTTTTCATTCCCTACAAATTTTCCCAAGTGTTTGGATGAACCCTATGAGATCTTATGAGAGTGCGCCCTCACCTGAGAACATTCAGACCTGCTGGGGAGGGGGGACTTCCTTGTGGTTGGAAGAGCCCTCCCTGCTGTTTCAGAGGATTGGGAGAATGTGAGGATGATCTGCAGGTAAGTGGGGGCAAGTGAGGGGATGAGAACTTCATATGAAGCCAAACATTCCTTCCCTTCTGTTTGACACAAATCAAAGGGGGGAATGTGCTTCAAACACACCTGCTCTGCATATTTACTTTATATCTGGAGGCATCCCTGGATCCCCTAGTGACTGATAGCTGGTTGGATGTACTTATTTCCTTCACAAGTCACCTTATGATTTTTTTTCTTGCTGTCAATTTTTTTACACCAGTTCTTCCAGTCAAATTCTGTGCATAGTGTGTTCTGGTCATCTTCTTACAGATTCTTAAAAGCTTGGAGTGCCACAGTACTTGGGCTGGTTCCCTCCAGAAAGTGACAAATTAATGAAAAACTTGTCCTCAAATTTGAAGATCCACGTTCAGCCTCTGTAAATTTGTAATATGGGCACATCTAAAAAAAAAAAAGCATTGAAAGAAATAAAACACTTGGGATTTTGGAATAAAACACTCTGCACAAGTGTGAATTAATTTCAAAATATTGCACATTTGACATGTAAGATCACAATTTGATGTGGTTTAACTGTAGTGAATTCTGATTTAAAACTGGTGTATTTCTGCACAGCTAGTGGATAGCTTCAAGGAAATGCAATTATTCAAGATATTGAAACTTTGACATGAGATTGTGTAGAAAAAAAAGAGATGAAGAAATTCAACAAGGAGTAAAATTTAATGAAATGGTTGAGTATTTAGGAGATGTTGACCTTATTAATACCAAGAAGGTGCAGTATATTTAGAACAAATATGCTAATACTGACTAATGAGAGAGAGAGAGAAGTTTCTGTTATAGAAACAATGTCATTTAGATGCACAAATCACTAATACAGCCATCTTGCATTTATTAGTTCTAAAAAAGCCTCAGGTTTCAGAGATGTCCTACACATCAGTTATAGTTTGGAAGTTATTTAAAATACCACCTGCCAATTGATTGAAATGAATTAATTTGCAGATTGCAGATCTAATGACTGGTGAATAAAGAGACAACCAATGATGAAGTCTCTGGAGGGGGAAAATGTAAAGAATATGAACAATCTCCATATGAAATGCAAAAGTTATTGGATTCTTCATGTGCTGTGATACAATGTATAAACCATACATAATACCGCTCATTTTTTTACATCTTCCAGCTTGCAAATTATTTTGGTACCAGGTATATAAAACTGGCCATTAGTGCTGTGAAAAGAGGTTCAGGAAATCGTGTTTGAACTCCTTCATCAGACCAATGTAATAAATTTGAGGTCCTACTGATAAAAGATAAACTTGGATATGACTTTTAGAAGACTTTCTGGTATATGAACTATAAAAATAATAGAAGGCATTATCAGAGCTTTAAAAATATAAATTTTCTTCCTGTGGGGAAAAAAAGTGCTTATGCTTTGTCAAATGTATGACATGTGGAGGAAATGAAGTCTCAGGTAATATCAGTGAGGCGTAGGGATGGGCTGAGATGAAAATTGTGTGTTCGGTAACCATTAAAGTGAACATTCGTTTGCTCAGTTCAACACTAAAATCAGTTAATAAAACCGTTGTTGGCATTCGATTCCAAAATTGTTTGAGAACAAAAATAATGTTTTTTCATTGAAAAAACCCTCTTTCAAGGGCAAAAACACAGCAAACACAAACTGATCAAATTGTTCATGTCTGTGATTGCAAGACTGCTTTGGTTCAGACAAACATTTGTAACATGAACTGTTTGATTGAAGTTTTAAACATGAACTGAACTTTGCACCTCCTGGTTAGAAATGTGACATCTCTACTGCTGTTGCTGTTGTGGTTCTCAACAGTCTACACCTGCACATGAGAAGACTCTGCTCAGTGCATGAGACGTGACCTTGGAGATGCTCCTCACACACTGAACATTTTGCTTCTTGTGGGGTTATTTTGAATGGCCTTTGGAGAATTTGATGTAATTTCAGCTTTCGGTTTTTGAGACACTACTTTACTCTAGTAAAAATCAAAGCAAATAGTTTTTGTCTTAAAATAGGTTCATAAGATTGTTTTCTATGAATCCTATAAAAAGATATTTAAATATTAATAAGCTTCTGACGATTGCCTAATTAATTCAGGGCCTCATATGGAAACATTTTCTTTTAAGTGAACCACACTAGGATGCACACTAATGCTGTTTCACTGGAACAAGGAAATGCAAAACTGGCGACCGTAAAGATGTTCATTTGAAGCCATGAATGAAAGCGTGGCTTTGAACTTTAAATATTTAAGAATACTTTACATTTATCATGCCTTCAGGGCTTTTGCTAGCTTTGTTCAGCTACATTTTAGGTAAGAGAATGCTATTCTCAGTGGTAGAGACAAAGTGATAAGGTTTTCTGATGGAGGACCATGAAATTACAGCAAGGCAGTCCATTGGGAATGTTAAGAGCATATCACTCCATTAAATGTCACCAACACAAGAGGTTCTGGTCATTTTCAACTGATGTGATTCACAACTTGTACAATAGGGAAACATTATTTTCAATAACGCTCACTTTTCAGCTCCAGAGAAAATAAAGATATGTACAAATGATCAACAGTTTAGCAGAGGATATCTCTGCACTCAGGTTCGCGCAAGTATGTTCTCTGAGCATTTGTGCATGAGAGACATTTTAAATGGAGAGGTTCTTCAGAGAGGAGCAATGAGCCACAAAGACACACCTTGATGTGTCATGTTATCCTTAGCAAAGTGCATCCAGCTTGAAGCCATTCTATTTACAGACTGAAATTATATTTTATTCCTAACTGGCAGAGCTGCAAGGTCAAAGTAAATTCAGAAAAACAACATGTGATCTTTTTGATATGGAAAAGTTTCACCTTTCCCCCCTTCTTCTTGAACCAAAGCAGAGCTCCTTTATTTCTTCTATTTGGAAAAAGAAAAAAGAAAAAAGAAAAAACGGTAACAGCACAACAGGAAAAAAACAACCCTCCATATTTCTCTGCAATACCTTTGCTGCAATAGAAGTCTCAGCTTCTACTTCATATTTCATGACGAACTACAGTGTGAACAACAAGCAAGCTTCTGATACAACTGGGGCATAAGGCACCCATATTATGATCCTCAACCCCTTGTGTATTCCTTCCCTATTTAGTTTTAAAAGCTAGCTAAGCCACAAATTTCTCCACAGACCATTTCACATTACCACTGAATCAAAATATCAAAAAGTGCTTTTGAGATAGTAGCTTATCTAATTACAATTCTAATTTCCATTCTAATTTTTGTTCTATCATCATTTAGCAAAGCTGAGTTACAACTTGATCAGCCAAATGAATATAATCTGTAATGGCATGGGGAGAAAAAAATCTAGTTCACACTATGCCCAAGTACTTTTCATTTCCTAACTTATTTTCTGAAATCGTTCTGAGATCAAAGGTGGCTGTCATATGGCATATTACAGAGAAGTCTGAGGCTGTGGGCCTATTCGCACTTGGCCTTTTCCTGGAGTATATCTCAGGATAGGGGTCTGTGGTCCATGTGCTAATGCAGACTCTAGCAGACCTCACTTTGGGCCAGCTGAAGCCTGCACTAGCATATGGACAGCATGTCCCTATTCCAGGATATATTCCAGAATAAAGCCAAGTGTGAATAGGCCCTGTGTTCACACATAGCTAAAAAGCACCACTGAGGCAGCTTAGAGACAGCTTAGAGATGACTGAGCATTAGGAACGTTCACACACCTCATTGGCCCTCCACTCATTCATGAAGATTCCAGATTAATATGTAGGCTACATGCTACTTGACATTTTAAACACGACTTGACATTTTAAATATGAAATTAACCTAAATTCAAGGTGAACACGCATTCTGCCCAATCCTGTTGAAAACCAGCATCTTTTGCTCCCTGCCCTTTGCCAGTCTGGGTTTCTACTCCTCTCTCTAATTGAGTTTGGTCCCGTGGTTAACAATATGACATGGCTGAGGGTGGGGAATTCCAGCTCCATCCTGTGATCGCATACCCAGCCTCTTTTGCGCAACTGTGTAATTTCAGACTAGTGATCCCCCACAACCATAGGGATCAATTTCATGATGCTTCGGTCTTGCACAAAATCACCTCCCTAAGCTTTGCACCCAGCGGTGGGCAAGAGAGAAATTTATCAACCATAATGCACCCCCACCGCTGGGTGCAAAATATGGGCTAGATCTAGGTTTAGGGGGTGATTTTTCTCTCACCCTCTCTCTTTAAAATTCTCCATCACTTTCAATGTCTAAAAAAGCAAGATCTCAGGTGATTTTGTCACAGTTTAGTAAATTTACCCCTTTGCTTTTCATATAGATTTAGGCTTTAACCCCCAAGTGCTGGGAAGAGGGCTTTTCCACAGAAAATATTTCCCTGTAAGTGGAGAGCTCTGCTGTCTGTGCCCAAAACCAGGTGGGAGGCAAGCAAAAAAGGGGGAAAGAAGAAAAAGAGAGAATAGGATAGGGGAAAGACTGGATCTGGATGAGGGAGGGGGGGGAAACAGACCGGAGAGTTTTTTTTAATGTCCAAATGGCTCCTTTATATGGCAGTACTATCCTCTGTTTTGTCCTACCACAAAAGAGGAGGGGAATGATAACACAGGAGGGAGGGCAAAGGGCTGCCCTCCTGAGAGTGAAACCCCACCCATTTAATGATGTACCCACAATGGTGACAGACATTGGATAGAAGGCTATGGGGGGGGGCAACCCTAAAGACGCGATCTCCCTCCAATACTGCAGTACTGTTCCCAAAGCAAAAAAAAAAAAAAAAGCACACTAGCTGCAAAAACAGGAGTGAGAGCTGTTTCTCAAGGGTTTTAAAATGTATTTTGGGGTGATTTACTCCTCAGAAAGTGCAGGAAGCAAATTTTTAATGGGGCCAAAGGATTTTTAAAATGGTTTCAAAGCTCAATAAAACCATAGAGGGAATGACACTTTTCTAAACCTGTGACTCGATTTACTAAAATAGGACACCCTCAGCATCCTTGAAAAGGCACCCCTGCAAGCTCATCTTCATTTTTGGTGGAAGCATGCCTCTGAAACAATCATGCATACTGTTTTGAGATGTGATTTTCCACAGAAGCAACTCTGAAGCAAGGCAATCTCTTTTTGCCCTGCATGTAGATGTCACATAAAATGGTGCATCCTTGCTCCAAAATGGAGATGAGGAGACATCACAGATGGATCCCCCTCTTCTATCCACCCATAACAGTAATGCTTCTCTTAGAAGCAGAGAGTCACTTCTGAGCATCTTCTTCTTGTTGTTATGCGTAAACACAGCCTAAAACACACATATCCTAGACAAATGAATAAAGCAGCTAAACTTTGCTAAGTGGGAAGATAATTTTGCCAAATGGAGGAATAGCATAGTATGGAGGCGGAAATCCTGGGATAGAAGCTGGAAGTATCTGGGTTTGAATTCTACCTTACTGTGAACATAAAGTTGAAGTGAGGTGAATTGCACATGACATCTTGAGCTCTTTGGAGAATGATAGGATATACTGTAAGTGTTGCGGGTCGTCCTCTGGCAAATGGGACCTTTTAAGACAATAGACTTGATTGAACAGAAAAGCAGCTTTTAAAGGAGGAGGAGAAACGATCCAAGTTCTTAAACCATTTTTCATTTCTTAAGAATGGCATTAGAACAATTCAGAAACAAATAAGTATAAAACAGCTTTAAATGATATTGGGATTCAGCACTAATTCCATCCAATTATTAAGGCAAAAAGAATTTACATAGAATAGAAACTCTGATTTTCTAAATCCTAGTCAAAGCAACTTACTTCCCAGAAAGAAAAATCCACAACAGCAAGATAAATTCCCAAAGATTCATATTACCTGTCCAGAAGTCACCTAGCAGCTCAGAAGTCTTCTCTTTTCTAATCCCACACCATACTTGTGGTAGCTCTTCCACCTCCTAACTCCTCCTCCTTTCGGATTGCAACTTCTTTTTTTATATTGTAAAAAATGTAATTGTGTAAGGTCTCCTCAGCCCAACTTTAACAAATCATTATGCCTTTACTTCATTTGTCCAGAACCAAACAAAAGGTGATAATTAAAATGAAACTTTTGCTTTTGAGGAGGACAGGGAGGGAAGAAGCAGGCAGGTCACCACACAATACAAATGGTATTTACTGGAAATCCACTTAAATCCATCAGATAAACAAACAGAAGGAGGCAACTCCATGAGTTATGTTTACTTGTTTGCTTGTTAGGCTGATTAGTTAGTGTCTGGGGCCTAAGGTCAAACGGCCACAGTTTTTAGCAATGGCCCCAAAGACTCTCGCAGCACCCACTTCAGCTCTACATTTAATATAGATTTTTTTGGTTATATCATAACATAAGCACCATAATAATTAACAGTAACAACAACAATAATAAGATAAGAGAGTTTCCAAGGTTCAACACAGGTAGGATCTCATGGGTGAAAGACTCCAACTCCCCTGCTCTGGCAACCAACGCAGTCATGGAAACTCAAAGTTTCCCAGTTCTCCACTGCAGCTGCAGGAGAGAAACCAGCATCAAACAATTATGGGACATCTGCATTGTGATTTCCTGGGGCAATTTCACAATTCCCTTCCTGTCCATTGGATGGAAAAGGAGCACAATCACCTAATCTTAACTAGCACTCACATTTGCAAGCCGCTAGTCAGTTACAGCCCATGCCCCATGTGATTGGTCACTCACCTGTGACCGATCCCAGGGCTGGTCCTCTTTAGGACACTGCCATCTTGAGTGCAGTGCCCTTTGTGACTGTACATGCATCAGTGTCATCACCACGATGATGCTGACACTCTGCGCAGTCACGGGCACGTCAGGAGGGCAGCAGAGCTGCTGGTGTGCTTGTTCGGCAGCTGTGTTGACCTCCTAGTCCAGCTGAAGAGAGAATGGCTAGACGCGATCAGGTAAGTTGGGGTAAGGTTTAGGAAAGAAGCTAGTCAAGAATTAGGCAACATTTGGAAGGCAGGGGGTACCTGGAGGCTGTAACAGGCACAGATGCTCTTCCCCAGATATTGCCTAATTCTTGACTATGGGCCAAAGTGTGAAAAGCTCTGGCCCAACTTTGAAGGCTGGGATTTAATGTTCCTGATGTTGCTGTCTGGGGCTGCTTTTGCTGAGCTCCCAGAAACAGGCCATTTCTAGGGTTGTTCCTGGTATTCCTGTGGAACAGCACTGGGCACCACATGCCAGGTGGACTGCTTTGAAGTGGACACCCTTTGGATTGGGACCTGGCACAATTTTCATGCTGGGGCCTACTCAAATGGCTGGTCCCAGATGCAAAGTTCACCTCCTCATGGAAGTGGAGATATAGCCTAAGTGGAGTTTTGTATATTGTCCTTGTTGAAAGGATTATGCATAATGTTCTTATCCAGTGTGTTGGAATGTAACTTCTAAGTTTGCCGTAACAGCATGATAATACTCTGTAGGAGAAGATCAGATGAAGAATACATGTAAGATTTGCTAAATAGATATTCTAGTATATCAAATATGATAAGAATTGTGTAGTTAATACAACACATCCAATTATCATGCAGCTGTCAAAAATTATGATAAATGCCTCATTTTGTTCACCTCCCCATCCTGACCATCAGTTGCCTTGTTTCTTCCTGCCGAAAGGTATCACACTTTTGCAATGAAATAAAGCTATACACATCTTCATCGCTTAGTAGCTGGACAACTGATGACTGACCTGGATAGAAAAAGATGGATATGACTACAGAATTAGTAAAAGGTTAAAATCACTTAAGCCTACTAATTTGGAAAGAAATCTTGTTGGAGTGAGTAGGGTAAACATGGCTAGAATTAGCTGATGGCAAGTTTTCTATTGAAATGTTTGGATTAGCAGCATGGGCTTCCTTCTACACACCTTCCTAACTAACTGATCTCTGAAAGGTTTCATAGAATTGCATTCTTTGGGATTATATCAGCTTTTCTTGGCAATGGCCCATGGAGAAATGAATCCCAGAAAGGGACTTAAAGCAATATTTTTCTGAGCACCACCTTAACGGTTTGCCAATTAAAACAAGCCATATTTGCACCTCCCCTACAGATATCTGCACTTTTTGAGTGCATCCTGAAAATCATTACATCAAAGACACAACAAATTGTTCTATAATTCAGTTTACATATTCTGCAAAGCCTGCACAAAAACAAGGAAAGAGAAAAAGAAAAAATGGCTTAATGTCTATAGAAGGGCAAGCATTTATCTTGTACAGTTATTAACATCTTTGTTTGCAAGGAGCAAGATTTTTTCTCTCTCTTCATTCTCCATGAAACCAACCTTTTGCTGAGACTGATAAAACTGTTTATAGTAAATTGTGCTCCCTGTGAGCTCAACACCTGATTTCATCTGCTACCCTGCAAGAGATGTCAGCTCCCATGATGCCCTGCAAGAATTGCTAGACTCAGCTGAAAAGAACTCTGTCGCTCTGACACTGAACATCTGCTGCTGGTTTTATTTGTTCTATTGTGCCTTTTAAAATGAACGTGAAATATCAGATGCCTTAGTAAAATTAGTTTTCTAGCCATCAGTGCCTAGAGCTAGCTTTATAATCTGTTTGGTAGACTTGAGGCTTCAAACAATATTACTTCTGAACTTAAAGTGAGGGAGGGGGAGGAGAAGGGAAGACATTGCCTGATGAATCGGAAGAACTGTTTTGCATAGCTGGGCTTTTGTGATTCAACAAGCAGTAGACATCTGAGAATCTTATCTGTTTATAGGATGCAAAGCTTTGTCACCAAAAAGTTGGATGTGTCCAGTTTATATAATCTTATTTTAATTAAAAGAAGACTTTGATATTAACATATTGGATTCCAGCCTAACTACATCAAGGCCAGTGGAAATTTGTCCACTAAATATAATCTGTTGAGATTGTGCTCCCCCCCTTTTTTTTTTTTTGCTTCATCACACACATTCACTTAAACTCAGCTAAGATGTGGTCACATAAGGCAGCTGGTGTTTCTATCTAAATCACATTGAAGGCCAGGAATTGTATTGTAGAAATACATTTCTGATTCTTAATGTGGAGTACAGGTGGGATGGGAACATTAGTGTGTGGCAGCTCCCACCACTGAGCCACTTTTGACGGAGCCACTCTTTTGGGGTATGGATGCAGCCTTGTGGCTAGGATAAAATGAAGCCATGGAGCAGAATACAGACTTATGGCATAAGTCAAATCCCCATTTGAGCACAACAGAACGTACATTTGAGCAGTCAGGGTTAAAACCTGTTTTTAAAATCGTTTGGCCTGGTTGATGTCATAACTCTTTTTTAGTGAAGCTCTAGGTCGGTGATGGCCAACCTATGACACGCGTGTCACAGGTGACACGCCAAGCCCTTTTGGGTGACACACATGGTCACCCTGGCACCTGGGCGTGTAGTGCGTGCTTGTTCTTGAAGTGTATGAAATGCCAACTTTCAACTGAGGATTTAGCAACAAAAGTCACTAATGTTAAGATTTATTTGTTTTTGATTTTAATAAAATACACATACTGTATATTCTGGCGTATAAGGTTACTTTTAAACCCAGGAAAATCTTCTCAAAAGTTGGGAGCCGTCTTATACGCTGGGTGTTGTCTTCTTATATGGCGAGTATATCCCAAACTGTATTTTAACCGGAATGTTGAGGGTCGTCTTATACACCGTAATATACGGTATCAAAAATATAACTTTTTTACTAGAGCTACAAATATCACAAAATTATGGATATTTCTAGATGTGACACAGCACCCGAGTTAAGCTAGGTTTTCTTGCGAATTTTGACACACTGAGCTCAAAAGGTTAGCCATCACTGCTCTAGGTGAATGAAGATTGAGCATTCCATACCCACCAGGTCACCATCCCAGTACTGAAGGATAAAATTAAACCAGAGTGGTTTTTTTCACCACTAGGAAAAACCACTATTCAATCAATTTTATTTTGCACACAAACTGGTCTTCAGTTTGGAGAAGTTCCTTTTATTTATGCCTCTGTCTTTCAGGTCTGCAAGAATGGTGAATAAACATTGCAATTATCTGTACAGCTGGCTTAGCTTCTAGCTTTGATGAAATAGATTTCATTTCCAATTATTTTAATATATTTATTTCCATATTTTCATTTAGACAAATTAATTTTATCTTTTCCTTTTATGGAAATCGATGTTGTCCTTTTAGCTTTTCTCACACATTGGGTACGTGCTACACCTATTATTTTTGAGAAGATAAACAAGAATGTCTAAGGGGGCTACTATTTGTCCTTTGAATAGAAACTACCCTTCTGGTCAGACATTTTTAAAACGATCCACACTAGTAATCCAAAATGGATCTTTAAGTGACAGTTCACAGGCACACACCATCTCCCTGAGTATGCACCTTCCAGTGGACTGAGGAATACTCTGCACTTTTGACATGATCGGGAGCTGAGAATGTACACCAAACACTGGAGTGGGACTTTAAATATATATATCAAAGGCTGACACTAAGAATGGGAATTCCAGCTTCCAGCCCATTTTTGGGCTGCCTTTTCTCAAATGAGGCACACCCATTTGCCTGATTCAATCTAGGCAACAGAGGGGTGCTTGATAATTAGTTTGAATATTGTACTAAAGAGGTTGCTGCAAAGACTTAAACGTGGAATATACACTATCTAGCTCAGGGGCTTCAAATTCATTAGCCTGATTTCAGAAAATTTAAAGCTTTTCTACAGTTAGTTTTGTGTGTGTGCAACATAAAGCAGGGCATGGCTGGTTAAACAGTAGTAAGCAGTGGGACTGAGGCAGAATTCACACAGTATCCTAACGTTGCTATGAATGGATCATAAAGGGGCAGGGTCTGCGTGACCCTCCTTATCCATGGCACATTTGGTTCACTGGATGACTGTGGTGTCCTGCTGCCTTCCCACCTCTAAATATCCCTTGGGGCATTTGAATGGCAGACTTGGAGGAAGATCTCTGAGTTCTTCCTCCTGTTTGGAACTTACCCGTTCCATATTCTTGAGTCAGTGTCCAGGGTGGTGCCAATGTCCTATTTAATAAGGAGGCAAAAAACATACAAACCAGAAACAAAAAATAAACAGAAAACCTTGTGTTGGCCAAGAAAGAAAGAAAGAAAGAAAGAAAGAAAGAAAGAAAGAAAGAAAGAAAGAAAGAAAGAAAGAAAGAAAGAAAGAAAGAAAGAAAGAAAGAAAGAAACTGTGGCAACCAATGTGTCCCTTGTATGTTGTTTCCAGAACAACTTCCTATGTGTCTACTGAGAGCTCTGGTTTGCAAATCTGGAGGGCACATATTGTTACTACCCCTCTACTAGCAAAAGCTAAAGATCTGACTCCTGCTATTTACAAGCCATGTCAGCTCCTAAGTCAGCTGACTGCAGAAGCAGCTGTTTAAAAGCTCTCTTACATTCTGAGACCAAACAAGATTCCTCAGACCTGAATGTAGTGCCGACTCCACAGTAGCTGAACAAGGCAATTGTGAACTGCAGTCCCCTGAGGTTTTCAGCTGAAGTCCCAGACTCCTTAACGCATGCAAAAACATTATTGCTCGGCTCAGGAAAGAGGGGAAAATCTATATTCAAGAATCCTTACCTAGTATTTAAGAAAGCAGATAAAAGTATGTAGCCTTTTACTGTAAGATATTCTGCAGCATGGGGTCATAATCAGGCTGTGACAATCAGCTCTTGAAGTTAATGTAAAATGTTTCATTCCGGCGGGTGAGAGCAACTTCCTTGCATTCTAGCTTAGTAGTTGCATTTATAAATGTTAAACATGTTATTTGTCAAAAGATAATAAATTTTGTCAGTATATTAAAAAATGACTGGTGCAATTTTATACTTCTAGGTGTCACTGCTGTCAGATTAAATTGTTCCCAGGCAGGAGGGCTGATTTCTTTTTTGGCAAAAAAAATATTTTTTTCCTTGAATTTACTTTTCTCAAGAAGATTAAAAAAAAATGAAGCCAAAGTAAAACAGTATTTTATCCTTCAGGAAGTTCATTTACAGAAGGCTTCAATAAGACAAGAGGAAGGAAAATGGGAAATGACTTTTCCATCGGAGCTGGGCTAATTTTAAGAAATTGAGTTAAAGCTGGGAAATGTGAGATGCAATGCAATTATTGTGCTACTAATGTGGTACACATCAAGTCCCATGAAGGAAATTAGAGGTGTTATGAGCGAACAGCACACATTGCCTTTAAACTGGCTGTGTGGTTTCTTCTATACTTCTTTTGTTTTATTTATAATCATAAATAATCTTTCTGCTGATTCCTTGAGGATACACAGTCTCACATCCTGGTTTTTTTTTTTTTAAGAACCCAAATTTAATGATATAAGCCAATAACTCAGTAGAAGAACATGTTTCACAGAAATCCTTCCTGACAATTCCAGAGAGAAGATATTTTGGAAAGGTTTATGCTGTCTTAGTGCTTGTCACCTTGTTGTGGATCCTGTCCTCGGGTATAGAGAGTATATCTTGTGACACTGAGGCTGTGATCAAACACAGCCAAAAGAAAGAAAGAAAGAAAGAAAGAAAGAAAGAAAGAAAGAAAGAAAGAAAGAAAGAAAGAAAGAAAGAAAGAAAGAAAGAAAGCATTTCTAGAATGTCTCAGAGACAGCTTAGAGATGGGATTGTTCACATACCAGCCTGCCCTTCCCCCTCTAATAAACAACCTATGCTAGAAAAGGTGGATTAAGGAAGGACTGGGAACATAAGGTGCACACACTGTTTCTCTGAGGCACCTCCAAATTGCTCTTTTTATTTCTGAATACAGCCCAAGACCATTGAAAGTGATGTTGGGGGGAATTGCATTCAGATAGATCAGACATAAGTTAGCTGGGAAAAAATAATATAGCATTTACAAAACACCATATTAGACAGGAAAGGAAAAGACTAACACATTCCTTGTCTGAATCAGTTGCAATGGAGATATCACACCAGTGTGGCAATGAAACCACTTTTCACATGTCTTACCTATTTAATGTCAGAAAGATTTTGTTCTCAGAATTTTATCTTAGTACTTTGAAGATGGAAAACAGAAATATAGGTCCTTACACCTCCCTAAAAGGCCATTGGATACTTAACAACTTTGTTTTTACAAATGCATTTGTTTTTTAGAAAATATTTGTTTAAGATAATTCAACATACAACACTTTCTAGTAGGTCATTCTCTTTGAGGGCTTTTTAAATAGACCAAATTGTAGTTGATTGTTTTATGACACTCATGTGGCATATAATATTCATTGTTTATATGTTGATTGAACAAAACATCATAGGCTTTAATTAACAAATATAGCCTCAAAACAAAGTGTATTGTATAATCCATATGTTGTCAGATAACACAGGAAGCTATCATACCAGATGAGCATAAGCAGAACTTCTTAATGAAATTAACAGAGATGGAATAACAGTCGTTAACAAATACATGAATAAATTATATTTTGTCCTCATTCTGACTTAACAAAATCAGCAATCTAACATGTAGAAGGGCTAGCGTATCTGCTGTGGCCAAGTGCAAGTAACATCCCTTATGGCTATTTGACTTTCCTAGGGCAAGTCCTCAATTTTCACTCAAATTTTTAATACTTCTCTTCTTTGCCCTGTTATTTTACTCCCAAGTCCATAAATTTAACAATAACTGCTCTCTTCCTGCATAAAGTGCATGTTGGATCCCATTGTTCTCTTATGAGTTGCTCAGGAAGTTAATATTGAATGACTGATTATCCTCCCCTGACTGTGTAACTGAATACTTGGGGTGGGGGTAAGAATACTATATTTCCATGCATTTTATTTTCTTAGTTTTAGAGTAATTTGGCATTCTATTTTTAAAAAAACCTTATTTATCTCACTAAGAATGGCTTTAAACAACATCAGAAGAATTTCTTTTCCATGCCTTTTCTTAGTTGCATTATTTGTGAGTTTTTTTGGGGGGAGTTCCCATACAATGCACACATTAATTGCTATTTTACCGAGTGACTCAAAATATTTTAATGTGTTTATTCTTCACTTAATAAAGATTTATTTCCTGTTTATCTTAGAAGCATTTTAAGAAAACATTTTCCTGGATCTGACTATGTTGGCAAATGGCTGTCATTTTGATTTGGAAATAGTTTTTCCAACAACATTCTGGCAATCTTTCAATGATTTGAGCAGCATCCTTCCATGCCATCAGAGGCAGCATCTGCACTTCCTTTATGCTCCATGCCAGCTGCCCATGAACTTCTCCCCAACAGCCTTTGTCCATTGGAGAACTATCAGTCCACAACTAGACCATTCTGAAGCATGGAAATGATGCCAGGGGGTAGACTAAGGGAAGACTGTTTTAAGACACTCCCAACTATTCCAGTGATCCTCTCTAGAGTTTCTAGAGCCCATTTCATTTTGGTGATCCTCTAGGAATAACCCCAGAAATGAGCTGTTTCTAGATCCCTTGTGAATACAGACCTGGTCCGCAACTTTGAAGCTGTGCTGGACTGGGCCATTGCAATATGGAAAGTCCCTGACATGTTCTGGTCTTACTCATTCAGGCTTCATCACAAATACTGAAACAGGCACTTCTGTGGGTCCAAGAAGGCACCCATTGCCACACCTTCACTTTTGCTGACGGCGGGTGCCTTGTGGTGACTATGCCAGCTCCTTTTTCATTGTGCTCTTAATTGATGTGTCCAATTTGCATGGTGGTTTCTCTTAACCTGCAATCTGCACCATGCAGAAACTACCAGAGAGGACTGTCTGTGGCAGCTCAAAGTTTAAGGGATGGTGATCACAGCCACGGTGGGGTGATCACTGTCTGTAGGGCTGCACATTTTTCCTTGGTTCACAGATGCATAATCTTCTAAGGGGTTGCACATCTTTTCATAGCCAGCATTCAGAAAGAAGCATCTTTTCTGTTGTGGCACCTAGACTCTGGAACAGCCTTCCTCTTGAGGTTCACCAGGCACCTACATTGTATACTTTTCGGGGCCTGGTGGAAACATATCTTTTTGCCCAGGCTTTTATTGTCTAAATAACTTCGTCAGGGTGCTGTCCTGCTAGGGAGGATGCGTGTGGGTGGGAGGTAGGGGGTTATATTTTAAATTATGTTTTACCATTTGATATGTTTTAATCTCATTGTAACACACCCTAGGATCAATTGGTGAAGGGCTGGATATAAATTTTCTAAATAAAAATAAATAAATCTGGAAGAAAATGAGTTCAGTTTCTAAGGTAAGCTCCTGAAGTTATAGTAGAGTTATAACAAACACTAGCAATGTTCATACATAAAAACTATGCAATACAATAAAAAGCAACATAATATTTTTGGAGACCGACCTCCTTGAAATGGTATGCTTTTCAGAGGAAGGGAGGAATTGACTTGCCACTTGTACTGTAAAATGAAACAAGGAAAATAGTATTCCTTCTTGTAAAGCAGAAATTGCCTTTGATTTTCATTTTTTTTTTAATTCTAGAGAATATATTCACTACGGCAAATAGTGAGACAACAAATCCTAAGCTTTAATCGCAAGAATATTACCTGTGTTGTGGCTTTTAGATCATTGGCCCATTCGTTAATAATGTCAGGCAGATTTCCAATTGGATTATTGATGCAAACCTTTGCTTTGGTGTTAAGAAAAGGTTGCAAGATATTGAAGATGAGTGGCAAATTTGCATTGACTTAACATTCATCAAGATGTGGAAGAAAAAATAAGGCAGCCATTTCATTATTCTAAATAAAGTAAGAATTAAAATTGCTGCAGCACTGGACTGATCTTTCTGTTCAAAAAATGTTTTTTTAAGTCTACAGTTGTGTAGTGAAACAGTAGTTAGTTAGTGGGTGACTATACAAATTCATTAAACAGGTGAAAAAATAAATGAGCTATCTGCTTTAAGTGTGTGTTGTATACAAAGATATGACTCAGTCCCAGAAGTTATGGGCCAATAATTTCTAAATGAACAAATTTCTCCTGAGCAATGGGCAACTATTGGTTCACTCAATTTTATGTCAGAGAACTGTATCTTAAAATTCTGTCAAGACTGTATTACATACCTCTTGGTTGTCACATCTTTCAGCTCAGTCTAGTAGATTCTTTTGGCATGGCTGTAACAAAATATGTACTTGCATATGTGGTGGGAATGACCATATGTCAAAAATTTCTGATTAGCTATTGAGAAAGACATTCAAGAAATGACACAGGGTCTTTCTGCATTGGCCGCTGAAAAATGGATCTAAGAAGATCCGTTTTTTGGTGAACCATCCTCCACAGGATCCATTCCAAAGGATCCAATTCTTGGAGGCCCTGCGTGTCCACACACACTCGGTGAAGACAGATCTGCTTCCACACGGATCCAGGCGAAGGGACGGATTGAAGACCTCATTTTTGAGGTCTTCAATTTACTCCGTTTTTTGGCTGCAAGACCTGTTTTAGAAACAGATCTTGCTTGCCAAAATGTGGAAACAGCCACCTGGAAGGGGTCTCCAAAAGGTCTCCAGTGTGGAAGGAACAAAGGTAAGTGTTTTGTATGTGTTTCCAATGTGGAAACACCCACAGTTACAACTAGAACTAACATCAAACTATATAGGCTCAATTATGGATGCCTCCAGACACAGCTTTAAAAACCCACATTTTACTAATAATCTGGAGTAGAGTGATTCTGGAGGGGAAACAGTTTGCCCCCATGTCTAGATGATACTCTACATTTTACCTTTTTCGTGATGCAATGGTGAGATTCTTCTGTTTAGGTGCTCAACCTTCTCTGCATGTTTAGTACTAAGTTGGCCACACCCCTGCTTCATTTTATGTTGAGGAAACTGATGCAGCCATCATTTTCTCTATACTCTGCATGCTGTTGCTGCAGCACCATACTACTGGATAATTATTGAAAGGGTGGGAACTAATCGTAATTCAACTACAACTTCTGGGTATTTCTTGCTTGCATTCTTGGGTGAAAGGAAGTTTTCGGCAATTTTGCACTTCCCTTCCCATCCGTTGGATAGGAAAGGAGCACGGCTCCCTAACCTTAATTAGCACTTGTATGTGTGAGCGCCAGTCACTTACAGCCCATGTCCCACATGATTGGTCACTGACCTGTGACTCATCGTGGGGCCAGTCCTCTTCAGAGCGCTGCCATTTTGAAGAGACACACCGTCTGAGTCAGGGCTGTCGCCATGATGCTGCTGCCTCTCTTCACAGTCACAATCATGTCAGGAGGGCAGTAGAGCTGCTGGTGTACTTGCACCATCTGGGAAGGCAGGGCCCCCCGGAGGCTGTAATAGCCTCCTCTAGGTGCAGAGGTTCTTCCCTAGATGTTGCCCAATTCTTGACTATGGGTCAAAGTGCAGAAAGGCCCCTTGTTAATTCTCACCCATTTGCCAACAGTGACAAAAAAACCTGGAGCATTGGGTGTATAATCTGCAGGAACAGAGGAGAACCAATAAATGTGTCTGTCAAATTGAACGGTGCTGTACATTCCACATGCATTTTTCACCCTCTCTGGACAGAGCCTAAGAGTGTTTCTGGTTTCTGAAATGTGGGTCTGAACGCTTCAGAAACAGGTATCTTGTTTTCCAAGCTGAGCTTGTTATTGTTAGAACAATAAAGGAAAATTAGCTGGTGAATTAATTCTAAGACAAAGTTGTGCTGCTTGAAAACTTATTTTTTTGTTGCTAGGGGGGGAAAAATCATTTTGTTCTTTAGAGAGTTTTTTCTATGCTGTCTTGACTTTGCAAAAACAAAACCTCAGACCAAGTGATCAATTATGTGTGTTTACAATACAAACACCAGCGGGCTCTGGCTATCTAGCAGTCAAGTTCTTAATTAGCCCTGTTCCTCTTGTCTCCAGAAGAGCACTGTTTTCCAAGTGTCATGACAAAATAATTCATTCGAAGAACTTTAGCCTCCCCTTAATGAGCTAAGTTTTAAGTTAAGATTTGAAAAATGTCTTTTTAGCTTTTGCAAAATCTAAAAGAGTTATCTCCTATTCTAGTGCAGCGATAAATATGTTCCATTTTATAACAGTTGCATTAATCTCCACTATTAATCTGAATTAATCTTCACTATTAAAATCTAGCTTTAATAGTGCAGTATACCATAATTTGATATCTCACAAACTTTTATTAAAACAAAGGAGTGTAGCTATATTGCTACAGATCTTGGAGGGGGTAATATAGTATCTCTATAAAATATATGATAACAACAATGGTTACTTTCAGTATATTTGCTTAAAAGTACACTAAGGGCCTTTCCACACTTGCTCCAGTGTACATATGGAGCATACACACTGAGTGAATCTTATGTGACCCAACTAGGGTCACATAATTCATTTTAACCCTCCTTTAAAGCATTGTACAACTATTAAATGGCTTAAGAGGAGGTTCAAAAATGATTTCCTGTCCTGAAGAAATCTGTGCTGAGTGGCTACTGCTGTTTACTCTGATATGACCTTTAAGGGTAATTTCAATAGCCCATGTCACAGAGTGAACTTTGATATGCTTTTATGGTTTCCTATGGCTGAGAATTCATTAAGCCATCCAAGGATCAAATTCAATCACAGACAGCACATGGTGGTTCATAAACCCAAATCCACTCCAACTCTTGTTGCAATATTTCCAACTTCCTTGGTCATCTGGGCATTTATATCCTTAGTCATCCAAAGGAGCTGCTGCAGTCAGACAATTGGAAGTGGCATAACTGCTGTCTCAAGTCTTGGACTGACCTGGGGCCAGTTCACACTTTGACCCTTAGTCAACAATTAGGCAACATCTGGACAAGTACATTTGCACTTGCAGGAGATGTTTACATCAGTGGCGGCTGGTGGGCTTCAGGGCTGGGTGTTCACAGCCCTAAGTCCCAGGGAGGCGGGGACTGCTGAAGGTGCTGGGTGGAGCCTAAGAGGTCACTGGGTGGAGCTTAAGAGGTCACTGGGTGGAGCTTAAGAGGTCGCTGGGTGGAGCCTAAGAGGTCACTAGGCGGAGCCCCGGTTCAGAAAGTCTCAGAACCAGATAGGTGGGACCACAGCCAATCTGATGTGTTCCCTGGCTGAGTCTTAAAGTGCAATGAAGCCGGATTAAACCTGAGGTGTGACTGCAGCCAATGTGAAAAGAAAATTACTGGTCACATGGCTGATGTCTTCTGTGCCTATGAAAGTGGACTTAAGCTAGATTAATCCCTAGAAGAGGAAGAAAAAGAAGAGGAGGATGAGGAAGAAGAAGAAGAGTTGGCTTTTCTACCCCGCTTTTCTCACCCATTTAAGGGGACTCAAGGCGGCTGACAAACTTTCTGTTCTTCCCCGCACAACAGACACCCTGTGAGGTAGGTGGGGCTGTGAGAGCTCAGAAGAGAGCTGTGACTAGCCTATAGCCACCTAGCAAGCTTGGCTCATGTGAAAGTGGACTGAAGCTGGATTAATCCCTAGAAGAAGCAGAAGCAGCAATGGCTTTTCTACCCCAGTTTTCTCTCCCATTTAAGGGGACTCAAAGCGGCTGACAAACTTTCTGCTCTTCCCCACACAACAGACACCCTGTGAGGTAGGTGGGGCTGTGAGAGCTCAGAAGAGAGCTGTGACTAGCCCATGGCCACCTAGCAAGCTTGGCTCATGTGAAAGTGGACGGAAGCTGGATTAAAGCTCTGGTGTGACTGCAGCCAAAGTGAAGAGAAAATTATTGGTCACATGGCTGATATCTTCTGTGCCTATGAAAGTGGACTAAAGCTAGATTAATCCCTAGAAGAAGAAGCGTTGGCTTTTCTACCCCGCTTTTCTCTCCCACTTAAGGGGACTCAAAGCGGCTGACAAACTTTCTGTTCTTCCCCACACAACAGACACCCTGTGAGGTAGGTGGGGCTGTGAGAGCTCAGAAGAGAGCTGTGACTAGCCCATGGCCACCTAGCAAGCTTGGCTCATGTGAAAGTGGACGGAAGCTGGATTAAAGCTCTGGTGTGACTGCAGCCAAAGTGAAGAGAAAATTATTGGTCACATGGCTGATGTCTTCTGTGCCTATGAAAGTGGACTAAAGCTAGATTAATCCCTAGAAGAAGAAGCGTTGGCTTTTCTACCCCGCTTTTCTCTCCCATTTAAGGGGACTCAAAGCGGCTGACAAACTTTCTGTTCTTCCCCACACAACAGACACCCTGTGAGGTAGGTGGGGCTGTGAGAGCTCAGAAGAGAGCTGTGACTAGCCCATGGCCACCTAGCAAGCTTGGCTCATGTGAAAGTGGACGGAAGCTGAATTAAAGCTCTGGTGTGACTGCAGCCAAAGTGAAGAGAAAATTATTGGTCACATGGCTGATATCTTCTGTGCCTATGAAAGTGGACTAAAGCTAGATTAATCCCTAGAAGAAGAAGCGTTGGCTTTTCTACCCCGCTTTTCTCACCCATTTAAGGGGACTCAAAGCAGCTGACAAATTTCTGTTCTTCCCCCCACAACAGAAACCCAAAAGTACCTGGGGCTCTGAGAGCTCAGAAGGGAGCCAGCCTAAGGTCACTCAGCTGGCTTCAAGGGGGCGTGTGGAATACAACCTGCTATATGCAGATAACAATCCTCATGTGTGACTGCAGCCAGTGTGAAGAGAAAATCCCTGGTCCCTTGCATTTTCCATTTGCTGCAAGCACTCAAAAGGAAACTTCCTGGAGCAGTAAAGGGAGGTTAACTGAACTGGCTTCAAAGGAAACTGGTATACAACTATTAAATTGTCAGTGGTTGCAACTCCAGATCAGTCCAAGCTGACAAAGCTTCTGTTCTTCTCCCCAAGACAGAACATCCTGTGACGTAGATTGGGCTGTGGAAACTCTGGAAAGGGAGGAGAGGAAGGAAGGACAGAAGGAAAGAAGGAGGGAAGGGGAGAGGGAGGGATGGAAAGGGAAGGAGTGAAAGAGAAGGAAGGAGGGGAGGGAGGGAAGGAGAGGGAGGGAGGGAGGGAAGGAGGGGCGTGGGAAGAACAGAGGGAGAAAGGAAAGGGAGAATGGGGCCCCGCTGACAAGCGAGGGCCCACGAAAAAGGGAAGGAAAAATGGGGGAGGGAGGGGAGGGGAGGGGGGGTAGGGGGGATGGGAAGGGGGAAAGAGAAGAAGTGAAGGGAGGGGGAACGGGTGATGGAGGGGCTGCCAGCATTAGGAACGAGAAGGGGACGAAGGGGCTGCCCTTAGGAAAGATAGAAGCGAGGGAGGGAGGGGGAATGGGCGGGGGGGGGGGTTTTTTTGCCAGCGTTAGGAATGAGAAGGGAAAGAACGGGCTGCCCTTAGGAAAGATAGAAGAAGCGAGGGAGGGGGAATGGGCAGCGGGGGGGGGGTTGCCAGCGTTAGGAACGAGAAGGGGACGAAGGGGCTATCCTTAGGAAAGATAGAAGAAGTGAGGGAGGGGGAATGGGCAGCGGGGGGGGGGGGGTTGCCAGCGTTAGGAAGGAGAAGGGGACGAAGGGGCTATCCTTAGGAAAGATAGAAGCGAGGGAGGGAGGGGGAATGGGCGGGGGGGGGTTTGCCAGCGTTAGGAAGGAGAAGGGAAAGAACGGGCTGCCCTTAGGAAAGATAGAAGAGGAGGCAGGAGAGCTTGGGTTGGGGCCTGCCTGCTCCACCTGTCCACCCCACCTCTTGTGGAGGGACTGAGAGCGGCAGAGAAGAAAGGAAGTCATGCACCCTGTGCTTCCGAAGCCCCACACCTCTGGCTGGCGATGGAAGGACACAGTGGGGAATGGGTGGAGAAGGGGAGGGAGGTGGAAATAGGGGGGCAGGGGGAGGCAGGGGGTCCTTGTTGTAGGGTTAGGCATGGCAGGGGCTACAACAGTGAGCGGACATACCTTAATTTCAACCTCCCTCTCACCAGTCTCCACCGAAATGGCGGCCACAGGGACCAGGCGCGCTCAGCAGAAGGAAGGAGGGCGGAGCGTATTGCTCTCCGCCAATCAGCTTCTGAGAGCGGCGCTGGCAAAGAGCGATCATCCCTGCATGAAAAAAAGCGCGCCCTGAAGAAATGGAGAGTGTTTCTGACCGATGCAAGGAGCTTATTGCTTAAAAACACTCTCCTTGCATTTAATGTAATTTTCTTCTCCATTGTGGCCTTCCTAGGGTGATCGCGTGCCCATGCGCCCCCTAGAGGCGGCCGCCACTGGTTTACATGCTAGAAACACCCCCTGCCTTCCCAGAAGTTGCCTAATTGCTGACTAGGGGTGTTTCTGCATTGACTGTGGAAACTGGTTTAACAGCCACTAAGGTAAGATTTACAACACTTACCTTAGATGGCTTCTGCACTGTAGACCAGATTGGAGGGTCCGCGTCCGCATTTCGGTGCGCAAGACTAGTTTCTTAAACCAGTTTTGCCACTGAAATGTGGATTAGATTGTAAGTTCCCCTGAATGTGTGCAGAAGCAGGAGGCTTCCACACGCAGCCAGGGGAAGGAACGGATTCCTTCTGCTGGTCCTTTTGGGAAGGGCAGAAGCAGGACTGCCTGCTTCCGAATCCCTTCCCCCGTGCACCGATGGGACTTTGATGACAGGCAGGGGTAGAGGTTGTCATCGAAGACCCTTTGTCCTTTCCAGTGATGGGGCATCCATGGCAGGTGAAGGTGAACGCATGCCCCATCATGGCAGGCGAAGGTGAAGGCATGCCCCATCACATGCCCCATGGATGCCTGATCGCTGGAGAGGAGGGGAGATGGTGGTGGCAGTGGCAAAACTATGTTGTCACCTTCATTGAGACCTCTAGCCCCCAGACGGGGAGGAGGTGCAGATGGCAGCTACCTCCTTCCCCCTTCTGCTGCCTCCACCTCCACCTTCTGTGAGATCCCCTCCCCCAGGAGGGTGGGAATGCGAGGGGGTGGCAGCGGTGGTGAGGAAAGGAGGTAGTTGCCATCCATGTCCTGATGTCCAGCTGCCTCCTCTCATGCTCACCCTCCTGGGGGAGGGGATCTCGTGGAGGCAGAGTCGCATCTGCCACTGCTAGATTCCCCCCTCCCCTGGTGACAGCTTCTTTGCTGGAGCAGCGGAGGCAGGGGGATAGATGGCGATCTGCATCGCCATCTCCCCCCTGCCTCCGCTGCTCCGGGGGTGGCGTCACCGGCGCATGAGCCAGAGGACAGATTGGAATGGGTGCTTGTGTGTCTGCATAGCACCCACACCAATCTGTCCCCTGGATCCGTCCTCCCCACAGACCTGGGGGAGGGCAGAATCGCCGAAAAGTGGATCTGTTTAGATTTGCTTTTCAGCAGCAAATGCGGAAACACCCTAGGTGTCAGCAACTTGCCTGATGGTGTCAAGCCAGGGACCATTTGCACCTCTGCTGGACAGAGATGCCAATGGAGCTGTTTCACAAGTGCATTGGCAGCTCTGCTAACCTCCTGACACAACTGTGACTTCTCAGAGTGTCAGTGTCATCATAGCTATGGCACTGATGCTCACACAGTCACAGAGGGTGCCACACTCAAGATGGTGGCATCCTGAGGAGGACTAACCAGGGATCGATCATAGGGTGTGGGCTGTTTGTGACTAGCACTTGCAAGTGCAAGTCAGCCTCAGGTGACTGCGCTCCTTTCCTATCCATGGGATGGGAAAGGAAGTGCAAAAACACCCATAGGCAGATAAACATTTATGGAAATCTAATCCAAACTGATAACTTATCTGGAGGAAGTAGAGGGGAGGGTTTGCCCTTTAGACTCTAGCAACAGTCCTTAGACAGACCCCTGCAATATGAAGACTTCCAAACTGTGGGAAACTGGAGTAATTTCAGCAGGGAGCTGACATGAATTCCAGTCTCTGAACCCTTTCTTCTATGGACAAATTCGAATCCTCAGCACTCTTTTTAATTCCCAATGTAGCCAAATGAGCCAAATGTGCTAAATGGGTTTCCTGAACAGCCTTTAAAGTTCCTGACACACTTCAGAAGGACCCTGAACTCAAACAGTAGCAATCAAGAAACACAGAGGTACAAATAAGTTCTCCTTTCTACACACCCTCAGTCATTTGCATAGCATTGAAGTGGAAGATTCAAACGTGGAGGTTAAAAACTATGGGAGTGATCCAAATCAGGACCAAAGTCACTTTCACATTGAGTAATTGATTATAGTGATCACTTGTGAATCTATACAACTGAAGCTTCCTTCA
Organism: Aspidoscelis tigris stejnegeri; assembly: GCA_023333525.1. Lineage (NCBI taxonomy): Eukaryota > Metazoa > Chordata > Lepidosauria > Squamata > Teiidae > Aspidoscelis > Aspidoscelis tigris. Next base: position 65,451,402 of record JALMGA010000004.1, read on the forward strand.
CCTGATAGTGTTCTTTTTTTTAAGCTCCTCTTTTCTCCTCTATGTAGCCCTTTCCTTTCTTTGCACATTGTAGCTAAGCCTATCTAGAAAATTATTTGCCCTGCTATTTAAAGTAACCTTTGTGGGAGCTTGTTAAACATTGTTACCTTGCTATTTTCACCCAAATAATCCATTCAGGAGAAAACATTTTACCTTGTGTTATTGTGTAGACCAAAATGCAGTGTTATTTCTGTTGCAGCATTTTCCTCATTTTTATTTTTTTTAAAAAAAATATTTTGACCCTTTAGTGAAATTTCTTTCATTCATTATTAAATCTGAGTGATGTAAACTGTGCTCCCTCAAGACCAGAGATTGGCAAGCTTCCTGCAATTCATGGCTTTACATTTTTATCTTCCAGGCTGCTACAGGTCTTCTTTACCTGCTTCCTCTGGACAGTTACAGATTTCCCTGGTCAGCTGCTAAGTTGCATAGAGCATCACAAGTTGGTCATTTTTTCTGCCTCCCTCCTCCAGCAAGGATATGTCTATGCCATGATGCAAGTCAAAAACTGGTTGATATTTCCTTTCAGGATCTTTCAGCCATGTTATCTACCTCTTGTCCTCCACTAGCTTTCGAGATTCCATTAGAAAGCATAAATTGCAGCTTATTTAAATAATCAGTCCAATTCCCAAATAGTATCATGCATTTTCTTGGGCAAGACTTAGGTTTCACCCAGACATAGAAGAAGAAGAAGAAGAAGAAGAAGAAGAAGAAGAAGAAGAAGAAGAAGAAGAAGAAGAGTTGGATTTTCTATTCAGCTTTTCTCACCCATTTAAGGGGACTCAAAGTGGTTGACAAAGATTTCTATTCGGGTGCTTCCGCACAGGACTTTTAACACCCATTGAGCATACATTGGGAGACCTTCGTCCGCACACACGTACCTATTTAGCACACTTCCGACGAGGCGTGTCCACACAGTAACATCCATTAAGCACACATTGGGAAACCCGCGTCCGCACAGGTGGACCTGTTTAGCACACTTCCGGTGAGGCGTGTCCGCACATATCCGTCTCTAATGTGAGCTTAATGGGGTTTAATGGAACACCACATTGAAGGTGGGCTTAATGGGTGTTTTGCTTTAAATCCGCATTAACGGAGGACGCATTCGCACACGGACAGGAGAGAGAACACATGGGGTGGCACAGGAAGTCGCCATGTTAAGAGAGGCGGTGGCAGGAAGCTGCCATGTTGAGTGAGGCAGGAGAAGCACAGTCCAGCCACGAAGTCCCTCTCACATGGGCTTTGCATCAGGCAGGTGCCCAGCTACAGCGGCAGAGGGACACCAAGTCTGAATGTAGTGATTCCATGCACAAAAAGCCAGCTTTGGAGCCAGGCGGGCACTGGATTTTAGACACACCGCTGATTGGTCCATGCACAGCAGGAAAGGAGCGGTGACTGATGGATGAAGGCTCCAGTCAGGCAGCTCCTGGGGCAGCCGTCTTGAAATCTGTGCTACTGCGGCCGCACAGCAAAGGCTGAATTTGTTCCTCACAATCCATCCTTCCCACGCATGTGCGGATGGAAGGGGTGTTGGTAGATCTGTATCTACTACATCCGGATCTACCTTAAACTGGAGTTAGTAGATCTGGATCTATTCTAACCCAGATTTAGTAGATCCGCATCTATTCTAAACTGGTTTTAGTAAATCTGGATGTAATAGATCCGGATTTAAAACGGTAAGTGCGGAAGCACCCTTCTTCTCCTCAGAAAACCCTGTGAGGTAGGTGGGGCTGTGAGAGCTCAGAAGAGAGCTGTGACTAGCCCAAGATTATACAGCTGGTTTCATGGAGGAGGGCAGAATCGAACCCAGTATTATCAGATAGAATCTGGTTCCTTAACCACTAGACCAAACTGGCTACTTATTCTGCTATATTTGGATATTCCAAAATAAAGCGCATCCAGATTTATTTTATCCTGGAATATCCAAATATAATGGAATAAGCAAGTGACCATTGGATGAAGCTTCAGTGTTTTTCCAGTGCTTCCAGTGCTGCTGATAGGCTATTTTTATAAGATCCTCTCTCAGGGACTCTGCTCCTTTACCAATCTTGTGTTCAGAACAATGGAACAGGTTTTATTAAGAACTGATTTTACCTTTACTTTCTGTCTTGCCTGGCAGATCTAGGACTTTTTTTATGAAAAGTTTCTGCTCCCATATAAACTCCCAGCAATGAATCTAGCAGCTGCAAAATTTTTATCTAGTGTTATTTCAATGAAGAAAAAGATTCTCACCCAATCTGGTGATATAACCTGATGTTAGTATGGTTAAAACTGGAAACTAGTTTTTATCTAGTGTTATTTCAATGAAGAAAAAGATTCTCAGCCAATCTGGTAATATAACCTGATGTAAGTATGGTTAAAACTGGAAACGAGTTTTTATCACCTTGTACCAGCTTATTTACTGTAGAGGGTAGATTTTTTCTCTAGCCATTGGACTACCATAAAAATATACAGTTGGAATTGGATGTAAATTTCCTTTCTCATCCTTTCCTCAGCCACAGTTTTCCAATTTTGTGTGCATAAAATGTGTTAAGAGTTTTCATAACAATAAATAAGTCTGAAATTCTATGTGGATTTTATCGAGATTGACTTCACAGAACTTATTAAAACAACAAGAAGAGTTGGCTTTTATACCCCGCCTTTCTCACCCACTCAAAGGGTCTCAAAGTGGCTGAGAAACCTTCTGTTCTTCTCCCCACAACAGACACCCTGTGGAGTAGGTGGGGATGTGGGAGCTCAGAAAGAGAGCTGTGACTAACCCAAGGTCACCCAGATGGCTTCATGGGGGAGGGTGGAATCAAACTGCGTTACTATGAGATACGAGTCCAGCACATGCATAGATTAATACTGAACTGAAACATGAATGGAAGAAAAAGGAAGCATGGTCTCTCAAGCTCTGCCTAGTGAGGTAGGGATATTGCTGAATTTGTCCTTTTGGACCAGTTGCCCCTGCCAGTAGCATCCTAGCCACCCCATCAGAAGCTTGGAGAAAAAGTGATTTTGTATTTCATAAAGAAGTACTTTTCCCCCTTTCACAATATCCCACTGTTACGTATTTTCAACTTCCTTTGATGTAGGAACAATTTCATTTCCTTCCTAATGACTGCATAATGATTGTATTTGCTTCTCAAATATTGTTTCCATGCTTAACAATGTTTATTTTAGAGATAGCTTTCTATCCCAGGTATCCTATGATGACACTGACACTCTGTGCAATCACATCAGGAGGTCAGCAGAGCTGCCAGTGGGCTTGTGTGGCAGCTCCGTTGACCTCCCCATCCAGCAGAGCTGTGGATGGTCACCACTGGATGCTTCAGGTAAGTGCTTGTTAAATGTTGGTAAGCTTGTGGAGCACAATTTCATGCTCCACAGCTAGTTGACAATTAATCAACTTCTGGTCAGGCAGGTGGTGTTTCTATGGTGTTTCTTGTTTCCTGCAAGTACAGATGCATTTGCCCCGATGTTGCCTAATTATCAACTATGGGTTGAAGTGCAAATAGGACCCTACACTTATGTTTGATTGTCAGATCAGTGACTCTCATTCATAAAACTGAACAAATTCAACAACAGCAACAAAAATCACATCAGCATAAGGGGTTTGGCGTCCTGGGGCAAAGAAACTTCAATATTTCTTTTTTTTTTTCATTTTTCATGATATTCTGATGAATTCTTGCAATCTAGTTACATTTTCCCTAAAAAACAGAAAATATTCACCTGAAAATTGGTTAAATTTAACTAAGGATTAATGTATTTTTGCCTGGGTTAATTAGCAGGAAATTGGTTTCTTCAATAAAATCTCACTGAAAAAGTGACATTCCATATGGATAGATGGATAGATAGTTAAAAATTGGGGTACAAATCTATCCCAAGGCTGACTTTTAAGTATTGTTTATATTCGTTGCATAAAAAGAAATATACTATTCCATGTGTAGAGATTAAGTCAAGCTTAAGTAAAATATATTACGTCTGAGTTGTTTGCCAAAGAGTGTTATCTGGATCTTCTTCCTCTTTTTTTCTTAATGCAATTAAATACTTAATTCAAAGATTGCAGCATTTATCATTCATCCCTCAGTTTCCCAAATGTCACTTCCATAGCTTATTATTAAATAAGCATTTGCTTATAAAATGAATGAGTCTTACTGCGTACCCATTAAATTGTCTATATGTGTAATATCACACTGGTGCATGGATCCTTCCACAATAATATACAAATTGTTTCAGGATATTCCGAAAAGAAACCCACTGCCTATACAGCATCTTTATCCAGGTTCTTTTCAACTTCCCACATTCATGGATTATTATTATTATTTTTAAATACACCAGACTATGTATTATCCTAATAGGAGCGAGCATAGTTTCCTGTTTTTTTTCTTTGTTTTTCACTGTCTCACGTGCCTGCAATTATTTGCTGTACACACCTGCTCTCTTGATGATTTGGTAACTGTTGAGAGATATTGAACTCACAAGGGTTTCTTGGTGGGTCATCTTGCAATATAACAGTTGGACATGATTGGTAGCTATTCAATACTTTACTAGGACAGCAGTTTGCCCCTCCTGAGGTCTACTGTTCCTGCAAAAGACACCAGCATAAAACCAGACAACTAGGCCTGACATAAAGAAATTTTAAAACCTTAATCACTAGTTAAGAAAGAAAGACACTAATGAAACTGGAAACTAAGAACAGCATGGTGGCTGAAAGATGATTGACAAAGTAGCCTCTGTGTTCTGAAGCTGAATACTAGATGGAAAATTAATAGATACATGGAGAAGTGAAATAAGGCAACAGGGACCTTGCATGTTTCAGCTTCTGTGCCTTCTTTGAGGTAATGTTAATTAAATATTAGCAACCCCACACTGAAGAAACACAGAGACAAGACTGTCAAACAAATGTATGCTGCTTTTGCTCCTTTCTGGAAAGTTCTTTCCACCCCAGCAGTATCTCCCACACATTTTAAACTAGATTTCTCTGGAGGATTCTTCGTGAAGCAAAATCAACAGTGTTATTCACAGCCTGTCTCTTGCTGAAATAATTATGCATCACCATGAGTTCCATAGCCATCTTTCCTTCATTTTTTCTGTTCTAAATTACTTGTTGAAAATGCCCCTTCTTCTGTGACTCAAAAGAACACAATACTGTGCTTCCTTTCTGCTGAAGAGCTAATAATGAGAAAATATTATGTCTGTCTTTGGCAACTAGAGCTCCCAAGAGAAATCTGAAGAGCTGCTTCCTCTAGCATCTCATTACATCTGGGAACCTTTATCATTTTTTAAACTTACTGTAAAGATTTTCTCTTATTTACTTTTTTTGGGGTGTGGGGGTGGAATTCTGCTTTGTGTGGTTTCAAGATGCTTCTTCCAAACTCATTTTAAACAAACAGTTTCATCTCCCTGGCAGTAACAGGGTATTGGCACCGTCTGAGTATTGAACACGGTTTAGAAATGTCCAGCTTCGTAGAGAGTTTCACTTTTGGTTGAAGTTTGCTTCAGACTTTTGTATCAGTTGCTCAGGTTATGAAGCATATATTAGTTTGTTGAAAACTTTAGGCTAGGAGTTGTGGAGCTTTATGGATTTCTTCTTCTCTGTTCACTTTGGTACAAGCACTTTTGCAGATCTCATCCACAAAGATGACTGGGATTAAAAAGTTGTTGTTGCCATTTAGTTTTTCTCTTTTTTCTCTTCATCTGTAGTTTCATTGCTATAGCTCTTGCTCATTTCATAAATACATCTTTATTTTCAGAAACTTTTGCCTTGTCTTTGTCAGAACAATTTCAAAGGTTTGTTTTGTTCGGTTTCTGGAATACAAACCCACATTTTCCACAGCTCCACTCTTTATTTTAGCTTTGTTCCACTACCTCTTGGAACTTATGGACTTTTTCACAAACAACTGTCTTTCTGATGTACTTTCCCCCCCTTCTTTTGCTTAAAGATGACAAATAATGTCTCTTAGGAGCAGATTCCTAGCAAATCCTCCTTTTCTTTTTCTTACACTGACAGGTTCTTTACAGTATATCTGTCTGTATTGAAAACAGAACTCTGATATTTCACTTTTGCTCTCTTCCAGCAGCCAACTGTTGTATATTGTACTCGCTGGCATAATGAGAACATTGGGATCTGGATCGAATGGTGACAAAAGGTCCCGGTCTCACAAAGAATCATCTCCTCCAAGAAGTCCATGCTGAGCCAGGTTGGAGCATCACCCAGAAGGCAGAGTGGTCTAGGTTGCCACCACTAGACCACCCCCAGGAGAGATGGCAAGGTTCTCCTCTTAGGACAGTGGTGGGATTGTCATAATGATGTGGGTGCACAAACTAAAAACTTGATTGGATTAAACCAACCTTTTTGCATGGCTTGGGCAACCTGAATGTTGCCAAATTTCCTTGTTTTCTTCCTTGCCCTGAGGGTAGGATTTGGAGTATAAGAATGAGTCCCCTTATCCATCCAGTGACTATGACAACCTCCAGACAGCACACTTTAAATTCACAGTTTAAGGATACTCTGATGTGTCCTTAGTACAAAGGAAAAAATCATCCTCACAGATAGTTAATGTCACAGTTTCCTCATTGGAGGAACAGAATTTCAGGCACCACATGTTCTTCCATCACATGTGGTTTGGTAGACCCAATCAATTTTCAGGCTGTACTTCTGGTTTTAGTGAGTTCCTATTTGTGCTTCTTGTGCTTCTGCCTGCATTCACATAATACTTCACTCTAAGCCTATACACAGCAGGAGTTCTTTCTCCCACATTAAGGAATGTTAGAATGCTCCAGAGTGAAGATGAAAAATCATGAGTACTGTCTGACAGCACTACTGGGACTGTGGATAGAATTCACAGTTTAGGAGGGGTGCGTCTTCATGGCATAGTTATCTCGAATTCAAAACGTTTTGAGTTCGCGCAGTTCAGACGGCACTTCGGATTAACACGGTATTTCCGTGTTAAAGGACGTTATCCCGATTAGAAATAAATCCTGATCTCAACAGGTCTCACTCCGGATCGTGTGTCGATACGTGTTTCCTTTTTAACTGTGTGGACAGTATCATTCCGGGATGAGATTCAGTGTTAAGGCTGTCCCGCCCCCCCCAATCGCACTGTAACCAATGGCTGAACGTATTAGAAGCACGTCATGTTTAGGGTTTCCTTCATTGAAAAAATCCACCCTCAAACACCCACTATAAACCTCCAGTCCTTAAAGCTGAAACACTGTATCAATCTAAGCACTTCACACCTTTAAAACAATGTTGCAATTTTGCGCAATTTCAGACCTTTGAAGGTTCGGAACAGTCGCTTTCAGCCCCCTTAAGGGTGAGAAGGCTTGTCAGCCACTTAGTCCCTTGAAGGGTGAAAACAGAATGTCAACCGCTTTGAGCCCCCTCTAGGCTACTTTGCCTCTGCCTGTGGTCACACCTAAGGTTTAATCCAGTTTCAGTTCACTTTCAGAGTGAGAGAATACACCAGCAAACTGACAAGCTGGTTTTCTTTCAGGGTTAATAACTCAGAAAATCCACCTTTAGACTAGATAATGTGGAAAGAAAACTACTGGTCACTTTGCTGATGTGTTCTCTCACTCTGAAGGTGGAGTGAAGCTAGATTAAACCTTAGGTGTGACCACAAGCCAAGGTTTTAATCCAGCTTCGGTCCCTGTGAGGTGGGGGGGCGGAGTTCCTTCCCGGCCACGGGGGGAAGAGCAAGCGAGGAGCCCCCTTCGCCCTCTTATCCACCCCTTGGCTCTCCTCCTCTGCGGGGCAAAGTGGCGGCAAAGCGGGGGAAAAGCGGCAGCGGAGCCCCAGGGAGAAGCCGCTAGCGCCGCAGCGCCGCAGCGCCTGGATGAATGGATGGATGGATGGATGGATGGATGGATGGATGGATGGATGGATGGATGGATGGATGGATGCCACCGCTGCCGCCTCCGCCGCCGGCTGCTCTTCCCTCGGCGCGAGGCTGGAAGGAAGGAAGGGAGGAAGGAAGGAAGGAAGGAAGGAAGGAAGGAAGGAAGGAAGGAAGGAAGGAAGGAAGGATGCACTTGCTGAAGTTCCATGCTTTGCACAACTGTTAAAAAAAGATAGGAACCTTGACTTGGATTTCTATACCTCTTTATAATAATGCTACCCCATACCAAACCTCCCAGAAGGAGAAGGAATTGGCATTTCTCACCCATTTAAGGTGACTCAAAGAGGCTGACAAAGCTTCCATTCTTCACCCCACAACAGATGCCCTGTAAGAGCTGTGACTAGCCCAAGGCCACTGAGCTGGCTTCACGGAGGAGGAGGAGGAAGAAGAGTTGGCTTTTTTACCCCACTTTTCTCACCCATTTAAGGAGGCTCAAAGCTGCTGACAAACCTTCTCCTCCCCACACCCTGTGAGAGCTCAGAAGAGAGCCATGACTAACAACACTTCTGCTTGACTAAATGGCCAAGCACCAGAGCATGAGAGTGTTTTAAAGATCTCATGTGGGCAGCATTTTCATACAGTTAAAAAAAGAAGTGTCTTTTTTTGCCTTCTGCCCCAGATTGGGCATCCTTTGTTTGGGGGTGGCAGTGCCATGCAAGCCCAGGAGGAGTGGGTGGTGATGCAATGGGAGGCCAGGGGCAGCCTGCTTCAGGATGGGAAGTGGAATCTAATCTGGAATTCCCAGATAAGATTCCAGTTGCCAGGATATTAGGGCAAAGCGGACCATGGATAGGTGACCACTAGGAAATCCAATAGGGCAGGATCAATCATGTCCCAAAATCCTGCACCGCACTACCAGGCCTGGCCATGGGTCAATAAAGTTCTGTGCATGGGGAAAGTTCTGATCTCTGTTACTTTCAGAATGAGAGAATATGTGGTCACACCTAAGGTTTAATCCACTTTCAGTCCACTTTCAGAGTGAGAGAATATATCAGCAAAGTGGCAAGCTGTTTTCTTTTAGGGTAAAATTCACCTCTGGGAGAGATAATGTGGAAAGAAAATTACTGGTCACTTTGCTCATGTTTTCTCGCTCTGAGGGTGGACTAAAGAAACAGCTTTTTCCTCCCCACGTTCAGGCAAAGTTATGGCTTTAATATGTTTAATATGAACACATTAAAACCAATGTGTTGTGACCCGCACTGAGAGCCTTGTGTATAGAGTGGGATAAAAATATGAATGAATGACACCCCACCACATCCACCCTATGCCTCTTTAATGTTTAAAGCCCCAGTCCTTTGATACAGAGCTGTATTGAAATTGTGGAAATTTGCAACATTGATAATCAGGAGTGTACCATATACACCGGCTTCGGGAGGGCGGGAGACGTGAGATGCTCATGCAATGTCTCCCACCCCCCAGATACCCCCCTTCCTCTCTCTCTTTGGGAAAGGGGGGGCTTCTTAGGAACCCCTCCCTCTCTCCTCTCTCTTTTTGGGAAAGGGGGGCTTCTCAGATACCCCTCCTTCCTTCCTCCCTCTCTCTTTTTGGGAAAGGGGGGCTTCTCTCACTTTAGAATCCCGTCTGTGCAAGGACGACACCCCCCCTTTGCTAGTCCCCCCCAAGACTCTTTTCCTTGGTGCCTTAGCAATGCCTCCCTTCCCCTCCCCACCCCCACCCAGCTGCTGCTGCCCCCTCTCCCCCCATCCTCATCTTCCTCATGCCGCAGCGCCTGGATGAATGGATGGATGGATGGATGGATGGATGGATGGATGGGTGGATGGATGGATGGATGCTGCTGCTGCTGCTGGGAAGGGGGAGGGTGGATTGGGCAGGGAATGACGCAAAGAGAAGGGAGGGTGGGATCCTGGCAGGGAAAACCAATCACAGGAGAGAGTGTGGGCAATGGGCAGGAGGACAATGCTGCCGTGTGGACTCCGAGTATTGATCCCGCGTTAAGGCTGCCATTGGAACCGGATCAACTTGCAAGTCGTCTGGACAGCTTTGTTCCGTTTCTTTTATTTCGAATTCTTTAAACTGAAATAACACATGCCATGAAGACGCGCCCGAGGTGTCTGGATGGAGCCTACATCCTCCTTCAAGAGTTGAACACTGCTCTGTCCTGCAGAATATGATTTGCTGGATGTTTGTGTCCCTAAGAGCTGCAGGTTGGAAATCACTCCAGAGATGGGGTTCACATTTGTTTTGTTTCCTCACAGGCATGTTGTGTGTTTCTGGATCAAGGTGGATTGATCTTCCCTGGATCATTGCCACACAGAAACAAGGGCTAACTCAGAACCAGGCAGACAATTAGACTTGAGATCCTACACACCTGATCCACAAGCACAAGGAAATTTGATTAGGATACTGATTAGGACACTGTAATTCACTTTACTCGTACTGAAATTAGCAGAGTTAGACAGAGCTTTGGTATTTCTGTCTTCCCCAAAACTGTGTCCTTTCCTTTCTGAGCATTGTGATTGTTCCTCTAGATTATGTGCGTGCATACGTGCATACTTTCAATGCATGAGAAGACTCTCTCTGAGCAAGACAAGCCCTTCTTGAAGCTAGTTTCCTCTTTTACCCTCTTCACTGATTTCCTTCTCAATCCAAACTTCTTTTCTGTTCCTATATTGTTAGCTAGAGCAACTCTTTGGCTGCCTGGAAAACCTTAGGCCTATTCACACAAGGGCCTCTGTAGCACAATTAGGCCAGCACTGGGACAGAGCGTTCACTCTACTGGGTGAGTGGTTCTGTCCCAGGGCAGCCTACACAAGCCCCAAGACTTCTCTGGCCATCTCAGAGCTGCCTGGAAGGGAGAGCGTTCACATTCTCCCTGCCAGACAGCTCTGGACCCACCCCCACCCCCCACAACCATTGGGCCCTTTTGGTCCCTCTGTCCAACAGCCCCTTTTGGGGAAGAGGCGAGACCAGCCCGTCCTGTCCTGGGCCCCCATGGGCTTCTGATTGGGTCTGCTGCAGACTGCAGGGACCCCCTGGGCATCCCCCCACCCAGGGACCCATGCCGCCCCCTAGACTTACCTGCTTGGTGCCTGTGATCAGACTGGCAAGCCTCATGGGCAGAGCTTGCCGAGGTTGATCTGCAGCATTCTGCACCTGCGCACGCCGCAGCCTGCAACTGGGCCACCGTGTGTGCCTGCGCAGAACACCTGGTTCTATGAACAATTGAACCAGGTGTTGTGTACAGGTGTACAGCATTACCCAATTGCAGACTGTGGTGCATGCAGGCACAGAGTGCTGCGGATCGAACTTGGCGAGCCCTGCACATGGGGCTTGTCAGTTCAATCCCGGGCGCTGAGGAGGTAAATAAGTCACACATGCATGTCTGAGGGACAGCATGGGCCCCTGGGTGGGGATGGTGCCAGGGGGTCCCTTTGGGCTGCAGCTGACCCGATCAGGTTGGCTAAAGCCTGTGGGACCCAAGGATGGGCCAGGACCAGCCTGCCAGCCAATGAACCACTATGGCCCAATGGTAGCAGGCCTTGGTGGGGCGCTCCGCCCCCGCATGGGTATGCATCTCTTACCTGCCTAGGTGTGAATGAGGAATCCATCCCCGCATGTCCTAGCGTAAGTGCACTACAGGCGTTTGGCTGTAGTGCGAAAAGGCCTCTTGTTTCCCAGCCATTGCCACAGTTATTTTGAAAGTGTTACCTAAGCGCTCTCTCTCTCTCTTTGCTAATCATTGCAAGATGGGTTTTGGATACCTCAAAGTCACCCTTAGAGATTTTCTGAGTATCTGTCACGCTGTGCCACACTTAAGATATCTGATTCAGATTCATACCATTATCAGTAAAACAGAACCCATAATTTTTAATATTCTGCACCTAAATTGGAATGGTGCTTAACATGTGTATAGGGCAGTTCATAAAACAAAGAAATTCCTGAAAACCGTTGCCTCAAAGTCACCCTTAGAAATTTTCTGAGTATCTGTCATATGTGCCACACTTAAGATAGCTCTGATTCAGATTCAGATTCTATCTGTTCACAAACTGCTTCTGTAATGGATCTGAGCAGGCTGGTCAAAAGTCCAAGTCCATGTAAACACATTAGCCATAAATAACACAGAGTCATGTTTACCAGACATCCAACCAAATACAGCAGTAAATCATGAAGATTATGTGAAACCCTCTCTTTCAGAGCAAAGATGTGAGAAGTCTATTTTATGCAGATCAGAATGGCTTTATGACAAACACTGTGTGATCCAAGTTCCACCCCAGGGAATAGCTCCAGAGAAACAAGCACTATATGAAAGCTGTTCCTGGGAATCGTCCTTTCCCGCTCCTGTTTTGTCTATCCATTTTCTGGCTCTTGACTCTGACTTGACTTCTAGATTATCATTGAACCTGGCTTTTGACTTCAGAATTTTGACTTTTGACCTTCATTTTGCTTCTTGTACATGGTTCCTCTGGAAATAATGAAAGCTGTGGAGGGACTTGCAGATTCAGTTGCTTGCAATATCCCCACAGCATTACTTTCCTCTACCCTGAAGTAAAAATCTGCTGATTTATCAGCAGATTTTTAATTTGGAAATTCCAGGGAATGCTGTGGGGATAGTGTGAGCAATCAAAACTTCCTGTCTATCCAACAGGAAGAGACTGCAAATTTTCTTAATAGCTTCCAAGTTGCTGTAAATTACCTTTGCAAGTTCCCATCATCCCATCTGTCTGACACAAAGCAGCTGTAGAGGGAATTCACAACTTTCATCAGAGGCCTTTTCACACTACAGTCGAACAGCTGTAGTGCACGAAGGCTAGGACATGGGGGACGGATTCCTCCTACACATCTAGGCAGGTAAGGAATGCATGGGGATGCATCTCTACCTGCCTAGAAGTGAACAGGGAATCCATCCCTGTCTGGCCTAGCCCCAAAAGGCTGGTGCAGGGTCAGAGTTGACCCAAGGGTGGGCAGGTGTGTCCTGTCCCTTCCCCAGGTCAGCTACAGCTAGTAGGAACCCCCCCCCTCTGGGCACCCCCTGGACCTTCCAGGGGATGCGCGCATGAGAGGGACTTACTTCCTCACCGCCTCATGGCAGATCATTCTCCAGGCTGTGCGAGGAGCACCCCAGGCCCAGCAAGGTAAGGTGATTACGTGGGCCTGCCATATGTTGGGCCGATTTCGGCCCTATAGTGGCAGCGATGGGTGGGGCCCACAGCTGTCTGGGAGGGAGAGTGCAAATGCTCTCCCTCCTGGACAGCTGTGGGATGGCCCAGGACAGCCGGGAATGCCCTCAGCAGGGTGTAGAGCACAATTTCATGCTCTACACTCAGAATGTGAAGGATGGGCTGGGGTGGTTCTGAACGGAACTGCTGGCCCAGTAGAGCAAATGTTCTGTTATGGGGTGCCCTACTTGCGTTTGAGAGGCCCTACTGTGAATAGGCCTGGAGGCACTTAAAGATTGGGCTTGAGGCCAAATTCCAGCCATTAGCCTACCAAGACAGGCCAGTATCTTCACGAACCTGCAAGTTTAAACTTCACAAAATGTGTCACTTCCACATTCTATTTTCATCTTCATTTAACTGGAAGTAAATGGCACACACATCAATTGTGGACATAGATGTTTTGAGAGAAGTGGCAACCTACGAATCATGACCCAAGGGCTGACAGAGTAGGAGAAAATTCTGGTGGGAAAAGCTTCTATATTGATAGCTAAAACCGAAATGTGTTTTGCTAAGATCAATATGAGACTTCTAGTCAGATTACTCAGGGATGTCTGTTGCTCTGGAAGGCATTTCCTGAGATCAATTACAATGCTATAAATTTACTGAGTTTATTGCAGCATATTTCCAGACAGAAATTGACTTGTCAAATTTCATTCCTCATATTTTCAATAAAAAAAGTTTGGTTTGCCCCAATTCTACATCGGTTTGTGACTTTTAAAATTGTTTTTAAAATGAACTTTTAATAGGTGGCTTTATTTATATGTGTACTTTGTATTAAATTTGAAAATTTGAAAAAGCAATACAATGCAATATAATGCTATTTAAACTGTAAAAATGTATCAAACAATGCACATTTTGTTCTGAATCATGCTTTTTGGTACACATGCTTCTGTTAGAGAACTAATATCAACGAAGAGTATTTTTTTTTGGAATTTATTTTTTGATTCATGGATTGGTACACTAAATATGAATTCAGAAATTTCAGTCATAAAGCGATTAAATTAAATTCTTTTCTTTCCCTAGAGTCACACACAGAATAAAATAGCATCCATAATTTAATATTTTTCTTCATTTCTTCACAAATATAGTTAGCTGAATGGTTTATATAGGTCAGTATTTTCTACACAGACTAGGGGCTTTCTGTACTTACTAGTAAACTATAACAGGTCTAGATACCTTCTGGACTGCTCTATCTGCATTGGATGAAGTTTAACCCAGTTAGGTGGCCAAAGATCTACCACAGTCTACCTATGAGTAAACTGGCTGAAAGAGGCATGCAGTGCGGAGTTCCGTGGAGTATATTCCTTGGCAGAAATGCACAGGATGGTAAAATAGGACATATCTTCTATAATATGACTGCACACTACAGAAGTAGCTGCTGTCTATCGCAAGTTAGGCACATGGTTGTGCCATCAGGCTTACCTCCTCTGAGGTGATTTTGAACAATGTGTTTTCCTGAAGTGGAACCACCACATTGTACTAGGGGTGACCACGTTTTAAATTTTTGGTGTGTGCCAATTTACATTTTAAAAGATCAACATGAATAATAAAAAACAATTAATATTAATAGTGGCACTAAAAAGCAAGCTAGAATATTAATCTTTATTAAACTTTTTCTAACAGAGTCAGTAAAGACATATAGCTTAAAAGAGGACTTGAAATGTTTTTACTTTCCTTGATGTAACACTGGCTTTATCTTTCACCACCCTGCAGTGCTTGCACGTTTTTGGATATTTATCTCAATTGTTGATCTTGATCCTTTCTTTAATAATCTGGAAAGTGTTTGCTTTTAACACTTTTAGAAAGAATAGTGATTCCTCATAAAGCGCATGTCTGTTGTAGGCCAGACTTGGTTATATGCTGCGAGGAAAACATGATGTCCTTTATATAATACAAACCATGCTCTAAACACACACATGCAAACACAAAAATAAAGGTTATTAGGGCTGGTAAAACTGACAGGTAAGGCTCTAATGAAGATGATTTGATTAGCATGATTTGCACAACATGGGAGTTAAATGGTACAGAATCTTTGCATTATATGGAGGACAGCTACAAAGTGTAAACATATATTCAACAATAACACAATTTTGGCTGCATCTTCACTTGTTTGTAAAGGAAACTGTTGGCTGCTGGGTGAGGTCCCTGCTCTAGGGTGGCAAAGTCCAAATTATGTACTAGAGAATTTCAATTTGATTCAAAAATTCCACTATAAACACATCCCATTCCCTTGACAAGGACAATGATGCCAAAATGTGTTGAGATCACAAATAACAGAAATTATTTTGATTTATGTGTTCTTTAGATTTTATTCTCTTTTGGTTGGATTATTTGAGGTGCCGGACCTTTTCATTTATCCTGCCCTAGAGCAGTCATCTCATACTTCATATGTCAAAATGACTGCTTTTCCCCAGAGCACGAAAATAATTGGGTGTCCCTCTTCAGTGAGTTGGCATTAAACTAGTGTTTCTCATCATTTGCTGATCTAAGCTTCATCTAGACAGGACTTACTTATTCAGCATTATTTGGATAATCCAGAAACATTTTATTCGAGATTATCCATGTTTTATTTCAGATTACCCAAATAATGTGGAATAGGTGCTGCCCGGATGAAGCTCTAATGAGGCAGTTTGGTCTAGTGGTTAGGGAGCTGGACTCTTAACTGGGGATACTGGTTTGATTCTGCTCTCCTCCATGAAGCCAGCTGGGTGTCTTTGGCCTTGTCACAGTTCTCTTCTGAGCTCTCACAGTCCCACCTATCTCACAGGGTGTTCAGTTGTGGGGAGAAGCATTGAAAGTTTTGTCAGCCACTTTGAAACCCCTTAAATGGGTGCGAAAAGCAGGATAGAAAAACCAACTCTTCGTCTACTGTTCCAATGTTGACTCAGCAGCTGTAGTTTCTGCACAAGAGTTCTTGGTTCTTCTTCTTCTTCTTCTTTTTCTTTTTTTTTACTGCTGTGGAAAGCGTTTCATCAGAATGAACAACCCAGAATTTGATTATTCATGATTGGCTAATATGTACTAAAAACACTTACAGTATATTCTGGCCCAGGACAATCTTCTCAAAAGTTGGGGGGTCGTCTTATACGCCATGTGTCATCTTCTTATAGGCCGAGTATATCCCAAACTCTATATTTTAACTGGAAAAGTTGGGGGTCGTCTTATACACCCAGTCATCTTATACGCTGGAATATATGGGTAATTCAGTGAGATCAATGATCATGATAACTTAAACAGAATTACAGATTGCAGAGTCTCATTTATCATTACTTTTATGTACACTGATATCTCATGCCACTTGCTTTTACCTTATGTTTGCTTTGTCTTACCTGACATAGTGGGTACCTCTCACCATCACATTTAAAACTAAAATATACACAAGAAGTGAGAGCAAGATGGACTAGGAGCTGATAGTTTTGACATTTCAGCACTGTATTTACATTTTTATTTTATCTTTAGCCTGTTAGCTTGCTGATACTATTGATTTTAACTTTGGCTGTTTATTTGTCCTCATTTATTAAATTTTGGATGCTTTAAAATTTTATGAGCTTTCCTAGAGCTGTGAATGATAAGCAATATAAAATATATATTTCGAAAGAAAAAAGTAATGTTGATTGAGCTCATGACTGGGAAACATATGGCCCACCAGATGCTGGACTACAAAAACCTTATCAGATAGTGTCATCATGACTGATGTTCAAGGATGATGAAAGATGAAATACAGCATGATCTGGATGGGCACAAGCTTCTTGCCCCTAGCTTGGATCTTACAACATAATGACATTTACAAGAAGTATTTTTCATCATTCTGATGGTCCCATTGTCAACTTTCCCAAGAAAAGCAGAACTGCAATACTAAGAAGGAAATTTGCTAGGTTGGTGCCTTGAGAACAACCTGAATGCCACTTTTGATAAAATACCTGGTTAAGTATTTGTGGCACCATTTGCTTCATTTTTAAAGGATCACTGTCATCTTGTGGTGGGGTATGAAGAAGTGGACAAGACACTCCTAGCTGTTTGTCCACAATGTGAACTCTTGGCACTTGCTCATCATATTACAGGTAACATGGAGTAGCTTTCAACCTGACAGACAAAGGTTTTATGATGCTCTGCAGTACTTGCACATTAAAGCATGATGCTCCGAAGTAAAAAAATACTGCTTACATGAGCATTCACTGCAGAGTATTCCTTTTCTCTATGGGTGTTTGGGCAAACTGCATGAGAACTTGCAAGAATTCACACTCACCAAAGAAGCAGCAGGCCTATCAGACAGGGAGCAACTTTCATGTGGATGGAAGAAACCTCCCTGTTGCTTTGGAGTATCAAAGACTATGGGAAAGATCTGTTTACCCTGCTGTGGCCTTTTACTGCAAAGTAAAGGTAAGCTCTGCCTTTTCAACTTTGCTGGCTGGAGGAAGTTAGTACCTACTATGCAGATTGTTTTACCCTTTGATGCCTATCAGAATTCTTCTACTATGCTTTTCAACACTGTTTTCACCTTGGTTTCATATGTGGTGTAAACTGCTTCAAGGTGTTTTCATAGAGAGTGGTTTAACTAAATAATTTTTTGTTTGTTTTGTTCCTGGGAGAAGAAGGATTTTCTGCCAGCTCTGCATCTCAAGGCTTTCAGTGTTACATCATATTCTATTCTAGAAAGCTGTTTCAGCTCTCAGGAGGTATTTTGTTTTTAATTTAACTATTTTAAAGGGGCTGTATCCTCCAGAAGAAAATCAGCTCACAGCTTTTGGAACAGCACTTTAAAACACAGTATTAGTCTCATGGCTGTTAGTTTGGCTCAGTATGCAGAATTTGACATTTGCGTTTTTCTAACTAATGGAGTTGCTAATGTTCCAAGTATAATTTGTAGCTATAAGTCATGAAATTGTCCCCAAGAGTCCATATATTGTGCAACTTCAAAGTCTGTTTGTAATGTGTGGTAATGTTTGCTGTATTAAAGACTGAATAATCTCCTCTACATGCACACTGGCTCTCTTGCTCAGAAACACACTTGTAAAGGAGGCTCTGATGAAACACAAGGTGAATTTTCATATGTTTAAGTAATTTCAGTTGCAAGGCAACAAGATTTATTTGATTAATGACCTTAAAATGGACCCCACCCTGGGGGCAGGAGAAAGTGTATTTGCATCATAGGGCTTTTTCTCCACTAGCACTAAGTACCCATTAAGGACCCATTAGGGACCCATTAAGGACCCATTAGGCTCAGAGCAGGAAGACCCCATTTCCACTGCAGATCCCATTAGACCCATATTTGTTTCCACCAGTTCTAGTGAAATCCGGATTGAATGGGTCTTTCAGGACCTATAATCCAGATTTCCTGTAGACCCCATTAAAGGGGTCTACAAAGGGTCTAATCAAATCTGGATTATATGAAGTGTGTTTCCACTGCAATCAGGCAATGGGGGCTGGGGGGCTCTGAGGGGTGCACCCATTGGGGGGTGCCCCTAAACCCAAAGCTTCAAAGCCTGTGCACAATCTTTGAAGCTAGCTCCAAAGCCAGCTCCGAGGCCAGCTCCAAGTCTGGGTCCGAAGAATAGCACAGTCTCCAAAGAGGACCCACGCGAGAGCAATGCCAATCCTACAGACCTTTGTCAAAGGCTCTGGAGAATCTTCAAAGTTTGTGGCAGATTGCTCCAGAGAATTTCTGGAGCTTAGGACAAAGCTCCAGAGGTTCTCCAGAGCTGCTCCGGAGAATCTCCAGAGCATCTCCGGAGACTGCGTCCCCTGTCTCCCCAAAAAACTGGGGTGACATGGGTCGATCCGGATTTGCCACATGGGTGCTCCAGCATTTCCACTGCGGGCAGGCTAGCACCCATTGCTATTGGGTGCTGCACAGCCCATGGATCCAGATTAGTTGAAGGACCCATTCCTTAGATCCGGATGATCTTAGATCCAGATTAAGGGAGCTCAGTGGATCCACCCCCACCCCCCTTGCTGCCAATAGGTAGACACTACCATGAACTTGGTGGGCTGAGCAGAACACTGAAGGGGAAACAGGAAACAGTGAAGTAGGAACTGTGCACATAGAAAATATGCTAGACAGTCAAGAAAGTTAATCAGTGGATTTTAAACATACATAATGTATTTGAAAAACACAAACTACCTGTGCAAATATATTTATACAACATTCAAAATACATTTCTAAAAGGTATTTTACACGGAATACATTGTTTAGATACATGTATTTTTACATCCCTAATTATGCATATTCTCATTATGTGCGCATGTCTGGATAATTAAGTCAGTTTGTGCTTGACTCCATAGTTTACAATAGGTTAACATCTGGACAAGTGCATCTGCACTTGCAGGAGGTGTTTACAGCCTAGAAATGCCCCCTGCCTGTCCAGATGTTAACTTATTGCAAACTAGGAGTTGTGCACAAAATTGTGCCCCTCATGCAAACTAACCTTTACTAGTAACTTACTTGATGCATCCAGCTGGTGACCATTCACACCATTTCCAGTGCAAAGGGTCATCTGAAATGCTGCGCAAGCATGCTGGCAACTCAGATGATCCCAAATGTGCATGTGTGCAGAGCCTTGTTGTTACTATGACAATGGTGCTGGTGCATGCACAGTCAGCCCCACAATCAAGATAGCAGTGCCATGTGAGCAATCAGACATCCACCTTGACCACTGTGTTTCCAGACACATGGGGGTTAGGCTGATGTGTACTAGCAATCCAGGTGCAAATGCTAGTACAAGTTATTCTGTTATGCACTTTTCCCATCCAATGGATGGGAAGCTTAGTCCAGAAACACCCCAATCAATCAATCAATCAATCAATCAATCAATCAATCAATCAATCAATCAATCAATCAATCAATCAATCAATCAATCAATCAATCAATCAATCAATCAATCAATCAATCAATCAATCAATCAATCAATCAATCTATCTATCTATCAATCAATCTATCTATCTATCTATATCTATCATCATCATCATCATCATGTTTCACCTCTAAAATGCAAAAAGTTTATCCAGTAAAGTTTGGGCTGCTTCCATATTAAGGTGCAAAATTTAATGCTGGGGGTCAAAATATAATAAAAAGGTTAGACCAACATAAGCCAATTGATTTGTTTTAAAAAATAGCCTACTCTGAGAAATCTCTTTCTATTTTAAGTCTCCTTCCAGCAAATGGCAATTATACATTAAAATAAATCAATGTTTCCAAATCTTCTTGGAGATAATAATTACCACAACTATATCTTACATGTAACTTGAAAGTCTTTTTGATATTGGCCTGAGGAATGAAGCCATTACGATTATTAATGGATGTTGAACATCCTTTAGAATTGCACCACCTGAGCTTTGGTGAATTTACACCTTCTGTTAAAGAAAACCAATTACTTTTCCGAACTATTTTTTTTCCCTAACACACTGAGCTCTGATTTCACTCTTGTGGAACCCTGTGAGGAATCTTCTTCATTTTCCTATTTCAGTTTCAATATTTTCTATGGTTGAAACATTGTTTGACGGAGGCATAGGCCTGCTTGTTTCTTCTTCCTTTTTGAAGATATTAAACAAGTGATAAATGGCATCCTGTCAGCTGATCTCTCCATCCTTGGTTTCTGATCCAACACATCTAAGGCTGGTTCTCTAATTCCAGCTGATTTTCATCATGTTCCCATACTGGGCTTCAAGAGTGTGAGGCTATGAAATGTAATGAAATAACACTGCAGGGAGCACAAAATACTTTCTGTGGGATTTAGTATGACTTGCAGTATATTGCATATGGGAAAGATCTATGGCTTGTTCAAAAAGCTCAAAAGAGTAAAAGTCAACAGACCCTTCCAAAGCAGGGAAAAAGTCATAAGGTTGTTGAAATCAGATTCAGAATGATTACTTGCTGTCCTTGTAGATTTGTATGCTTTTAAAAATATCCTTATTTGTAGTTATATCCAACCTTTCAAAAATTTCAGAGTACACAATGAAGCAAAAATGCGTAAAAAACAAACTAAAATTTTGTTGATCAACAGTGGTGATTGATAGCAAAAAATTGGAGAGGGGTGAAGCTTCAATGAAGCTGAAATTGCCCCAAGAGATTAAAAGGACCTAACATTAAACTCACAAAAAAAAACTACCACATATACACCACTCACCGTTACTAATGCAATGCACCATAGCACACTATAAATCTTTAGGTCCCCCCTGTTGCTGTTCTGGTTCTACTGCACCAGGTCCTTGTGGAAAATCAATGTTAAAAGCACAGACCAAAAAAAAAAAAAAAAAGTAAAGTATCTGCCAAACTGTATGCTATGTTCAGCCCAAGATGGACCTAGCAGGAAACACACTGAGCTAAACATTAGTTTAATCCCAATTCACTTAGTGCTGACAAAATTGTCTGCCAACTTCTTATGCACAGCCACCACTTTCTCCAGCATTCTCAAAGCACCAACCACAAACCATAACAGAGATGATGATATCTTTTAGGCTTCACAGCTTCAACCATGTTCTTTGAAGAGTTTGAGAAGAAAACAACTCTTCCCAGCTCTGCTATTGCTTATGCAGCTGTTGTTGCTTACATAGCTGTGGTAAGGTTGGTATACTGACTTGGAGGCAAGCAGTTGCTCTCTCTAGCCTTTGACACTGCAGCTCCAGCTGTTGGAGATATAAGGTCTGAGTAGTGAAAGATCACTCTCCCCAGCCCTCACGGAGGGTGTTTTTCCACTGTCACTAGAAGTACCCATTAAGTACCCATTAATGGGTACAAAAATGTCATTATGTACCCATTAATGGGTACTTAATGGGTACTTTTAGTGACAGTGGAAAAACACTCGGAGTCAGCTTAGATGAGGGAAGAGTTCATAGAAAGATTCTGTTGCTCTCTCAAGGCATGTCCACCGCAGCCAAAGTAAGTCCAGGGGCCTATTCACACTTGACCATATTCTGGAATATATCTTAGGATATGAGGTCTGTTGTCTGTACGTTAATACAGTCTCTGGCAGGTCTCATCTGTGGCTTTCTGTAGGCTCTACTAGCATGTGGACAATAGACATATTCCAGAATAAAGCCAAGTGTGAATAGGCCTCTGATGTCCAGTAGTCAGGCTGAAGCTGAAATCTCTGCTGAACTATCAAACTGCAGCTGTTAAGATGGATCTGGCAGGGCTGGAGGAACATCATCTGACAGCTGAGAACTTCATAGGGTTGGAGGAAAACAATTTCTCCTCCATCCTCATGAAAGAAGTTACTAAAGCCATCACCAAAAGCAAACTGTAAGAAGAACATAACTTGAACATCTAAAGCATTAAGACAAATAATACTTGGCAGTAATAATGTCTCTGGTAGCTTTAATCCCCAAATTAAAACCTGATTCAAAAATTCTGAAAGAGGATAAAATCTTTTAGCATAAGTTTCAAAAATGCAAAATTACCCATAATATTAAACAGATTACTTATAAAAATACATCAGGAACAAACATTCTTCCAAAACAAAATCTAATTTTTTTATCTTATAACAACAGAGAAAATAGTGTAAAAATCAAGCAAATGGCAAAAATGGCAGGTAAGCAGCTGACTATCAAATACAAAACCCTTCACCATAGGTAGAAAAGCCCATAGCGCATTTCAAAAACCTTCCCTCTTCCTGGTTTCCTAATGTGCATGTGCTAGCCTGTTAAACAGCACAGCAAGCCCTCATAGTAAAACTCAATGAAAGAGGGTCAATTAAGGTAAACTTTGACAGGTCTCTTGTCAAAGGCCTTATTAAGGCTAAAAATCCTAACTTTAGAAAACCTACCAAAGCCCAAAGCCCCTGATTTTTTAATCACACAGATCTCTTCTCACCCTTCAAATGCCAGATATTTCCGATCCTCTGCCCCAATGCACTTTCAAAATTATGATGTTTCAGAGGAGTGCTTCCAGCCAAGAGAAAGGAACAAGCGTTCTCTACCCAAGCCTCAAAAGTTATTGTAATAAAGTTATAATAAAAGTACTTGTAAAAATGACTTGGAAGGATTGGGGGAGAGCTAAAAAGTCAAACCTCTCCTCAGTCTGAATTGGCAAAGCAGCACAAAGCAAAGAAAAGTGGCTGGACTTGCAGTATGATTCTTCTATTCACAATACCTGCTTGTGGTGTGGGACTTTCTTTCGATGTCTTGGCAGTTGGTAAGGGTAGATGGGCAAAACTAACCCTACCATTTGGGCTATTTTTGCCCTAAATTGACTAGAGGACCTATGACATTCCCTTATGTTACCATAGGTATACCTTCCTTGGTGGGTTAGCCTAAGAACCCCTTGTGGGAACGCAACATGTGGGAACAACTACAAAGCTCATTTCAAAAGATTCATGGAGCCAAACACTCAAAAGGGGCTGTTCAAACCATCCTATTCAGTGCTGTGCTACATGCAAGAAATCAATTCAAAAACATGTGAAAGATCACATCCCATGAGGGAGGTACTGTCATCACACCATCTGCATGATGTGATGTCATGGCTGGAGCTAGCCTCTTGCCTTGCCAGGAGCCTCAGTCCCAGGTTTTTTTTTTTTTTACTGGACTCTAACTTTTAAAATTGACTCCCCACTCTCATACCTGAGACAACAATCCATCCCCTCCTCAACACACACACACACACACACACACACACACCTCAACAGGAACAAAATATAAACTTCATTTTAATGTTATAACTTGGATACTTTAACAGACTCAGAACTTTGAGCATTTCAGTCAACAGAGCTATTCAGGATCCCCTCCTATCTTTCTTCATAGGCAAACTTTGGATCCCGATCCTTATCCTATTCCCTCCCCAGTGAGACATAAGATCAAGAAGTGTTGTTGTTCGCTTATTGGCTGCCCCCTGGCTAGCTAACCCCTCCTTCCTGGGATTCCAAAGGCCACACCCCCTCTCAGCCTGTCTCAATCCCTAAACTAATACAACTTAAATCCCTTAACTCTACCTACCTTCCCCCTGGGTCGTTACACATGGCACCAGTTAGCATGGCTTCTGGGGCAGGTGGTGAGGGGTTTGCCATAGCAGCAGAAAAGTCTCAGACATTTTGGCAGAGGCCAGAACACTGCTGCTGCAGACCACCTAGCAGCAGGAGCAAGACTGGACTTCCAGGGATGTACCAGAAATACAGATGGAAGTCAGTCAGTGGGCCTTTCCACACTTGGCCTTATTCTGGAATAGGAATGTGCATGAATATTCAAAACATTCAAAATTTGATCGAATTCGTTCAAATTTGGACATTTGAATTTGAATCTAATGTCTATAAATTTGAATTTAAACATTCAAATGAATTTTGGATTTTTGAATTTATCCATGTGAATTAAGCAGATATTCGTACATGTACGGGTATGTACATGATGTGTACATGCCCATACCGATCTTTCCCACATCCATACGCGTTTGTACAGATCCGTATGGGATGAAAACTGGATGCATATGGAATAAATACGGGATGCGTATGGATGCAAACGGGATATGTAAGGGCACATACAAATGTTGCCAACATTTGAATTTGCAAATTTAAATAGAAAATTTTACACAAATAGATTTGATACGAATTGAATGTGAATACATTTGAATTTTAAAGATCCAAATCGATTTGAGTTTTCAGATATTCTATTCGAATTGAATTCCAAAAATTGCATTTGTGCACACCCCTATTCTGGAATATATCCTGCTGTGCACATGCTGTACTTTCTATGGCAGAGCCCAGGTGAGGACTCCCATAGTCTGCACTGGCATGTGGACAACAGTTCCCTATCCCAAAATATATTCCAGAATAAGGCTAAGTGGAGAAAGTCCCAATTTCTGGTTCATCCAAGTCATCTGGATGGACTTTTGGGACTTCGTGTGGCCATCCACATAGGGAGAGAAGGTGATTTATCAGATGAGAGTAAAATGGGTCTCCTTTCTCCTACCTTGGGTGCAAATTACAGTACGATTATTTTCCTCACACTCCTATTTGACAGGAAAGTTGCCACAAGCAGCCATGTTGATGGTGTTATAGATCTCACTGTCAAAGTTCTCTTTCTTTTTCTCCCTCCAATATTAAATTGGAATGTATCTCCTTGCAACTTAAGTCCATTATTCTATGTCCTACATTCTGGGATGGTAGAAAATAGGCCACAGACCTCTTTTCAGTAGCATTCTTTCATGCATTTGAAGAGGCTATCACATCTCCTCTTAGTCTCTTCTCAAGCCTAAATATCCTAGTTTTTTTTTAAAGTTTCTCTTGTACTTTCTTCCTAGCTTCCTCAACATCTTAATTGCCCTTATCTGAACTTGTTCCAATTTGTTATAAACCTTCTTAAAGCAAAGTGCGGACAATTTCCTTGTCTGAAGACAAGCATGACTGATTACCCTTATCTGAACTTGTTCCAATTTGTTATAAACCTTCTTATAGTAAGGTGCCCAGAATTCCCTTGTCTGAAGACCGGCATGACGCATTTCATACTGGAAAAAAAAAGTCCCTCCAGCTTCTACTGGTTAAGGATTTTATAGAAGGAGTAATTTTTATTTTTATTTTTTTGCATTTAGCTGTAGGGAAAAGTGACAGGAATTGGAACCGTGGTGTTAAAATCTCACATTGAAAGCGGCTTTCTGGTTGAGTAGGAAAACAAAACAAAACAGACTAAGCTGGAAATGAGAGCTATCATAATGCTATCTGTAGTGAAAATATTATAGTTTCAAAGAGTCAGGCTGCTTTCAGATGGCAAGAGGAAAATGTGGGATCTTGTTTAGGTCTTGCAATTGCCTCTTGCTGTCCCTGCTAGATGGCAGGGTGGTATCCTGAGGCCTTTTCGCACTGCAGCCAGAACGGCTGTAGAGCATGTGGGCTAAGTCACTTTAGGACGCTTCACCCATCACACACAGGCAGGCAGGAATGCGTTTACACTTGTTCCTGCCTGCCTGTGTGTGAATGGGTGAAGCGTTCCGAAGTGACTTAGCCGGGAAAGTCTGGCCAGGGGAGAGGACGCGTCCCGCAAGGCTGCCAGCCATTGGGTGGGAGCACCCAGGGGTGGGCAGCCCTGTCAGGCCGCTTCCCCAGGTTCCTGCCAGCTGTACAGGGCTCGATCTGGCAAGAAAAGGGATGATCGACCCTTCTTTTGCGAGGGGGAAGCCGGCTGCTGGCCGTGCCATGGCAGCTCCAAAGGAGCCAATGCGAAGGCCGGTGGGCGGCCCAAGCTGTCAAACGGAGAGCATGTGCTCTCTGTCTTTGACAGCTGGGCAGGGGCTCTGGAGGGTGGATTCAATCCAGCCCTGCCACCGCCGTATCCGCACATGTGCGGATATGTGGGACCTCTGAGAATCTGTCTCTGTTTGAGACAGATTCTTTTTTAAAACTTTCTGCTGGAAAACTGATCTTTTAGATCTGTTTTCGGCAGCATGTGCGGAAAGGCCCTTAGTGTTTGCAGAGTGCCAGAGAGTTCTCTGTACTAGATAGGAGCTTAAAGTTTGTCCTGCCCCAGGGCCTATAGACTGAATATTGATATAAATATAAGTGCAACAATCAATTCCTTGCTTTATCAGAGGCTACAAGAAATGATGTTACCAACCAACCAACCAACCAACCAAATAAATAACTGGCATTCTGATCTCTAGTTTTTGCACTCAAAAATATAATTATATTTATATCTTTATCTAGGGAAGAGGAGAAAGAAAAGAGGAAGTACAATATATCTCACTCACCCAGGGGTTATATGTCAGGAACATTTCTCTCAACTCCATTTCCTGGAACAACTTAAACTGAATTTGTATTAATTAGGGTAATAGAAATTTTTATGACTTTTAGTGATTCCCTTTTTAGCTATATAGTTTTAATATGCTTTAAAAATTTATGCTCCAAATTCCCCACTTAAGAAGACAAACTCTACCAGACTTGGTCATAGTACTGGTGCTTGAATCAGTGCTTCCTGATTGCTTGCCCACTGATGCCGATGTTATTAGTGGTGGATATTGGAGGCAAATACGTTTTGGAGCAGTTCAAATAAAATCATATGAGAATATTATGTATAGGCAGCTTCACCTCCCAGTAAGCCCTGAAGGATGAAGGATGAAAGCAATAGAAATTGGTTCCCCATAAACATCTTAGTCTGTGATTGTCCAGGAGGCTGCTCAGACTGGAAAACCAGGCCACAGCTAACAGCTTTGTAGGACCAACTCAAACCTTTTGGGCTGCCATTCAACTGTGGGCATTGCTGCAATATAGCCCTCTGGATATCTGGAATGCTGCTGTTATATCAAAGCAGACCCAGAATTGTGTAGTAGCCTGTGTATCAGCTAGGGTGTCAAAAATGAACCCAGGAGTCCTTCAAATCCCCTGTTCCATTGTGAGAGCTTCCTAGATGTCCTTTGATCAGTTGTTGCCTCCTGACTTAAACCAATTCAGGGATAAAATGGAGAGAAGTGTAAAATGAACTGCCTTGAACTCTCTAGAAGATAGGAAGACCATAAATGCAAAATGAAGCCATTAATTCCTCATGCTAGAGTCATCTGGTGATGATGGTTCATAGAATTCATGCCATGATTTACCATAATATTACAGGGAGGCTGTATCTGTGAACTCTAAATAAATGTATCAGTCTGTTTTCATTCTGAATCACCTTTGCACACTTGTATTCAAGGATCCATGCTGATATTTTACAATCATCCTTTTTTAAAAAAATCCTTATGATTTTGCCAGACATATTGAAACGCCTGTAAGATGCATATATGAAGAATTTTCTCTTAAGCCTTCCTTCCTTCCTTCCTTCCTTCCTTCCTTCCTTCCTTCCTTCCTTCCTTCCTTCCTTCCTTCCTTCCTTCCTTCATGGGGGACACTTGCTTGGAGTTTCTAGTAAAACTATCATGGTTAGGTGACTTATTTTTATTTCATCTTCCAACTTAAGAATGTCAAACAATATGCTAAAAACACAGGAAATGCTGGCTTATGAAATGAAATGCTTCAGGAAGTGATAGATCAATGTAACATGCAGTCGTTCCTTATGGGGGTAGGGAGGAAAAAGAAACTGCCTCAACATACCATTGTTAAAGGATTTAATTACAAGTTGTACCTTGGTCAGGACTGTAGCTAGGATGGAATGGGACCCTGCAGGAAAAGCAAGATCGACTCTTTATGCACTCTGTACAGAATACAATAATAAACACAGGTTAGCAGCCAGCCAAACTTTTCCAAAGGGAACAAAAGGAAATAAGCAGGATAGGGTTAATGAAAAGTGAGTAGGGGAGGAGGGGAGATAGGAGAGGAGGGGAGGGGGCAGCATTTTCCCAGAGTATTTATTTTGATCAGGGCTGATCTTCATAGAGCCAACAAATTTACTAAAGTGCATGCACCCACAACCCAGGGTTTTGCCAAAACACACTCAATCTCTGGAGTATGTTCCCAGCACTCTGATGAACTCAGCTTCTCTAAAGTCCTGGGGGGAGGAGAGGTTTGGCATTGGACCTTTAGCTGAGAAGTCAGAGATGGCATGGACTTCCTTGGTCTCAGTGCTTCACCTTGTGAATGAGGAGGTGGCATGCACCTCTTGCCCTGATTCAAAGTAGTGATTACAGCAGGAATTCTAGGCATAAGCCCAGTACAGAGGAGGAATCAACACACACAGCAAAAGTGCCTTTCTAGAGGGTAAAAAGGGAGAGTCAGCCTGAATTTCTTGCAAGATGCACACTCAGATATTGGCCCTTGGTATATCTTCAGTCAGAGCACATTTAGTTCAATCCATGTTGAATCTTGAAGGAAGCAGGATGGACTTTGGTGGAACCAAAGACCTAGAGTTCAGCCCTTAAAGTAATGATAGAGTAAACTGTGGGCAAAACCAAAGAGTTCAGCTTTTGTTGAAGGAAGGAATGGAATTTGTGAAACCAAGGGCCAGAGTTCAGCTCTTGTTACAGGAGGCATGACTTCTTGAAGACCTTGAATTTCAGCTTTCAAGATACAGCATGCACCCAGTGCAAGCCAAAGATATAACAGTGAACCTAGCAAAAACCAAAGATGTAGCAGTGGATCCAGCAAAAGCCAGAGTCACTGAGTGGACAAGGGGGATTATTTCTATTACCAAAAGCACACCCAGGAGACAGACAGAAAACTAGGCTTTTCAGGTGGAAAAAGGGATTAAACAAGGAAATTGGGCAACATTCCGCCTGTGCAGGACATTCCAAGAAGTTGCACTAATCAAATCAGACATTTGATTTAGGCCCCTACATTATCCTTGCAGCTGTTCTTGCCCAATGTGTGAACTCTGGGTGCTTCCGCACTGCTCTCAAACATCCAGATCTTCATGATGGGGTCTTCCCATCTAGATCTTTGAGACGGGGCCTTCCCAGACATCCGGATCTTGAAGATCTGGATTTTCAGACACCTCTACTTCCGCACAGGCCCTCTTGCACCCATTTGGAATGGGTGCTTAGAAAGGCACTGCGGAAGCACAGCATGCCTTCTGCGGCCCAGATCAGGCTGCAGGAGGACATGGTGCTGCTACCTCCGCACCTCAGGGGCATGGTGATGGTGGCACAGCCACCTCTGCCATGCCCCCAAGGTGGACATGAAAGTGGCGATGGGGGAAGCAGCCTCCTGGGGGGTGGGGTGGAGCTGGTGGCAGCAGTGACAATGGCAGCCTCCTTCACCCCATGGCTGCTCCGTCACTGTGGAGGGGGAAGGTTTGCCACTGCTGCGACTGCTGCTGCTTCTCCTCCTCTCCAGCCATCGGGCATCCGTGCCAGGCGAAGGTCATGGCAAACTCCTGCTGCCGCCTGCCATGGATGCCCCATGGCTGCTCCACCAAAGGATCTCGGATGGCATGCGGGGGCAGAGGCAAACCTCCGCCCATGCCTGTCATCAAAGCCCCATCACGGGAGCACCTACATGGGGGGGGGGAGCGGGGCCTGCTGCCTCTCCCCCCCCACTGCATCAGGAGTTGGGTGACAACACACAATTGTCACACACACACATTGCCACTCCAAACTGTGCCGGAGTCCTCTGACAACTGCAGAGGCTGTTTGCATGCCTCTGTGGTGCGATATAAATATTCCTTTGATGTTGACATTGAAGCCTACCTATAACCTGGACTAAGATGCCTTTTTGGGTGCCCTAGCCTGATCTACACTCCATCATGTGCAGATGAAGCATAGATCAGGCTAGGAGGGATGCACACAAATGAAATATTCATGTTTATTTCACAATTGAAATAGACATCCAAAAATTTGTTTCTTCATCAAATAATCCATTTGAACATTCAAACTTTTGCATTCATGGGCAAGCATTTTCCTGGAAGGATATTTGCCATTGAGAATACTTATTTTCATTAGTATAATTCTGCAAAAGAAGAAGAGTTGGCTTTTCTCCCCCATTTAAGGGGACTCAAAGTGGCTGACAAAACTTTCTATTCTTCTCCTCACAGCAGAACACCCTGTGAGGTAGGTGGGGCTGTGAGAGCTCAGAAGAGAACTGTGACTAACCCAAGGTCACCCAGCTGGCTTTGTGGAGGACTGTGGAATCAAATTCAATATTCCCAAATATGAGTCTGGCTCTCTAACCACTAGACCAAACTGACTCACACATGGGTTCCAACAGATACCTTTATACAGATATGATGAGACCTGAGGTAAGCTTACTATGGAATGCTTGAAAATCTAAGAGCCTTTCTGCACATACCTTGCATGACCCAGATCATCTTTATCATGCAGTCCACTGATATGGTACTCCCCAAACCCTCCTGAAGCCTGTAAGAGCTTCAAAGCCACCCCCCAAAACTCTGGAAATTGCTTGCCTTGGAGCTCTAGGGAATCCCTTTTGACTGTTCAACAAGGTGCACTATAGAAATAAGTTCCCCACATTAGTGTAGTAGTTGACCTCTATTATCTAAATCTACTAGTATTTCAGCCCACATGCAGACCAGTAAGTCTAGAATATGCTCCATCTTGTGCAGATGGAGTGTATCAGAGGGAGCTGAGCTGCTCTAGTCTGCCCAGAGGATTAAGGCACCAACAGATCTGAATCTAAGTTAAGCTCTTAGTAGATGATAACTACTAGTGCTTCCTTACTTCACCAACATGTGGCTTTGTAGGATTAAAGTGAGGCTTCAAACTAGAGACTTGCCCCTTTCACACTATATGCACCAAATTATCTGGGGCCACTGCTGTACAAGAGAACTTGCAGACCTTTCACTAATTGATGTGTAAGATGCTAACCATGTTCACTTGCCAGAGTACGTGAAAAACATCGTTACAATATATTCTGGTTCAGAAGTCATAAAAAGTGTCTATCTTAAGCATCCTTGGGGAATAT
This sequence comes from Aspidoscelis tigris stejnegeri, assembly GCA_023333525.1. Lineage (NCBI taxonomy): Eukaryota > Metazoa > Chordata > Lepidosauria > Squamata > Teiidae > Aspidoscelis > Aspidoscelis tigris. The sequence continues at coordinate 65,482,761 of JALMGA010000004.1, forward strand.
ATTAATTCAGGGACAGTTAGAACACTGAATTTTTATTACAGGTGATGTGCACTTGGGCCCCTTCAATAGGGGTCATGGCATTAGTGTTGATTCCTTTCCTGGAGAGTATGGCTTTTTGCTGTTTCAAGATTCAGCATTCTTTTTTCTTCTTAATATTCTAAATACTCAATTGTGATACAAATTGAAAATATTAGGCCATGTTCTGACACAGCAAGAATAATTTGAATTCTCTGCAAATGAGGAAACAGTACGATTTTAGTTCATTCCTACAATTGCCTTATAACATGGACACAAAACAGACTTGGTCATTCTCACTCTTGATTCTTCCATGCTCAGCATGGGAGAAACCCCATTTTCTCCCCTCCCCGCACCAACCCCCCCCTCCTCATGAAATCTGTCATCCCATGATTTCATTGGGACAGGAAATCCAAACCACACCTTCATATTTACTTGTTGCCACATAAGAACATGGAGTTCTTTGGCAGCGCTTTCCATACACTGTTTGCCCCCCCTCCATCTTGTATCCACCATAACACAACTCCACCCCCCATGTTAACAAGATAGTAGAGCTTCTTTAAAGACCAGTCTCCCTTTTTGTTAGAATAGTGGTTTTGCACTAGATTGCTAATACAAAGCAGCACATAATGGTGGAGAGCATGGCAAAAAGGGGGCAGGACAGAGGAGATATATTTTTGCTGTTGAGGCAAGAGTTTGGCAAAGTGCCTCAGCTTCAGAAATCCCTGCTATGGAGTCCATGGAAACAGCCAAAACAATTTAATCCTCAGAACACAACTGGAAACTCATTTAATTCCAATACAGTTAGTCAACTTTTCAGGAACTTTAGTCCACAAAAGGTATGGATTCTTTAAAAAATTTTGGGACATTGAAGACTCAAGCTGGTCACTAAACTGTTTATATACTGTGTCAGACTGTGGCCTTACTGATGATAAATTTCCCTGTATCAATAGTTTACCCTGGCATGCAAAAACGTCTTGACTGCAAGAGGGAGAAAATGGAACCTAACCAGAAGCTTAATTTGAGATGCAAGTTTCCTGAGAGATTTTTCCTTACCAGTAATTGTGGCTTGGATTGCAACCTAATGGATTTTTTCTAGTTTGGTGTTGCATGGTAGCATATATTCTAGAAATCGGTGGCAATACAATTCTTTTTAGCAAAAAAAGCATTTAAGTATTTTCTGTGCTGAAAAAGATTGGACATTGCTTCCATTTTTAAAATGAATCAATAATGTAATGCTTCTTCCACAAGAAATACAACTTAACTTTATTTGCAACTTTTCATAGCTGATTTATCAAAATTTTAAATAGTTGCTCCAGCTTCATCTACTGATTCACTCTTTATTGTACTTATTTTAGCTCATAAACATAGGTACAATCCTATTTGGGTTCTTCTCAAATTGAACATGGGTAGAATCCTAATAGGTTTCTTTTCAAATATCCACTGCTGTTAATTAACTTTTGAGTTTGCAATTTTGTAAATAGGAACTGAAATATAAGGGTTAAATATAAGCTAGGTTACTTCATACATAAATAAATAGAAAGCTCAATTGCCTGGAGTACTGAGGAGGAAAAAGCATTTTAATCACGATAAAAGATGGCTCTTTCCTTGTAGTAATTTATTTTGGCTCAGAAGCTTCCTGTTATCAGTAGATAAGTTATTCTTATTCTTAGTATTCTTTTATGTATCATTAAGGTTTACCTAAATAATAACATGTGTTCTATATTTACCATGCTGTTTACTATTTATATGCCATAATCATTTTACCTGGTGCTTTCACAATGGTATATGCATGTATATGTATATGTAGATATAGATAGACATAGGTTGTTTTTCCACTGGCAGTAAGTACCCATTTTAGCAACCATTAAAGACACATTTGGCTGAGAGCCAGATGATCTCATTTCCACTACGGACCCCATTAGGGATACATCTGTTTCCACCACAGCTAGGGAAATTCAGATCATATGGGCAGACCCCTTGTGGGTAGATCCAGATTTGCAAAAGGGTGCTCTGATGTTTCCACAGCAGGCAGACTAGCACCCATTGCTATTGGGTGCTAGACCATCCATGGAAATACATTGGGTATTTCCCTTAATCTGGATCTACTAGATACTAGTACCCATTCCTTAGATCTGGATCTTCTTATATTCGGATTAAAGGAGCACAGTGGAAAAATACCCATAGACATGATAGATAGATAGATAGATAGATAGATAGATAGATAGATAGATAGAAAGGCAGGCAGGCAGGCAGGCAGGCAGGCAGGCAGGCAGGCAGGCAGGGAGATTTGGGTGGGTGGGTGTGATTTTAAAAACACAGCCCAAGAATTTTGTAATGCATCTTTTTTTAGGTTAGCATACAGAAGTAGATGAAATAGTGAAAGGAATGGGAGATGTTGATTATTATGCAATGCTAATGTGCTTTCTGCAATGGGTCTATGGTCATCAGTGAGCTGTAGGCTGGGATTTCAGCTGGTGTGTGGAGTGAGGCTCTGCTTGGAAGTTTCACTGTCATTTCCTGAAGCCATTTTCAATCTGTTCTGGATCAAAGTACAACTCAGAAAGGGGAGACAAAGTCCTGATTTGTAGACTGTCAGGCCACATCCAGACACACTCTATACAGTGGGGGGAATGTGAAGTCCCAATTGTCCTGTCAGACAGGATGATTGACCTTCTGTTGTCTCGCCACAGTATACAAATGTTACTGTGCATGTACCTTAGTCTGGGAGAAAGTTCTCTTGCAGTGCAGTATCCAGTTAAATTAGACTATCATCTAATGCAGGCATCAGGGTGAGAACCCCCCACGAGATGCTGCCTAACAAGGTAATGCAGTTCAAAATCTGATAGGCTGCCTGTACCCACGTGATGCCTAAACTCTCATAGCTCCATATATGAAAGTAGAGAGCTGACTTTTAGTAGGAATGAACATTTTCCCCTGTGTAGTGAGTATACTGTTTTTATTTATTTATTTATTTAAATGTGGATTTGACAGCTTAGTCTGGAGGCAACCTCGGCGAGTATGGTTCGATAATAAACTAGTGCTGTATGGGCAGATAATCCCTAGCAGAGATAGGAAAAAATTGATTCCTGTTTGAAAGTTCAAATAAAACTGATCAGTTTGAAGATGTTTTATGTATTCATTTTTTGCATTTTTATCCTGCCCTATACCTGAAGGTCTTAGGGTGGGTTACAACAATGGAAACCAAATATAAAAATGAACATATTAAAATAGCAGTTTCTCTATGTGGGGAGACACAGCTGTTTCCCAATTTAGCCAAAAGCCAGTGCAAAGAGGTGTATCTTTGCTGCCTTCCTAACCGTGTAAATTGAAGGTGGCTGATGCACCTCAGGTGGAGACTCCTCCATGTCTGTTTGAAAGGGGATGGTTCAATTTGAACCAAACCTGGGACCCATTTTGTGAACGCCAATGGTTTGATTGAACCTTTCATGTTCCTTGCATTTTTGCCTTTCAAAAGGGATTTTAATACTCTTACATGAGATTTAAAAAGGAGGGGCAACTTTTTCAAACAGGTTTGAAGGAAAGATAAGACCTGCAAAGTTACCCATATAAGGTCTAAGGTTTGAAGTTTAATTGAAACCTGACTGAAAAAAAGTTTTAATTAACCAACCACTTAACATTTGGTTTGATTCAAATCAATCCCCCATCAAACAAACAAACAAAAAAAAAAGTTTGAGCATATTGTAGTCCCCAGTTCAGTCCTTGGCCCTTCAACCAAGGTTGTAAGCAACTTTTTCCTGAAATCACAGAGAACCACTCCCAGGTAAGATCTGCACCTTAGGGCCTTTCCGCACTAGGCCTTATTCTGGAATATATCCTGGAATAGGACCTTGCTGTCTGCCAGCTAGTGTAGACTATGGCAGGCCCCAGGCAAGACCTGCCATATCCTGCATTAGCAAGCAGACCACAGACCCCTATCCTGAAATATAATCCAGAATAAGGCCAAGTGCGGAAAGGGCCTTAGAGTATTCACATGCGTGCCCCTGCTTCTAGCTGAAAAAGTTATAACCAGGCTTCCCTCCCCAGATTTGATGTTTCTGACCAGGAGTATTTCATAAAGTGCAGTGAATGGCTCTGAAATTAGATCATTTCTAAGCTTTTATAAAATAGAGACATGCTCATTTCCCTAAAGGAGCACTGCAGTTAAGGCCCTTTCTGCATTTCCTTGTTAATTTGGATCGAGAGGCTGCTAAGAATGAGTCCTTTGCTTGGCAATTCAGATCATGAAGCTGCTAAGAACACATAGTCTGTACAAAAGTAGGGTAGATCCAGATCAGAACTGTGCTAATGGCTCACTACATTACTAGTAGTTCAGGTAAATGTGGTCTCCATCCATGCTAGCTGTCTTTAGTACACATTAGCTGTTCTAAACCCCACCCTTAGGAGATGCATCTGCCTGTGGTTGATCCAGATGTACGTTAAACAGATTTACCTAATGCAGATCTAGCTAATACAGATTAATGCAGATCTAGCTAATACTGAGGTAAGTACACAAAGAGCCTAAGTTTTTATCTTTAGCAGTTAGGTGACCAACTGTCCTCTTTTAGGTAGGACAGTCCTTCTTTTGTAAGTTCTTTCCTTCCTTGAAAAGTGTCCTCCTACATGTCTTCCTTTTTGATATTGGAAGCAGGGGTGACCGCTTTAAAGATTGTAAGAGTGCGCTCCCACCCTAAATCTATGAAGGGAGAAGAAAATCCCATTGATGAAGTGGAGGTTGTTCCACCAATCAGGGCTTGGTAATTTAAAGCAGTCACTGTGTTTAAGCCCATTTTTTTTCCCTTGCCAGTTGGGCGCTAATGATAGCGCCACTCCAAGCCAACTGATTGGTGGAACCAATAGCTCCACCTCCCTCCTTTTCTCCTTTGTCTTGTGCTGCTGCCATTGTCTGGTGAGGCTGGAGGAGAAACTGAAGTAAGTTTCCTAACTTACCTTGATGGCAGCGGCAGTAGAGGCAGTGAAGCCTCATTGAGAGGGTTGCAAGTGTGTCTGGTGGCACGGTTCCCAAGGTCAGGGTCTCCTTCAATTTCAATTTATTTTTGTCCTCCTTTTCACTGTAAAATAGTTGGTCACCTTATTATCAGGAAGGTGGCAAGATGGCAGAGTGGGAGAAATAGATGTCAAAGTTCTTTCTATATGTGAAATATTACGCAAGTATTTTTGAAGAAAAGTCTCCTCGATAAGTGCACAGACATGGGATCCCTGGCCCCCTTTGAGGACTCCAATCATAACATTTTGCTGATGTGCAGATCCTGCTCTAGTATGTCTAGACAATACTGAATTAGATAGACCAATGGTATGATTCTATGCACATCAGCTTTCTTCTGTTTCTGTGATACATTTTTCAGTTTCTATATGAATAACTTTGCAAACATAGAAATGAAGCAGCAGGTCCGTTTAAAATAGGAATTAGGCTGCTAACCTTACAATCATAAGTAAAGGTATGGTTAAGACTATTCCAATATTGAAAGTGAGTATTAAGAAGTTGCATTACGCCCCCGTTGTGTCAAAATAGTCTGTTTTACGAATTGACTTTGTGCCTAGTTTAAGCTGGTGTTCTGAAGAAAAAGATGCAAATTTTTCATTACCACTAGGTGGCATTGTGACTGTTTTAAACTTTTATGTGATACCTTATTCTCAAGTGCCTTGCCAAAATCATCTGAGTTGAAGACTTGTCTGCGTTTCAACAAGTCTGATTAAAATGAAAGGATGATGCAAAAGTGCTCAATATATTGAAATTTCGAGCAGTTCAAGAAATTAGAAAGCAGATATATGGGGGGGGGGACCTTGAGCAATTTAGATACTAGAATGTTGACATTTCCGTTTTATACTTTGGCACAGACCCTCTTCTATTGTGCTTTGTTTTCAGTGGTTTAATGTAAGCAGTTTAGCACATTGCAGCCTATAAATCAGACTGTTTATTGTCCTTTGATAGCAGCAGTTCCACATGCAGGGAGTTTCTACCTTATGCTACTTCAACACTTTTGGGCTCCTTTTTCAAATGATTACAGTTATAAATCTCTTAAACTAAGTGCTAGCATTATGCTGTCCTAAATTCTTATTTTTTCCTAAGCTGAATCTGCCTGAACTCTGGCTGTGAAAGACCCCCGGGGACTTCACCGGAAATGGGCAAAAATAGCGATAGTCTGGAACCAAGTCTCAGGAGAAGTGTGTTTCAGTATGTCTCCATTACACAGTATAGATGGTCTTTGCAGGCTCCCAATGTGTTGTATCTCCATTTCTTCCTCTGCAAAGCCATTAATGCCCCCAGGATCAGGACATGAAGAGTGACTCTGAAGTCACTGTCTGGCACACAACTCTTGATAGGGGTCTGAATAGGCAGCTCACCTGCACACAGGCGCCAGGTTTTTGTGCACAGGTGTCACAATGTATCCATGTAGCCTGGCCAGTGGCAAAGGGGATGGTAAGCACTTCAGCCAGTGCACAGATATGTGCACCCTTTGATGCCTTTAAGGAAGTAAGTGGAGCTGTGACTGTGAGTCAGGGGCTTGTTCTGCACTTACCTATTAATCCAGGTCTAGGAGTTGCTAAGAACACATTGTCTGCACTGCAGTCTGGGTCAAGGAGCTTCTCAGTACACACTGTGTGGGAAAAATATTATATTTGGATAGTATATGTGCTCTGCCATCTTGCTCCCAGCAGTGCCCCTCCCTCCTCCAACTGCCATCACAAGACGATGAACCATCTTGCTTGAGAGGAATGGAGAAGAGGCAGCAGGCTGAGCTCTGCCATCTTGCTCCCAGCAGTGCCCCTCCCTCCTCCAAGTGCCATCACAAGGTGATGAACCATCTTGCCTGAGAGGAATGGAGAAGAGGCAGCAGGCTGGGCTCTGCCATCTTGCTCCCAGCAGTGCCCCTCCCTCCTCCAACTGCCATCACAAGGCGATGAACCATCTTGCCTGAGAGGAATGGAGAAGAGGCAGCAGGCTGGGCTCTGCCATCTTGCTCCCAACAGTGCCCCTCCCTCCTCCAACTGCTCCCATCAGAAGATGGCAAAGAGACTATGGCAGCTGATCCACCAGCTGAGAAAACGTCTGGTCCTGAGGCCAAGCAGGGTGGGACTGATACCGGCTGACCATCTTTACCATCATCCAGTTTGTCATCAATGAAGAGAAAATTCAAAGTAAAGTTAATAGGAAAATTTCAGCAATAAGAAACGGAGAGAAAAATTGGAACTGAAGAGCTCAAGTGCTCGCTTTTTGCTGTACCCTGTTCCCTCCCACACCATTTTCCTTTTGTTTCTTGTCTCTTTAGATTGTAAGCCTGAGGGCAGGGACCTGTCTAAGATTAATATAATATTGTAACCCGCCCTGAGACCTTCGGGTATAGGGCGGGATAGAAATACAAATAAATAAATAAATAAGGGTTCATAGATCCAGATTAGTGGTAGGTCTGGTAAATCGAGTCTACAATCCATGATCCGGATCAAGGATGGAGGACTTTTGTGGGCATGGTGACAGGAGACATGCACGGTAGAGTTGTAACTGTGAAGATGAAGCTCCACTGCAACAGTGGCCACATTGAGGGCAATGGTGTCTTTGAAGTGCATCCAAAGATGTTGCGACCTGGATGTTATGTTTGATTGATAAGGACATGGGCAATTGCATTGGGTGCTGGTGGTGCTGTGGGCCGATAGTAGTGCAGCACGGGCAATTGTACACAAGCAATATGCACCCATGACTGCAGAACAGAATTTAAGCATCTGCATTGCATCACTGGTTAGCACACATTTTCTGCTCTAAAGCCTGTGGAATGCAGATTCCACAGCCTCCTGTAGATCCAGATCTATCTAATCTGCATCTATTTATCACAGATATGCTCATCTGGACCTAACTGATCTGCAGTTCTGGTAAGTGCAGAAACAGCCAAGATATCCTCAGCAGTTTCCCGTCACCTTAGGGATTTCAAGGACTCTCTGAGGCTGCAGATTTAGACCTAAGATCCAGTAGGAATCACTTGTCTCTGCCTTGTAATTATCTTTCGTAAAAAGGACTAAAAAGACCAAGTAGCATTTGAAAAGACTAATAGAATAGGCAACAAATGAAATTATAAATAGTGCCATGTAAACTATTGTCCTCTATGGTATTCATGACTAACAGAAGTTCTGATCTCACTTTTTCTGGGGGGTTCAAAATAACTTGGGTAAATGATTTAAATTGTTTTCCTCTCCTTGTTGTTTTTGTTTTTTGTTTTAATTATCTTGAATTCTTTTTTATAGATTGTTTTCCCCGTTTCTAACTTTTATAATGCATGGCATTTAGGTTGAGGAAGGACAGGAAGTAGGTTATATAAGTATCAAAACAAATGCTAAAAATCAGTAGAATGGTTCCAAACCTTTAACAATAGATAATTCAACTGAAACCTTTAAAGGACTAGCTTCTATTAGCTGGGCAACATGGAACAAATGAAATTTACGTTGTGACCTTTTACACATCCAGAAAGGAAGATGCAGCCTTCATCAGGGATTCAGTACTTTGTAAACAGGGACTGCAGCGTGTGATTAGTGATCTACATCTGCTAGTCAATAAAGGCAACTTCAGTACAATTGCCCTTATTATAGGAGCTTAATTTGCTCTGTGAAACCTGCTCTTATAGCATGAATCTAATGCCATTGCTTTTGCTGCTACTGCAGTCTCTGGAATGGTTTGCATGACATGTTGCATGGCCCTTGCAGACTTGCAAAAATAAAACAAAACAGCAACAGAAATCTTTCTTCAATGAAAAACAGGAATTTGTACATATGTTAAAAATGAAACATCTTAGGGTACCTTCAGACACCACACTAAAAATGCATGGTTTATCTATGGTCCGATGTAGCTTTGGAAGGAAAAATGGTTCATCCCCACATATACAGTAGATGATAGTCCACATTTTAAATGACACAGCAGTGAGGATTCTTCTCTTCACAGGCTCAGCCCTTCCCTTCCTCTCTGCATGCTCAGCTCTGGTAGGTATGAGGTGAAAATGTAGAGCAATGGAATACTTCACAGCAGGAGTCCTTAAAAGTGTTAATTTGTACACCTGGAGTATCAGGTTATAATGCACTGCTACTGTAGAGAATTTTTAAACTTGCCTGTCAAGTTGAAGGCTGTGGCGCGTTCCACACTCGTTTTTAGCCCTGTCTAGAGGCTCCCTTAGACTGGTTGCATGTGTAAAGAGGGGCTTCTGTACTGAACTAAAGAAAACTTTGGATTTTGGTCCATGTGCCTGTCTCCTTTCCATTCATAGAAAAGCTTTGTTGAAAGCAAAGGGAGTTTCAAAATCAGGGTGTGATGGTTAATGGTTTTTCATGCATCTAGAGCAGTGGTGGGAAGGAGGAATGAGGCTCATAGACAATTTCACAATTGCTTAAAGGATAATTGGGCCTTCATTTAGAGTGTCACTAAAAGGGCCTTCTCAGGCTTGGGGAATCCAGTCCTGCCACAGAGGAAGGAGGAATGCTCATCAGGTGGTCGGCATCTTTCAGGGTGTGTCCAGGCAGATTTAAAAGTGTGTGTGGAACATGCAGCAGCATTCAATTTGACAGGTTTAACAATTCTGTGCTGCAGCTGAACTTTATAACCCAATACTACAAGTTTTAAAAATAGTAGTTTTAAGGACTTTTGCTGTGGAGTATTCTGTTACTCTGTATTTTTCTGTGTGTTTGTACAAAAACACATGAGAATTCGCCTTCACCTGTGAACACATGGACCTATCAGAGCTGAGCACCCAGGGCACAGAGCACATGAACAGAAGAATCCTCACTACTGTGTCGTCTAAAATGCAGAGAGTCACCTAGAGGTGGGGACAAAATTTTTTTCCTTCAAAAGCACTTTACTTCGAACTATAGGTAAGGCACACATTTTTGAAATGATGTCTGGAGACACCCCCAGCCAGCAGGATGTTTGCAGATGTGGAACAAAAGTTATTCAGCTACAGTGGGTGTCTCCAGACACGGATGAAAACAGTGAAGGAAATTCTCTGCTTTCATCCCCCACGGTAGCATCTTACCTTGAAATGCTCCACTGCCACTTCTGGCAGCAGAGCTTCCCCTCTGGGATGGGAAGCCACTCCACAAGGATGCTGAAGCTTCTCATGCACCAGTCTGGTGGACTGGAAACCAATTTTTCATCCCTGTGAAGCTTCTGGTCCACCAGTCTTGTGAACCAGAAGCCCCTGCGCAATCATGCTGGAACTGCTCCACAGCTTCACCCGTGTCTGGAGGCAATGTTTCTGCATGGTGCAAGTTGGTGCCAGACCAGAAATGGACCTAAAAGTCAGCCATTTGATCTAGTGATTAGGGAGCCAGACTGTGGAGACCGCTAGGACCCCTCAACCCCAAAATTAAGTTATTTTGGTTTAAAATGCAAAGTGTGGCGAGAACGCGTTGTCTACACTGTTAAGTGTCGCCAAAGTGTATTTTTAACAAGGGTAAGTAGCCTGAGGGAGGGGCTAGTTGAGCACTCCTAGGGGAGGAGTGAAATAGAATGCTGAAGGAGCTCAGCCAATCAGGGTGAAGCAAGCCAGCCAGGCCCATATAAAATGGAGCCTGGGTGGATAATCTGGGTTCTCTGCCTTGGGTCGTTAATCTGGGAGGTTAACGAAGGGGAGAAACGGGCTCTAAGCTGTCCTGAGGGAAGCTGGGGAATAGAGTCCTGAGTTAATAGTGAATTACAGTGTTTAGAAAGTAAAAGAACTGAAGTGGTTATAAGTTATTTATGCTGTTGGCATTGATCTGAAAAGGATTGAAGTCTTTAGGCTTAGTGAGGAAGCTAAAGACCTAACTGTTGATATTTAAAGTAACAAAGTGCAACTTTAAGAAGAAACTTGAATTGTAAACAATAAACTTGTTTTCCGGTTATTTTAAAGAAGCTTCGTGTTCTCTGTTTTCAAAGTGAGCCAAGACAGGCTGAATCCTAAACAGATACTGTAACCCACTGCTGGCTAGGCAGAGTGGGGGAAGGGCTGTCTGCTGCAGCACAAGAAGGAGGCAACATTATTATCAAGCCAAAGAGTAGGGAAAAGTAAATGGAAGGTGTGCCTCTTGAAAGGAAATAACAGAGTTTGATTTACAAGTAAACAAAACGCTACCACACTACCAAATAAATAAAAATAGATATATGAAATAGATTAAGGGCTGAGCGAGAGAGTCTTCGGCCTTTACATTTGGTGGTAGAGGTGGGATAAATAGCGGTGACCCACTGACCACCAGGAAAGTGAAATAGAAACGTGGGGATATAAGTATTTAAGATTTGATATTTTTTCCCCGGCTTTACATTTTGGTGGCAGCGATGGTGGGATTCGAGTAATCCAGTGTTTGTGCAGAAATTTCTGAAGTAAAAGGTGTTGAATTTTGACTTTTAAAGTCACTTAAAGTCAATATCCTGAGGTAAAACACCTAGGGTAAGGTAGGGATATTGATTTGAAAACAGCAGGTGGTCGTTGCGAGGTATAAGACTTTGGGTAATTGGTAGCAACACCACTGGACATTGCTGGTAGAAGCCATACTTGATTATATTGTTAAAAAAAACCCAGCCACGATAGGTGTTTCGAGGTAACAGCTTAAAGGTATATGTAGAAACACCTAATCTAAGCTGCTAACTTGTGTACAACACAGTACACAAAGGAAAAGGCAGATTTGTGAGGTAAACAAAGAGGGTAAAGTAGCAAATCTGCTGTAGAATTTCAAGTAAACAAATAAATACATTAAAGGAACATGGAAACCAGGTCTAGAAGAGTGATATCTGCTCAGGAGCAGGCAGAAATATTGAGAATTAGGCTTGCCCATGAAAAAGAGATGAAAGAGATTGAACTAGCAATTAGAAAAATTAAAATTGAATCTGAGTTTCAAAGGCTTAAACATGAAGAACGAATGTCTCAGTTACAAAGGGAAATCGATCAAATCAGATCAGGTAACTCAGTCAAAGTTCCAACGGTCCCACAAAATAACCGTTACTCTGAGTTAGGACATGATAAGGCATTACCGAAGCGGGACAGTTGGAGAGCAGCACAAGATTCCATTCTGGTTGCCAAGGAAACGCTCCCTGTCAGTACATCCATAACAGATATAGGGGTGCAGGGAGGCGAAGAGCAGCTTGTTGTGGAGCAGAAGCGGGATGAAAGCTTACGATTCCAGACAGAAAAAGTTAGTGGCACTGGGTCAAGTGGTGAAGCAGGGCCACAAGAAGTGCAGACAATTGAAAATGATTCTGCTACAGTGCCCCTCAACCTAAACAGTGATACTGCAGAAGTACAGAGGCAGATTCTTGCAGAAAATGTTTATGATGAACAAGAGGGAGAAGTGTGTGATTCAACTTACACCCCAGAGTTTGCAAAAGGGAGTGCACAGGTGGAAACAAGAGATGAACAAAGCTGTATTAGTAATACAAGTAAACAGACTGATGCTAGGAATGGACAGATGTCCAGTATTAATGGTATTACAGAAGAACAAGTGAAAGTTAGTATTAAACCAAAGGAGTTGAAAGAACAGCAGGTAGCTTATGACTTAGAGCAAACCTGGGAACTTGGAGATGAAGTAGAATCCATATTCCAAGATAGTATTGAGAAAGATGTTACAACTGAGAAAAGACTTTTAACTCAAGGCACTGCTGTTTGCGAGGATAGCAGCACTGAACTTTTGGTGGGAGCAGTAACCAGAGTTCTCCCAGTAGTTACAGACAAGATACAGAGTAATCCATTGTCTGGACATAAGCAAGTTGACTTAATGATTGCTAAGGAGCTTGAACTTTGTGACAAGGTTTTAAAATCAGAAATGGTGCTTCCTGAAGGTGACCTTTGCAGTGACAGCAGTCCACCAGACTCTATTGATGAGGTCAGTGTAGAGGTTGGACAGAGTGACACTCAAGGTGCTGAAAAACAGTTGCCAACCAATGATGAGAAAAGTGAAGCTGAAGATTCCAAGGAAAGCACAGTTATAGCAGTGGGAGAAGAAAAGATATTCCCAGAAAAAGTAAACAAAAGCCATGCTGATGCAGAAAGAAAAGTAGTGGAAATGCAAACTGATGGCAACAAGTATCCAGAGCTTTTAATAAGTCCATTAGCTACTGAAAACATAAGCAAGGAATCTGAGACAGACTTGAAAAAGAGCATTGACCCGAACTCTTTGAAAGAAAGAATCAAGAAGCATGGAGAGACCTTCAACCAAAGAAGCAATGAGCAGCTTATGCACAGAATACTACTTGTGAGAAAGAAGCTTTGTGAGCTTGGAGCTGCAGGAAGGTGTGCCAAGCAAGGATCATCAGCAGATGACCAGAGTCAGCCAATGCGTGAGGAGTCAACCCACATGGAGCCAGGGGTGATCCAGGACTGTCCAGAAGCAGCACCAGGCTGAACTGGAGACGAACATGCAGCAGGACTAACCAGCAGACTGATGGCAGCACGAAATGCTGAACAGTGACTTTTTGATTAACTGAGGGGGCAAAGGGGGATTTAGTGGAGAAAGTATGTTAAAGTTTTTGCAGTTGTTTAAAAATAAATAAATAAAAATAAATTTTTATTTATTTATTTTCCCCCGCGATTATAGGAGTTGTGGAGACCGCTAGGACCCCTCAACCCCAAAATTAAGTTATTTTGGTTTAAAATGCAAAGTGTGGCGAGAACGCGTTGTCTACACTGTTAAGTGTCGCCAAAGTGTATTTTTAACAAGGGTAAGTAGCCTGAGGGAGGGGCTAGTTGAGCACTCCTAGGGGAGGAGTGAAATAGAATGCTGAAGGAGCTCAGCCAATCAGGGCGAAGCAAGCCAGCCAGGCCCATATAAAATGGAGCCTGGGTGGATAATCTGGGTTCTCTGCCTTGGGTCGTTAATCTGGGAGGTTAACAAAGGGGAGAAACGGGCTCTAAGCTGTCCTGAGGGAAGCTGGGGAATAGAGTCCTGAGTTAATAGTGAATTACAGTGTTTAGAAAGTAAAAGAACTGAAGTGGTTATAAGTTATTTATGCTGTTGGCATTGATCTGAAAAGGATTGAAGTCTTTAGGCTTAGTGAGGAAGCTAAAGACCTAACTGTTGATATTTAAAGTAACAAAGTGCAACTTTAAGAAGAAACTTGAATTGTAAACAATAAACTTGTTTTCCGGTTATTTTAAAGAAGCTTCGTGTTCTCTGTTTTCAAAGTGAGCCAAGACAGGCTGAATCCTAAACAGATACTGTAACCCACTGCTGGCTAGGCAGAGTGGGGGAAGGGCTGTCTGCTGCAGCACAAGAAGGAGGCAACATTATTATCAAGCCAAAGAGTAGGGAAAAGTAAATGGAAGGTGTGCCTCTTGGAAGGGAATTAACAGAGTCTTAATATAAAATGTAAAATACACGCTACTACACTACCAAGTCAGGATATATATACAAATCTCTACCTTGATTGAGAGGCAGCCTTCACACAGACTCTTTCTGGGAACACCACATTTGATTCCACACTCTTCCATGAAGCCATCTGGCTGACCTTAGGTGAGTCACAACTCTCTTCTGAGCTCTCATAGCCCTTCCTACCTCACAGGGTGTCTGTTGTGGGGAGAAGAAAAGGAAGCTTTGTCAGCCACTTTGAGTCCCCTTAAGCAGGTGAGAAAAGTGAGGTAGAAAAGCCAACTCTTACTCTTCTTCTTTATTTTGGGGGGTTAAACCAGACAATGGGGAAACTGCCCCCATTAATTCTCCTCCTCAACTGCAAACACTTTACAAAGCAGTGGAGATGACTGCATGTGAATTCTGTCCTCAGAATGATTTTCCTCACGCTGCATGAAGGGAACTCCAAAGGTGGATTTTGGTTGGGCAGGAATTTTTGCCTGCCAGACCTCAGGGTTGTCCAAAGAGCACCTAAAATTGATTGGGTGGATGCAGCCTTAATCACTAGGGTGCCTTAAAGTAGATTTTTAAAAAATTGTCAGTCATTTTCTAAGACTTTGTCCTCATCGCTCAGAACAATGATAACTAGCGAGTACTTTTAATTGAAATAGCTTACTTGCTAGTTAGAGGTTCCCATTACAAGCTTAAAACAGTTTTCCTAAACTGAAATAATAGAACCAGATGCTAACATGAATTTTCCTGATCCCATTACTTTCAACGTAATCGCGTTCGATCCGGATTATGAGGATCGTATGTGGTGTATGTGACTCAAGGGGGGACTCAAGTGGCTACTTTCTAAAAGCCTCTTTTCGGGGCTGCCCTGCCCTCTTCCTCCTGGCATGAACGCGCCACCCATAAGGGACCCCTTCACAGAGCCTAGCTGGGTGGCTGCTGCTTGCCTGGATGGATGAAAAACGGCACCGGGCAGCCAGCAATTCTTTCCCCTCCTCTCCCCATTTCCCAGGGCACACAGCAGCAGTGGCAACTCAAACCCCCTTCGCTTGCTCACCTCCACAGCCACAACCTTAAACATTCACACATCTTTCCAAAACTTCAGCTGCTTTCCTCCCTTTTCCCTTTCTAAAGGTCAGAACTTTTAGAATTGTGCAGAATTGCAACATTGTTATCAGGTGTGAAGTGGGTGGATTGGTACAGTGTAAGGGCTGCTTAGTGGGTGGATTTTGACAGTGAAATCACTATCTTTGGAAGCAAGCTATTGGGGGAGGGAAACCCTAAACATGCATTCTCATCCCACTAAAACATACCGTTCCCACAGCAAGAAATGTAAAATGTTTTAAGCTCACAAACTGCCGAAATGTGAAAAGACCCTGTGTTTAATACCTGTCTGGAATGCATCCCTGTTTCTTTCTTCTTCTTCTTCTTCTTTTTTTTTTTCATTTGCACTTTTTGCTTCCTTGGAATGCCTGCTCCATTCCTTTATTGCTGCTCTTTTTTGTAGGTAGAAATCAATTCTTCTCTGAATATGGCTTGCTCAAAGGGGGGGGGGATGCCCATTCCTTCTCCTGGCCTTTTATCTCATTTGATCAGTAAACCTGCCCAAACCAAGCCTTAGTAATGAAAGCAATATTAAAAGGTACATAAGTGCTAGAGGCTGATGGGAGAATTGATATTCAGCAGGATAAAGGAATTAAGTCTAACAACCCTGTCATTATTTCAAAAAAGAAATTCTCCGAAGGAGATAATGAAGAAGGAGGTATTTTTGTTCTCCCTTGACTCTGGTACAACTTGTGTGTCTCAGACAGCCAGGTCCATCTCTCACAATGAGACACAGATTACTGCAGTGACAAAGATCTAAGTGAAACTGCTGGTGCAGAGGAACAATTAAATGCAGGAGAGGTTGCCAGAAGCCAAGGAAATCAGCATCTGTCATGCAACCACCATTCCATCTGTTCTACCCTTCATAAAAATACATCTCTCATTCACACAGCAAGGATGTGGCAAAGCCACGGAGACGTGTTAATCGTGGATGTGATGTAGTTCTTAAATTGTCATCCTTTCACATATAATATAAGTTGTGTGTGTGTGGGGGGAGCAAGAGTCTTCTCTCATTGGAGTACCACTGCATTAAACCCTTCTTGATGAGAAACATCTTCTGGATCAATAAGACATTTTCCCACATTTTCCTGTCTCTCTCCTGAGCATCCTATTTCTGCCCCAGGTATTAATTGAGTCAAATGACATATGATAGTGTGAAGGGGGGAAGGAAGCATGTGTGTGTGTGTGTGTGTGTGTGTGTGTGATCTGTTAAAGTTCAGTTTACTTTTTCTGGCTAAGCTGTAGTACTTTGCAAGATCACATTTCCCATTTCTCTCCTCCATCTTTATTTATTTGAAGTAGGTGAGATTATACTGTAATTTAAATTTGATGTTCTCTGTTGATTCCAACACGGAGGTCCCTCTCTCTTATAAAAGTACTGGAGGGCAGTAGTGAAAACATTAATTGAAGACAACCTAAATCAATCTTGAATAGTCACATAAAAGCAGGTCCATCACTCTGGGAAACTCGTTTGGGTTTTACCTTTGTCCTATAACCATTTATCAACATAGCAACTAACATCAATGTGACTGTCTATCACTTGTAAGTTCATCGTTCATCTCTCCTTGTCAGTTAAGTTTTATGGTGACATACCCAGAAACTCTGCTTTCTGTGCTTCATTGATTTCACTTACCTGCCTCCTGGGTTTTTCACGTTATCCCTGCCTGTCCCTGCACATGTTAACCAATTCCTCAGCTCTGCTGAACAGCCTCAGTCCCGGCTGCTGACAATGAGTGAAATGTGGGCTACGTTGCATTGCAGGGAGCAAGTTAAATACCAAAAGCCTCAGTGCATATTATTGGGAAATGCATTTGCCTTTTCAAGTTTACAGCTTGTAACTGTCAAGGGATTATACATGTGATGCTACAAGAGTGAACAGTGCTTCGTTCTGTAGAAGAGGAAGCCGAATGCTGTTGCGTTTTAAGCTCTGAACACAGGAATAATTCTGTCTGGGAATGGGTTTTGGAGTGGTTTTATTCAAATGCAGGATTACAGCTGAGCATGACATTAGACTTATTAAATCTGAGTATGCACTGTATAGCTGACACAAAATAAATGAGGCAATTATTACAAAACCAACAAGGCAGCAAAAGAAGACAAAGTCAGAATATCAGTCTTTCCCTTCTCCCAAAACCTTGCTGGAATTAAAGGCAAAGGAGGATGGCAATGGAGGGATAGTTCTGAACCGAGCAATCTAATCGGTGGAATAGTTATTTGCCCTTAAACTCTGAATGATGTGATGCGTGATGGGGAAAAGGTGGACCTGTGCACAGGGTACTAGATGCAGTTCATCACAAACTTAATAAAATGCTGTCAGTCCTGTTTTGCAGTCTTTTTAACAAGTTGTGCTGCGTCCTGTGACGAGGTGCAACAATACAGGAGGCAGATTTAGCATTGATGGTCCTCATGACCAAGATGTGGAAACTGGACAGTGAATGTTAGAGACCGTCAGTGGAATTTGTAATGTTATTTGAATGTTCCTTTTATATGGAAGCTGTTTGTTTGCTTTTTTTAAAAAAGTAACTTTCATCACTTTAGAAACAGAACCAACTGTCCAATGAAAGGTTGACAACTTTTGAAAGAAATCATACTCCATATATCAGATGTCTTATAAACCACTCCATAACAATCAATCAATCAATCAATCAATCAATCAATCAATCAATCAATCAATCAATCAATCAAATCTAAATATACCCTACTTTTCATAAAGAGGGGTAGTACCTTTTAAAGATGCTACTACACATGACATTTAAATAGAAAATATATTTGGGAACAATTAAGCTGAAAACACTGGAAGAATGTAAACATTTGTTTTTGCAGCATAATGACAAATTTTGAGTGTTATTAAATTTATTACAAGTTTCTCAATAGGCAGATGAAGGTGCTGCAAAGTTTTGGCTCATCTGTTCTAAGATTCCTCCCAGTTATAGTGTGTAATTCTTCAGGTAATGAGGGGATAAAGAAGAAGAAGAAGAATCTGTTTCTATGCCCCTCTTTTCTCATCCCTATGGGGACTCAAAGTGGCTGAAAAGCCTCTATTCTCATAGATACCTCATGAAGTAGGTGGGGCTGTGAGAGCTCAGAAAGAGAGCTGTGACTAGCCCAAGGTCACCCAATCGGCTTCTTATAGGAGAGCGGACTCAAACCAGGAAACTACTAGATAAGAGTCTGGCACTCTAATCACAAGAAATCAGACTTTTAAAAAGGATGCTGTCTTGCTTATTGGTGTTCTGTTCTCTTTCCTTTTTTTGGTACTGGTTAAAAGATTTAGAGTATCTTGCCTATAGCAGAGGTGGTGAGGAAGGCATGAAGTTTCATTTGTACCAGTGAGATTGCTTTGGTTTTGATGGACGAAACAGGTAAAAATATTAGATTTGTCCCCTTGCTGTACTGCAACTTCATTGTTTTCCCAGTTGTCACTGCTCATATCAGGACCTGAACAGACAATTTCAGAGAAAGTGTGTGTTTATACTTCACTAAGACATGGTTTCTTCTGAGATCAGAGGCAGGAGGCCTCTGGAGAGTAGCTGCTGGGAGGCATCAGAGCAAAGCAGAATTTGTACCTATGTCTTGCTTATTGGCTTCTATGTGCAATTGGTTGTCACTTTGAGAGTGGGCACTTGGACTAGATGAGCCACTGCTCTGATCAAATAGGGAACATTTTATGTTCTTAACATGTCACAAACCTTTGTGTCACTTTCTAGTTTTCCACGTGAATGGCTAAAGCTCTCTAATACAGCATCTGTTGTAGAGATAGGTCAGAGGTTCAATCCTTCCTGATTCTTTAGAAGAATGCAATGACTAACTACTGTCATCAGAATTCAACTTGAGAACTGACACATGACAGGGCCTTCTCCATGATAGCCCCCAGGTTATGGAACAGATATCCCTTTAAGGTTTGTCATGCGCCTTTATATTCAGAGACCAAGCCAACTGAGTAGTTTGACCTCCTGGGAGCTGTAGTTTTAATTTATTTTTATTTTATTGAAGATCTTACTCTGTTTTAGTTCTGTTTTTAACTTTTATTGTATTGGGTTTTAATATATTGTAACCCCCACTGACACTGGATGGGATAGGATAGGATAGAAATGTTAAGTTATTGCAATCTGTGGGTACATTATATACAACATTTGTTGTAATGACATGTGCCCAGTCATGTGTTTAGCCTGGACAGATTGGCTTCTTTTTTATGTGACACACAGTATGCGTCTATTGATACCTATTCTACCACCATTATGAGGAGCTGGAAAAGTTCTTCCATTTTTTACTCCAACAATTTGTATGTTGAGTTGTGTTTGTTTCTTGTATTGCTATGCCAACTATTTTCTTGAAGTAATGGTATTTATAGCTCTAAGAAAAAGTTACTAATTTATTTAATATGAGTATTAGTTACTTGATTGTTTGGCTGTTCAGTTGTTTCTGTTTCTGGAGTTTTTGTGCGGAATACATACTATTTAAATATTGTTGTAAGCTAACCTGAATATTACCATGGCAACACATGGAGAGAATACAATTATTAGTCCAGCAAATTCATGTGTAGTGATCTTAGGAAGAGAGTCTACTAGTTGAAAAGTTACCAGCTGAAGCTTATTATGTCAGGGATCATCTGCTCAGTGTTGACATTTGGCCCAGAGGAATTCTTTCCTCTTTAAAGTCCAGCAGGTCCTGATTCGGAACCATTTAGGGCACTCAGTTTAGTGGCTAGCTTTGTTGTGCATTGTTAAGTTCACATTGCATCTTTGCTCAGAGAGTGCCTTTATCTACCTTTCTATTAAGAACATCGAATTTTTGATCTTCTTATCTCTTGACTTGATTCCTCCTGACTTTTTCCTTCCTTTCTAGATAAGGGCTCCCTAGACAGACTCACTGACAGGACCCAAATATATCTTCTTTTTTATCCCAAGGCTTCAGTCATAAATGTATCTGCCAGGAGGTATGTTCTGATGAGTAAACATGAAAAAAGATCTATCCTGGCTCTGAAGCAGAGGTATGAGCCAGCACTAATATTATGAGAATACCATGTGGTTGCCATCCGTGGAAGACAAATGTGGGCACAATGATCTTTCATGGGGCAGATTTGATAGATCCAGGTAGATTTAAGTTGCACGTATGCCATGGAAGACTTCATTGAAATTACTGGTGGGATCACCTGCTTCCATCTCAGGGATGTGGCACTGTAGCTATATGTTTCCCAGAATCCTTTGTTTTGAGTGCTGTGCCAAGCCAAGCCAGGGCTCTGCCAATGCACAGACACTCCTAGGCAGGGTATGGGGTTATGATTGGCTTGGGGCGAAACTGGGCAAAAAATGCTTACTTCACAAGCACAGGAGTTGACACTTGTGCACTTCCAGGTATTTTGCACCATTAAAATATCCCAAAGTACCCACTATGCTGTCCAGTGTATAAGTGCCAAATGAAGTAAGGACCTGTCCTGCAGTTTCATATTGCTGTCTGGCTGGGATGGCAAGGGGGTAATCATAGAATCTAAACAAGATCCCACATCTTGCCAGGATGAATACTTTGCAGGTAGTATAGAGCATCTGTCAACCTGCCAAGACAGGTTTTACTATGTTCTGCAGTCCCTGTGAAGTTAAGCCTGATTTTCCAAAGTAAAAACCTTCCCAAAAATAGTAGTTACACGAGCATTGGCTGTGGAGCTTCACTTTGCATATTCCTGGGTGTTTGGATGAACTGCACAAGATGTGAGTTTGCCCTCGCCTGAGAACATGCAGACCTATCAGAGATGGATGGACTGACCACATGGGCAGAAGAGTCATCATGCTGCTTTGGTGGATTAGGAAAACATGGGGACAATCTGTTCTCCCTCTGGAGGTCTTTTGCTGTGAAGTAAAGGTAAGTTCCCCATTTTTAATTTATGTCTGGGGATACCCTAAGCATTTTAAAAATCTCAGTTTTTACAATAATTTGCATGTTATCGCCAGCTTTAAGCTGCAGTGACTTCATTTAAGACTACACTATACGTGAATGAATGAATGAATGAATGAATGTTTGTTTCTATCAGACCCCCACAGAGTTTTCAATATTTTTATATACTGTTTTCATTGCTTCAAACTTTTTTTTAAAAAAATTGTAAGCTGCTTTGACATGTTTTATATGGAGAGTGATATCATTTTTAAAAGATAAGCAAATAAGGTTTCATCCTTTTGGTGCAATTCTACACATCTACTCAGATATAAGTCACTTGGATGGGTGGATGGATCAATCAAGGTCAGGAAGAATAAAGTATGAACAAAATCCACATTGAAAAGGATCTTATCTACAAAGTAAGTGGGCATAGAGATGTATCTTTATTGTACAAGGATATTTAACTGTTTTACTTATTTCTGTTAAGTTTTATTCTGTTGTTACTATGAACAAAAACTTAAACCAGATTCTCCTATGCTTTCGTAAAGAAGGTTTTATTTTCCGTGACATAAATTATGTTTGATTTGGCCTTAAGTTCAAGTTTTTACTGCTTCAGTTAATCTTCCTTTGCTTAAATGTAGATGTCTATTTATAAACAGTTGACTCATATGATTGGAAGATTTCACTACTTCACCAGACAAAGTTGTCTTGAAATATTGAACAGCTGTCTTCTTCTCAGAGAAAATTGCTAACCCTTTAAAAACTCCTGCCAACAGTAGGATACTCCCTGCATTGGAATTTGTCCATAACAGAATTGGTTTGTCTTAAACTTGCTGTAATGTATTCACTTAGGATAGTATTTGGCTTTTTGAATTGCCGGCAGTTGCAGGCGTGAGATGCATCCCAATAATCTCAGCAAAGATTTGATCTTTTCCCTAGATGCAGCTTGTGTGTGTGTGTGTATTTGATATGCCTTCTTTGCTGCCTACATCGCATATATAATAATTGTGGTGAGTTAGCCTGATGCTATAGCCCTGTTCTTCCTTTGGATATTTCAGGAACTGACAAGTGGCTTTCCTTTAATATTTTCTTACACAGATATCCTATTGAAGCACTAATTGGGTCTGTAACTTAGTTTCATGGTAATAAATCATTGGCTTATGGTCAGGGATGTAGGAGCTGCAGATCACAAGAATCATAAGGCCCAAAATTTCAATATCTTTCCTCTAAGATGACACTGATTGGACTGCTTCAGTGTCCCAGAAAATTATACATGTTTTAAAGTGATTTATTTCTCTCATTAGGCCTATGTTATTAATCATATCTTGATCATGGCTGCTCAGCTATCACTTCTCAGGGATGGCTCCAATTTCTGATTTTCCCACTTAGTCCCAAAGCTATTTCCCTCTTTCATGGTGACTGATTATCGTACCTGAAGCAAGGCAATTATTATTACATCACTGTATATTTGGCCAGGCTCAT
Source organism: Aspidoscelis tigris stejnegeri (assembly GCA_023333525.1). Lineage (NCBI taxonomy): Eukaryota > Metazoa > Chordata > Lepidosauria > Squamata > Teiidae > Aspidoscelis > Aspidoscelis tigris. The sequence continues at coordinate 65,505,552 of JALMGA010000004.1, forward strand.
CTAGCTGCCGTGCTGCAATAAGCACTCTGTACAGTTCTTGAATGGCAGAGTGGTTCAGAGAGGTTTGAGAGCTTTTTGTGCTACTTATCATTGATGATAATACCTTTCTCAGCTGCTGGCATCACAGCTGAGGAACAAAAATTTCCCAGCTGTGATGTTACAATGACCATGAAAAAAGTGACTTAGAGAAAATGCTACAAGTCTAGAACTCTTTGCTATGCAACTTTACTACTGTGAGGTTTCATCAGTGGAATTTAAATCAATGTTTAAAATGGTATGCTTCTATATAGCATTTTGATTAGGTGTAGGGGGTGGAGAGTTCTATTGGCTCTGATCAGACACCAGTTTGCCCCTTCCCCTCTGTTTGCCACAGATGAATATTCTGTTCTAGAAAACATGGGTTAGAGAAGGTTTGGGAACACAAGGGTCATACACTGTCTCTCTGAGGTGACCCTGAAGTGCCCCTTTGTTATATCTGAACACAGCCTTCACGAACACAGCTTAGGAGTCATTTCATTGGGTAGTCAATCTTTCTTTCTTTCAAGTTATATAATTATCCAAATATTTAACTCCTCTTTAGATTCTGGGGGTGCTTCCGCACAGGGTCAAATAAATTGTGATCTTCCACACCTGGATTTAGTAAAACCAGATTCCTGAACACCCAGTTTTACTAAATCCGGATCCCTGGTAGATCCGGATTTACGGGGTAGATCTGCATCTAAGAAATGTGGATCTACCCCGCTCCCCCGTCCCTCCGCACATGCGGTGTGAGGGCAGAATAAATCCGGATTGGAGGTGGGTGCTGTGCAGACACACAGCACCCGCCTCCCATCCGTGCTCTGGGGCACTCCCCTGGACCGGCATGCTTGGCTCCTCGGAGCCAAGCATGACGAGCCAGGAGACTCCTACCTTTTGGCTCGCCCTTGCCCCAGAAGCGGCAGATCGCCACTTCTGGAGCCAGGGCGAGCTTCCCTAAAGCCCACCCTAGCCCACCCGGGGGGGGGAACTGGTGGAATCCCCTCCTTACCTGTTCAGCGTCACCCCGATTCTGAGAGGAGGATCCCAGGATGCAGCGCACCCGCGTCCTGCACGCCTCCTGAGTGGCCGGTGCTGCTGCTGGCAGCCCTTGCCCTCAGGAGGCGTTCTGCGCAGGTGTGCTGCCCTGCCCTCCCAGAATCGGGGGGATGCTGAACAGGTAAGGAGGGGATTCCACCAGCTCACCCCCCCGGGTGGGCTAGGGTGGGCTTTAAGGAAGATCGCCCTGGCTCCAGAAGCGGCGATCTGCCGCTTCTGGGGCGAGGGCGAGCCGAAAGGTAGGAGTCCCTCAGCTTGCCATGCTTGGCTCCGAGGAGCCAATCATGCTGGGCCGGGGGAGGGCCCCCCGGTAGGCACACTTGCGCTGTGCGGACGCATCCTAAATGGATGCGTTTTCACAATGCAAGCCCCATTGAGCACACATAATATGTGGTGTGCAAGTAACACCCATTTAGTGACGGATAGGTGTGGACACAACTAACCGGATGTGTGCTAAACGGACCCGCAAATGCAGATCCGCCGCCGGGAAAGTGTTACTAATGCGTGTTGCTGTGCAGACACACCTCACCAGATGTGTCCGAAACAGCAACGCGTGTACGGATTAGCCGCGCCAGATGTGTGCTTAATGGGTGATAAAGGGCCAGTGTGGAAGCACCCTGGATGAACATTATTTATTGATTAGTCTCAAAGTCACAGAACTAATATTTCCTATCCAGATTCTTTCTGTTAAATGTGAATTAGCTGCATCCAGGAAAACTTTCTTTTTTTAATGCTGCAAAGTTGTAACGGGAATTGGAACTGGAAGTAGACCATTATTTGATACCTTCAACTGTAGACCTGTGCTTTGTGAAAGACAACAATATGGTTCCTTGGAGTGGGGACTGAAGAAGCTTTTCAAAAAGATTTTCTCTGACAGATCGTACTTGGAGATTGGTGTTATAAAATATAATTCCTGCACATGTGAATGTATATCAGTTAATATTTTAAGGTAATGCCTGTTAACTTCAATGACAATTGACTACAGTTCACTGCTTGAATATTGATCAGACATATTTAATACACCATTAGTGTTAACAGAATGATGCATTAGTCAATTAAGACACCATTGACTAAGAATCTTAATTAGATATTGAAATATTTTAGCCCTTTTAGTACTGCAAAACAGCCTTTGCAGAATAGTAGCTCTTCTCCACTGAGCAACTATTAAGAGCATACAGTAATATTCAGACTTAAAGTATTCAACAGATGTTATGATACTGTTACTGAGGGGCATTTAGCAGCTCAGTTAATAAAGAAGATTTACTAAGGCTTTAAACTTTCTTAATGATTCTGACAACATTTCTCAAGAGTTTCCAAGCTGAGCTGAGCTTTTTTCCCTTTCATTCTTTTAAAAAAGTGAGATGCTTTAAAACTAGAACTGTGAAAAGCTCCTTAGCACATTTCATCAAGCATCCTGCATTTTGAAGGGTGGACTCACTGATACAGAGATAGGCTTCTTGTATTGAAGCCACATGCCACATTCTCAAATTTCTATTGAACAGGAAGAACAAGACTATTTCACTGCATTGACAAGTGGCCAACATATAGACAATTGTAGGGTAGCACCAAGACAGAGATCTCAAAGGACCCTGATTCAAAGTGATCTGCACTGATATCTGATCTGGGCATGTACCAAATGTACCAATTGCTTACCTAGGCACCCCAAGTCATTATTGTCATATCAGTTGCCTAAAACATAGGGCCTTTCTGCACTGGGCCTTATTCTGAATTATATCTCAGAATAGGACCTGCCATCTTCATGCTGGTACAGACTATGACATATCCTGGGTGCGGTGTGCCATAGTCTCCATAAATCAAGAAGCACTGTGATTTGCTTAAACAAATGACAGGCTTATATCTGATTTAACTTTATTGCTATTACTAGACACTTTTTCAGCTTCTGAGATGATTAGATTTCAAATGCTCTGCCCTCACTGAGATTACCGTGTGGTTGTTCCTTATATCAGTGGTTTCATTTCATGAAGTCATTGGATTAGAGAACGTCCTGTTATGGAAAACAATTTCAACCTACATCCATACAAAGAGCGAATGGAATTGACTCCTGTTGTCCCACTGCCCATTCCCATGTGAGGTTTCTAACGACACTTAAACATGTTCCCTAATTCAGGCATTCCCATGCTGCAATATTAATCCTACATGCCACTTTCTTTCAGATCCTGTGACTTGTTTCCTTTCTCCCAACTCCAGATATTTATTCTTGGACACTGGTGGTTTGTCCTCAAATCCAAATGTCAGTCAAGTAATAATACCTTCCTTTCTCCAAACTTGAATTTCTTGCTTTCCCTCTACACCCAGCATTTTCCAGAATGCCAAAGTAACCTTTGTATTTTCTACTATTTCTGATCTTTCTATTTAAAAATTACCTATTTTATATTATGTGATTTTATATTGGCAGTATAGATAACCATGCTTGAGTTACAAATGTTGAAAATCAACAGAAAATTGGTCTTGAGATTCTTGCCTTAGTTGCTAAAGTCCAATAGTTCAAGAAAATATTCTGCAACTATTGACTCTTTGCTAACTCAACATTTTTATTTTAGAGACAAACCCTTTTTTAAAAATAAAAACTAAAACTAAAAGGTGTCAGGAAAGAATCAACCAGCTCTAGAATTAGAGAGGTGAAAAATTTGATTCACATTTGAAAATTTGATTGATAGTTCATGGATATTTGCATATCCAAAAATTCAGTTGATTTGAATATGTTTCCTGCTTGTGAACATGAACAGTTTGATTGAACATTTGTGTTTGACTGTATTTTTGCTCATGTAAAATTGAATGTGTATTAACTTTTTTTGCTTAAATGGTTAGATGATAAAATGAACAATGGGTGTTTCTTTCAACAGTGAAACAAATACATGAATTTTATTTGTGCACTTATCTAGTCTGAAAGAGATAAGAAGATGTGAAGCTTTTAAAAATTGCTTGATTGCAAGAGACTTCAAATGGATGATCTTCCTAGAATAATTTCCTTGCAGAGACAGCAAGATTGTCACATGTACTAATTGCTTTTCATTTAAACTAATGAGGTTCCAGACCTCTGGATATACCAACAAAATAAAGAATAGCTAGCTTGCAGGTAGGCCTCAAATAGACATTAAAGCACAGCAAAAACCAAAACCAAAAACTATTGTAGCACTTTGGTTAATTTTATCTTTATGTTGAATAAATTCTACTTATGACTATACTTTTATACAGAATGCCATTGCTTTTGTAACCCTGTCAGCGGGGGTCAGGGTTTTTGACTGTCAACACCCCCCTCCCAGCTTTTCATAAAAATAATCAGTATGCTGAAGGAATTATAGGTTTTTACCACTGTCCTGCTAGTTTTGATGCAATTCAAGATGGAAAATAAACTGCCGCTTTTGTTTATTTGGGATTTTCCAAAGAGGATTGTTCACCTGGTACTAAATGTGTAGTGTGAACAGCACAAGATTTTGCTAATAGTTTTCACTAAGAGTAATATTATATTTTTATTGTAAAAGTTCATTTTATTTTGAATGAAACAGTATGAAAGAGGCTGGCTAGGCACTGCATGTTGTTTATGCCAGGATTCACACATCACACATCACTTTTTGATGCATTGGATGTGCCATAAGAAGGCAGTGTCTACAAAACTCTGCACCCCCACCCATGTCCTGGGTGAAAGGTTCCAGAATCTTGATGTCTTAAGGTTGTAGGCAGTGTGCCAATAGCACACAACTGCTTTAAGATCAAAACAGAGACCATACAGGTAAGTTGTGAACATAGAAGATAGGATCTAAACCCCAGAAACTGAATTTTCCCATGTTGCTAAGTCAGAAGATAGAGGAACAAATGAGAAGAATTGAAGGGACTCACAAAATATTGAAATCTATAAAATGAAATCCAATGCCTTTGGGGAAAACAAAGCAAAATGAGCATAAAGCAGTGCCAGTAATTATTAATGCAAAGGTAAGATACTGAAGAAATATTGGGAGGTGTCAGAAAATGAGAATTCCACAAAGAACACTAAGCAGAACTGGTCACCTTCTTCAAAGGTATTTAAGTGATTGCTAAATCCTTGGTTAAGATTCAAGTTTAGGATGGGCGTGAAGTCATTTTTACATCTGACGGACTGTGAAACAAAATAAGGATGAGGATAATACCACCTGGTGTCTCAGGGTCTGTGGATGGCTTATGAGACAAAATTAAAGGCTTATAATGTATAAGTTAAAATATAACAACAACAAAAAAGGTGTGTGGATGTCTGGTCTACTTCCTCCTAAAGTTTCCATAAAATCAGACCTTTGTTTCTAATGCTACACAAAAAGAGAAAGAAAAAAACATCAGAAAACATTTTATTTGCTGTCACTACAGAACTCTAAAGCCCCCAAGCCATATTATTGGCATTAGTACCACCTAGTGGTGGCAATAAGTGCTGACCAGTGCCTTTATTTAGCAAAGTTTGTATTTTTAGGTTTGAAAGGTCTTTAAGTGCATCAGAGCCCTTGATTTTTTTCCCACTGACCTTCCTTAATCAGGATCTAAGATGATCCGGATTTACTTCCCTTAATCTGGATCTAGTAGATCTGGATTAAGAGAAGTACCCAATGTGTTTCCACAGGTGGTCTAGCACCCAATAGCAATGGGTGCTAGCTTGCTCACAGTGGAAATGCTGGAGCACCCATGTGGCAAATGCAGATCTACCCACATGGGATCCTCCTGTCACCCCAGGTGTTTTGGGGGACAGGGGGTGCAATCTCTGTAGACGCTCCAGAGATTATTTGAAGATCCTCTGGAGCAGCTCCAGAGAATCTCTGCTGAAAACTTTGAAGATTCTCTGGAGCCTTTGAGAAAGGCATTGCTCTCGCATGGGGCCCTCTTCAGAGCCTGTGCTATTCTTTGAAGGTAACTTTGGAGGAACTTTGGAGCCAGGTTCAGAGAATGTGCACAGGCTTTATAGCTTTGAGTTTTGGGGCACCCCCCGTGGGTGCCCCCGTGAGCTGCCCATAGACCCCATTGCCCGATTGTGGTGGAAACAGGCTCTGTATAATCCGGATTTGATGCCTGAAGACCCCATTGTAGACCCCTTTAATGGGGTCTACAGGGAATCTGGATTATAGGTCCTGAAGTACCCATATGATCTGGATTTCCCTAGAACAGGAGGAAACAAATGTGGCTCTAATGGGGCCTGTAGTGGAAATGGGGTCTTCCTGCTCTGAGCCAAATGGGTCCTTAATGGGTCCTTAATGGGTACTTAGTGCTAGGGGAAAAACACCCCTATCTAATATGAATAAGTCTCACTTGGCAAAAATCTTAGGTTTTGTGAATTCCTTGAACAATGAAGCATCTCACATAGTCTCAGGAACCTTGCTTTTTCCATACAAATCTGCTCATAGCATCTTTTCTTGAACCTTTAATGAGCATTTGCACTGCTGTGGGAAGGGACTTTGCTGTCACTTCAGTAGATTTTTCACATTAAACTTGCAGTTTTCACAATATCCCACTGCTGTTTTCATAAGCAGACCTGGTGAAGAAGCAGTCCCATTATGGCTCCATATATCAGTAAGGTGATATATCTATATCTGGAATAGCTTTCTAAGCTATAAGATGATGATATTATGAAGAAAGAGCTCATATTCTATATATTTTTTGTTTCTAAATATAGGCCACAGTAGCTCTGTTAATATTTATTATGGTAGACTTATTAGGATGGAAGTTCAGGATATATATACACAAGAATATATATAATGGAATATGAGTTAATGGTGTACTGAAAAAACCTTCACAGACTGTTATTAAATTATTACACTAATGATAGCTGAGAAATTTGATGGACACACATTTTTGAATGTTTTCAATGACCTGTTAGACTTTTTTTTTTAAAAAAAGATCTATTGAAATTCAGTTTGTGTAGAATTACCTTGATCCATTCCAATACATGAAATGCATTGGAATAGAAACTGTGCATATATATATATAATTTCCATTATATATAAAATGACTGCAGTTTTCAGTCCTTTTCCTAACTGTACTACTCAAAAGGTAATAAATCTATCATTTCCTTTGATAGAGCTGATATTTGACATTTCCTTTGAAGAACTGAAGTACCCACCAGACAGTGGATGAAATGGCAATTTGTCCATGGGCCACGAAAAAACCTATGGAAGCCCCCAGCATCTAAACAACTTACTGTCTGTCTGATGACATCATTCAGCATAGTGTGAGAAGGGACGTCTTGGAGTTCAATGCTTACTGGTTCCTATTCACCATGGGATGAGCTGGATCTGCCAACTATATTATTTAACTTAACTAGTGGATGGATGTGGCTGTCTGATAGTCCACCCATGATGCAAGCAAGTTTAGGTTCTATTTAAATATCCTAGTTACTGCATTCCTTAAGGATTTTCTTTTCTTAATGAGTTGGTCAGCACTGATTAAATCCCTTTAATTTTGTGAATTGAAGGAGGAAGCAATACTGGCTGAGAGCTGCATTTTCAAAGCACTTTCCCCCCTCTGTTCCTAAGAGCATGTTTGTAACATTCAAAGAGGCAGGCTGCAGCTGTGGGGCCGCTTCAGCCTTTTTGGCAGCCTGAGTGACAGCAGAGGCAGAGCAGTAGGAGGAGTCTTGTGATCCCACCAAAAATGGACCAATGGGAATGGCTGGATTACAGACTATAAAAAGCAGCAACTCTCATCTTGTGGCTTTAGCGGGGGGGGGGGGGGGAATCAAGGAGGGTGTCTTCTAGGCCTCTTTCTCTCAGGGTAGAGGGAAGAGGGTGGAAGGGAGGTTTTTCCTCTTGAGTAGAGGGAGATCACAGCATGCACCCACTGACAGGCAGGCGCATGCACAGACCATTTCACTCGGAGCCAGAGTAGAGCAGGGTCCAGGAGGGCAAATAACATTGCCTTGAGCCTAACTCTAGTATTGGGGGGGATTTATCTCACTGAATGGTAGAGGGAATCTCTGAGGGAAGGACTGAGAAGTGGAAGGGTTCGCTGTAAGGCTTGCCAAACTTCTGCTGGCTTACAGGAGAGCTTCTTATAGGGAACAGGACTTTTACAATAACCATCTTTTCAAGCAACTCTTGAACATTTAAGTTATTCACAAACCTTGCTTTTTTATTTTACTTGTTGTAATAATAAACTTTGAGTGCTTGGTTTACAGCAGTGTATGCATGCTGCTTTAGGGGAGTCTGTCTCACAAGCATATAAAGCAGGTTGGTATACAGTCCTATCATTACTGGCAGTGGGCTATGGTGCCTGACAGCCACTACCTTTCCGCACAGCTCTACAGGGGCTGAGGACGGAGGGGGCGAGCTGGTTGCCACAATGTTTCCTTCAGCCCTATATCAAGACAGCCACCTGAAAATGAGCATTTAGATGACTTGCTATGATGTCACAGGAATCCTGCAGTATAAATGCATCTCATTAGGGATTTAGCTCATTTACAAACCCCCCCCCCATTATCCTAAAAAATATGTTGTGTTGTAAACTCTTCCAACCTGGCTCACTCATGAGGATTTGGAATATTATCAGCTTTTATCAGTCCTAGCATTAGACTCAGGCCTTTTCTGGTTCCACTGATCTGGGTCTTGTGAAGACATAGGCTGGTTCAGTGCCGTTTGCACTGACAGAATTTATCCAGCCTATTTCTCCCCACAGCTCTAAAGCTTATGTGAGCTTCTCACCCCTCCCCATGCCTCCAAAGGTTAGAAACAACAGCCCATGATAGTTTGAGGTCACAGAGATGTGCCATATGCATGTCTCCCATGATCTAGGCTCTTAATTGGGTCTACAGTAGATCCAGATTAAGGCCCTCTTCATTTCAATCTGTGTCATCATGTGCAGACAGAACCAGATTAAGGGTGTGGAGGCTCCTTGTTCCCCATTAATGTGCAGATGAGGAGGCCCATATCTGGTCTGACCAGATCAAAGGTGAGGGCAGAAAGCATCTTACACTTCTGGAGAGTACCATATTGAAGGAGAATCCACACAGCACCCTAGTGTCATAGACCATCTTCAGTAAGTAAGCAGGTCAGCATTAGCCAAGAAGATAACATTGTTTTGATGGTAAAGTGGGAAAAAGCACTCTGATAGCACTCTCTTGCACTCCTCTGCATAGGAGTGGATTTACCTGTACTTCATTCTTTGGGGCAAATAACAAGGTTTTTTTTTTTTTCCTGAAACATAATAAATGGCCATCTTCCAGGGCCATTTCCTATGTTTGAGAAAGAATCCCAGCCAGAAATGTCAAAACAGCCATGTTTGCATGGCTGGGATCAGCAGTGCTTATGCAAACAGCACATGTGCTGCTTTTTGCCATCTGCTACTAGATTACTATGTCTATGGCAAAGAACCACAGTCATGTGGTACCTGTTTTGCTAAATGTGCTTTAGTATATGTCATGCAGGAGTCTTCCTATTTAATTTTGAGAAAGCCAGACATGCCGCTATTTAGGTAACAACTTAATAACTGTATTTTGTGATGACATGATGTCAAAATATTTTCTTCAGATGTGTTCCCACAAGAAGCAAGACTTTAAAGAGAATTTGGTGCAGATATATTTCATGCCAAAGAACAAAGTTAAATTTCAGAAATCGTTAGATATGTATTTACATAAATAAATGTTTAATGACCTATTAGATCGATAGGATACATCTAAACAGAGATAATTATATGGCATCTGTGATCTATTTTGGTGTGGCTGTCTGGACTTCCAGGAAAATGATTGTCACTGGTTCTTACGTTACTTATGCTGCAATAAATTACCAGTAAGTCTAAAATAGAAAAGCCATTCAGGAAAATGCCTTCTGAAAGGAATCAATTTCTGTTTAAATTTTAGTAAGGAATATACAATATAGATATCTTTCCCCACTTTCTGCTTCAACACTCTATGAACCCGGGGTTACTCTATGAACCAGCGGGCACTCTATGAAGCTGATGGGTAGGAGAGTCAGATCAGACAAGGGGAAGTATTTCTCCTCCCACAGGGTCATCGGTCTATGGAATTTGTTGCCAGAAGAGGTAGTAACAGCAACCAGCCTAGATGGCTTTAAGGAAGGGTTAGGCAAATTTATGGAAGACAGGTGTATCAAAGGCTACTAGAATGGATACCTAAGTACATCTTTCAGGCTGGGGGGACATGCAGGATGCCACTACGGCCGTTTGCTGGGATTTGAGAGCAGGAGAAGGTTTGCCCTTGTCTCTGCTTGAGATGCCCATGGGCAATTGGTGGGCCACTGTGTGAGACAGGAAGCTGGACTAGATGGGCTGTGGCCTGATCCAACAGGGCTCCTCCTTTGTTTTTAATTGCCAAGTCTGTGTTATCAAGAATTGCATATTTGATGTTTTCTTGCTATTTGAAAGCAAGTTTTGGGGAATATTAGTAAACAGATATGTATTCCCAAAGGGTTTTAAAAGAACAGAACCTGCACTAATGCCGGATAATTGTATTTAGGTGTGAATCAGGAATGGTCAGAAATTTAGAAGTGGGGAGGGAGAAGAGTATTGTGCCAGTTCTCACCACAGACTTGGTGTTTGGTTTTGAGGGAAGAGGCAATGTTGTGCCAATAAACATGGTATTTGAGTCTCACTAACTATTCCTGGTGTGAATATTTGATGTCAATTATTTAGAAAATCATGGTAGGAAATCTTCTGTTAACCATAATTTATATCTGCGTCTGTGTATCACCAGTATAGTGTTTTAGAGCAAAAATACAGTTTCTCTCATTTTTTCCCCACACATTAGAGAACAAGCAAATGTTCACAGCTTGTAAACCAAACTATCAGGTTGTCGTAATCCACCTAGCGTTCCCACAGCAAAGATAAACAGAGACACCACCATATGCCCATTCATATTTTGATATTTTAAAGATGTTACATCAAAAAGCAATGCAAATGTGATTCATACTATGTTGACAATTTATGCCATAGGAAGTGAGTAAAATTAGTATCCAGGAGATTATGGAGGAATGGCAATGTAGGAAATCTACCCAAGTGATGGCATTATTATGGACAATGAACAACCAGGAATGTTCCCATATTAGTTCCAGTTATCCTTGTTGTGCTGCAGTGAGTGTTCTACTTCTTCAGAAAAAGGCAGATATCTGATAAACACTGACTTGATTCAAGATGTCTAGTAAGTTTTTCATTCAGGTACTAAGAGTTTTCCAGGGACTGACAACAGGCTGACTGGGCTTAGACTGAAGGATAATATGTTTTCCTTTGTAAATATATATAGGAGTTTGAGGGTCCCAAGAAGGTAGATCAGGAAAACTTGAATAGAAATCAGGGTGTGAAGAACTTTAGAAGTAGAATAAAAATAGATCTCCCAGATGTTTTTGGGAATATTACAGCCTATAAATGGAGGAATGTGAAGACACTGACAGTAAACTAATTTTTAAAGCATATTGGTATCTTTCTTAAAAGAAGCAATATTTGTTATTTATAAACCCAGACCTTCTGTCAGTGCATTTTGCATTCAGGGATGTTTCTCTCTGCTTGAAGAGATTATGGAGCCCTTCACAAGCAGGTACTCTGGGAAATGATTGTAGCTGTCTAAGATGCAAAGTTAAAATGGCAGCCGTGTGCATTATTTCACAGCATGCACGCTTATGCTCTACAATGTATCATCTGCAGCTAAGAGCAAGCAGGTCATGACACAGATGTAAAACCAAAATGAGTTTACTGCCATTTTTGACATAGTCAATAAATAATTTTTTCTTTCTTTCTTTTTTTCAAGTGACCATAGTCCCTCATAAAAGTTTCTAGATTGACAGCAGTGAAGATTGAAATTCTCAATTTACCCATGGAGCAGGAACAATAGAGTGCAGACAATAATCCATCAATATAGCCAACCCTGACCAGGAATGGCCACTTCTAAGGATAAGAGAGAAATGCTGGCAATGACTTTATTCAATCCTTGACTTTGCTACTGAGATTGCCAATAAAGGTAGAAATTAGTGTCAGCTGCACGAGTGGGATTTTATTTTATTTTGTAAGTGAACAGTGAAGATAGTGCTCTGCAATCCCCTACTGAAGTCTGAAGTGATACCACCACCACTACAATCAATCACATTTTCAGTAGGGATAACCTGCAAGCAAAAACCATGGTCAGCATAAATAAGATCATAAATTTTAGTCTGCTGGCTGAATGCTTCTTAACTTCCTCGGATCCAGGATGAAAATAAAAGATTGTATTAAAAATGCACAAGCAATAAAACAAAACACAGATTTCTTCTTGAATGTATCACTACAACTCTCTTTAATTAAAGGAGCTGTCTTTAGAAACAAAGAACAAGTTGTTGATTTGTATGTTTTCTGCAAGGCCACATGTTAAGGAGGACAAAGGAATCCCCCTCCCCCCCCCAATGCCTTCCAGCAGACAGCCTGGCTCAACTCTATAATGATACACTATTCATAGTAAGGCTTAAAGTAGCTTGCTTTACATTTGGCTAGTGGAATCAGTCCCAAATTCCCACTGTTTAAGGGTTACACAGTTCCATGTATAAATCTGTCATTATATACCATCATCATTACTGTTTGGAAATATGCTCTTGCAGTTTATACATGCCCAGAGATAAGGAATATTGGACTTCACATGTCCTGACAGTTTTATCCAGCAATCACATTCACATACCAAATACACTAGGGATGTGCATGAATCCCCCCGAAAAAATGTTTATTAGACAGTAACATACTTATCTTGCATACATATATACATGCCTCAAGTAAGAACAATAAATAAATAAACACAAAATGTACTGATACACCCCTTCCTCCCCTCTCCTCTGTGATAGACCAATTCAGTTGGCTTAATTGTAGCTACTATCTAGGCATACAACCACTTTAATAGAAAACTCTTTTCTGGGATACATGTATATGGTTGTGCTAACAGTCTTTCTATACATGGTTCCCATATTTGGCAAAAATACTGATTAGTGTTATCTTCCATTTGATCAATTTGATAAATTCATTTGATAAGTTCATTTATCATAATTTTCCATAATTCATTTTGCCACTCCCTTATTGTTAGATTATCAGCATATTTCTAATTTTTCACCAATATTTGTTGAGCTGCAGCTATCAAATAAAATAATCTTGTTTGTGCATTTATAACCAAATTTAATTCAGTAATATCATGTGCAATAGGTAAATATTTGGTGAAAATGAGATGTTTATTTTAAACATTTGCCTTATTTGTTCATGTATCTCAGTCCAAAATTGTTGCACAGAAGGGCATCATCAGACCATATGAAATTATATAGGCAATTGTTGCCAACCTTTCCAGCAATCTTTATTGTTTGTTCTTGTTATATTAGCAAATCTTACTGGTGTAAGGTGCCATCTATATACTATTTTTGTGTAAGTTTCCTTTATTTTTGTTGATGTGTACCATGTATGTTTTTTGTTGAACAAATTATTCCATTTTTGATCTGATATATTTATTTGCATATCTGTTTCCCATAGGTCTTTCAAGCTTGTAATTCTATCATAAGTTTATAAATTGCTGATGTTATACCTTTAAGAGATGCCGTTGCATGTCTTATTATTAGATCAAATTTTGTTTGTGAGCAGGAGACTGCATTTTTAACTTCGGCTGAGTTCAAGAATTGTTCTAGTCTATACCGGATAAACCAACCTGCCCTTTGATTTGCAATAGCATCTCTTATAGTTAATATTTTAAGTTGTCCTCCAGCTGTAAAACAGTTCTATCCCCCAATTTTGTCTAAATTTCTGAAGATATGTATTTAAGTTTTGGGTGGTAGGCTAATTTCATTAGAGGGGAAATTGATGGTAAAAAATTATTTTGCCATATTAACCATATCATATATTCATCTAGAATTATTTGGGTTTTTGATTTCTGATTTTTCTTCTTATGTGAGTTGAGGTAGGGAATAGTTGAAACTAATTCATCTTCTTGTACTTCCATCTCCCAGAATTTTACTATTATCTCCAATCAACTGGCAAATCCAGTCACTGATGCCAGGTAAACATCTTACCTAAAGGGATGAGGATTATTAGCTGTCAATAGCTGTGGTCACACTTAAGGTTTAATCCAGCTTTAGTCCACTTTCAGAGTGAGAAAATACATCAACAAAGTGACAAGCTGTTTTCTTTCAGTGTTAGATAACTCAGAAAATTCACCTTTGGGATAGACAATATGGAAAGAAAGTTACTGGTCACTTTGCTGATGTGTTCTCTCACTTTGAAGTTGGACTGAAGCTGGATTAAACCTTTAGGTGTGACCACTGTTAATGAATTATGATCCTGAACTAGCATAACACTTCAGAGAAAGACCTTCTGATTTCACAATAAAAGCTAGGAAACTTGTAATTCTATGTACCTTTGGCTGACATAGGTTCTCCTGACTCTGTCTTGTCTGGGCAATTGCTTAACATGGCTGCCACTATAGGCCGTCAGGACCATGCAGGCTTAATTTTACTATGTACAGAGAAAAATGAGAAGGGGGCACATTTGGATTTAGATTTCTTGGTGTACTGAATGTGTAAGATAGTAATAATGCCAATAGTTCATGCTGTGCTGAACTATCCTTAACTTGGACTAAGGGCCCTCCTCATGTCATGCCTGTCTTGACTGTTGGCTTCAAAGGCTGGTCCAGCCCAGCCTCAAAAGAGAAGAATGGGAATGAAAGTTCTCAGACTTCATAATTTTCAGGAGATGCCAAGTTCCAGCATCACTTCAGGTGGTGCTTCCTGGTGTGCCACCAAAATAGGTTGTCCATTGTATTCCAGCCTATGGAGGCATGCCGTTCTTATACTTCCATAGTGCAGAACCTAATCTGCTGGTAGACCTCATTTTAAAGAGGTCCCATAGGACTAGGACACGGCACCTCTTTGATCTCCTATCCGTCCATACTTCAGCCAATCCAGAGGAAGTGTACTGAAGTAGTCAGTAATAAAGTGTCAACATTGGCAGAACTTTCATCTCTATTGAGCTTGTAATTTCCTTGAATGATAAAACACACACACACACACACAAACCCACAAGTCTAATTGCTGCACAACATGGATGAAAGACCCATCTTGGCTCAAAGCCTTATCAGATCTTTATTCTGCAAAGGATGCAAAATGTATGAAATATAAACTAAGCCTCTTTCATTAACTGGACCTTAGTAACAAGCCAAGTGGACAAAACACTGGTGGTCTGTTTAAGATGGTACATTTCATTCCTTCCATGAAAGTGGACACACATTTCCCCCCTCTTCCTCCCCCTCCATCTCTCTCTCACACACATATGTACACACACACACAGCCATAAAAGTTAGTGGAGCTCCTCATTGCTGCCAGCTGATAAAAATAAGCTAGCTGAACAAGTTAACTGTATAGAAAATGACAAGCACTTAAATCAGCAATTGACTCAGCAATTATGGTGACAGACACAAGGGCTGTGGCAATACTTTTGAAAGATGAAATATGTTCCTTTGGCTAATTCAGGCTAATAAAACAGTGTTCATTCTCAATTAGGAAATGAAGGCTTACACTAAAATGGGGATTCTTGAAGCCTTAGAGCCACACCATTGAAATTATTTATGTGATACTGCTCTTGTCATGACCACAGCAGGGGGTAAAGGCGATGCACATGCCCATGCCTGTGCCCAGCTAACGACAGCAAGATGCCAAGTCAGTTACCAGAGTTCTTAGGAATAAAGAGCACGTGGAGTCAAACAGGCCAGGAGTTGGGGTACCAGAGAGTTGTTGCAAGTTTGGTAAGTCAGTCAGGAGTCAAGAATCAGGGTTCACGTGAGTTGGGGGTGGCCAAGGAGATTCTTTGTTTGCGGTGGCAAGTGTAGAGCTGGGCATTTTTTGGAGAGTCACATCCCTGACAGCACAGTTGTTTCACATGGAGGCTAACTGACTGGTGCAGCTATTGTCCTTCTCTACGTAGAGAACTTGGCTCTGGGAGTTGTGTGTCATCTGAGTCAGATCTATCCCCATTTGTGGGGACAGAAACAGTTTCCACGTTTGGCCTCTGAGGCGCGCCTCCTTCACTTTTGCTGGCAGGAGCAGGACCTTCCTCTGAGAAATCAGAGAGGACATGAGGCACGACAGCTCTGAAGACAAAGCTACTATACATTCATATGCCTGGCCATCTTTTGCTCTCGTGGTTAGAGTGCTGGACTCTTATCTGGTAGCTACCAGGTTTGATTCCACATACCTCCATTAAGTCAACTGGATGACATTTGGCTAGTCACAGCTCTTTTTCTAAGCTGTCACAGTCCCATCTACCTCACAGGGTGTCTGTTCTGGGTAGAAGAACACAAAGCCCTGTCAGCTTTTCTGAGCCCTCTCACATGGGTGAGAAAAGGAGGGGTATAATAGCCAATTCTTCTTCTTCTTCTTCTTCTTCTTCTTCTTCTTCTTCTTCTTCTTCTTCTTCTTCTTCTTCTTCTTCTTCTTCTTCTTCTTCTTCTTCTTCTTCTTCTTCTTCTTCTTCTTCTTCTTCTTCTTCTTCTTCTTCTTCTTCTTCTTCTTCTTCTTCTGTCAGTGCCTGCCTGTTGCCACACATGTGCTCACATACAGTTACTATTAGTTTTGTGCCCATTAAAAACTGTCACTTTCTTAAACTTCTGGAATGTGGCTTTATCTCATAGTCCTGTTAGAGAAATTCAAGGGGAAATTTTCAAACAAATATCATCAGACTGTACTATACCTATTAATGCTTTGCTCTTCTCCTGAATACTACAGATTGCTAAATGAAAATAGGCAAGTGATCTTTCCTCTCCAAAGGGCCTGGTAAATGCATTCTAAGGTAACTCATGCAAACACCCAGATCCCTGACGATGTTATGGGGCTGTTTAAATACTTCAAAGTAGTCCTTTGTACATTCTAAAATGCTATATTCGTTTTCATACTCAAAAACCAGTCACTTGCTTGTGCCACCAACCTTCTTGTGTTGGACTTCAGAACAGCATTGTTTTTTTAACAATACAATCACAGAGATTTTCCAAAAAATGAATAAGAGCTATATAATGATTTCTTTTTAATTCTTTTGCTTTTCTTCTCTAAGTTTTTGTAAGCATCTTGCCAAAATATACAGCTGGCATCCTTGTTTTTACATTTTACAACTATTTCCAAGGAGATAGATGTGCTGGTCTTCTCTGGAACAAAAGCAGCGAACCCTTGAGGGAGATTTAAACCTAGAGATTCTCCTGTAATTTTTCAAGATCATAAAGCACATGCTTCTTCTTTCCCCCTGAACATTCTAGGCTAAAAGAGGTGAATTTGAGGGAATGAGCACTCAAGTGTCACACACTACAGTCTCTAAGGTGCTTTGGGATTGCTGCTTTTTGGTACATTTGATTTAATCTGTATTCACCACTAAGGCCAGTTCAGTCTAGTGGTTAAGGAGCCAGACTCTTATCTGGGAATAGCGGGCTTGATTCTGCACTCCCCAACAAAGCTAGCTGGGTGACCTTGGGTTAGTCACAGCTCTCTTCTGAGCTCTCACAGCCACACCTACCTCACAGGTTGTTCTGTTGTAGGCAGAAGGATAGAAAGTTTTGTCAGCCGCTTTGAGTCCCTTAAAAGGGTGAGAAAAGTGGGATAGAAAAGCCAACTCTTACTCTCCTTCTTAAGGCCACGCTTACACCTTTTGTTTAATCCTTCTTAAGTCTGTCATCCAGTCCCATTCATTACACCTTTAAATGCTAAGCTGTTTTTTTCCAGACTTTTCTCCCTCCAAAGGCAGCCTGTTCCCATTACAAACTTAAAACGGTTTGGAAACAGTTTTGATCTTCACAGTCCCCATGTCAGGTTGGCTTAACACGCTTTCTGTGGGTTAAATCACCCCAAAGCGTTGTAAATAAAACACTCATTTCAACAGGTCTCGCTCCTGTTCTTGCATTTTAAATGGTTTACATTTCTTACCGTGGGAATGGTACTGTTGTAGTGGGATGAGAATATGTGTTTAGAGTTTCCCTCCCCTAATAGCACTCTACCCAAGTTTCCAAGCACTTTTGGGGTACCTCAGAATCGGGATCAAACGTGATTAAAGTTGAAAATAATGGGATCAGGCAAATTCGTGTTTGCATCTGGTTCTTTTATTTCGGTTTAGGAAAACCGTTTTAGGCTTGTAATGGGAACGGGGCCAGGGACTTCCCTCTATTCGGACCAACACAGCACTGAAAACAGATTTAGGTTTTAATCCGTTTTCAGTTTGAAGGGTGTGACTGGGAAGAGGACTAAAGGGGTTGCACCACACTACTGAGAATTGGCAATATATTTCCATTGCCCCTCCCATTTGTCCAATGCCTGGTCATGTGAATGTTTCCTAGGCTTGTAGTTTTACTCTGCATCCAGGAGTGGCACCTCTAAGGAGGATGGAAGGGTATTGACACATCAGGGGGTAAAAAAGGGAGGGGGAAGATCACAGTGGTGATGGGAAGCTGCATCAGTGATAATTTATTTATTTATTTTATTATTTATATCTCTATCCCGCCCTCTACTCGTAGGTCTCAGGGTGGGTAACAAGTTTTAAAGCAATAGATCCCAAGCAATATACATTAAAAACAATATCAATTTTTAAAAAAGAGGTGGATAGCTTGAGATGACCAGGGGCAGCATTTGCAAGACCCTTACCCCAATGGCCTTCCTCATGGAGATGCTCTAAGAATATCTTGGAGTGTGAGGGATTATCTCTCTGTGCCCTCCCCAGGGGGGGCACAGGAAAAGAGCCACCATTCAGCCAATCTTCACAACAATCTTGCCAGATAGAGCAGCCCTCCCTAAACACATCTGTTTTATTTTTTTCCTTTGGGTGAACAGCAGTAAAAACTGGAGGGGGCTGATTGGGATGGTTATGAGTGACCTTGGACAGATTGTTAGCATGATCCTCACCTCAGTGGCCTTCCTGGCCCTGGGGGCTACCTGTCTGTGCCCACCCAAGGGGGTGCAGGAAAAGAACCCCATCTAGCCCATCTTCAGGACAACTCTGCCAAGTAGCACAGTCCTCCCTAGATGCTTCTGTTTTGTTTTGTTTTAATTCTCTGTTTTAGCACATCAGCAATAAAAAAAGAAAGCTATAGATAGCTTGAGACGCCACTGTAATCTTTAAGTGAGAAAGGAAAGGGCAAAGAAAGTTGGTTTGACATTTTGAGCAACATGGCTAGATCCAATCAGAATGCAGGAGGCATGGTGACCATGCTAAAGATGGACAAAAGAAAGAGACCTGGCTGTAGGAAACTGAAGACGCAATCATCATCATCATCATCATCATCATCATCTTTTTTTTTTTTAGATGGGTGTGAGCAAAAGTCTCCCAAACTGTGGGCAAACCGAAACAGGATTATCATGGTTTGGCTAAACTGTGTTAGTTCATTTTCAGTCTGCATTGCCAATAAGACATACTAAAAGGTTAAGGCCTAAGCTGCTGCATCTTTGCCTGCAGTGATAAGAAGTGCCTAGTGGTGAATGTGCTGCCTCATTTTCAGGTGTAATTGCCATCCAAGGGTCTGATTTTCCCACCCACAGGTTTTAAGTTATTCCTGTGCACTCCTATATGGAAACTCTAAGGCCCCTCTTGCAATGGAACAAACAAACCAAAGATCCCCTGGTCAGAGATTCAACTACAAGAGAACCTGCAATAAAAGAATAAAAGGAATCTCCAATTAAAAAGAAGAAGAAGAAGAACTTAAGCCAATGGTTCTCAACCTTTGGGGGTTGAATTACCCTTTCAGAGGGGTCGCGACAAGTCTCCCATTGTCCTTCCCTCCCACCTCCCAGCTGCTCTGCCCCTGTGGTTGGCGGTCTCCACAACATGAAGAACTCCATTAAGGGGTCGCGGCATTAGGAAGGTTGAGAACCACTGACTTAAGCATCTCAGTAAAATAATATACATAAAACATATTATACAACAGATATTTGTTTAATATAAACCAATATGTAAAGAAAAAATGAATTCCATGTGTTTCATTCATACAGAAGATCCCAAGTCCTCCTGCGATGTTGTCTGGACTGTTGGAGAGCTGAGGATCCCATTTTGCTTTGGTCTGTATTGTTGGTTTGCACAGAAATACAGTGGTTCCACATACGGATTTCATTTATTGTATTTAATAAGTCTATGTTGTATATTATATTATATGTATATTATTTCACCAATATCCTTAGCTTCTTTGATCTTTTTGTTTTCTGCTTTATCAGGGATTCCTTTTATTGCAGGCCCTTTTGCACTGGGCCTTGTTACTGATTATATTCCAGAATAGGTCCTTGCTGTCCCACCATAGTCTGCCCCAGCATATGTATGTCTCAGGTCCTGATTGTGGGATATAATCCATAATAAGACCCAGTGCAGAAATGGTTCAAGACATATTCTGGAGCAGCAATCATGGCGCTTCACCCAAGAGATCATCATTGAAGCCACTTGTTCCACAAAGTGGATATCTGACCTCAGTATCAGAAGTAGTCAAATAGAATAACAAATCAACCTTTTTTTTGTCTTTCAAGTGCTTGATGATGGTGGTGGCAATAAAGATGATTATTTAAGGGCCAGCAATTTGATGATGATGGCGTAAGTGGCACCAAATCCTGAAAAGCTTTAGATCTGGATTGTTTCAACAATAATCATGCCCCACATCAGCAAAGATGGTGGTACCACACCACACTCAGTACAGACCTTGTCACCAGATTCAGTTCAGGCTCCTGATTTTTCCCCCAAATGTCACTTACCTATTCCACTATTTTTGGATATTCTGGAACAAAGAACTTAGCCCAGACATGGTCAGTATTTCACATTTTGGCATGTCTCTTAGTGCTGCAACACCTTAAACCTAGGATATCAGGTCTATTTTCCAGGACCGTATTGGGAGCACTATGATCCAGTCTGGAAAATCAAATAACTGGGTTTCCCTGGGTAATCAAATAATTGAACTTGTCTGGATGGAGCTTTAATGCAAAGAAATAGAGAAGTCCATTTATGAGTCCAGCCCCTTGTTTGCCTTGAGCTTTGCGAGCTATTCCTGAAAAACTAGCTCCATGAAAAAGGATGCAATATGGCCCTTTGGGCATCTGGATCACTGAAGTGGATAAATGCTTGCATCATCTTCAGACTCCTGAGAATCCCAGAGCAGCAAGGATGGAAGCTTTTTAGGAAGTCTAATTTAAGTACTCTTATGACCACCCTCACTGCTACATTGGACTTTGGGCCAGTATATGAACAGCCAGTAGGGTTGTGCACGAAGCCAATTTCCCACATTCGATTTGATGCAAATCAAATGTGGGAATGTTTGGCTTTGGGCTGATTTCCTCCCCCCCCCCCACAAATGTGGGGGGCTTTGTATTTGTGCACAAATATTTTTATGAATATTCATCAACAAAATGAAGTGAACTCCCCACTCCTCTCTTCCTACCCTCCCTTACTTTTCATTGTGCTGTTGCCACTATGCACATTTCTTCTAAGCATTTCTGGGTCTGTGCACACATCTCCCACCATGTTGCATGATCCCCAGATGGAGAGGTGCATGTGCAAACCCAGAAATGCTTTTTGGGCCTCCAAAGAGCACCAAAATGGGCCCAGAGATGCCACTGTGCCCCCCCCATTCCATTCCAGCACTCTCCCTTACCTTTAGGAAGCTGCAGTGGTGTCCCCCATTCTACTTCGGTGCTCTTTGGAGGCCGAAAAAACACTTCCAGGGTTGTGTGTATAACTCTCCATCTGGGGATCATGAGTGCTCAATTGCACAGGGGGTAGGCTGTTAGCGACTAGTACTCGCAAGTGCGAACACTAGTCAAAGTTTGCT
Source organism: Aspidoscelis tigris stejnegeri (assembly GCA_023333525.1). Lineage (NCBI taxonomy): Eukaryota > Metazoa > Chordata > Lepidosauria > Squamata > Teiidae > Aspidoscelis > Aspidoscelis tigris. The sequence continues at coordinate 65,527,363 of JALMGA010000004.1, forward strand.
CATTGCACACCTTTTCTGTCCACAGGACAGAAAAAGAAGTGTGAAAACGCTCTAGGTTCTTTCTTCCTCCCCTCACTGTTCACTGGCTCTAATCCACGTTTTTATCTAAAACATACGAAGTGGATAAGGGTTGCCTTAAACAATGCCCCCCCCCAAAAGGAGAGTGGACCATTCCTAGAAGGGCTTCTCAGCAATATGCTATTACTGTACATGTAGACTCAAGTCTCTTTTCAATAATGTAGCCTTGAGACTTTTTTAATTCTTATTTTTAAATTAAAGCAGTTTTCAGTTACCTCATATTTTTACAGTGAAAATGGAATGCAGTAGGAGAAAGCCTCATTCTTTGGCTCTGGACAGCATGAGGCCTTTGAGCTAGAATATGGCCCTTCCTCATCTTGCTTCATCTGAGCCCTTCTCATATTTTCTGTGGTTTGACATTTATTGAATACCTGAAACTAATTGCAAGTTTTGTTTATATAAAAATAGCAGTGTTTTTCTTCTTTTATGTACTGAACAAGGGAAGAACAAAAACTGTCTTTGCTTTTATACCTGGTGAGATAAATGAGCAACCGCTGCATCCTCTAGTCCCAAGAAAGCAGGATCAGTCATTCTGTATTTCTTTGCTGGAGGAAAAGACTCTGAAACTTTGTGAACACCTTGTTGTTATTTTGAGGTCCCATCAATTTGAGTTCAATTTCTTGTGACTGTATGAATAAAAACATACCATCTGTCTTATGAAAGGACTTAGTATCTAGTGAAGTTTAATTTAGTAAAGCATGAAATCTGCAGTCTCTTCAAAAGTGGTTCCAAAGAAGTTCTGAATTAAGGAACTTAGGTGACATCTATTCACACAGGTATTGCTTGGGCTTCCATCATTATTAGAAGTTTCTATTAATGTAAATGGCGTTGAAATAAAATCAAGGCCGCATCTCTACTTATCAAAGTAAGGTGCCTCAGCAGGACCAAAGAAGGTGTCCCCTGAAACTCTGTCTCCATTTTTGGTAGAACTGGGCAAATTCATGACAACAATGCTGGTTCCTTCTTTGCAAGGCAGGTTGTCCTGTATTGCATGGGGGAGGAACACATATATGGTACCTCCTCACTCCAAAATCTAGATAAGGGGGGCACCTTCTTTCTCTGACACCTCCACGATCCACCTCTAGAAGTGGAGATGCAGTCTAATTAAGATTGTCGCTGTAGTACTGAATCATGCACCTAGGAATAAGATTGCATTAACACAAGGAACAAGAGAGAGAGGCTTCTGTGACCTGGGAGGATCTTAATATTCCTGGAGAGTGGCCAAACATTTGAAGCCTAGGATGGCATAATGGCAGTGCTTTATAGCCATTTTGTCTCTTTTTCCAACTACCAGTCATGCTCCATAGCTGCCAGACCGCTTGTTTGAAGGAGCTGTGAGCCAGAACATGCATTCAAATACCACCAGGAGTAAGATTAACATAGCACATTATTCTAGTCTCATGATCTTTTTGTCTTCCTGTTTTTACTTTCTTAGTTTTAGTGGGGCGTTTTAGTGCTTTACTTTTTTATTATTATCTTTGGCACAATCTGAATTTCCCTGCCTTTGTTCAGAATTAGTGGGTGAGGCTCTATGCTAGACCATGATACCATGTAGGCACCTTCTGGGCCCTGCCCCCACAAATACATTCTGTCCACACAGGACTGAGTGTGATCCTGATCAGGATTAGTGGCATTAAAAAAGCTTACTGACAGATCAGCAAACCCTGGTCCAGAACATGGAACATGTGCAGAAGGCATGGAACCCATGTTTAGGCCTAGTGGGAGATGCATTTGGGCAGCATGCCAAAATGTGCTGGTGAAATGTATCTCTCAGAAGCTCTGAGGTTAGGAACCTTTGTTCCTAGCCCTCAGAGTACATGGAACCAAACCTTGAAAACCGCACATGCTTTGAGGCTGGGATGCAGGCTGGTCTGGACCAGCACTGGTCAGCCAAACAGCACAGTTCCAGACAATGCTTTCTGTAGTTGGAACCAGTAGGGCTGGCTGGTCCAGGCCCACTGATTCTGACTGCTGATTCACATGGGTATGTACAGAAAAGGCCTAAGAAGATGTTGTAGGTTTCCTTCAGCATCTGTAGCTGGGTCATAGACTTGGTATATTGTGATGCTGAACTGTTTGCCTTGGATCTGAACAGAAATTCACTCATTTTTGTGACTGAACCACAATACTGCTTTTACTGACTATGTTATTGACTCTATTTCTTCTAAGTGATTCTTGAACATAGTAGTAAACATAATGGCCATTTGAATTAAATTCACTCATTCCAGTCCATTTTGACATCTCATGTTTGGCCGTATCCAGCTTACCTTTGTTCACAGATCTTACATTGCAAGTTCCTATGCAATACTGCACTTTACAGAAACAGGTTTTCCTTTCATCACCAGACATATCCACAGCTGTGTGTCCTTTTGGCTTTGGCCTAGCTGATCCACTCTTTCTGGACCTACTTGTAGTTATCCTCCACTGAATGTGGTAGGATTCAAATCTGACATGAATATTCAATACGAATCTGATTGGAATCCCACTATGAATTGCCTATGAATCACCTTTGCATCCACTCTGAATCTACTTTGATCACACTCTGAATCCACTTTGAATCCACTCTGAATCCATTGCAGATGTGACTGTGGCAGCCGCTTTCCCACCTCCTCAGGTTCACAAATGTCATGAAACTATATATGAATGTATCACAACATTAGATTTGAATTCAAATGTCAACCTTTGAATGTCCCAACATTCAGTTCAAATACGAATGTCTGAATTTGGATAATTTTTTAAAAAATATTTTGTGCACATCACTACTCTTCACTATGATCTGTCCATCTTGTGTGACCCTGCATGGCATAGCACATAGTTTCATTAAGAAGAAGAAGAGTTGGCTTTTCTACCCCACTTTTCTCACCAATTTAAGGGGACTGAAAGTGGCTGAAAAAGCTTTATGTTCTTCTCCTCACAACAGAACACTGTGTGGGGTTGTGAATACTCAGAAGAGAGCTGTGACTAGCCCAAGGTCATCCCAGCTGGCTTTGTGGAGGAGGGCAGAAGCAAACCTGGTATTCCCAGATAAGTGTCTGGCTCCTTAACCACTAAGCCAATCTGGCTCATAAGGTATGCAAACTTCTCTCCCACAATATGGCAGTGACCCACAAAGGGGTGTATGGGGTGACATTTCAAATGCTGTTTGTGTAGCTTTCTTTTCCCTCACTGATAGATAAAGGGGGATTTTTAAATAACCAACTTATTTCGTGAACTGCATGATAGGAGCCCCCATCATGTCCTCTTGCTCAATCCACTTTGATCTCCTTTGAGTTATTTTCTCTTCTTCCTATGGGCAACACATTTGAACATCTGTTCCACTTTGTTTTAGTTTAGGACAAAATGCAAAGATACTGTTTTATGTTTATGCCCTAGCAACATTATGAAAGGTATATAAAGATCTATCTTGATTATCCTTCCATGCATACTCAAATTTTATGGCTAGTATGCTAGTTTAGGAGGGCTACTTCTGACTGTATTTTAGATTGATTACATGACCTTAACCCAGTTCACTTTACCACTCAACCTTTCCTGACTAACATTTTAATGCTTATCTTAGAAGTCTTGAGCCGTGTCTTCACGGCAGTCTTATCTCGAATTCAAAACTTTTTCAGTCCTTGGAGTCCGCACGGCAGTTTGGCTTAACACGCTTTCCCCGTGTTAAACCACCCCAAAGCATGGTGAATCTCAATCCTGATTTCAACAGGTCTCACTCCAGATCGTGCGCTTGAAACGTTTTACATTTTTTACTGTGTGGACAGTACCATTTTAAGGGATGAGAATCCATGTTTAGGGTTTCCCTCTCCCAATAGCTTGCTTCCAAAGACAGTGATTTCAGTGTAAAAATCCACTTAACAGCGATCGCTACACTGTAGCGATGGAACCACTTCACACCTTGATGGTTGGAATAACAATGTTGCAATTTTGTGCAATTCTAAATGATCTGACTTTAGAAAGGGAAAGGAAGGGAGGAAAGCAGCTGAATGTGAATGTTTAAAGCAAAGGGGCTTTAGTTGCTGCTGCTGCTGTGTGCCCTGAACAATGGGGAGAGGAGGGGAAGGAATCGCTGGCTGGCTGCCCGATGCCGTTTTTCCTCCATCCATGGAAGCGGCAGCCACCCAGCCACCCAGTTAGGCTCGGTGAAGGGGTCCCTTATGGGTGGTGCGTCCATGCCAGGAGGAAGAGGGCAGGGCAGCCCCGAAAAGCGGCTTTTAAAAAGTAGCCACTTGAGTCCCACCTTGAGTCACATACGCCACGTACGATCCTCAGAATCCGGATCCAATGCGATTAAGTTAAAAGTAATGGGAACCGGCAAATTCATGTTTGCATCCGGTTCTATTATTTCGGTTTAGGGAAAGCGAAATAAGCTTGCTGTGGGGATTCACCCTTGATGTCAGATTTATTAATCGTTACAGAATATTTCATTAACCTTTGATAATCCACCATTAAAATCCATTCTTGAGATTCTGAAACTTTGGTGACGAAATTAAAGCTTTTCTATGAGATTTCCAGTTTCTATAATCAGTGTCTACTGTAGAGACCTACCCTATCAGAATACACAAAGACATGGTTTCAATTGGTAATGGGATGGATAGGGACCAATAAATTAAAAATGAATCCAGACAAGACAGAAGTGCTGTGTGTCACAGGGTCTCAGGTTCGTGTAGTTGGGAGACACCCTGTCCTCAATGGGGTTGTAATGCCCTGGAAGGGACAGGTGTGAAATTTGGGGGTGCTCCTGGACTCTGCACTGATGCTTGACGCTCAGGTGGAGGCCGTGACTAAGAGTGTTTATTCACAAATATGGTTGGTTAGTCAGTTGAAGCCCTTTTTGGACAGAGATGACTTGGCCAGTAATCCATGCTCTGGTAACTTCCAGATGTGACTACTGTAATACGCTCTACATGGGGTTGCCCTTGAATACATTGTGGAAGCTGCAGCTGGTGCAGAATGCAGCTGCTAGATTGCTGTTTAGGACAGCTGGCTGGATGCACATTACACTGATCTTAAAATATTTTCACTGTCTGCCAATTGGCTACCAAGCCCAATTCAAGGTGTTAACTTTAAGGCCGTGGTTACACCATGTCATTTAAATCAGCTTCAGGGAGAGGCAGCAGGAGAGAGGGGCAAGGGGTGTGTGTGGCAGCAGCAGCAGCAGGGGGTGGGGGCATGTGGTGCAGTAGTGAGGGGCTGCAGCAGCATTGAGCCAAGGTACTTCATATCTGAGGGAGGAGGCAGGGACAAGACAAAATAACATATCCCTGAGGTATGGAAGCCATGACAGGGAAGAGTCTTGGCTCCAATCTCCCTCCCCCATTCCTTCAAGATGAAAAGGGATTAAAATTTTAATCATGTGTTAGCCCAAATAATGGAAAAACCAAATAGAAGGAGGAAAATCCAGAAAAAAACTGACTTAGCATTTAAAGATGTAACCAAATGGGCTGGAATTTGGGCTGAAGAAAGATTAAAGTAAAGGTATAACCACGGCCTAACTTATAAGGCCCTAAATGACTTTGATGCCAAATATCTAAATGCCTTCTTCCATACCAACCTATCCATGCCTTGGGATCTGGAGGGGGAGACCCTCCTGGTTGTACAACCCCCTTCAGTAACTAGAGTGGTGGGTATTCAGCAGAGGGCCTTCTCAGTGAGGGCCCCTAGGTTATTGAATAGACTCCCCCTTGAGGTGTATCAGGCACCTTCACTGTACATTTTTAGGAAGGCAGTGAAGATGCATCTCTTTGCCCTGGCCTTAAATGGGGATACATTTTCCTCTTCTTACTTGCAGACACTATTATTGGTTTAATATATATCTATATTTGATTTTAAATGTTGTTACCGACCCTGAGACCTTTGGATATAGGGTGGGATAAAAACTGCAAATCATCATCATAACTATTATTTTTTTATCAGTCTCCTCAACAGATCAAAAGTGCCATGGTGAGTGTGAATGATTGGGCAGAGATACAAATTCAAGAAATCTCATTTAGGGTTGATTTTTTTATTACTTTTCAGAAGTTCTCCTTTTCTGTAGGTGAAACCGCTATTAGAGGTCTCTGCATTTTACCTCCAGAAGCTTTGAAAATTATCCCCAGTTATGGCCCTAGACAGTACCTGTCAACTATGCCACAACTGTGAGACATCCACCATAAGTTATGCTGCCATGATAGCCCAGCAACAGATTCCAAGGCAACAATGCTGCTGTTTTATGGACTTGTCAACAGTGTCTTCCTGCTAAAAATTCTGCTTTGCTCTCCTCCTAATAATGATCTCATGGAGCCACTTGTCAACAATACTGTTTCACCCCCGTCATTGGTCTCCAAACTCAAACAGCCTACTATTATTTTCCCTTGGTCCATCTGGGGAAAAAGAAGATGCTATGATTCATTGGGTATCATTAGTCAGCATCGCCAGTAATAGTTCAGAATTATGTGGAAATGTGCTCCTAGATTCATGGGTAATAGCAACAGAAGTTGTCTTTCTTTTGCTGTTATTGTTGTGTTTGAGGAGGGAACAGAATGTAAATGCTCCAGGAGGTATTGGAGATAAATTACGGGAAATGTTGGTTTCACTGAATCACTGAGGTCCAAAGTCCTTCTTGATGGCTCCTATAAAATACACACATAACATGAACCTGTCAAAATTATTGATTTGATTATTCATGTAGCAAGTAATTCTTTCCCTCACTAAACCAGGGTTGTTATCTGATTGCCAGATTAATCTCACTTATCTTGGAACACTTCTTATCCTTCACTTTGTCTCAAAGGCCTTTTCTGCATGTGTGTGGTATCCCATACTGGTGGCTCATCTGGTCCAAATTTGGAGGCTGAGAGAGAAAATTTCTACCCTCCATAATAGCCAGCTGAGGCTGCTTTAGTTGGGAGCCCAGAAGTGGCAGCTCAGTAAAATGGTACAAAGCTTCTTGTTTTAGTAGATCTAACCACCTGTTCTTGTGCTATCTACAAATGAGTGGCGGGTCTAATATGCCAGCTTGGAGCTCCACATGGGTTATAGGGTGATTTTCATACTGTAGCCTGGTCCAACGTCTCCTCCCATGGAGATGGAACATTCTACTGGCCGTCTGCACTAGGGATGTGCACGAATGTTCTAAACTTTCGAAATCCAATCGAATTCAATTGAATGTACATTTGAATTTGAATAGAATGTCTACATTAAACATTCAAACAAATTTCTAATGTTCCAAAACATTCATTCAAATGATTCAAAACATTTGAATATGCAGATATGTATGTATTACATATGTTATCTGTACGAATCTCATACATATCTGTACGCATTGGTGCTGATAGTAAAGGATGAAAATGGGATGCATATGGGGATAAAACGGGATGCGTATGAAATGTGTACAGATACGTGTAACACATACGAATGTTGTCAACATTCATATCTTCGGATTCAAATCTAACATTTTGTTGCATTCGGATTCTAAACATTCAAATTGCATCAAATGTTTGGATATTTGATTCAATTTGAATTCAAATTAAAAAAAAATCATGCACAGGCCTAGTCTGCACTGTGGCTTAAACATTCCAGAGGTTCTTCTGGAGCAGCAGTTCTCAACCTTCCTAATGCTGTGACCCCTTAATGGAGTTCCTCATTTTGTGGGGACCCCCAAACATGGGGGCGGAGCAGCTGGGAGGTGGGAGGGAAGGGCAGCAGAAGGCTCACCGCGACCCCTCTCAAAGGGTAATTCGACCCCCAAAGGGGTCCCGACCCCCAGGTTGAGAACCACTGTTCTGGAGTGTGATGGCAAGCAGCCCAGTGCTGAAAGACCCAAACGTTCTATTTTCAAATGGCCTGCAAGACACTCAAATTATTTAAACAGGACATTTAGGGAAGTTATAGTAAAGTATGCTCAAAATATGGTCATGATTAATAGTTCAGTCACCTGCCCTACCATACCAGGCATTCCCAATCACTGCCAAAACTTTATAATTCTCTACAAGGGGACTTATTATACTGGAACCAAGTCTAGCTTTGCTTCACTGTAAATCAAGATTAAATAAATGAATCAGAAAAAAAGAATTTATGCGAGCATAAATCTCCTGCAGGTGAGGTATATGCCAGGATAAACTCCCTGCAGGTGAGAGGAAATTAGGCACAGCAAGACTTTCACCAGCCCCATCAGTAGAAGGCAGGTCATGCTCTTTGTTTCCTTCAATCATTAAGTTCTGTAAAAATGCCCTGGGAGTGAGTGTGATTTTTAACAAGCAGTTTTCAGATGATTCTGTTTATGAGTTTATTTTGGCCAGTAGCTTCTTATTTTCTCTTAGGCATCCCCTTTGAAGACTTTGGTTTATAACCCATCTGCTCAGGAGAGGAAAGCTAGGGTTGTCAGAATCCCATAAGTGATAATTTGATTGGTTCACCTTCAGTTCTGCAACATTACTTCCCTCAAATACACTGTATGACAGAGCAAGAAGGTACACATCTTTTTTGAAAAAAGGATTTTATAGCTTAATATACCATATATTCCGGCATATAAGACATCTGGGCATATAAGACGACCCCCAACTTTTCCAGTTAAAATATAGAGTTTGGGATATACTCGGTGTATAAGATGATGACACCCAGCTTATAAGATGAGACCTGACTTTTGAGAAGATTTTCCTGGGTTAAAAAGTAGTCTTATACACCAGACTATACTGTACACCTGTGAACTTTAAATTCTTACTTACATTATCTCCATTACATTTTTTACTTTAATCATGTAAGAGTGAAAGGTATATGTAGGGATTGGGATGAAAACAAGTAGACCATTGGCCCTTATGTAGAATAGGCCAACGCCATCCTCAACCCAAGCACAAGGATCTAAAGGTGGCTTCCATTTGATTCCATCAATTGTGTTTAGAAGTCTCAGTGTGACTGAAAATCATCATCAGATAGGATGCATAATTGTAATGCAGATTAGGAATGTGCATGAATGTTCTAAACATTCAAAATTTGATCAAATTTGATTGAAGGTGGACATTTGAATTCTGATAGAATCTCTTCACATTCAAATGATTTTTGAATGTTCCAAAACATTCATTCAAATGACTCAAAACATTCAAAAGTTTTGAATCTTTCTATACAAATTTCATACGTATCTGTACACATTTGCGCTTATAATATGGGATGAAAACTTTATAATTCTCTACAAGGGGACTTTTTATACTGGATGCATATGGGATAAAATGGGATGTGTACGAAATGCATACAGATATGTATAATACGTACAAATGTTGTTGACATTTGTATCTTCAAATACAGATGTCAATATTTGTATCTTAAGATTAGACTCTAACATCTAAATAGGGACAGTTGCTCAAAGTTGCATGCAGCTGCAAGGCCGGATTGGGGTGGGGGCTGCGCGGACGCAACAGCACCCATCCCAATCCAGCCTCCAAAGGCCCTCCCCCCCAGCTTCACCCATTGGTGAGCTGTCAAAGAGGGAGAGCGCATGCTCTCCCTCTTTGACAGCTGGGCCCTCCCCACAGCCTCCCCGATTGGCTCCATTGAAGCCAGGATGGGGAGGCAACCAGCCAGCTTCCCCTGGTGTTCCTCCTTGCCAGGGGACCCTGCTGCCTACACCACACCACACCAGTTCGCACACCTTCTGAGGGTGGCTGGCCAATGGGAAGCATGGCACACCGGGCTCCTGCAGGCAGAATTGGCCTGGCCACCACCAGGTAAGCACAACCCGGGGTTGTGTGGTATAGGCAGCGGGGTCCCCTGGCCTGAGAAGCTGCGATTGCAGCTTCTTGGGTGAGGGTGACCCTAGGGAAGCCGGCTGGCAGCCTCCCTATCTTGGCTCCTATGGAGCCAATGGGTGAGGCTGGGGGGAGGGCCCAGCTGTCAAAGAGGGAGAGCATGCGCTCTCCCTCTTTGACAGCTGGGCATGCACCAGGAATCCAGCTCTTCTCCAGCCATTTGTGGAAGTGTTCTGCTTCCGAAACAGTTTGAGGGGAAAAGCCATATTAAAACCTACTTTTTGTAGGTCTTACATTACGGCCGGATTTCGGTGGCAAAGCCAGTTTAAGAAACCAGTCTTGCATGCCAAAATGTGGAAGTGCCGCCGAAAACGGACCCTAATTGGGTCCCAAATGCAGAAGCCAAGTTTTAATCCTTCCCCAATCTGGCTCTAAATGTGTTTTTAGAGCCAGTGCGGAAAGGCCCACGGATGAAACTGGAAAACTGATTTATGCAAAGTCAGTTGCTTACAAATACTGGAATTTTGAAGTTGCTTTGTTCTTTCCTTCTAGAAAAATAAACTTCCATGTCAACCTGTCCATATCTTAAGATATGCTGGGGAAGCAATCCTTGTTGCAACACTACTTTCAGTAGCTAAAGAGGTGGGCACCTGGGATAGACCCTTTTCAGTGGTGGCTCCCAGACTATAGTCTCCTACCTCAAATGTGCCAGACACTTTCACTTTACATGTTCAGGGGAGCAGTGAAAATGCATCTACTTATGTACTTTCAGGCGCCATTATTATTTTAGCGTGTTTTTGTTTGTATTGCTGCAATGTACCCTGATGCCTTCAAATATAAGATGGGATAAAAAGGCAAATAAAATAAAATAAAAAATAATAGTGTTAGATTCAAATGATGTAAATTGAAAATTAATTCAATCCATATTGGAGTCAATTGAAAAGTCAAACCCATGCATCATAAGAAAAAAGAATAATGTTCCATTCATTAAGAAGTTCTTGATTTGCATAATATGTGAATATGTCAATGTAAGGGGTGGAATTGCTAGAATTTAAATAAACATACACCCCACTATGGGGGATGAAAGCAGGAAGAAGACTAATTATGGAAGTCAAGGTCCAAGGATGCATTGGACTCAGGAATCGAACAAAGAAAGAAAGAACTGACACAGTATTTTTTTCTGATGATTTTTCAGGAAAAAGGACTGTCCTGGATATTGTGTGCATAGCAATCAGAAATTTAGTGTGGCATCTATTTAATCTCACAGTAGGTGAAAATTACATGCCTAATGGCTCCTTCCATCAAACATGGTGTGCTATCCCATGAGTACGGAGCTCATTTCCTCTATCAATATAGAACAAAAAATGGATCATTTCAAATTCCTGTGTGTGGATATTTGCTAAGATGTCTGTAAGGTCTTTAGAAAAAATATGTGACATAGATTTTTTACAGTTATATTCTTTAATTGTTCTTCATAAGTAACAGCTTTTTTGGTTTATACATTAACACAAATGGTGACTATGCAATATGAGTCATTTAGCATGAGATATGCAAGCAGAATTTTAAAGAATCAATTAACCTACTTAATGTTAACTCTTTAAATTGAGTTATTTGTGAGTTTTCTGTCTTAAAAACTTCATGAGGACCTTTTTTAAAAAATGCATGAAATTCCGTACCACAAACTTTAAAGCAAGAGCTTGCCAAATTTTAAAGAGTATGGCCATTTTTGTACTGACTTCTGCTGGCATCCTGCACATGCGTGGCCACATTGCAGGCACAACACAGCCACCATCAGGCACGTCTCCATGTGCTGGCACTGCAGCAGCAGGATGCCCTTGACCAATCTACAGGGGTCAGTGGGGCTCACACCCCCAAATGCCACTGCCCCTCTGCCAATTGAGCAAGTGAGGTGGCAGGACCCAGGCTTTTGTGCCAGCGGCGCGGCCCAGTCCACAGAGGACCATTTGCATTTCTGGCCACTGAGGAGTGTCCTTCCTGGATGGAAATGTATATGGTCTCCCTGTACCTGGAGTTTACTGGCCTTAGCGCACAATGCACTACTAAGAGAAGTGAAGAAATGCTGCTGGACATCAAGGTCCACTGGCATGCTACTTACCTAACCTGGAACAGTCAAGGCCTCCTCTTGGATGTGTGTGCCCGTGGGGGGCATTTTCATGATGCAGTTGAGTATGTCACCAAAATGCCTCATTCTTTCATTCTTGGCCTTTAGAATCTTTGGTACCAACTGTGAAGCTGTTGCAGTCTTCAGAGCAAGTGGTGGGTTCTGGTGTGGATGGCCCTGTCTCATGCCAGCAACAACCCATCCCACTCTAGCCTGGGATGAATTGTGTATCCCTGGATGGGGTGACTCATTCTGCCCAGGATTCTGTGGACCTTTCCACATTCGGCCCTGTTCTGGAATATATCCTGGAATAGGGGCCTGCTTTCTGCATGCTAGTGCAGACGATGGCAAGCCCTAGGTGAGGCCTACCAGAGTCTTCATTAGCATGCAGACAACAGACCCCTATCCTGAGATATAGTCCATAATAATGCCAAGTACAGAAAGGTCCAGAGAATAAGTGTAGAAACGGCTTCTGTGAGCCAGTTTGGTCTAGTGGTTAGGGAACTGGAGTCTTATCTGGGAATACCAGGTCTGATTCCACCCTTCCCCATGAAGCCAGCTGGGTGACCTTGGGCTAGTCACAGCTCTCTTCTGAGCTCTCACAGCCCCACCTACCTCACAGGATGTTCTGTTGTGGGGAGAAGAACAGAAGCTTTGTCAGCCGCTTTGAGTCCCCTTAAATGGGTGAGAAAAGTGGGGTAGAAAAGCCAAGTCTTCTTCTTCTTCTTCTTCTTCTTCTTCTTCTTCTTCTTCTTCTTCTTCTTCTTCTTCTTCTGTGGTTAGGATTAAAAGCTTCGTGGCCATAACTGTCCTCCTAAAAGCCATGACAATTTTTAAAGAAACTGTAAAAGAAAACCAATGTATTTTCTTTCTATGACTTTTTCATGCAATCCTTAGTCTCTTTGGGAAGATCAAAATTATGCAAGCAACTCTCACAATTCTTGTCATTTATTTTAACCATGATTGACAGATCTTTCAAAAGTCTGGTTCCTGGTAGATATCAGGATGCAGCCTACTATTTTTCTGAAATCAGATTCCATATATTAAAAGCTGAACCGCCACAGTTCTGACAGGTTCAGAGCAAAATATGGTGCCCTTGATACATTGTTCTCTCCAATCTCAGATTTGTTTCTTTCCAAATCCAGAAGATACCGGACTGACAATAGGATGGAGTGCAATGTGAAAAGCATTATTTAATTTATGGTTATTTAATTTAAGCTCAAGAAAAGAGAAGGAGCTAATCAATGCATTGCTTGCAAAGACAGAAAAAAGAGACAATCAGATCTCCAAGATCAATGCATTTCAAATGGTTAGTATTCTGTTAATGACTAGAAATGTGCCAAACTGGTTTGATTTTAAACGATATGAATCAAAAAGGTTCAAAAAGTTCAAGTTTGGAATGAACACACACACACCTCATTTGAAAACAGAGTTTGAATTTCAGCCAAACAAAGGGAGTGTCAAAGCAAACCTACCAAACACACCCTGTTCTATTCCAGAGCATTTCTGTACTTGCTTGCCCATCCGTTGGATGGGAAAGGTGCCCGATAGACTAACATTTACTAGTCCATGTGCAATCGGTCACTTGCGTGCATCTGGTTACCACTGGATGCTCCCAGGTAAGTTCCCAGTCACGTTAGGTTAAGATTAGTATGCTTGTGGTGCATGATTTCATGTACCACTGTGGCCCCGTCTACATGCAATAAAAAGCCTGTTAAAAAGCTTCTTTTGCCATGGAGCGTCTGCATACAGAGCTTTTCTCCAGGCTTCCAGCACCACAAAGGAGGAAAATCCACAGAAGAAAGACCCCCCCCCTTTCAACAAGACTACCAGCATGCTTTTTGGTAGTCGTGGGTTTTCCTAGCAACATGAAGCATGGAGACACTCCATGGCAAAAGAGGTATTGGGGGGGGGGGGATTGCCAGCCGCGGTATTAGTGGGTGGGGGGTTCCTGCAATTCTTTGCTTTTTATATTTCTTTTTTCCATCTTCTCCCTTGTTTTCTCTTCAAATACACCCGCTGACATCAATAATAACATTCAAGGAAACAGTAGGCGGACATTTCAATTGCAAAAGATACATTGTTGCATCCACAATTGAAAGTGTGAAGGGCAGAAAGATAAGAGCCTGCTGATCATGCGCACGATCACATGAGTGCTACAGCCTGGCAGCTGCCTTTGCCGGCGTGGGAGACGTTTTGGCAGATGCGGCACTAGTGAATACTGATGGTTTTGGGGTTTTTTTGGTTTTTTTGACATGTCGGGGGGTTGTAGCCCTGGTTGCCTAGCTGACTCCCAATACATTAAAGGCTTTGTGGCTGTGGCCGCATAGATCACAGTCCCTCCCCATTCCCGCCGGCACCCTATCAACCAGAGAGGGGTCAGGGAGAGAAAGATGCGGGCAAAGGAAACATGGCTTCCATGGGGACATAAGGTGTGTTTAAAATGCGTGTTTTACTGAGTCCATGGGGATGCTTATTTCAGTATTCAATGCACATTTTTAAAGTTTGCTGCAATTGAGGGACAATAGAGAGACAAAAAAATACCATGGGGATGCCCCCTGCTAGTATGCAATTAGTCAACTTCTGGGCAGACAGGGGGTGTTTATAGGCTTTAAATGCCTCCTGCAAGTGCAGATGCAGCTGCCCTGAGGTTAACTTATGGGACAAAGTTCAGAAATGTCTCCAGTCTGAAGGTGTTTGAAGATGTTCATATTGAACTGAATACCATGCCTATAGAAAGTTGAAATTTGAACCAAACAAAACAGTTTTCATGCTGAACAAGAAAAAAATGTTCATACACATCTCTTATTTTCTTCCATATCTCAGAGAAATGTTTGGGTGCATGTCTTTATATATATATTAGAGCTGTCATGTGCTTTTCTTGAAATTAAAGGAAGTTAGGAATCCACATTTGCTCTTGAAATGCCAAAATCAAATCCTTTAAACAATATAATGTAAATTAGAGACTTGTAGCAGATTTGTCTTGACCATAAACTTTTTTGTGACATTCTCAGTGGTCTGCTGACCCATGCCAGGAGTCCTCATGGACTAAAAACATTAGAGGAGCCCTACTTTATTAGGCCACAGTCTATTTAGTCCTGCATCTTCTCTCTCACAGTGACCCACCAATTGCTTCTGGGCATTTTCAAGCAGAAGACAAAAACAAAACCTTCACCTGAGACGTTTTCGCACGGGGCTGAACGGAACGCGGAAAAGACAGCTGAGGACACGTCATCCGCATTGGCCGCGCGCGGCTTGCGTTCCGACGTGTCCGCAGCTGTCTTTTCCGCGTTCGAAATGTAGAGCACTTCGAAGTGCTCTACACGCGTTCCAACGCGGACGAGCCGCCCGCAGCCGTTCGGGAGAAGAAGCGTTCGCGCTTCTTCTGTCTCCCGAACGGCTGCCGGCGCGCCTCCGACGCCGCGCGGCTTTGACAATCAGCTGTTTGTCAAACAGCTGATTGTCGATCTGCCTCCGCGGCTGTCATCGCGCCCCTTGCCGGCGTTTGCCGGCTAAGCCAGCTTCGGGCGCTTTGAGCATTCGCACCCAGACGCTCCGGAACGCGTTTACACGCGTTCTGGCGCGTCTGTGTGTGAACGGGGAAAGCGCCCGAAGCTGGCTTAAGCTTTCCGCCTGAACGCGTTCCGTTTCAAACGCGATTCAGTGCGGAAATGCCTCTGATCTTGATTCCCTGTAAATGGCCTTGAGAGACATCCTGTCTGTCTCTTCCACCTAGACAGAGTACCTAGGCATCAGTTCTAGTAGCAATTGATGCATATGTTCTCTGTAAATTTATCTAACTCTTTCTTAAAGTGATAAAGGCTGGTAGCTGTCACCACCCTTTCTGGTAGTATACCAATAATCCTTTGAGTTAAAACAAAACAAAACACTTCTTCTTGTTCATCTCTAATTGTCTTTCCAACTTTCCTCACTCAAATGTGCACTTTCCAAAACTCTACAACCTTTTTTTAATATTGAGTGCAAGTGGTCTGGTTTGATCTTGGTTTGATCTTGTATAGGTTTATCTTTTCCCAAAATGTCTCCCATTCCTAATAAATCTAAACCCTTCAGCATCCATGTGGCAAACTATTAAGCTAGGAAGCTATACCCCCTGGGGAATGGCCTATTTGCACGAGATCAGGCATTGTAGTGACTTGGAGCATTTCTGCACTTGCTTTCCCATCCATTGGATGGGAATGGTGCAGAAGAGAACAAACTAACGCTAGCCTAGCCCACTTGTGATCAATTGCTTTCCTGGGATCGGTCATGCATCCAGTCCTCTGCAGGGTGCTGCCATATTGAATTTGGCATCCTGCGTGACTGCGCATGCATCAGCACTGTTGCTATGGTGACGCTGCAACTTTGTGAAAGTGCATTCACATCAAGGGCCCATCTAAGCTGCCTGCGCACTTGGGCAGCAGCTCTGATGGCCCCCATTGCCCTTGAAAGGGTCCAGATGGTCACTGGTGGTTGCATCACGTAAGGATTTGGTTAATATTAGTTTGCGTGTGGTGCATGAGTTCATGCACCACCACTAGTTTATGATTAGGCAACATCTGGGAAGGCAGGGAGGGCTTGTAGGCTGTAAGTGCCTTCTGCAAGTGCAGATGCATCTGCTCAGATGTTGACTAACTGTAAACTATGAGGCCAAGTGAGAATTGCCCTTTGGTGTAAAGAGATCCTGTTATAAGTGGAAGCCACTTCAAAGAAGTCTTCCAATGTTCAAAAGGCTAATCCAGTCCATCCAGCACACAGAGGCCAATGCCATTCGGATGACCTCCTGAATATGGCTCTGAAAAATGGGATATTTTGGGGCATTCCCAGCCTCCAAAGTTGGCTCACGCCAGACCATGGTTATGTGAATGTCCTTTGTCATGTGTTGACAGCAACTTCTATCATTCACTCTGAGCTGATACCGCCCACCATGGTGTGCACCAATGTGCACTATGTGGAAGTTGCCACTATCTACACATAGGTTGGATCTATACACAGTATATACTAAAAAAAGAAAGCCTCAAAAGTGACTTAGAGGTGGTAGGTGCCACATTCTTCCTGTAATCTGCCTTAAAGCCCAGAGAAGGCATCTGTGAAGTCAATTATCTAATGCGTTAATGCAGATTATAGGTTGGATGGAAACATATGCCACCCTTACACTACAACGTATGCTACAACCTCTAATCTGCTTTTGAGGTACTTCTTAAATGCATGTGGATGCAGCAACAGTCTTTCCTCAAGTTCATAGAGTTCATCCATATTGTGGCCATAGTTGTCATCCAGAACAGAAGCTCCAAGAGATGCCCCCAAAGGAGAAGCACAGAAGGGACACTATGCGTAGACTACTCAGCCAGAATCCTAATCCAGGTAAGGTGCACCTACCTTCTTCTGATGGAATTATTTGCCCCTTCTGCCCTGCTGTCCTACAGGAAAGATGAAATCTCAGATGACTGGACCAGAAAGGGGGATTCCTGTGTTCCTTGGCACCTATACAGATGTAGCTGTGGTTATCTTGTGATATCCTAAATGTGGTTTTGAGAATGATGAACAACATAGACCTGGTAAAGACAGCTGTGCAGAAGTTAAAATGATTTTTTAAAAAATCAAGCTTTGTATTTTTTTTTAACTTTCTCTGTAAGAGAATATCCAGGTCTAGGGCAGGATAATCCATTCCTAACAACTTTAAAAGTCTGATGTAGCTT
Source organism: Aspidoscelis tigris stejnegeri (assembly GCA_023333525.1). NCBI lineage: Eukaryota > Metazoa > Chordata > Lepidosauria > Squamata > Teiidae > Aspidoscelis > Aspidoscelis tigris. Next base: position 65,544,969 of record JALMGA010000004.1, read on the forward strand.
TAGTAGTTAATATTCTTTCTTAAACAGTTTTTATTGCTTTCAGAGAGTTCCTTCAAAAAGATGAAGTTGGGGATTTAAAAACCATTTACAGATCCTTCTGCATCCTTTCTTCACTGTTTATTACTGTTCAGTTTTCTTTTTTCATGAGATGGAGGTTTGTGGATTATTCTAGGAAATCTTTGGGGATATATATGTTTAATACACTTTAATATTATATTATCCTATCTGGAAGACAAAAAGGAAAAAGAAAAAGGAAAAAGAAACTTTGCAGAATCATCAAATTGGATCTCCACATAACAAATAAAGCAAATTTCACTGTTTCCAAACACCTAGAGAAGACCACAACAGAATTGCCATTACAGGCAGCAAATTTAGTGAGTGCAAGAAGGATGTGGGAATGTGAACCTAAGTAAAAACTAGACATTATGCAGACATTAGAACCATCTGTCATTGAAAACTGTTTAGACATTACATAGCTGTTTAAGATTGTTCATTAGAGAATCAAACTGGCAGGTGGTAAGCTTTATAAAAATTAAATGTGTGGTATTTACTTTTACTTTTCTTTGAAATTGCCTTGAGCCCTAGGGAGACTGAAAGCTGCATATTCTTTGAAGGTTTGTTTTTACTAGTGGAGTCTAATTTTGCTCTGAGAAGTAAAAGGACTTAAAAAAAAAAGACAGTAGGAACACATTGCCATTAGCATGAGTGGACATACACAAACCCACTTACCACACATATCAGGCATTTTTCACTGACCTGAAGAAATGAAGTTACCTCTTGCAACATTTTCTTTTTCTTTCTTTTTTCTACCCTTTGTGGCCGCATCCCCATTACAAGCTTATTTCGCTTTCCCTAAACCGAAAGAATAGAACCGGGTGCAAACTCGAATTTGCCTGTTCCCATTACTTTTAACTTAATCACGTTTGATCCGGATTCTGAGGATCGTATGTGGCGTACATGACTCAAGGGGGGGACTCAAGTGGCTACTTTTTAAAAGCCGCTTTTCGGGGCTGCCCTGCCCTCTTCCTCCTGGCATGGACACGCCACCCATAAGGGACCCCTTCACGGAGCCTAGCTGGGTGGCTGCTGCTTCCATGGATGGAGGAAAAATGGGAGTGGGCAGCCAGCCAGTGATTCTTTCCCCTCCTCTCCCCATTGCTCAGGGCACACAGCAGCAGCGGCAACTAAAACCCCTTTGGTTTAACCATTCACATAGAACCTCAGCTGCTTCCCTCCCTTCCTTTCCCTTTCTAAAGGTCGGAACTTTTAGAATTGTGCAAAATTGCAACATTGTTAATCAGGTGTGAAGTGGTTCCATCGCTACAGTGTAGCGCTGCTGTTAAAGGTGGATTTTTACATTGAAATCAATGACTTTGGAAGCAAGCTATTGGGAGAGGGAAACCCTAAACATGGATTCTCATGCCTTAAAATGGTAGGGTCCCCACAGTAAAAAATGTAACACGTATCAAGTACGGGATCCAGAGTGAGACCTGTTGAAATGAGGATTAACATTTACAATGCTTTGGGGCGATTTAACACGCGGGAAGCGTGTTAAGCCAAACTGACGTGGAGTCTGCCAGGATTGAAAACGTTTTGAATTCGAAATAAACTTGCTGTGGGGATTTGCCCTGCATGTGCTTATAGTATCTTGATAATTTAATGGGTTATCACTTATGCCAACATTCTCCACTAAAATACTAAAGTTGGCCTGGAAATGATGGTTCACTACTTAGCAGCATAGACCATGCTTTGCATATGGAAGATCACATGGATTCAACCCGATGCTGGGAAAGATGGAGTTGCAATTGCCCTGAAAGACTGTGCTTGAAGTTCGTGGTGGTGGTGGTGGGCTCTTTGATGGAATATAGTTACTGGAGCACATACATCCAGATAATCAGTGGCAGGAAGCATCAATAGTGATCTATGCCTTAACAATAACTAATTTAGATAATTATGTTTCCTACATGGGACAGCCTTTTAAAGTTAGGCCCTTTCTGCACTGTGTCTTATTCCAAATTATATGTAGGAGCAGAGACCTGCCATTCATATACTGGTACAGACTGATACAGAAAGGAATTCAGTTAGTTAATTGATTTATAAAATTTCTATTCTACCCTTTACCCAAAGAACAAGAGGAAGAAAAAGAAGAAGAGTTGGCTTTTCTACCCCACTTTTCTCACCCTTTAAGAGGACTCAAAGTGGCTGACAAAGCTTTCTGAGCAGTCAGACCTGGATATGGACTGAATAATGTCTAAAGTGAAGGTGTGACCATGGCCAAACAGTAACAACCTCTGCAAAGGGTGTGAATATGCAGTGTCTTTTATTAGCTATGTATATAAGGAAAACAGCCTCTGTTTACACACAGTGTTTTTTTAAAAGAACTATGTCTGAAGTGACTTAAAAGTGGCTTAGAGATGGGATGGGTCACATGCCATCCTGGCTTTTTGTCTCTAATGAATGGATCAGAGGCGGAATGAGATGACAAATGACACACACTACAGTTTTTAAGGCATTTTTAAGACTATTTTTTTTTCCTTCATGTTAATGCAGCCTTAGGAGATTTTCTGCACTGGACATTATTCTGGATTATATACCAGAATAGGGAACTGCTGACCACTTGCTAACAGATCCCACCCAGGAAACGGAGAAAGGGCCTTAGTCTCTGCTGTCATGGGGAATGCCATGTGTTTGGCATCTTGAGGGTGGTGGCATGGGTACTTGGAGGTGGCAAGCACCTTCAAAGTTATTTTTCCTGGTCTGTGGGAAGGATGCCTCTGAGGGTGCATGCTGGCCTTTGGAGGCATGCTACATGTTGGGTGTGCCAGTGGCGTCAAGATATTGCACCCTAGGATCGTCACTGGATACAGCCACTGTAAGGATGCGGAAAAGCATCTCTTGACCACCTTCATTTGTATATCATCCTTCATTCTTAGCTCCCAAGGCAATTCACAGTACTCAGTTAAAAAAGAAAGAAAAACTGATAAAAAACAAGCAAACACCCAGAATAAAGCATGCTTAAAATATAATCATGCTACCTTGGCTTGGGTACACTGAGAGGAAGCTAAGTATCAAATGGGAAACATACCAAAGATCTGTTATTTCAACTATGAGAATTGGGCTGATTCCACCCCCCTTTCCCCTTTGAAATCTTTCAGCTATAACATCATTGTTTTGTTAATTAATAGAGGGTGGTTGGAGGGGAAAACAAATTTTTGACAGAATGCTATAACAAAAATAGAAATAAATACATTCTTGTCTAGAGGAGCTTTTGTGGTAGAAAAAGGCAAGATAGGAATGTTGTGGACAGCTTGAAGTCATTGCTTTTTACAGGGGTTTTTTTTTAAGACAGTGAATGTTACCATAAATCAATTTTGTAACTGCTGAGAACTGTATTATTATTTTCTCATTTGCGTATGTTTATAGGATTTTAGGTTCAAGACGTTGCCTCACAGTGCAATACCATGAATTGAGAGGGCTCAGTTCCAAATGAGTATGTCTAAGATGGCAACATAAGAGTGTACTCCTAAGATATGCTATCCTGGGATATGTTCAGCTCCCTAACCACTAGACCAAACTGGCTCACTCAGTGAAGTGCCGGCTAAGTTTTGAATGCTCTGAGTGTCTGCAAGTGCAGACTCCTAAAACTTTCTAGTGCTCTTCCTCTCAGGAACAGGAAGTGAAGTAGAAATTTGTCCTCTGATGGGGCAACGAAATATAGGACCCTTTCAAGGAACATAATCCTAAGCCATTATGCTCATCGTTGGTGAGCCCAAGTAACAGAGTGAGCTGTTATCAATGAAATTGTTTATGAGAAAAATAATGCCCCACTGGTCAATATGGGAGAAAAAGAAAAGAAAAGATCAATTCTTCTGCCTCAAAGATGTTGCTGTTTCAAACAACTGGTGATGTAATAGATCAGTCTAAAACTACACTGGCTTGTGCTATAAAGGCACAGTTGGGTACTCAGATGATTCAAGCTTATGTCAAAATTAAATTGTTTGGCTATTGGTGAAGAATTTTGAAAACAGGTCCAGACAGATTTCCCAAGTTGTGTATGACAGAACAAACAAACATTGGCACATACATCTACTTGGGTTCCCCATTTTAACAATAGTGTATTATAGAGTGTCTTGCCAATTTAAGAGCTGACCATTAGTTGTCAGCCTGCTATAGACATTTTTAAACTAAAAGCATTCTGTATCTGTGCTCAAATAGATATCACAAATGGTAGATATTTGAAATGACATTGATCTGGTGGTGCAAATAGCAAGAATGCTTCCAACACACAGGATATACACAGTCCTGAAGCCTGGGAGAACTGCCCATATCATAGTTAGCACTATGAGTAGTGGGAGGAATTCTAATAGTAATTTCCATCACTCTTTCCCCATGCTGTTTAGATGTACCTTCTGAAAACATTCCTCATTTTGTAGACAACAGGGAAATGGGCATCTTCTGTGGTCATTTCCTGGGCTTTACAAAATGCCCTGTGTGAAAATGCTTAATTGGAGAATGCAATTTCCTTGATTTGATGTTCCCATCACCAAAATCATTGTCTGATGGCTCTTAAAAGCTCACTCATCTAGATGTTGGAACATATTGTAGAGGAACTAAAGGTCATTTCCAGTTTCTGCTTCCTAGAAATCTTTATACCACTGAGGTCATACTTTTGCAAAATAAGAATTCACTAAAGCTGTTTTGTACAACAAAATTCATTAGGAAAAAATCTTTAGCTTGTCTTTACCATATGAAAATGTTAGTAAAGTATGTTTTATTGTTCTGTAATCCTTTGTACCTAGTCCTTTTTTGTACTTGGTCACAACCTAAAACTTGTCCTTTGAAGCAAATTATTATTTGATAACTGAAGCAAATTTAAAGAGTTTATACAAGTGTGCTTCTTTATTAAAGTCACACTAATTTTCATAGGATTGAATAACTGTTCTCTCATACCTTCATTAATGATAGAGATCTTATTCTGCAGAGAGATCTGAGACGTTTTCGCACGGGGCTGAACGGAACGCGAAAAAGACAGCTGCGGACACGTCATCCGCATTGCCCGAGCGCGGCTTGCGCTCCGACGTGTCCGCAGCTGTCTTTTCCGCGTTCGAAATGTAGAGCACTTTAAAGTGCTCTACATGCGTTCCAACGCGGACGAGCCGCCCGCAGGCGTTCGGGAGGAGAAGCGTTCGCGCCTGCTTCTGTCTCCCGAACAGCTGCGGGCTCGCCTCCGACGCCGGCGCGGCTTCGACAATCAGCTGTTTGACAATCAGCTGATTGTCGATCTGCCTCCGCGGCTGTCTCCGCGCCCCTGGCCGGCATTTGCCGGCTAAGACAGCTCCCGGCGCTTTGAGCATTCGCACACAGACGCTCCGGAACGCGTTTACACGCGTTCTGGCGCGTCTGTGTGTGAACGGGGAAAGCGCCCGGAGCTGTCTTAAGCTTTCCGCCTGAACGCGTTCCGTTTGGAACGCGTTGCAGTGCGGAAATGCCTCTGGTTGCCAAAAATACAAATGTTTTCAGTCAATGTGACAAGCTATGGAAATGTCCATGAAGGGAACAACTAAAACAGAAAAGGGAATCTGAAATACTTGCTTATTTTAGATATACATGGAATCATAGATGGGATAAATGTGATACACAGATTGAAGAAGATTCAAATTAAATTTATAGTGGGTGCCATAACCATGGCCTGCAGTAGTGTGTTCTCATCAAGATATAGGCTGTGTCTTTATTTCATGGCCAAGGGCCCATCCTCAAGCAATAAAATGTTTGTTAAAAAGCTTCTTTTGCCTCTGAGTGCCCCCATGCCTGGCTTTTCTCCGAGCATCCAGCGGCACAAAAGGAGGAATATCCATGGGAAAAAGACTGCCCTTTAAAGAAGACTACTAGAGCACTTTTTGGAAGCTGCGGGTTTTCCTGGCAGCATTTATCATGGGGATGCTCCGTGGCAAAAGGGGCGGGTGGATTGCTACAGTCACCACAGCCATAAAACATTCAGAAATCTCCCAGAACTGCAGCAGCTTCCCTTCCTTTCCCTTTCTAAAGGTCAGAACTTTCAAAGAGCCAGAATTGCAGAGAATTGCAACATTGTTATAAGGTGTGAAGTGGGTGGATTGCTACAGTCACCGCTGCTGTACGGGGTGAATTTTCACAGTGAACAGAGGGAAAGGGTTGAAGTGAATGAGTGCACGATCATGTGGTCGATGGCTGCAGCTGCTGTCTTTGCCGGCAAGGGAAGCCATTTCGGCAGCCGGAGGTCTTGTAAATAGCGTAATGAATTGCTTCCACCCGGTTGCCTTTGCAGGTGGTGAGACAGACAGAGAATTTGTGAATATGGATGACTATTTTTCCTTTTGACTTGTCAGGGGTTGTCTCACTGGTTGTGGCCACGCAGATCACAGTCCCTCCCTGTTCCCATCGTCACCCTATCAGCAAGAGAGGGGGTGGGGAGAAAAAGATGCAGGCAAAGAAAACATGCTTCCTTGGGGACGGTAGGTGCATTTAAAATGCATGTTTTACTGAACCTAATGGGGACAGTTATTCTGGAATTGAATGACACTTTTAAAGTCCGCTGGAATCGAGGAACAGTAGAGGAAAACTAGAGAGGCAAATAAGTTGCTTGGGGATGCAGCCCATGATACCTTTAACAGGCTTCCAGAGTAAAAGGTTTCCACTGTCCTCCCCCATCACCAATAAAGTATCTTGTGTCTTGGGGGCTGCCAGAGGTGTCTAAGAGTATGATCAGATACACTTAAAGGCGCTCCCCCTGGGCAAATGGGAGTCTGGGACACTTTACTCCTTACCCTGTGGCTTCTTACCCTGTCATGAAGCCTTGGGAATGGGCACTCCTTTCTCATTTGAGAAATCGTAACACTAAGGGATGTTCTTTTTTTGTTTCTGGTCAGATTGGGCAGGAAGGTATGAGAGCACAGAGGAAGAAAATTTAGCCAATCACAGCCTACAAACAACTGCTAAAGATGAGTGATCAATCAAGGCCACAGCAAGCTTCTCAGGCAAGTGGGCTTTCAATGAGTAGTACCCATCACCAGGAAAGGCATTTCCAGACTTCAAGATGAAGGAAGATAAAGTATGGAAAAGTGAAACAACTTTTGGGGGCAGTCACTTGGTTAACAGTCTGACACACATTTGTGTGCATCTACAGATGAGCTCTGCCTGATCACACCCTGAATGTTAGTGTGCAGGGAGCAATGCTTAGGTCGCTTCTTCACACACTGATGGGATCCTTCAGTGTGGCAAAATGATACATGGACAAATGAAGAGGTAGTGAATAGGCACAAAAGCAATGGTGCAACAAAACCAGGAAGGCTTAGCTGAGTCATGGCAGGACTGTGATGAAGCAGGCACCTCTGCACAGACCTCTCCACTGTGGACTTGTAACCGTGGCCATAGTAAAATGAGTTCTAAACTAGTTCTAGATTTAAAGCAATCACCAGTTTCTGTTATACTTGGAATGACTACATACAAAAGGTTATTTAGTCTATAAACGACCTTTATTAATGTGCACTATACTGCATTGAACTTACTGATGTGAACAGCAATAAATATGTTTTTTGACAGTGAAGAGCACAGTAGTTCCGAGACATGGATGGGTAAGCAACACTCTACTGTCTGTAATTTAGAGAAAGAAATATGCTGCTTGGTGAGTGGAATGGGAGGGTTATAACTCAGCCACAGAGCACGGATTTTACATACAAAATTCAATTCTGGAACTATTCAAGGTCGTCTGGTAGGAGCCCTATGAAATTTTGAAAATTTCAAGATAATTTTGATAGCACTGAAGCAGACAGGGCAATAAGACAGTGGCCTGTGCTTCACTGTGTTCATCTTTCTGTGAGTTTGTGCCAAAAAGAAAGTGGTGCAATTAATTGTTTAGACAAATGACACTTCTCATAGAATCATGGAATTATAGAGTTGGAAGGAACCCCCAGAGTCATCAAGTCCGACCCCCTACTCAGTGCAGGATTTGACTATCTTTCTTAGGTCTGCCAAAGAGATTTTCAAGACTGTCATAATTGAGTTCATCTATCTGTTTACTGCTCATTCTCTTCTTCCTCTCTCCTCTACTTTCCTGAGCATCACCATGTTTCCAGGGAGTTTGGTCTTCTCATTATATGCCTGAAGTATGACAGTTTAAGCTTTGCCATTTGTGTTATTAATGAATATTTAGATTTTATTAGGTTTATAGTCCACTGATTGTTTTTTCTAGCTATCCATGATACCCCGAGGACCCTTCTCCAGTACCAAAGTTCAAAAGTATTTTCATATTTCTAGCCTAACTTTGAAATAGTTCCCTATGCAATAATTTTTTAAAAAAATTATTTATAACAAAAATATTATTTAGTTGTATAGATTCAATACGTCTGTGGCTATTAAAGGTCACAAATTATTTAATCCGTTCAAACAATGAGATACTTTTGTTCTGTGGAAATAATGTTGGAGTAGAATCAGTCACTTGACAGCAGCTTCTCCAGATTTTAATCTAGCCTGGGATCATTTCTGTTTCCAGGCTGTAAGGAATCTACAACCTGTTTTCTTATAGAGGCCATACATTTGGGCACTGGATCAAACCCACCTACATGGCTGGCATTGACATCAAAATGCTCCGTATGCCTCTCCATGAGGACACCCACTGTCCAAATGAACTCAGGAGGCTAGGGTTCGTATTCACAGTGCTCCACTCATTCTTCATTAAAGGTGTGACAGAAGAATGAGTTCCACCTTCTGGCTGCTTCAGTGGCAGCTTTATGCAGTCAGATGTTGTTCCTGCTGCCATCACAGGTTCACTGAAAGCCAACACATGTGGGCGTAGTACTTGGCAGTGAGTCCTGTGTCTCTGCTTCCACACCCAAAGGCAAGGGAGACACAGAGTTAGATATGGAGGAATACCCTCTCAACTATCTACTCCCTTGATTTCTATAGCTTTAGCTGAAAGAACTGGACAAATCTCAAAAGGTGTTTCTTTGGCCATCACCTAAAGGAACCACTCTGGATCTGCACCCAAAGGAACCTCTCTGGGAAATCCCCTGCTCTTCAGTGACTCTGGTGTTATAGTTGTTCACACATTCCTTGTTCTATCTCTCAGTCATAAGTAGTCTATTTAATGATAGAATTCATATGGTTTTCCTACTGTATTCCTTTCAGGTGGCCTGTGTAGCAGAGCTTGTAGAATTACAAGAGATGAATGTGGTCTGACTAAAGCTTTTTCTTTGATTCCTTTCAACTATGTTTTGATGCTGTGGCTCAGAATATGTTCACCAGCAAAATTTTTCTGTTTCTCTTCACAGATATCTGACCAAGAGCAACAATACATATTTCACTTAGGGGTGAGAATTTTCACTGATGCCTTCAGAGTTAGGAGATGTTGGGAAAATGGAGGAAGGAGGAAGTGTTCTCAGAGGTAATGGACTATGCTAAATCTCTTTGGCCAAATGTATATTTCACAATCCTTGGCTGAAGAAGGGTTCTATATTTTACATTTCAGAAGACACATACACTTTTTTGAACAACCTCAGTGCACAAGCTTGGCAATACTGATTTGCAGACTTCTTACCTATGGCAAAATGATAAATAAGCTACTCTCTGTAAATGAACATTGAGGTACATGATAGCTGCACAAGCTACCATTAAATATATAAATGAGAAAGCTCATGCTTTACTACAGGTGCAGTGTCTGCACAACACAATGTCCTCATTGTGTGTTCAGCATTCAACAAGATAGCAGTCCTCTACTCAGATGTCACGCTCTTCCCTTGTTATGTTGCCACAAGTGCCATTATGGCTCTGTAGTGGCAGAGTGCTCTTCATACTACTTCCCTTCGTGCGTGCAGCTGTGGTCCTGCTGCCATTGCTACTTGAGGGGACATAGTAAGCCCCTTAGCAATGTTTGTGTTTTGGGGTGTTTTTGAACTTTGTCTCACTTAGGGATGCCAAGAGCATTTGAAACTAAGCTGGTGCTTTACTAGGCACGGACTGAGTGGGAATCACCATGATTATGGTGGCAAAAGGTGCAATGCACCTGTGTGGAACCCTTACCATGTTAAAGACCTCCTCCCCATATCTCACATGACAATGTGGGAATCTCCTGCTGCCATTTGGTGGGTGGGGAAGGCTTGTTTCCCCCTGTGGCTAAATGAGCTGTGGATTTGAGACCAGAGCCACAATCGCACCTGATCCCATGGGTGTGTGTAAATAGCAAGCCTCCCCCACATCACTATTTGTCAGGTGACTAGTAAGTGGAAAGCAACTCACATTAAAGAGAAGCCATTACTTCTCTTCAGTGTGAAAAGTTGTGAAGGGTGAAAGGTTCCTTGCTTGAAGCACCACCACCCCTCCTGCATGGATTCTGCCAAAGCCAAGTATAAGCATATTGGTATTGCCAATAGCGTTACCTATAGGATGGGAGGCTTATGATTGGTAACAAATAAAAAAGTAGATAATCATGTGATAGTATTTCTTAGAGTAGAGAAGGGCCCAGCTTCTGAGAATGCAGATGTTTGCTTCTGGATGTTTCTGGTAAGTCCCTGGGCAAGGTTAGTAAAGGTGTGGAGCACAATTTCATGCTCCACACCTAGTGAATAATTAGGGAACCTCTGGGCAAGCAGAGGGTGCTTGGAGGCTATAGCAGCCTCCTCCAAATGCAGATACCCTTCTCCAGAAGTTCCCTAATTATTCGCTACTGGCCTAAGTGCAAAAAGCCCCCTGCTGTCTAAAAACTGTCTGATACATACAGTATATTAAATATGATTTTTGCAGTCTTAAGGCTTATTATACTCAAAACTTTCTCTACTCAAAACTTCACAATACATTTTTTTTTGTTGATGTGCCAGCTCTTGCTCTCCTTAAAGTTAAAAGGTTTAATTTCAGTGAAAACATTGTCCCTTGTACTATTTGCCCAATTATTTCTGATGTTGTTAGCTTACATTCAGAAACAATAACACCAAGCTTCTGTTGTGTAAGCACAGTAATGTCATGTAGTTGGTTTATTTTATTTTATTTTTTGTAAGCAGATCACTAATTTATGCCCAACTTGAGGCCTCACAGACTAAAAACCAATAGACAGGACACTGTATTATTCATACCACTACTATGATTGATGGATGGCTTTAAAAAACCATTTGTTTTGACTTTATTTAATTATTCTTTATTTCTAAAAGCAGCAAACTATATTACAAAGTAGAGTGTGCCAGCAGAATAACAATTTGGTCTAATCTCTAGGAAAGTTATAATGCCATGGAAGTGCTCGGTTTCTGAGAGAGATATATGGAGAGCCAGAAGGTCAAAACAATAAAAGGGAGAATCTACTGACTACCGGTTTTAAGGTCTACATTTGTTATTACTAATAGAGAATTCAGGATAAGCATCTGCCTTAAGCCTTAGATGGGTAATAGCAACCGTGTAATGGTAAGTTCAGATACATTCTGCCCTCTGGCAAGTTGGTGATTTACTTTGGGGCCAAAACAGCAAACAGGCCACTTACCTGCTTCAGACGAAACTCTTCTGGTCTTTTGTGAATGCTGAAATACTTAGGGTGATGAAAGACATTGTAAGGAAGGAACAAAAATTTCCAACATACTTTCCATATAATATTTGGTTTTAGAAGAAACTGAGAACTGGGAACCACAAATGGATTTTTAGCAGCATCTTGTTCCATACTCTTTTTTTATTTTTTTTATTTTGGCATAGAAACAGACACAGAACTGGGATGGATGCAGCATCCACATTTTGGAATGCCCTGTCCATCTCAAACTTACCTAGCACTTCTGGGTATGTGAGATTGCCACTATATGAGTAATGGTTGCCTTGTCGTAGCAAGAGACATGCATGCTGGTCACTGCTGGGGTGACAGGGGTGACACAGCATGCAACTACAGCTATGCTGTCCTATCCCATGCACCCTTTGCCCAAAACAGGTGCAAAAGGGCATGTGCCAGAGTATACTAATGCCCCAGACATAGCTAGCATAGTTGTGGAGCACTTCTAAAGTGTTCTATCACTATCCAGCTGTGGGATAGTCTGGCACACACATTTCATTTCTGGAATGAAAACAGCTTTGTGCGATGTGGATGCTGCATGCTGGACTTCCCCTGTGGGCCTAGTGCAAAAAGGTTCCCAGACAACATCTGCACAGTCTACATGCTTAGACTTGTATGGAGGAATCTATACAGTGCAAAAAGGGCACCTGGGAAAAGCTTAAGAGCCCAACGACTACACACCTCCCCACTAGGGATGCATATGAATGGTGTTTTTTTTAAAAAAAAATTGATTCATATTGAATCAAATTCAAGGAAATTTGTATTTGTTCAAATAGACCCCCTTCAAATGTAGTAAGAGTCAAATTCAATATGAATGTCCCATACGAATCCTATACGAATCCCATACAAATGCATGCGAATCCCATATGAATCCTATATGAATCCCATACAAATCCCATATGAATCCCATACGAATCCCATACAAATCCCATACAAAGCTTCATACGAATATATTGAGACATTTGATTTGGAATGTCAATCTTCAAATGTGCCAGCATTCAATTTGAATTCAAATATCTGAATTCAGCAGAATTCGTATGAACGTTGAATGTTACGAATATTTGTGCACATCCCTACTCCTCACCCATTGTCTCTCCAGGACACTTCAGAAGGTCAGCAAGTGCCTTTATAGGCATCTTTAGTGCAGACTGCTTATTTATTTCACTTATTTATTTGAAATATTTATATCCTGATCTTCACTTTATGGTCCCAGGGTGGGTCACAACATTGAATACAAACAATAAAATAAACTTAAAATATAACCCTCCTACCATAACAGGATGAGAAGGAGCTGCCCTCTTCTCTGTCTGTCAGTACTGCATGAGAGATGGTGGTATTTATGATTTGCCTTGCCCACTAAGTGGTGTGCAGAAATTGACAGATTTCTGGTGCCATTCCCTCTGCATCCTTAATGGATCCCTTTTGTTGTTTACCCTGAAGTTACTGTGAGTAGAAAGGGGGTATACAAACAGCACCTTTCTGCTATTGGGGGCGAATTGTCTGCTTCCTTCCCTAGGAAACTTTTTCTTGCCTCTGTACGGAGGCTGCCTAAGTTGGCAAGCATCACTGTATATTTTCATAAATCTATGGGTAGGTCACATTTGGAATACTGTGTTCAATTCTCATCACCACATCTCAGAAAGGATATTATGGGCTTGGAAAACTGCCGAAAAGGGCAACCAGAATGATCAAGTAGCTGAAACATCTCCCTGAACATGTGATGTCTAGGCCTCTCCAGCTTTGGAAGATAGTGTTTAAAAGCAGACCCAAATGAAATACTTAAAATCATTCATGATGTGGAAAAAGTGATTAGAAAAAAAAGAAGATATATATATTATTGATCACACAACACTAGAACCAGGGATCATTCTATGAAACTTGATGGGCAGGAAAGTTAGGACTGACAATGGGAAATATTTTTTTTTCCACTCAGATGGTCACACTAGTGTGTGGAATTTACTACTAAATCAGCGTAGATAGCTTTAAGGAAGGGTTAGCCAAATTGATGGACAGATGCATCAAGGGCTGCTAGAATGAATGCCTAGGTAGTGTGTCCAGACTGGAGAGACTTGCAGGATGCCTCTAAAATCCATTTGCTGGATGTCGAGAGCAGGTGAAAGTTTTGCCTCTGTCTTCTGCTTGAGATGCCCAGAAACAATTGGTGGACTACTGTGTGAGAAAGAATGCTAGAAAAATGGGTTGCAGTCTGATCCAGCAGGGTTTCTCATATGTTCTGACCTCTAACTCGCTTTTTGAACCACCTTTTAAATTTTATGGCTTGCTCTTTCTACAAATAAGAATCAGTTTCTATTCAGTCTCTCACAAAGAACAACATTCTTTCAGGCAAACTCCACCTTATTTAATACACCTTCCCTATCCTAGGAAGATTTTCCCCCCTCCCCTCTCTCTCTCCTTCTGTATGTGAGCTTATTGAGAGAAGCATCTCAAAAATAACGGGTAGAAATGACAGCTGTTTCCAGCTTTATGCCCATGTACTTTCTTCTGAACCAGATTGGAGAGAAGAAAAACAACAACCTCAACACAGATACCAATGAAAGTGACTCACATTGTTATTTTCCATTTCTGAAGAACTGTATGAAGAGGACTGTTTCTTTCATACTCTGCTTGAAGGCAGATGAACACCCTTCCACTGGATTAATTAGAATTCAGATGTAACAAGTCTGGGCTGGGTGGTTTATTCCGTTACTCAGAGTTTTTATTTGCAAATGATAGCTTCACCTATCCAGCCAGGGAAAGCAACAATAAAAATAAAAATAAAGTTAAACAATAATGAAAATAATAATCCCCCTCACTTATTTATAGAGCCCGTGGGCCGAATTTATTATTATAAATGCTGCCAAATGACTGAATGTAGTTTTTAAATAAACACACAACTGCCAAGGCAGCTTGCAGTGTTTGCTTACAACAGGGATCTCTGAACTGCTGAGAAAACTCCAGCTCCCTTTCCCAAGGCCCCTTAACGTGCGCAGAAATATTGGGATTCGAATTAGAGGCTAATCAGGAGCAGAAGACAAAGTGATGTGTTTGAGCCCTGCCTTTTTTGTAGCCAATTACTCCAGGCTCCTGGTGTTCATGTCTCCCATGTACTTGCTTTAATTAGCACTTTATTAGCTTGGCTTCAGAGAGTTGAGCCTAGAGAAAACTTTTCCAAATCTGCCAAATGGTCACAAAGCAGGAGGCGATTAAAGTGCGTCTTAAGCAATAGGCAGTCTTTGAATCTCAGAGTGCTTTTTAAAAGATGTGCTCCCAGTACCTTCCTCCTGAAGGGATGTTGTGCTGTCAGCTACTGCATTTGAAAAAGCAGCCTCACATCATTAGGTTATTTTTCTACCTGCTATTGATTGAGATCTATTATAAGAGGAACAATCTTGACATTCTCCCTGGCCTCTGCCGTAAAATGCAGGCTGAATTTTGTTCACAGAATAAGCCAAGGAAATATAGATATTAAGGAAGTTTGATGGAGGTGATATAGCAATCAAATAATAATTGGAATATCCACCCATAGCACACACAGATTCAGGATTCTTGGTGCTCAAAGCCATAAACAAAACACACAGGCTATGTCTCCAGTGGCCTATTTGCACTTAGGCCTCTGGTATGCATTCAGGACAGCTCTCGTAAAGAGCATATACTGTATACATGCTCACTATTTCAGCAGCATACCAACTTGAACTGCCGCAAGGGCCCCCCAGGGCTTTGTTCATGGCCATTGGAGCCCTTGCAGTAGGCTCTGAAGCTTGCATGACCTTTGGAGAAGCACAGGGGAGGCACAAGGGCTGTTGCAGAACAGGCTGCAGAAGTGTGGACAGCCTTATTCTGGGATAGCTAGACCACTCCAACTGGGAACCATTTCAGTAGGAACAGTTCCAGCTGGAGCAGCCCAGACTTCATAAATGAGAAAGGGCCCCTGGTTTCTGCTTGGTTTTCTTTAATTTAAGAGCTGCAATTCTGATACGTTTTTAATTGCTAAAGTTAAAATGACAGATAATATCACTTGGCAGCAATGTGAATGAACCCCATTTTTCTTTTTAAAATTATCTGTCATCTTATATGGATTTGATCTTATTGATTGGTGTTCCATTCTGAAATGCCTAGCATCCTCAACGATTAGTAACAGATAGATACCAGGTTGATTCAGCAGAATAATCTGTTTTAAAGGGAAAATCTCACTTCCAACCCTATCAATGTTTGGCTTGCAAAAGCTGAACCCAAACAAGACCCTTACCATTTACATTTTCTCTTTTTTGTGTCTGTCAAGTTGTATGAAATCTTTCCACTGCCCTTGGTCACATACCCACCTTAAAATGTCTTCAGCTCACACTTTTTCAAATGAAAAGTCCAAATGGAGGCTGGAAAGTGTGCAATAAAAAAGCAAATAATAATAATAATAATAAAACCTAAAAGGCAGCCCAGAGATGGTTACAAGATAGAGATGGGCACAAACAAAATTTACACATTCATCCTGCTGTTGAAACATAATTAGAAAGTAGAATTTCTGAGTAGAGATGTGCACAAATATTTGTAATATGAGATTTGTATAAATTAATCTGAATTCAGACATTCATACACAAATTGAATGTTAAGACATTCATACATTAACATTCATATGAATACAAATGTTTGAGACATTTGTATGAATAGTTCGGATATTTGTTAAACTGGGGAGATGGGAAAGTGGCTGTGCCAATCACATTTGCAGCAGATCCAGATTGCACTTGACATGGACCAAGAGTGGATTAAAAGTGGGTTCAGGTCAGATTTGATGCTTTCAGAGTGGATATATTATGGGATACATACTGTATATCACATATGTATCCAATACGTATGCATTCGTGAGGATACATATTCGTATCAGATACATATCAGATATTTGTACAAATTCGTACAAATACATTCGTATTGAATAGACTTCTACCACATTTGAAGGGGATGTATTCCAATGAATACAGATTTTCTAACATTCTATTTGTTACAAATGCCAAAAACCCATTCGTGCGCATCCCTACTTCTGAGAAATAGAGTTTCCACATTAAGCAGCATGAAGCACCCAGTGAAGAGTAAATTGTCTGCCTCAAGCAGCTAACCATCTTGTCTGCCATTTCTTCAGATGCCCGTTGGAGCAACCACCTTGACTAATGCCTTGCCCAATATTTCTTCGAACACCCTTGTGTACCAAGCATGGATAGGAAGAATGACCCAGTGATGTGATTGGAAGGAAGGCACTTTCTTGGAGGTGGCCAGTCCCAGAAGTTTTCCACCATGACTGTGAAGACACAACCTATATTGTTCTATTACTTTCATTGCTTCACATTTTTATTCATTCACTAAGGTTTTATTTTCAAGATCTTTGGGGCTTACATCTGGTGTGTGTTCATGTATATGTTTAAGCATGTATGTGCGCACTAGAGAGAAGGAAGTAAATTGTCCACAAATGGTTTTGATTATTTTTATAAGTGAGAAAGTTTAGGATTTTACTTTATTTTAAATCCAGCCAGTTCTGGCCATTCTAGACCATTATTGTGAGGTAGAGAGAGGGACACAGATAATACAGCAACATTCAATCATGTGTCAAACTTTGATAGTCCTGTACAATAGAGAGAGAGAAAATAGCACTGAACTGAAATTGATGGTGAAATTTATAACACAGAGAATGTAATGAATCACTCTGGAATTTAGCCAAAGCAAAACTACTTGGCAAAAAGAACAGCAGATAGCTAACAGATGCTCAGTACTAGGGGAAAGAGACCTATATAAATAACTGTGAAACAGAAAGGATATAGTTGAGCAACTGTGTTTGAGGTACAGAAAAGATTCAGAAATATTAACATATCATTTTAAAATAAGTGTTGAGAGGGATGTATTCTGCTATGTAGAATCTCTTTGAATAGGGTAAAATGCATTATTCCTTTTCTGCATAGCACTAGACTCAAGATTCAAGGCAGAAACTCAGACATTAAGGCCATTAATGGGATGAAAATTGCCTAGTTTTGACATTTCAGAAGTAGTGAAAGTGGGAGGGGGGAATGAGCATGTAATCAGATCTCTTCCTTGTTTAAGCAACAGGAGAAGGTGCTTGTTCACTGAACTCCATCCATTGCTTTACCTGCCTCATTCTATTGTTTCACCATGCATGCAGCCTAACCTCACCATGCCCTAGCCCGCTCTCATCATATTTGTTTCTCTCCATTGCTTACCTATATTCATGGCTGTGCCAGTGTCCTTTCTGGATTGTCCCCATTTTGCACCCCATGGGTGTTTTCCCACTGTCAGTAGAAGTATCCATTAAGTACCCATTAATGGGTACTAAATGGCATTTTTGTACCCATTAATGGGTACCTAATGGGTACTTCTAGTGACAGTGGAAAAACACCCCATCTTTCAAATGGAACAGCTTAGTGGACTTTCTGGAATAGAGAACCACAGTCTTCCCAGCAGGCCAAGAGTAGTTTGAATAAGATTAGCCAAGTTCATCAACTTATGAACACTCTTTGCCATCTGGAAGGACCCACAGTTCTCTATTCCAGAAGGCCTAGTAGCCCAGGGTTCAAGCTAATTGGCCTGATGAAGAATTGCACAGCTGGTTGCAGCAGCCAAACCTGAACTGCCAAGAATCAGGCACAAAAATGTAAGAGGATCATGAATATGATTAGGGGTTGCCATAGAAGCAATTAATGGAAACCTGGAAAGCAACAGGTATGGGGGGGGGGGGTTGAACAAATTAACTATTTGATTAGAAAGCCCCCCCCCCATTGGTATGGAAACTGAAGCCCTCAAACTTTGTGAGATTTCAGTTCAGACTCAGACCACTCAAACTCCCCTAGTTAATGCCATTTTAGTTCTAAAAAGAGCTGGTTTGGTAAAATACTGGTTTTTAAAGGCTTATTTAAACTGGGGCGTTTTTGCGCTTGGCTTCCTGCCCACTGGACAGGAAAAGTGCATGAAAGACTAATGTGTATTAGCATTTGCACTTGAGAATGCTAGTACATGTTAGACTAAGCCCCATGGGCCCAGAGACTTACCTATGTCCAGGTGTGTTTCTGATTGCCGGCAGGGTGCCACCATCTTGTTTCCAGAGTTTGGTACAACAGTGCATGCACTGCCACTATGGTGACAATGATGCTCTGTGCACATGCAGTTGTGTTTGGGGTCATCTGAGCTGGCCGAAATTGTGTGAATGGTTGCAGTGCTGGACATTTCAGGTAAGGAATGGGTCAGGAAAGGTTAGGCTTGGGATATGTGTGGTGCATGATTTTGTGCACCACCACTAGTAGATGATAGTAGGGATGTGCACAGATATTTGAAAACTCAAAACTCCAATTAGAATCTGACAAATTTCGACATTTGAATTTGAAATGGATTTTTGAAAATCTGAATTCACGCATTCAATCAAATTCAGGATATTTGATGAAAACAGGGTGCGTACAGGATGGAAACGCAATGCACACAAATTCAAAAATCAGATATGAATGTTCCCAGCATTTGTATTTTTGAATTTGAAATTTTTTTTTGAAAGTACGGATCCAGATAATCCAGATTAGAACTGGATTTTCAAAAATATGGATTTTTAACATTAGAATTAAATCAAATATTTGAATATTTGAATCAACTTGAATTCAAGTGCAAAATATGCGTTCGTGCACACCCCTATGTGATAGGGTAGGGTAACATCTGGTAAGGCAGTAGGCATTTCTGGGTTGTAAACACCTCCTGCAAATGCAGGTGCACTTTTCCAGATGTTACCCTATCATGTACTACAGTGCAACTTGGCCTCAGGTCTAGTATGCTGATGCCAAAAGAGACATCCTCAATCTATCATGCATCTGGGTAGTGAACACTTAACCACCTGTAACTGATGAATCCCCTTCCAAGACAAAACAGTGATAATCAGTGCTTCCATCCCCTTCTAAGATGCCCGCTGGGGGGTATTCACCTCTATTCACCTGGAGGATGTGGTAGCTCTTCAACATTACTGGTACTCATCTTGGTCACCTTGGCCTGTTGCAAACAGTAGGAGGAAGGATAAAGAAAGTGTTGAAATCTTTCTACTTTTACTCTCCCCCCCCTCAACAATTCACTGAAAAAGAAATAGGATAAAGTGTGACTTTTTGGTTTTCTTCCATTTTTCCACAGAGGCCTTACCTTTGTACCTCTGTGTATTTGTCCCCATGATCTACTTCACAGATCCTAATTCAGCAAAGGTTTGCAGTCCACATACTTAGGACCAATTCACCTTTACCTCTATGGCATGTAATCTATAGCAAAATCTTTGGAAATACTGGATTGTTTGGACTTAAAATATTGGTATTCCAAGATGTGATCTATTGCTGTACTTGAAAAGCAATTACAAAATATTACAGGGGGAGAATAAGATGACAGTGTATTTACTGCCTGATATTTATTTTGTGCATATGTGGATTAATATAAAGTTTAGATGCTTATTATTTTTTTTACTAATGTTCGATATGATAAATATGTAAGGATATATTTACATAAACCCGTGTTACTAAAGCAGTATATTTTCCCCTAAGAATATTAATAAAATATTAAAAAGGGAAAAAAACATCTGTGGCATAGGAGATAAATACATGCAGAGGCAAACAAGCATTTCAACCACATTTTTTCTCATGCTTTTTTATGATCCAAATCTATATAAAATTTGTTGAGATGTCTTACTGCAAAATCTGATTTAAACAGACACTTATGTTCATGAAATCTGGAGGATGAGGATGGAGAAGAATAATTATTTCAACTTCAGGGTGTTTTCTCTCTCTCTTTTAACTACCCTGAAACCACAGAGCCTTCCTATAGCTGGATTCTTCTAATGCATACACAGAATACTGTGCTTCAAGGTTTTTCACAGCACTGGCTATAAATACTTTCTTAAGAGTAAATCTCAAGTGAGTTCAGTGGGTAAACATACATGGCTGGCAGTGAACTTCTCTTGCTGCCAGGCTTACATATAAAGGTCCATACCATGGTGAGGTGATATAGTTATTTGTATAAGCAATTTCTGTGTCACAATTTCCAGATAAAATTGTTGATTTATTGCATTCCTCCCACATTCTCTTGTATCAGCTGAGATTGGTTCATAATATGTTATTATTACATTTTACCTAGGTAGCAGCTCTGCGAGGCAAGATTTTCTCATAGGGATGATTTGAGTCATATTATCATAGTTAATGTCTAAAATCCACAGTTAGGCACTACCTTTGTAGTTTATAATCCTTACTGCGTAGTAGTGTAGTTGGTGTCCAGCTCACTTGACATAAAATGTGGGGCTGTTATCCAGGTCTTTGGAAATGGTTTCTTTAAAAAATGCATTGTTTGAATTTACATTGGATTGTACTGAAGCCTGTATTTTTTATCACAGTTTTGAAATAATCTGGTATAAGTAGTATAAGTAGCTTGATCAAATGTCCTACATTGGCGTCTCATTGTCTCATTTGCTCAATTAATTTGAGCAATAACACAGACTAGATGGGGTACTTGATGAGCATTCATATGCAGCCTTGGGATCATGAGATGGAGAAAACAGTGACTCTCTGATTGGAAGTTTGAGTTTGAACTCTCTGAACTATTTTTTGATGTGCAATAGATCATACTTCAGAGAAATCAAAGGGAGGCTTCTACCATCACGTAGACCTATACCCACAAATTACTACTGGTGAAAGATGCTTTGTCAACAGCTTTTTTTTTTTAATTCCCAGCTACCAAAGTGCTTAGTTAGTTTATGCTGACATTATGCTGCTGGGAGCTGAGGGCTGGATGGCAAAGGGCTCAGCAGGTCTTCTCTCAGGTCACCATATCAATGAATGAGTGATAAAAGGTGCACAAACAATAATGTACAAATGACAGATTTGTACGGCAATATGAAAATCTGGGTGGGTGTCTGAAAGTCTGAAGGGTATTTTCACCTTCAGGTACAGGGTGGAATAGAAATACAAATAATAAAACAAACAAATACATTTTATAGCAAAATTGCTGCAGATTGCAAAACACTACAGAAATTGAGTGGCTTAGCAGAGGTTGCCATCCTCTGCTAGAGAACTCTGCAAAGAACAGAGGTCTAGTGTGAGCTACAATGCAAAAATGCAAGCAGTTCACAAAGCATTCTAGTGAGTATAATGAGCCCATGAGTGGACAGCATGCGTACTGTGGACTGTATACCACACTCAGTGCCACTTTACTAGGCATCTGGAATAGGCACAATAAATGCTCTGCTTCTGAGCACTGGCAATTTCAAAGTCTGGGAACCGTCATTCCTGGTCTCCAAAGCTGTGTATGTGAACAGCCCTAAGAGCAGGTCAGAATGTGCCAGACATCCCACAGAGTGAGGATGTGGCCACAGTTTCCAGAAAATATTGCAGACTTTGGGCATCTTAGAAAGAGGATAGGCAAGTCAGTTTCTACAGGTGCTCTAATGCTTGTTCTATAATTTAAGCCCTGATCAGACCTATCTGTTTATCAAATGCTGGAAGCATTCTGCATTGACAGAGAAACAACATTTGGTTATCATACTGTGCTGTTTGCATAACAGTCACTTAGGGTGGCTCCAACCATCACTGCAAAAATTAGCAGTAAAGTACTTTCAGAGGGAAAATGGTTTGTCCTGAGCTATAGATGATAGTCTACAGTTCAGGCATCATAGCAGTGAGGATTCTCGTGTTCACATTCTTGTGTTCCCTGCAGGCTCAGCTCTAATAGGTTTGCAAGTTCTTGGGTGGCAGTGAGTTCTTGAGAGTTCCCATACTATTTACCAAAACAAGAGGAAAATTTGGAGTAAATTTGGTAAAAGTCCTTTAAGCTGCTATTTTTAAAATGTGGAATTTCAGGCTATAGTGCGCCGCTACACCAGAGCCACATTGTTAAACCTGTCTGGCAAGTCAAATTCTGCTGTGCATTAAATATACATATTTAACTATGTCTGGACACCCCTCTAGTTTGGGAGCAAGGACCCAACTCCCCTTCTGAGGTTGCCTCATCTGGATCCTTAGAGCTTTCTATACCAAGCATTTGACGATATAAACAAGAACGTGGAGTTTGAGCACAACTATTTTATTCACATGGTGGTGAGGTTGAGCCTGCAGCTTTGGGGCCTTTTTGTACTGTTTCATTGTGATCTGAACCAGTGAGGTTTTCTCCAGACACACCTCCTGCTGCACCAGGATACCGTAGCGGCTTCTGGTCCGCCAGACTGGAGGATCGGAAACCGCGAAGGGATGCCATAGCAGCTTATCGGTCTGCCAGATGTGGGGATCAGATGCTTCAGTGTCCCTTCACCATGACTTCCCATCAGCCAGACAGGAAGGTCCATCACCCGCAGTAGCAGTGGATCATTCTACAGTAAGTACCCAGTAAAAAGATTTACTTCACTAAATCCTTTGCCACTGCTGCAGGCTTGAAAAAGCTATGCCCGGGTGGCAAAACAACCAAACATGTCTGGAGGCACCCTGCATCTCAACCAGCAAGGCCTGCTGGTTCAGATCACAGACGTTTTCGCACGGGGCTGAACGGTACGCGTGGGAGACAGCTGCGGACACGGCATACGCATTGCCCGAGCGGGGCTTGCGCTCCGACGTGTCCGGAGCTGTCTTCGGCACGTTCGAAATGTAGAGCACTTTAAAGTGCTCTACATGCATTCGAACGCGGACGAGCCGCCCGCAGGCGTTCGGGAGGAGAAGCATTCGCGCCTGCTTCTCCCTCCCTAACAGCTGCGGGCTTGCCTCCGACACCGGCGCAGGTTTGGCAATCAGCTGTTTGACAATCAGCTGATTGCCGATCTGCCTCCGCGGCTGTCTCCACGCCCCTGGCCGGCCTTTGCCGGCCAAGACAGCTCCCGGCGCTTTCACCTTTCGCACACAGACGCGCCGGTACGCGTTCCGGCGCGTCTGTGTGTGAACGCTGAAAGCGCCGGGAGCTGTCTTAAGCTTTCCGCCTGAACGCGTTCCGTTTGGAACGCGTTGCAGTGCGGAAAAGTCTCACGACAAGGCATAGTCTGGAAAAGTGCCATCTGAATGCTGCTGCTGATCCTGTACTGGTTCCTGCACTTTGTGCACAAAACCTGCACAAAGGTTTTGTGCTTTGGTTACCCAGTAGTCTAGGGCATGGAGGCGTGCCTTCTACGTGCCTCCATGTTCTGGAGGAAGCCAAACTGGTACCCTGGCAGTCCTCAATGTCAAGGAATGATTTCAACCCAGACCAGAGCCTCCCTGATCTGGATTATGCTCTATCCAGTGAGGAAGAGAAGCCTTTAGTGCCTTTGGTGACAAGGAATACCAGCAAGTGCAGAAAGATCCTTAGATTTCTTCGCCATAATAATGCTTGGAATTGGAGCTGGGCTCTATAGACTAAAGACCCATTTAATTATACCACCTCTAGCAACCTCATCCTTGACCCCAGGAGTCAGTAAGAATATGATGGTTTGTTCAGCCCTGTAGTAGTTTTATTGCCTGAGTCATTTTAAAGTAAAAGCAATTTCCTTGTTCTTCACAACAGATTTCAGATATTCCACTACCAATTTCAAATTCAGATTTCTAAGTATTGCTTATGCATTTTGTGAGGGGTTTATTTGCTGATCTGTGATTCCTTTTTTTAAAAAAATCACAGGTTGCTGTGTGTTTGAAGGGTTTTATTAAGTGAGAAACTGTTGTTGTTTCTCAGAAGCTACAGTTCTGTGTTCATTGTGTAATTAGGGGGCTAGGCTGGATGTGTGTTTACGTGATTAATCTTGATTTTTAAGTGTAAATTGCACACAAAGAGCTGTTCACAGGCTTAAAAATAACACAATTTTCTTTTCTTTTTAAAAGCCAGATTACCTTCCTAAGAAAATGATTCCAAAGAGAGGGGGTACTGTTATATTGATTTCCTTGAAGTAACACCAATTATCTGTCTGAAGAAACTTTTTAGAGGCAGTGAGAACAAATGAATCACTGAGTTGCCTAAGCTTCCGTATTTAGACTGCTCCTTGCTAAGCTTGTCTGATCTCATAAGATGAGGGTTTGGTCTAGTTGGCATTTGGATGGGACAATATCAAGAAGATTAAGTACTACGGGCATGACTGGAAAAAAAATCATGGAAGAAGCAGGTGAAAAACATCTGTTAATTTTGTGAAGAATACAACATGGATGGGGTTCAACAACTACCCTCAGGAATGTCTTTAAGTTAACTTGACCAAAAACGGAATCTAAAAGTACTGTCCAACCACTATACTCATGCATTCCGTGACAGGCAGAATAAAGTGCTTAATTCTATACCAGCATGTGTGTTTTGATATTTAAGGGTAAAGCAACCACTTCCTCAGAATACTGGCAATCTTGCCAATGTTTTCAAGCATGTAAACTTCCCCATATCATGTTGAAATTTGGCTGCCTGCTTTTGGCAACTGCTGACACAGCATCTCTGTATAAATAAACAGAATATCTATGTAAACATGCAGCAGATCTCAGGGAACTAGCTTCTGTGACAAATGAAAGGGAGGACCAACACATTTATGCCCTTTGTGTCATTCAAGGCAGCCTCAGGACCCTCCTTTTTAGCAGCTTGCACCTTGATCTGTTCTATCAAAGCTCAGCAACTGTGGTGCTCATATGGTTGTGTATAACATTTTAGAATCCATTTTCTGTTGAAGCATTAAGCTGATTGGTTTGTATTTCTGTTGGGCTGTGCGCTATCCAGTTTTTCATTTACCCAATGTCTTTTTGCTGTGATTAACAGATTTGCTTTTTTTTCTCCTTCTACCTCTTTTTTTCTGTTCAGTTTTCATAAACTGAGTGGTGCTCACATCAAAGTGAAGAGCTGGGATCTTTTTGATGGTTCAGCTTCACATGTTATTTCTGAACTCCTTAACCCTGCTGTTTCCACTCCTGCTCTTCAAATTATTTCCCATCTTTCGGTACTAGTGAATACTTTTTACATGCTGTTTGCAGGCGACCATTAACTAAGCCCAGCAGAGAGTCCAAACCTTGAGAAATCTTTCAAAGTAAGAGAGTTAACATGTGGCAAAGGAAAAAAGCATGATGGGAAGAAGAGATTCAAGGAGATGAAGACACAGCTAAAGTAGTTAGGAAAGTAATCTAAAAATTACTTTACAAAAGTAATTCAAGAAAAGATAACATTGTTTTGAAGACAGAAGAAAAGACAACCAAGAAAGGAAGGAAGGAAAAACTTTCCCCCTACGTCATGTGGATATGTCTTAAATTTCTGGAAGATCATACTCCAAAATTCTATGGACCCTTCCCCTTGGCACCGGTTAATTTGCACAGTGCTGGCCTTGATCAAATAATTTGGCTCATGATGGGCCTGACTGCTGGGTGCTTGGCTAAGTTCTCAGGACTGGTAGTTGTGATCTGGTTAGTTATCTAGAAGCAAAATACACTGGGTGTCTAGACGGTGGTATACCAAACTACCCACTCATGTGTCATCTTCACTTGAGTGGCTGATCCAGTATAGCAACCTAAACACGTGTGGAATGCTTACAAATGATTCTCAGAGGTTCTACTTCCAGAGATTCTACTGAACCTTATCTGTTTCCAAATCAGCTCCAAGATATACAGAAGATCTGTGGGAGCTGCAGTAACAAGGTAAAACAGGTAAATGCTTAGAATAGGACAGGCTGTAACACAGAACACATTTAAAGATCTATACTTTGGCAGTATAACCAGCCCAAAAATGTGGGTTTGTTTTTGCTTATATTGCATCCCACTGCCAGAAGCCGCCACACAGTGACCAGGTAAGGACCAGATCGCGAGCGCGCAACCCTGGGCAGGGTGGGGGGTGGCAGCTGCAGCTTCCCTCTCACTCAAGAAGGCTCCATTGTGGCTTCTCAGGTGAAGGGGAACCCAGGGAAGCTGGTTGCCAGCCTCGCCATGCCAGCTGCAAAGGAGCCAATAGCGGAGGTTGGTGGGCAGGGCCAGCTGTCAAACAGGGAGAGCATGCACTCTCCCTCTTCGACAGCTGGGCATATGCCGGCTCTTTCCCCTGCCGTTGCAGAAGCATTTGCTTTCAAAATGGTTTCAGGGGAAAAGCAGATGTAAGACCTAATTTTTCAAGTCTTACATCTGGATAGGATTTCGGCGGCAAAACCAGTTTAAGAAACTGGTTTTGTGCACCGATGTGCAGACGTGGCGTCCTCAACTTAACTTATAAGGCCCTAAATGACTTGAGCCTCAATTATCTAAAGGAATACCTTCTTCCATATCAACCTGACCATGTTTTAAGATCTGTATGGGAGGATCTCCTGGTTGTACCACCACCCTCTGCAGCAAAGGGTGTGTCCACCCACCCACCAACAAATAAATAAAATTTCTCAAATCTTATTTGGAGGTCCATTATTTTTATTTAGTTTGACTGTAAATTATTTTCAGATATATACTTAGACTAAAAACAAAGCACCCTTTTCCTCTGAGAAAATGAAATGGATCAGACCTTGAAATGTGGATTTCCATGCCCTCATCATAGTTCTGAAATCTGTATTAATTTGGTAGATCACTGGGGCTGTCCTAGTCTTCATCCTCCTCACCTTTCTTTGTCAGTGCATTCACTGAACGCACAGTTTCGAAAAACATTCATTTTTTTAAAAAAGACATAACCAATAGGTGGCAGCACTTGATCCAGATTTTTCAATGGCGTTCCATTGTTAACAGGCAAGTTAATTGATTCTGAGAAGTGTTTCACCACAAAGCATTATCCAGAGTATTAGTCATTCAAATATATCATTTAAAGCACAAACATAGTATGGATCGTTTGACTGGCTCAATTAGAGGATCACAAAGTGGCACCATTTCACTGTTTTATATCAATCATTTCCAAAGATCTGCTAGATATTATATCATCCATGAAAAAGGCCATATCCCCATGACAACTCTTCATTCCAGCATTCTTGGATATATGTAAATGTTGATATGTCTATGTATATCTATATATTTATATATCAAAGCTGAAAATCTTTTGAAATTCTGACTAGTTCAATATGCTCTGAATATAAACCCTGGACTATTTCTCTCTAAAAAATACACATCCCATGCTGCATACTTATTGGTTGCATCCAGAGGAGAGCTGAAATCCATCAAAATCTCAAACAGGAGGTGACTGTGAGCTGCTGATGAGGTGGCAAGGATGGAAAACAAATGCCACACACCTTGAGGTGGCTCCCAGCCTTCAGAACATTCACTACAATGGAACATCCCTCTCATAGCAGTAAGGTTTCAGCACAGTCCATCATTGTAAATGAATGGTAATGGCATCCAAAGTTCATCATTTTATTCCTTTGCAAAAGCAACCTGGGTGGAAATTGGCTCATAAGACTTTCCTTCTCTCACCTTTGAAGAAAAACAAATCAGCAACTAGAGTTTCTTCAGGAGTTCTTTAGCCAAGAGTTCTTTATCAGGTGTCTTGTGGGTTTGTTGAGGGAAGGAAAATGAGTTCACCCAGGCCCCTAGATTCCCAGACACAGTTACATAAAATACTGCATTGAAAAGAATGCCCTTTTCTTAGCTAATGTCCCCTGAAATTCCTCAATATATGGTATAACCAGGAGTACTTTCTCCCAAAAACTTAAGTGATGGGTTGTTAAGTGGGAGAAGGAGCTCCTTCAGTTAGGGGTCTGAGCTGTTTAAGGCTTTATATGTCAACATTAGAACTATGAACTGGTTTCATACACCCACAGGGAGTCAGTGCAAATCTTTAAGAACAGATTATGACTGGAAATGACTATCAGTATCCTGACTGCTATGTTTTACATCAGTTATATTCTCCAAACCTTCTTGAAGTATAGAGCATATTAAAATAATTCTTTGAGCAGAATGGCTGTGTGATATCTGTCAGAAAATTACTTAAGTTGTATAATTGTGAGGAGATAGCAATAGCTTCTTATAGGAAGGGACCAGCCACCCTCGTGACGGCGGCTGGCTAATGCCAGCTGCGGCGCATGCAGGCGCAGTGGAAGCCGGACTTCCCCATGCCAGAGGCTGACGTGCCGCGACCAGGTAAGCACCCGAGCGCAAGTGTGTGGCCCCGGGTGGGGTGGTGGTAGCTGCAGCTTCCCTCTCGCTTGAGAAGGGCCGATCCTCCCTTCTCAGGCGAAGGGGAAGCCAGGGAAGCTGGCTGCTGGCTGCACCATGGCAGCTCCCGAAGGAGCCAATGGCGAAGGCTGGTGGGCAGCCCCAGCTGTCAAACAGAGAGCATGTGCTCTCCATATTTGACAGCTGGGCAGGGCCTCTGGAGGCCAGATTGGGATGGGTGCTGTTGAGTCCGCAAACAGCACCCTTTCCAATCTGGCCCTGCGGCCACTGTCCTGCACGTGTGCAGAGGCACGGGGCCTCTGAGAATCTGACCTTATTTGGGTCAGATTCTTTTTTAAAACATTCCACCAGAAAACGGATCTTATAGATCCGTTTGGGCGGCACATGCAGAAAGGCCCCAAAACTGGAACATTCACGATGATAGTCTAACAGTAAGTCAATCTCTCAGTGGGCCACTATTCAACCCATACGAAGGAAATACCAAGTGGAGAGTGTGGCTTGCAACACTTTTAGGAACTGAGATGGACAAGAGACAGCCCATGTTTGTTATGGAAACCCTGAAGTCATGAACTGGTCCCCAACATAACTGTGTCTGAACTGCCACATTGGGGGGAAAAAAACTCCACCAGCTCACTAAGAGAGACTGGCAGACACTAGCAGCATCCCTAGTGGTTTTCTTCAGTCCAACACCAAGAAGAGACTTTCAATTTCCGCTGTGTTTGGGATTAGGCCTCTGCTGAGAACAATGGAGACCAAGTCAGCCCATTGACTCATGGTTAAATAATGGATGATTTATTCTGGATAGCCCTGGTATTCACTGACACCACCACCATTTGTCTCTCTTTGTCCAAATACCGTTCCACATCCGAACAGAAATACTCTCCTACATGCACCCAAACCAAGTGATTCAAAGTCAACAGAACCCAGCTGACAGTTACCTGATGGCATATGGATCAGTAAAAGACCTGAAGACATCCCATGTAATTATTTAAGAATTTTTGCTGAAATGTAGTGTAATGTTGTCTGGAATGTAATAACGATGTTGAAGAGTTATAATTTTTCACTTATCTTCATTTATTCTAAAAATGTGCTTCTTGTTGCAGAACAGTATACTCTCTGTAGAGCACAGTTAATGTTCTTTATTCTAGAACTCTGGAACATAACGTAACTCCAAAGAATAATCACCACAGCTCTGCTGCATCCCTTATTTTTGACGTTTTTATCTAACAGATGCAATATTAAGACACAGAGTACTGTCTGAGGAATCTTTAGTTCTTGTACCTGTTATCTTGTATCTAAGTTATGTTGACCAGAAGGTGGAGAAGGCTATTTCATTTGTAAGACGTGAACAATAAATGGGGCCTTAAGGAGAAGTTTGGAAGAGAGCTGTAACTTGTATTAGAGACGAGGAACTGCAAGACTTCATCCACTTGATATAAAGTTGCACCAAGCCATGTATGTTTCATATGGTTATAAAAACAGTCAATAATATGTAAACAAGCATACTGTTAGAAAGCTGCAGATACAGCATAGATCTTTATACAGCCTTCTATGTGGAGAAAACATTCCTCCATACATAACATCTAATGAAAAACATTCTATCTATGTGCCTGGTGCCTTAACTATCTATATAGCATTCTTAGTTCCATTTTTGTTTGTATATTTTAGTATTGAAAAGATTCCCGGGTGAGTCAAAATAGTAAAAAGACAAAATCTGTCAAAGATCATATACCATACTTACATTAAACCACTCCTCTTTTACTCTCTATCTCTCTGGTTATAAAATAAAACTGAGAAATCTAAATATCAATGGCTTGGGGTCACTAGCAGAGCTGTTTGGTGCTACATAATAGTAGTTTTAGTTTCACTAAATAACATAAGCTATCATCAAGAGCTTCAGCACAGGGCTGTTAGTCCATGACAAAAGTCCATGAAGAACATCAAGTCCAGGAACCATGAGAGGCTGTGCTTCCCAGGAAATGGCCTGCCACTTGGGACCAAATGTTGGAGTGGCTCCTGGCTCAAAAATCATGCCAGCTGCTCCAGGGGAGATCCCTTTAAAATGGTCACTCTAGCATTCCCAGTGGTGGACTGGACTACCTGTTGGACAGCTGGACAGGTCCAGCTGGCATATAGAGTATGGCACAATTTCATTGAAGTCTTGGAAATGGCCCTCACAATGGGCCATTATGGATACCCAGGGACAAACAGATCTGGCCATCAACTATGGAAGCAAGAAACTGGCTGCCATGATCATTCTAGCCTATATCATTCCAAGTGAAAGAACACATCAGTACATTGACCGACACGTATTGGCACTATATAATGATTATATATTGGCATTATATAATGATTGGTGAATGGCATAGAAATTGTCCACAACTGCATTTTTGTTGTTCCTTGTTTCTAGTTGTTTCAGGATATATTTGCGTGTTCTGAAATTAAGATGCTACTGCTGTAGTATTGTCCTTCACGTGGATAAGCACTCTTATTTTACTTGGCTCTTGCTTGTAAGAAAACATAATAGAGGCACTGCTAACAACAGTGAGAACGAAATATTGAGGGAGCTGGGGAAAAGAAATATATTTTGATATGAAAAACACTCAATTATTCTGTTTTATTTCACTGCATTCAAAATTAGTTTAGTTCTACAGAGATGTTTCACATAATGTTCACAGTTTTCAGAACAGAATTATATTTTAAATCAGTGTAAAATTGATAAAAAGAAATGATCGAAAGAAGAAAGATGTCCTAATTTCCCATTTATCTATACTGCCAAGATGACCTAGCTGCCACAAACACGTTGGATGCCTTTTACTTTGTGACAGTAATGCTCTGGCATATACATACACAGCTAAAAATGGCCTAGAGGGAATAAGGGACCATTGCAAAACAATGAACTTTGACCTTAGACTCCAGGGAGAAACTAATTAACTATGCAAAGTAAACCTTGCACTTAGAGTTGACCCTCTTTTTTGCAAGTGTGCTGGCTATAGATGGTTTTCCATAAATATAGTGTGCAATAAGATACAGAGGTGTGATATTATAAGTAAGTTATAAGGAAAGGTTTTATTTTTAGCACCTTCTATTTGGTTTCCTGAAGTAAAGGAAAGGGAATTCAAATATTAATGAAATGCGCATCCTGCAATGGTTCAGCAGAATATGTTGTTAACCAGAACTGATCTAAGTGAGCTACAGTATTTTTATTTGGAAATAGTGTCTTCCATTCCTGTCTAAAATTATTTTAATATGGGAGGAGACCCCATTGTAAATAAGTATTCCCTTCTCATTCCATGAACAGATATGTATCTGATACATTTCCCCAGCTTAATGAATGTCCAAACTATTCATACGAATGTCCAGAAACATTCATATTTGTTCAAATGTTAGCATACAGATATCGTAACATTTGATTCGAGTTTGAATGTCTGAATTTGACCGAATTTGGTCAAATTTCAAATGTTACAAATGTTTGTGCACATCTCTATGTGGAACCATTTTCATCCAGAACTGGAGTTGTAGTTCATGACTGGGCATCATTTTCATGGTAGTGGTTACTATTGCTGTACCGACTTCATCTTCCATCTCCTCAATCAAGACGGAAAATTATATATTTATTTACAAAAGCACCACAGACCTTGGATAAAGGGTAGGCAAGCACAGCAACTGACCACAATACAACACTCTAGGAACAGAACAGGCTGCAGTGACAACTTGTGGATTACATTTTATAAATATGTTTTTATTATCACAATTGCTCCCACCAAGGATAAGTACTTCCAAGTCTATGTTGTAAATAAAACACCATTTTGAAAGTTACTTCATACTTTGGGAAGTGAAGATATAATTTTCATGGTTTGCCCAGGGCTATGAGTGATGAACCATGACAGACTTCCTTCTGTCTTTTTTAGTTTATAGGAAAGAAAAGGTCAAAAAAGTAGTGATTGAATGACAATGCCATCAGTACAGTTCTAGCTGGCTGCCAGCATTATATTGTGACATTACCAATTATTAGAATTCATTTTTATTTCCCTACCATATTCTGAAGCAACCATGTTGAAAGTGTGACTACCAGGACAAATACAGCATTGTGCTCATAGACAAATTGTAGTGAAAGTCAAATCTCACTTTCCTGAACATAAGCAGTACTAAGCACAGTGCCTGATGTAATTGAACAAAGGTTTCATCTAGCTAACACTTACATATTTCACATTATTTGGGTAATCCAGAGCAAGTGCTGTCAGGATGAAGCTTTACTCCGAGTAGACCTCATTAGCACTGGCCTATAAGTACAATAACATTTGTAGGCTAGTTGTAACCTGGCAGCCCAGGACACCACTGGAATGGTCCTGCCCGCCTTCCACGTGCCCCTTACAGGTTGGGACATGTTTCAGTGGCATCCCAGGCTCTTTCCATGGTCTCCAGAGTCCTATATGGGCCTCCTGGGGCCCAGAAAGGGCACTTTTGGTTCTAGGGAAGGCCTATTCTGGGTTCTGGAAGGCCTAATTTGGGCCCCAGAGTCCATGGAAAGTGGTCCAGGGTGCCACTCAAGCAGTCCCACGTGCCTCACATGTGCCCCCTTACCAGTTGGGAGAAGTGCCAGTGGCACCTTGGGCCTCTTTCTGGGCTCTCTGGAGACAAGTACAGGCTTTCTGGAGCCCAGAAAAGGCACTTTTGGTCTTTGCATGCAGACCTGCAAGTGTCTTAGAAGGAGACACAGCAGTAGTGGCAGCGGCAGCGAGGAGGACAGGTAAAGGGGGTGGGAATGGAAGGGTAGGGGTAGATTGCATTCATTTCATTCATGAATATTCATTAGAATACTTGTGCAGGGATACAAAGCCCCCTACATTTGTGGGGGTGGGATTCGGACAAACCCAAATTTTCCCACATTCAATTTGTACCAAATCAAATGTGAAAAATGACTTCATGTACACCCCTACCTCTATTTCATCTCCACCTCATAAAGTTTCAGCTCTTGCCCTGTATTTTGCACTGCAAGCTATCCTTGGAGGTTCTATCATTCAGTCTCCTGCTTAGCAACCTAGGCTTTTTCTGCACTGGGCTTTATACTGGATTATATTCTGGCATAGGCACCTGCCAGCCGCATGCTAATGCAGACTGCAGCAGGCCTCAGGCAGAGCCTGCTATACTTTGCACCAGCATGCTGATGCCAGCCTTATCAAGAGTAGTTTACATGAATCACTACCAAGCAGCCTATCTGGATGGTGCATATCAACTGAAATCTTTACACTAGGTAAGGCATCATGTGGTGATCATGCCCATTAGACATCCACCTATCTACTTTCTCAGATTCATGTATTACTGAAAGCTCACACCAGGATAAAATCCTTGGTACAAGAAAAAGGTTTTTCATCACGTAATATTTTGGGCCCTTCCAAATTTCTTTCCTTCTCAGATCTATGTTCTCCTTGCCAAAGGTAACAAACACAACCTCACAGAAACTGCCAAACACTCTCATCTAGACATAGGAGATCCAAGATGGCTTGGCCATTAGTTCTCATTCTAAGCTTCCCCTTCCCTCTTCACTTTTATATACTTTCTTCACGTAGCCTTCTTTCTGCCATTTCTTGAGTTTTGTGCACTTACAGCAGAAAGAATGAGAAGAAAATTACTTTCCATCAAGTAGCAAAGGAAAAAAATAGTTTCCCATAATCTTAACTAGCCATATATATCTTTTACTTTTATGGAAGGGACTCTTATATCAGCAGATGTTAATATGTTTTGTCCTAGCAGTTCATCTGAAACCTTCAGGGCATGTTATGAACAGTGTCCTCCTTGGTAGAGTCGGAAGTTTAACAGGATCAAGGACAACAGGGTGCCTCACACATAAATAAAGATATGAAGCTTACCACAGGGAGAATGGAACATCCCAACCTTCTCCTGATCCTCCAGAGCATCAGGGAGGGCTCTTTCGATCATGTGGATGTATCACCTTCCCTGATAGGTCTTCATGTTCATTCAAACACTAAAAAAAAAAAAAAAAAAGTGCAGGGAAGGGAAACTCTACAGCCAATGCTCCACAGCCACTTAGCAGCCTTGGGCTTTATTTTGCAGGGACTGCAGAGCTGCCCCACAGTCCCTGCAAAGTATTCCTCCTGTCTGGATGCAGCCTAAGAATTTGGAGCTCACGCTGGGCCTTTATTGATAGCAGTGGACCTTAAGGTCTTTCTGCATGGGCCCTTAATCCAGAGTAAAGCCCCAGGTGGTAAGGTTCTGGTCCTGATAGATCTGCTCATGAATGTGGATCTATGAGATCCCTCCCACTGGTCCACTGTGTCTGCTTTAAATGGAGCATTATCCTGATCAGGGAGGCCTTGGTCAGGATTACTGGTATGCCCATTTAATTGGGTCTACCAGTGAACCAGTGGAGCACATCCAGAACTTGGAAGGCATTCAGAAGGCAAACCTTCCAGGTTTGGGAATACTGGGGGATGCATTTCACTAGTGCTCCATAGCGCACTGCCAAAATGCATCCCTGGGGTAGGAAATTTTATTTCTTCCCCTATGAGGCATGGGAATCTGGGCGTGAAACTCCTGCAGACTTTGAACCATAGTGTGGGATGGTCTGGACTGGCACTATCCCACGGACAACACTGATCTTGCCCATGCTACCCTGTGGCAAGACCCAGTGATTTCAAATACAATCAGGCAAGAGCAGAAACAGCCCTTGTGACCTCTGAAATACGTATAAACAAATAAGGGCTGGAACATTTAAACAGTAAAGACGTCTGAGTACTAATCCCACCTCAAGAAGTCTGGAGGGGTGCCGAAATGTCACACACACACAAACCCAAACTGGCTTAAGGGGTACTGGTGCTGGCTGATTTTTTTCAGTTTCCATGCCACCTCACCTCAGTGTTTCACCAAGGACTTAAGCCAGTTTCAGGCAGGCTGCTATTTCAATCCTATGGCCAGGGGCTGATTGAGGGTCGCCTTCATAGTTATGTGTAGACATGGCCTAAGATTCACTTTATTATTTAGTGCCTATTGTTCTGCATGTTGTATAATTCATGGAAAACCAATTTTTTACCTTCTTTCTCACTTTCCCACAGTGCTGCCTTCAAGCAGTTTCTAGTGCATTGCAGCTGATAAATCATTTATTTATACACTCAACTTATTTATTGGAAAAAAATGTGAAGTGCACTAGACCTACAGCTTGTCATTATTTCTGATTCTGAAATGTTGGCAAGTATGCAAGCATATCATAACTGTGCAAAGTCTTCTGTCTTTAAGTCCCCCAAATTATCCTGAGAATTGTTAATTTGGTGAGAAGCTGAGCATTTTCTGGTAGTGGTCCACTACTGCATTTTCCAGGACTTGCTGGAAATATGGAATGATCTGACCAGTTTAAAAGGAAAAATTAAAAAGTCTTGGAGCCTGCACATTCTGCACAGTAATACTAGATTCTGCCTTTAACCTGTCCTATGATCAAATTTAGGAATATATTTTCACTTTAAGGTTTGGTGAATATGAATTGAACCAATTTTCTTATTTGATCTTCCACACTACATTTAGCCAACAAATTTGCAAAGAATTATCAGAGGCTCAGGTTGAAGCATCTTTCCCTGATTACTCTCAGTTTGCAAGCTAGTGTAAATTAAATGGCAACAATTAATATAGAAATGTTCTCTGTATCACCTTAATGTTAGAAAATATATTCATCGTGGTTGTGAAAACTTCAGAAGCATATTTTGTGTTGAGGATATTATCTGAGGATAATTATTCTAGGATAGTTATATCAAGGCTTGTTATATGATGTGGTATTGACATGTGGCACAAACAGGCAGGCAACAAGACAAAATACTTTTCAAGACAGTTGCTCTGGTAAAAGTAAAAGATTCATTAAAACCTAGCAAAAGCTTAAAACCAGGAAAAGTGGCAGCGACTAGTCAAGATTTAGCTGGCAACCACTAATAATGGAAAAGAACAGAGGAAAACAAGCAAACAACAAACAGAAAGGCTTGACTTCAAAAAATAAATAAATAGATAAGTAGACCCTGCTAATATATATATTAAATGTCTGGGAAAGGCTCTCTCTCTCATTCTGTCTCTCTAAGGTAAACCCTGACACTAAGGACAACAGTGCCACACATGCTCATTGCTGCAGCAAGGTGATCCTGGTGACTGCTCTTAACAATGCTTAGGGAAGCACTGGGACTTCTAGATGCATCAGGTGTCACAGTTAGGGGTGAGCACAAATGTGGTTTTTTTTGCATTCAAATTCAAGTCGAATCAAATGTCAAAATGTTCGATTTGAATGTTTAAAATCCGAATGCAACAAAAACCATTTCGAATCCAATGCATTTGAATTTATTCGTTCAAATGTTAGATATGAATTTGAAGATACGAACGTTGACAACGTTCGTAAGTGTTATATGTATCTCTATGAATTTCGTACGCATTCCATTTTATCTCGTATGCATCCTGTTTTTGTTTCATATTATAAGCACAAATGTGTACAGATATGTATGATAATCATACAGATATGTATGTAATACATATCTTTACATTCAAATGGTTTGAATCATTTGAACGAATGTTTCAGAATATTCAAAATTCATTTGAATGTCTGAATTTGAATGTGAAGACATTCTATTCAAATTCAAATGTCCACATTCGAACGAATTCGATTGAATTTTGAATGTTTAGAACATTCATGCACATCCCTAATCATAATGTGCATCC
Organism: Aspidoscelis tigris stejnegeri; assembly: GCA_023333525.1. Classification (NCBI taxonomy): domain Eukaryota; kingdom Metazoa; phylum Chordata; class Lepidosauria; order Squamata; family Teiidae; genus Aspidoscelis; species Aspidoscelis tigris. The sequence continues at coordinate 65,582,265 of JALMGA010000004.1, forward strand.
CAGTACATCCCAGAACTTCACCATCCTGCATGTCTAAATCAAGTGCAAAAAGGCCCTACCTTGTGGTCAAAATGAAGCAGCTCTCACTATTTTTTTTGGGATACTAAACAGAATACAATAAGACTGTTAGAAACAAAAACAGGATTTGTTTCTCCCACCTCTATCCTTTTGTCATTGCTGATCCCAAGGACACCAGCAATTCCCTTTCTGCTCTGCTGGATAACCATGCCTTATTCCAGAATATCCATAATATATTGGAATAAGTAAGTGACATCTAGATGCAGCCCAGTGGTTAGAAACAGCCATACACTATGACGAGAGGGTGTGTAGGGGGAATGAAAATAGGCAATATGGGGTTCTGCACTACAGTGTGTAGGGCCTTTCCTCTCCATTATTCCATACGGGTGGCAGGGAAAAGGATATTCTTTAATGGCAGGCTGGCAGGCTTTATATGTAGGATGTTTACTGGATCTTTGATTATCAAAAAGGTTAGAGTGAATCCTTCAGTACTTGGTGCGTTAGATTTCATGGAGGCCTTTACCTCCTTCGAACTTTACTTACAGGATAGTATTGGCATGGAAGCTGCAGTTCTTAACCAGATGGATAAGAATGATGCTCTGAATGGCTCTGGTGATAGCAGTTTCAGTTTGAGGTTATATGTTACCTTGTTCTTGTGTGCCATTAAGTTGTGGGTGACTTCTGCTTGGCTACATGGGCACTTCTATGCAGCTTTTTTGAGCAGAGATAAAGAAGTTGTCTGCCATTGTCTGCTTCCAGGAAGAGACTGGGAATTGAACCAACAGCCCTCTGCTTTCCAGGCAGTTTCCTCTACCACTGACCTACAGTTATTCTCAAATGATATCGACCACTCCACAATTTTTCATAAGGATCAGAAGCCTTAGGAGACACCCAGGCTTCAATGAACTTTGCTGGAAGCTTGGATTCTCTATGGAATATTCCTGAAGAGTGGATATCCTGACAGTTGCTGTTATTTCTTCTCCTCTGGATGCTGTTCTATTGCTATCTTCTTACCCAGTCTTTGTTCAAAATCATACCTGACAGGATGCTGTCACTTTTTAAATATCTCTCTTGGTAGTTCTCTTCCCCTTTCAGGTTGTTTCCACTTTACTGCACAAGCAGTAGGTGAACTGCACCTGTCTTTCTCCATCTGGCCATAGCTGTTAACACTGCCTAGCTTATGCAGGGTGGGTTTATTGGCACCAAAAACATGTGTACATCTGGATGGAGTTTCAAACAGAGTTTTCTCTACAGTGTGTGGGTCTAGATAAACACATACGGTTTTGCAGTGTGAAATTCTTGGACATGTGTTCAGAAAACCAAATTCAAACTATCTTGCAGAAAAAAAGGTGGGGAAAGGACGTGGGATGATATATGTTCTATTTAAGGTAAGGGACAATGGAAGTTTCCAAGAAGCCAAATAATGAGAAAACTGACAGCTTGAATACTAGGAAGCATTCACACTCTCTTTGCTAATTGCTGCCATCATAACCGTAGTCTTTTAAGTCACTTGTCAGTGCTTATGTGGCATTTTATAGTTAAGGGATTTCTAGGCTTTACATGACAGATGCCATCATTAATATGCAACTGCATATGTTGCAAGTCCACAAGATTTTGTGTAAAATTCTCCATCCCTCCCATCTCAATTCCTACCTTTCATTTTTCTATACTTCCCCAGACAGTCTAAAAGTTTTCTGTCTGTCTGTCTGTCTCTCTCTCTCTCTCTAGTTGTCCTCCCAGCTCCAGAAGCCCAATTTTCACTTGTGATGCTATAATGATGAAGATGTTAGATTAGCCAGTGAGTGAAAATAAACTTTGAGTATGGCTTTGCAGGATTGTGGTGGGTGGGGAGAGGTGGTACCATGAATTGGGACTCCCAGGTCAATGAACTCTTCCCTTGTGATTTTCCTGCAGACATGGTTGGGGATCCTGCCCTCTTTGCTTTTGGATCAATGCAACAAACACTACTTCTGCTAAAAATGAACCCCTGGCTTGGCCTATATTAGGATGGTGTCTGCAATTCCGTGAAATGACTGTGGTTCAGTCTTCAAGCAGCCTCAAGCTCAAAGAAAGACTCAGGTCTACATACTAGTTTACTGTGAGCTTGCACTTGGATGGTCTATTCTGGGACAATCCCAGCACTACCCCACACCATTCTGAAGCCTGTGTGAACTTTACTGCAAGGGCTCTGACCACCAAGAATTAAAGAGTTTCTGGCCTTCTGTACATCTCATTGTCCTGTTCTAGCAGTGTGCTAGCAGTGTGCTAGCAGTGAGTCTAGCCTCTTATTAAACTACTTTAAAGTTAAGTGTGGAAAGGCCCAGAGTTTTCAGTGCATTTCTATAGTAGGCTGTTCAGATCTCCTTAGTCTCACTTGTCTGCTGAGGGATTTTCCAGCAAATAATTGGGGTGCCTCCCCTACCACCACACCTTTGAAACTCTAATTAAGTCTGGGTGCTCACCTTTTGAAGATCTTCCCTTCTTAGCACTCCATCCCACAGCCTCCACAAGGACAAAGGGAACATCTTTGTTACCAGAAGTGCTTTGGGTGCACATTTATGAATTTGGCCTTATAAATTGCATAATCAGAATAAAGGAAAGGCAGACCGTGGAACATGGAGAAGCTGGAATATGGCAAGGCTGTCTCCGTATTATTTTTCTGAAAAGACAAGCCTGAGATTTAAAAGGACATGTTTTTTTTTCTCTTGAGTTAAAGGCTGCCTGTATGCAAAACACAAAGTCTGAGTAATCTTGATTAGATCATGGAAGAGAACTTACACCAGGAAATCCCTTTTCTCTCTTTTTGGGGTATCAGATTTTCAAATAATAAACGAAACATAGAAACTGGGACAGAGATTGTTTGCCTAACCTTAATAAAATGATGAAGAATAAAATGGATTAGGTTTTTGAAAATATCTGGGTAAATTAAGATATATAAGAATTTGGAATTACTAGCTAAGTTGGGGAAAGTTTTTTTTTTTTTTAAGTTACCAGTACTGGAATGCCAAGATTTTAGATTTTACATGACTCACTACTGGACCTTAACTAAGGATAGATAAGAGAAGTACTTGTGTTTACATGCCCTGATTGAATCAAGTTGAAGAAATCAAGCTAAAGTAAACCAGGAGAAGTGTTAATTTTAAATTTTAATTAAAAGTACACAAGGCACAGTAGCTTTTGCAATCATACAAACACACATGGTTTTATAATTATCAATAAGGGTTACGTTTTTCCTTTTAAAGTCTGAAAGGAGAAGCAGAGGTGTTTTTTGGAAGTTATTTAACCTTATTTTCTTAAATAAGATGGTTTTGTTTTTATTTGTCATTCTTTTCTTTGGGGTTTCATTGTGGGCACAGAGAAAGATTAACTCAGGGTTTGCTTACTAGAACAATGGGATTATCAAGGTGTGATTTCTTTCAGAGTGGCTAGAACAAAAACCAACAATTAACTAAGAGGAAATAGTCTTCTCTTTATTTTTAAACTTAAGACTAGGAAATAAAATATTTGGTTTGGGATATTATATATCTTTCTGTGTTAAACAATATTGTCTTGTTTTACCTTTTTATTTGTTTCATTAGGAAGTGTAAAGAAATCTAGGTTAACTTGTAATATGTATGGTCATGTCCACAGTGGGTTTGGGTTTTTTTTCCATAGGAATACATTGGTTTTGGTTAAACATATTTTTCAAACAGGATTTATTCCGATGTCACACATTCTGTGTTAAATTTTATATAAAAATAGGCTCAGGAAAGAGGTAAAAAGTTAAGTTAGGTTAGGGGTTTGGTTACATTAGGTAGGGAAATTTTTATTTTGCCATGCCATGAGGCTTGGGGTTTTTTTCTCCCCACCCTTCTCTCTGTTTGAGAGGAACTAGGCATGGATTTTTTTTTCTGTGAAAAAGCAGTTTGAATTTCCCACTTACAGTCTGATTTGGGTGAAGCTGGAAGAACCTGCTTATTTTAAGGTTACTCTTTGTGAAGAACCTTGAATTTTTTTAAAAGTCATTTTTGTTCCTGAGAGGGATATGGTTTTGCTGAGATCCTACATCTGTGCAGTTTTTTTTTCCTTTGGATTATTGGAAGATTTGAAGGAGTCCTAAAGAGGACATCTTAAAAATATATTGTTGGTGAGACAGAAGGTTCCTTTATATATTCCATATATATATTCCATTCACTCCTCCCTAGTTTTCCTTAAAAGTTTTTTGGGGGGATTGTGTATGGAATTTTTCTAGTATTAGAAAATGATGCAGTTCATGAGAACTACCAGTGTACCAGGACATGGAAGTGTGCAGTCTACTGGTTGACCCATTTGGATGGCGCATCAAAGTATGCCGCCAAATTGGGTTACCCTGGGGTTAAGCCTAGAAGCTTTCATTTTTACCCCTTCACCAGTCTTGTAGACTAGAACCTGTACAGGTCCAGACCAGTGCTGTCTTCCTAGATGCTACTGTTCTAGTCCATGTCATGCCATGATGCTAATCTTGGCACAATAGTGCAAAAATACCCTGAGACTCACACTTGTTCCTGGTAAGGTTCGATCTGCCTGCTGGTGAGATGCATCCACATCTGCCCACCACTGCAGCTTGCTAGGAGTTGCCACAGTCTTTTCAGAAGCAATCCAGCTGTCTATATCCTGACTAGGAGCAGCTGGATTGCTCCTGGATGGCAGCCTCCACACTCTCTTCTGGATGTGGCACAACTGCAGCTTTACAGTTTCTTGCAGCATCCAGTTTGCCACAGCAAGGTCCAAGCATGTGTGTCAGATGTTGCCCGGATGTTGACTTGCCCTGGCCTGGGACATTCACACTTTGAAAGGTGCTGGCCCACTCTGGGGCTTTTCCAGCATTCAGTGTGTGAAAGGCTGCCACCACACCAGGTCTTCACCAGTCTGATACGGTGCTGTTATAATACACTAGATTGGTAAGTGTGAACAGGTCCTCCAAACCTGCTTTAGTTTATCAGTCTTTTAATGTTGCTGCTTCAGCCATAATGAGAATGGTGTATTATAAGCCATTTAAAATATTTTATGAAAGGATGCAACATAAATCTGGACAAAAATTATATAAAATAAGAATACAACTGAACAAAGCCAACTCAGACACTCTCAGATGTTTTTGCTCATGGGAATGAAATCTAGGCCAATCTGTTTTCTTTCTGAACAACTTTAAACAAATTCTCCCCCCAACGTGACTCTATATATTCCATAGCTCATGCTGATTTTCAACTTCTGACTTTGTCAAAGCTTAAAACCTTTCCTGAACTTTATTATACTGTATGGTGTTTTTCTTTAGGGAGTTTGAGTCTTTCAAATCTTAGCTATATTAGATGAAAATAGATAATGCTTTTATGAGAATCTATTGGCAACAGAAAATGGTTATCTGTTTGTTCCTTCCTCTTGTACATCTTATTGAGAGCTACTGGTTGGGGAGTCACTTTTCTAAAATAAAAGAAAGAAAGAAAAAAGTATGTTTTGATAATGTACCGAAGCCTAGCAACAACAAATAAATTCCACCAACAATATTGTTCACTTTCCCGTCTGTCAGTGGTTCTGTCATAGAGTTTCTTTGTTGATTCTATGAAATTAGGCTCAAGGAAAATATTTCAATAGAATATTCTGGGAAGGATGGGAATCATCTGGATTATCCAGAACTAATTTTGTGAAACTAGAAGTCATGAGTTCTTGAAAAAGTCATTCTGGCAACTACCATACTGCCTTCTGTTGTTGTGTGCCACGCAGGCTAATCTTGGCCCAGATTGACTGGACACCACAGGCATCTTTTTCAACCGCACTTTTTCAGGAAGCAGCACTGGTAGTGAATCCCCCCCAGAAATGACACTTCCGGAAATGAAAGTTCCTGGCCTTCATAGCCTCGGAGCTGTATCTAAGGGCTCTTCTGAAGCATCAGCTCGATGTGGAGTGGGATTGGCTGACCAAAAGTGAATGGCTTTATCCTGCTAGTGTGATCTGTCCCAATGTGAGGTGGTTTGCTTTTTCTGGGACAGAGCATCCCACCCTGTTCTGGAACAAGGCAGGGGTAGTGTGGAAAGGGCATAATTTGCCACTTGGTTGACAAATTCTCCAATATTAAGGGGTTCTCCTGGAGCTCTTCACAAATCTTTTTTCAGTTGTCACTAACTTGAAAAATTTGGTCTTCTCAGCAAACTTTGCTGTCTCACTGCTAAACTCCTACTTCCAATACTTTATAAATAAATTTAAAAGTACAGGTCTCAATACTGAAGATTGGAGGACCCCACTTTTTACTTCCCTCCCTTTGGAGAGTTGCTCATTTATTACTTCTGCCTGATTCTAGTCAAGGACAGAAAATGCCCTCTCATTTCATGACAGTCAGGTTTCCTTCATGAGATTTTGATGAGTGAGTTTGGGCAATTTTACACCTTTGCTTCCCTGGGTAGACTTCTCAAGGAAGCAAAGATGGGAGATAATTCTAGCATCCGCATATTGGGATGCCGGATCTATCCCTAACCTCACCAGCACTTCCTTGAGTGCTGACCAAGTTCAAATTACTGCCATTATGTTGATGATCGTAGAACTGCAGCAACAGCAAACCATCTGCATGGCGTTGTTGCTATGATGATGGGATAACACAGCACTAACTGCACTTGTGGTTAGCATAGATGTAGAACAGTTAAAACTGCTCTACATCTACACGCTCCAGGGGAATTTCTGCATGTGAGGAGCTGTGTCTGGGGAAGAAGCAGTCCCACATGGTGTAGATAGACCACACGGGAGTTTCCCCAGAGTTCTTCAACAAGGTAGGTACAGAAAGGTTCTTTGTCAAAAGCCTTCTCAAAGTGCAGATAGACAACATCAACTGGATTACCTTTACCAACATGATTACTGATACTTCCAAAGAATTCTAACAAGTTAGTAAGACATGATTTACCTTTTCAGAAACCTTTGCTGATTTTTCTTTGAGCAATGCTTGCTCTGTAACCTGAACACTGATTTTTTCTGGAAGTGATCCATGAAAGCCTGTCCCTGGGAAACTTAGCCTCCAAGTGGATTGGGCAACCACACAGATGAACCATTCACACAGTGTAGAAACTGCCCAGGGGCAGCTTGTATTCTGAATTCACATAAGGACAGCAGGCCTTGTTCAGGAATATAATCCAAATGAGGCCCAGTGCAGAAGGGGCCACAGAATCTGCTTGAGCCTTCAATGACACAACTGGACCATAAGGACTCAAACTTTGTTCCTGGGCAAAATTTCACTTTATTTGTTTTCCCTAGGCCTGATGAGAAAGAGAGCTAAAGCTATATATCATTTACATATCGTAACACCTCAGGGCAAATCTTTGAAAATACTCCCCCAGCAGTTTCACACAACTGTTAAATCACATGAGGAAAATAATAAAACCACACAAACCCCCATTGCTTAATTGCTCGCTGGCTTCGCCTTTGCTTCTTCTTTTTTAAATAGTGTGTGCACATTCACGCATGCAAGTTCTCTCTTGCTGCAGCCATAAAATAATGAATAGCCGTGTCTGATCCATGCCTAACATTCTTTTTTGGTTCTCTTTTCCTTTCATTATAGAATACAAAATTCTTCACTTTTTTTTAGTCACCAGTGAGGGACATGCAACTGAAGAAATCCTTTTCTTAATGTCCCTGTCTTTCTTCACTGTGAACAGATGCTAGACTTATTTTTCACTCAGAAGGGAGTTGATATGCCTTGATTTGGCACAGAACAGCTGATCAGCCTCTGCCTGAGGGATCTGGCATTGCATGTCTGAATAAGGGATGTAGCTGTGACTGCCATGAGCACCACTAAAAGGAGAGTTTTTAGCCAATCTTCTGAATGCCTTACATCGAGCCTGAGGTTTCATTGGGTCATCCCAACATGTTGCTTATTTTACCTGAGTGTAGAAATAAATAAAAAAAGATCTACTTCTCCAAAAACGCATCAGCCTGGCAGTTTCCCTTTTTCACACATAATCTAAAGGAAAAATACATAAACATAGAAATGGTCTCTCTGGCTCTGTTCACACCTAAGCTTTGATCTGGTTTCAGCCCACTTTCAGAGTGAAACAACACATCAATAAAGTAATTAATCATTTTCTTTCCATGTTATCTAACCAAAATGTGAATTTTCTGACTTAGATAAATCCAAAAGAAAACAGCTTGGCTGCATCCCCAAGCAACTTATTTACCTCTCTAGTTTCCCACTACCATCATTCTATTCCAACGGACTTTAAAAGTGCTGTTCAATTCCGGAATAAGCGTCTGCATGAGGCTCAGCAAAACGTGCATTTAAAACGCACCTAAAGTCCCCATGGAAGCATGTTTTCTTTACCCGCTTTTTTTTCTCCCTGCCCCCTCTCTTGTTGATAGGGTGCTGGTGGGAACGGGGAGGGGCTGCGCTCTGCGCAGCCACAATTAGGAAGAAACCCCCAACAAGTCCAAAGGAAAAATAGCCATCGGTTCTCTGTTCGTCTCCCAGATCTCTGCCCCCCGAAATGACTTCTCGTGCCGGCAAAAGCAGAGACTGCAACCATCGGCCACATGATTGTTCGCTCATTCACTCTGAGCACTTTCCCTCTAATCACTGTCAAAATCCAATCCAGCCACATCACACCTGATAACAATGTTGCAATTCTCTGCAATTCTGGCTCTTTGAAAGTTCTGACCTTTAGAAAGGGAAAGGAAGGGAAGCTGCTGCAGTTCTGGAAAATGTCTGAATGTTTTATGGCTGTGTGTGCAGGCGGCAATCCCCGCCCCTTTTGCCACAGAGCGTCCCCATGGTAAATGCTGCCAGGAAAACCCGCGGCTTCCAAAAAGTGCGCTGGTAGTCTTCTTTAAAGTGCACTTTTTTCCCTGTGGATTTTCCTCCTTTTGTGGCACTGAAAGCTTGGAGAAATGCCGGGCATGGGGGCGGTCAGAGGCAAAAGAAGCTTTTTAGCAGGCTTTTTATTGCTTGGGATCGCAGCCTTTGTGTCACTTTGCTGATGTGTTCTTCCATTCTGGAAGTGGACCAAAACTGAATTAAAATTGGAGTGCGGGTGCAGCCTCTCTCTCTCTTGGGTTTTTTATATATTTTTTCATTTTATCTAGTTCTATTATTCAGTATAGCTAATTAATCTCTGAAGACACTTCATGTATCTGTTTTCTCTTTGTCACATTAGATAATATTTAAATTCATAATTGCTGAATGCTTTCTATAACTAGTTTTAGTATTTTCCATCCATTTGCTGTAATTTACCATGTAATGCTGAAATCTGTCCTACTTTCTCCCCCACCCAGTCTTTTTTAATTAAAGGGTGTCTTGGCCTGGTCTGTGTTCTATCTTGTGAAAATCATGTGTACTAGGAAGGAGTTTGGGCTCCCTTAGACTGCACCAGCATGTGGAAGAGAGCCCTGTAGACTGGTACTTGAACCAATATGCTAGCAAATGGGAAAATGCCCTTACATTCATAACTTAGGAAATGCCATACTAGAACGGACAAGTGGCCTATCTTTTCCAACATCATATTCTTTCAGTGGCTAATCAATTGCATATGAATGTTCACAAACAGGAGATAAACATGGAAACACACCTTCTTTAAAATTTCAAACCAGCTGATCATTATGCTGGCATTCCACATAGGGATGCTTTTGCCTGACAAGAGACGTTTTCGCACGGGGCTGAACGGGACGCGTGGGAGACAGCTGCGGACACGGCATCCGCATTGCCCGAGCGCGGCTTGCGCTCCGACGTGTCCGCAGCTGTCTTTCTCGCGTTCAAAATGTAGAGCACTTTAAAGTGCTCTACATGCGTTCGAACGCGGACGAGCCGCCCGCAGGCGTTCGGGAGGAGAAGCGTTCGCGCCTGCTTCTGTCTCCCGAACAGCTGCGGGCTCGCCTCCGACGCCGGCGCGGCTTCGACAATCAGCTGTTTGACAATCAGCTGATTGTCGATCTGCCTCCGCGGCTGTCTCCGCGTCCCTGGCCGGCCTTTGCCGGCTAAGACAGCTCCTGGCGCTTTGAGCATTCGCACACAGACGCTCCGGAACGCGTTTACACGCGTTCTGGCGCGTCTGTGTGTGAAAGGGGAAAGCGCCGGGAGCTGTCTTAAGCTTCCCGTCCTACTCCCGTTCCAAATGGAACGGGAGTAATGCGAAAACGTCTCTGTTTTAATTCTTTTCTAACTCCATGATTTTTTTTTCAGATGTGGCAACACATTCTGTACATAGACATGCCACTTGTTTGTATTGTGACACTCTAACATTGGCTGCGACCCTCCCATATACCTACATTTAATACTATCTTATAGTCCCTATCACTTACTTACATATGTTCTGTATATATGCCTTTCATGAAAAATGTATTATGTCCTTAAGGTATGTTTTCCTATGAGTATAGAAATCTGAAAAGGCTTCCTGCTGTCTTCCTAGAATCTTTCAAGACTTCATTGAATTTTTTAAAGTATGATTTGTTTGTTTTGTTTCTAAACTGTAATAACTTTAAAAATAAAACACAGAAATAAAATCAATTGCACCAAGTGGAAACTTTCAAATTCCCTATCTGGCTTGGGTTTCTTCACACTGGGGCCTAAAAGAAGCCTCTGTTAATATGATGCTGTTCTTCCACCATTTCAAAGAGCATCAGGCAGACACATCTGCTCCATTTAAGGTAAGAAACAACCAGTGGGATGTCTTTTTTGTAGAGGGATGAAAATGTTGTTTTCCCTGAGCTGGGGTCTCTGCGTGGGTGGGACTTCCTTCTCACAGGATGGCCTTGGTCTAATCCTTATGGGCACACAATTGTTTGGACCTCCTATTGTTTTAGAAAACTCTTCAAATAATTTGTAGGGACAACTTTAGAAGAGCCTATTTCCTAACTCTTTATACTCTAGGGTAGTTTAATGCTGTAAAATTTTCCATATTATCAATTGCACACTCTAACTGTTCTTAAGATATGTACATTTCTATAGACATATGGAACAAGAGTGCAGAAATCTGAATTGGAAGATGCATGAGTTTTGCATTCAGACCAAAATCCATCTTAGTTACGTAATGAGCACAGTCACACCACCCTTCAACCTGAATCTACTGACTCTACCCTTCAGCACTGCCTGGTAAAGCTTATTTTGTTGAGTTTGTGCCACAATACAATTTAATCCCATCTATCAGCAGCAGGAAGACACCACTTACTACCAGTGATCATGCCTTGGGCAAAGACAGCTGGCAAATTAATATGCTAATATGGGTACCCAAACTGAAGAGCTCATTTAATCACTACAATTTGTTTGCCTGATGTAGGAAAGCCTGAAGCTGGTCAACCTTTCTTTTAAGGACATAAGAAAAGTCCTGCTGGGGTGTTTTTCCACTGTCACTAAAAGTACCCATTAAGTACCCATTAATGGGTATGTAATGGCATTTTTGTACCCATTAATGGGTACTTAATGGGTACTTCTAGTGACAGTGGAAAAACACCCCTGGTTTATGCCACAGCCCATCTAGCCCAGAATCCTGTTTCACATAGTGGTTCTGGCCTACTTAAGCAGAGATCAAAGCCAAACATTCACCTGCACTCAGTATTTTGTAACTAGCTTGTCTCCCCAACATGGAGGCAGAACCAGTCCTCTAAAAATTTGTCTAACTATCCAAACTGGTTGCTATTATATCTTAGGGTAATAAATTCCATCGACTGATGACCTCCTGGGTGGAAACAAAACAAACAAACAAACCTTCCCTTTGTCTGTCCCAGCTCCTGCCCATCAGTTTCATCAGTGAACACTGGTTTTAGGACTGTGTGACATGGAGGAGAAAAAAACCCTCCATCCACCTTTTCCACACCATGCATGATTTTGCATACTTCAGTCACCATCTTTCAAGACTGAAGAGGCCTAGGTGTTGAAGCCTGAGACCAATTCAGACTATGGCCTGTAGTTTATAATTAGTCAACATCTGCGTAAATGCATCTGCACTTGCAGGAAGTGCTTAAAGCCTACAAGTGCACCCTGCTTTCCCAGATATTGCCTAATTATCAAAAACTAGCTTTGGTGCACAAAATCCTTACCTAGGCTGAGCCAGATTTCAATGTAAGGGGGACGATGACTATGGGGGATGTGAAGGAGGGGGTGGGCAGACCCAGCCAGGTTGAAGCTTCTATGAAGCTATAATAAAGGCTGAATATATTTGCTTTACACATGAAGTGTGTGTGTGGAGGGGATGGGTCTGTGAATTTAGGCCACTTTCAGTTCAAAACTAGTGAATGTATTCGGCCCATCCTTACTTCATTAAGCTATTCACTAGAATCCCAAGATCCCTTTCTTGGTCTATCACAGAAAGCTTAGCATATATTTGCATTAATTTGCATTTACTTAGATTGATGCATATATGGCACTTCATTGCTCACTCACCCAGTATCAAGAAATCCATTTGGACATCTTCACAATATCTGAGCTTTTACTACCTTGAATTAAGTATATGAATAAAGTAAAAAACACAGATCTACTGGCCTGTCAGAGTGTGCCCTTGTTCAGAACGTGGGAGACCCGTGGCCAACTCACACTTGGACTCTTAGTGCATCTGTAGTGAACATCTGGGAAGGTGCATTCACACCTGCAGGAGGCACTTACAACCTGCAAGTATCCCCTGCCTCCCCAGTTCATTAATCATGCACTAGCAGTGGAGCATGAAATTGTGCTCCACACATGACCGAATATGACCAAAAACATACCTGTCGCATCCAACTGGCAAGCATTCACACCTCTGCCAGCTGGGAAGGTAACTGAAGCTGCAGCATGACATGACTGCAACTATGCAGAGCATCAGCTTTGTCATAGCGACAGCACTGACACACGTGCAGTTGTGGAGGGTGCCACACTTAAATGGCACCACCCAGAAAAGGAGCAACCCAGCAGTTGAATACAGGTGAGTGTTTGATTGCACAGGGGTGGCTGTTAGCGATTAACACTCGCAAGTGCAAGCACTAGTTAAGGTTTCTTGATTGCACACCTTTCCCATCCATGGGATGGAAAGGGAAATGCAAAAATGCCCCTGCATTATGTATGCCTCCTGTTTTGGGGTCATCTTGGGACCCATTTTGCCAGTGAACCAAAATGTCTCCCCAACGCATCTCACAGGGGCATGGAAGTCTATCCTTGAAACATGCATTAGCTTTGTGGTTTGGACCAGTGCTATCACATCGAGGACCACTATTCCAGACATGCCTTTCCCTGGTCACAGTCAGTGGCATGGCTGTTCCAGAACTCCTTGTATCCACTATGGACAGTGAGTGCAGGAAACATCTTGAACTTTTCTTTTCTTTTTCTTTTTTTTCTTTTTCTTCTTCTTGTGCTCCTACGAAAAATTACCTTCACAAAAAAGAAAATGGACCCATGCCACACTTTGCACACTCTGGGCTTTCTTAGATTCATGCTAAGCTTCCTCAAGCTTGTAACTTCACTGGTAGGTTTTCTTTTTCCCTTCTCACTTCACATTTAAACTAAAATTCACAGATTTATATAGTCATTTCTACCCTACTTGCATTTGCTAAAGCTGTAGCATTGCCAGCAAGTCTTCCTTTGTACTATACTGCTGTGAAAGTTTAGGTTTTGCTCTCAACATTATACACTGCACTGTTTAATGTTCCACTGATCTTGCAATGCTGGTGAGGGCTACCATCTGAGTGCTCTTTTACCCTTGAATATTTTACTGTTACTGAAATATGATAAAGTTATTTCTAATGTATTTATTATGTGGAGGCCAGTTGGGAAAAGCTTATCATAACTAAAGCCATTTTGAAGCTAGAAATTAGAATGGTGTTATGCCTAAGAACAGACACCTTGCAGCTTAAGTGTTGCAAGAAACCATTAGAAAAACAGGAAATGTTGACAGAAGAATATTGTGTTAATAACATTAACCTGTGGTTTGTCGGCAGGCACTTCCGGTTGCATGCTAAATCAAACAGTGAAATACATAAACTGCATCTGAAGAGAAACGGGTGCTTCTTTATTCTGAGAAAGAAAAGCCTTTTATTATAAACCTATAATAAATATATTAAAGTCAATTTCTTCCTTGGCTGCCTCCAGACTTGCGGAATAAATCCACAGTTAAAGTAAAAAGCAAAGCTTACCTGCTGCGCAGCAGTGACTGGCTGTTCCAACCTGAAACACAGCTCCATAGCTTCCGATTGGAAGCTGCAAGAACTGAGGCAGCACATGCAGCCAATCACCATTCTGCCAGCACTGGCGGGAAAATTCAAATTTTGTTACTACTGCACAGCAAATGTCCTAAGATCAACGTTAAGGTAAGTGCGCATAATTTGAGACAATGTGAATATAATGTAAGACTGGATAATGTGATGCCAAGATGATACATCAATGGTCATGTGTGACATTCTGATTGCGACTGCGCATTCCTCTGCATGGTATAAACAAGACTGGAGGCAGCCCTTGTTTTGATGGTACTGGAAAATGTTGCACCAAGCAAACAGCCTATTTGGCCCCAACAATTATTTAAATAAAATTGATACTTTGGTTTTACTTCAGCTTGATTATCTCCCTTTTCTTACCCTGTGATCAGTAGTCAACCATATATATGTCCAGCCAAATCTGACATGTTTCTACTGACCTTGCTGCTATGCTGAAGTAAAATTTAACCCTACACTCAATAAAGCCTTAAAGAAATGCTTAAGTACCCTAAGAATAAAGAATCAAACCATTGTATTGAAGATGATGCAAGCTTTTGAGAATTTGACAAAGTAATGGCAAAATATAAACAGAAAACTACAATTAGGCTGTTGAAAAGAGACTTTATAGGTTGTGTAACCTGAGACACAGATGGTGTCAGCACTCTTAGTGGTACATCCTCAAGTTGTCTACGATTCTGACCAGACATATGCATGTGGACAGGCCCAGGAATAAGCTTCTCCCCAATGTGCTTTTTTGTAAGTTGTAAATTCTGTTAACATCTTTTCTCTTTGGATATTTTTGAACCCCCAGGTGATAAATAGGACTACGTATGATTTTGTGTTGTTCAAGTACTGTGTTGCTCAAATCATATTAAGGACAATACCTCATGCACATTTGGTCCAGTACCAAAATCGGGTTCGGCAAGGGGTGTTCCCATGTGTGTTTGATTTGGTCCGATTTCCACAAACAAAATCGCCCCAAGCTGTACCAGATCAGGAACAAATTTGGTACCCGAAAAAACAAGTCTGGGCATGATTTGCATTTCTTAGCAAGCTGAGCCTGTGCATGGGGATGGTCCCAGGCTATTTGGGGAGGAGATTGGCACTCATGTCGTTGGGAAGTGGGGTGTGCTTGCAGTTCCTGCCATGTGCATTGGAGATCACAACTGCTGAGATTTTTAGGAGAGAAAAGTTCTGACCGCCAAGGCAAGCAGGATAATGGCTTGATTTTGTCCCTTTTTCCAAATATTCTACCCCCATTTCCTGATTGGCAAAGCAATCATGATAATGGCTTAACTTTCTCCCTTTTAAACTTGCTGGATGTTATTTTGGTTTCCAGTGGATCGGAGGTGCACAAAACTGCTCAACCGCTCAACTGCCACCAAACCTCGTAGCGGCTTTGGGTTTTTAAAAATTATTTTAAAATTTATTAAACTTAAATTAAGTATTTTTCCTGGCTTTCTGTGCTGCTAAGGGTGGGGGGATGCGTCATTTGCAGTTGACTACACAGGGGTGAGCTGATGTCAATCTGGCTTCCAGTGAGGAGAGAAGGGGTGGAGAAGAAATGGCACTGCTCCTCTGTGCCTGGGTTTGGCACAGTTTTCATGGGGACGGCTGCATCCACACCCAATCCACACCCAGCCTGTGTTACGGGGAATGGCATGGGGGCAGGCAAGATCTGATCTTGGACCCGCTCTCAGTCCCATGCATGCCCTATCAGATCCAAACGGGTCACATGGGGACACAGCCTATGGCATTCTGCAACACTATGCAGAACACTAAGAAATTTAAAGTGTCCAGTGCGTCATCATATCCAGTAGCTCAGTGGCCTAGGTTCATTCTTCCTTTCTTCCTCAAGCATGCTTCAGCTCAAAGTTGGCTAATATTTGCATGATCTATTATGTCCAGCAGGGTCAAATGTAAGAACATAAGAATATAAGATATGCTCCCACTTTGGTCCAATAGTTTGTTGTCGCAGTGGTTAACCTACTACCCACCTTGAGACCTTTGGGTATAGGGTGGGATATAGATTAAATAAATAAAGTAAATAAATAAAAGGAAGCCCATTAGAGGAACATGAGTGGACAGTTTGTCCTAGTCATAGTCTACCAATACAGGCACCTTCAATTAGTAGAGATAGGGACGACTGTTATCAGGGATGATGATAGTGATAATGAGGATGAGGGTGATAATCTTGATTGACACTTATAATATCTGCATATTGACAAACCTCCAATGGTCAACTGCAAAAGACCACACTGCTTGGATCCATAAAATTTATGTCAAAATATTGAGTCATTCTATATTCTTTGTAAGAACTTGATGAAAAATGAAGCTGTGATATTATGTTGTGTAGATAATACAAAGGCGAAGAAGAAGAAGATCCTTTGGCTATATTCTTCCAGGATTCAGCTTTCTTGGATGAGTCCTGGTTCTAGTATTTTGGGAAAGAAATAAAAGATGCCTTTCCTTATTATCACTAACATGCTATTGATCTCTCCCTATACAGCTGGGTTGACATTTCCATATGGGTTTTCATAAATCCATTTTTGTACTGCTCTGCACAGAATTGTTGCTTTTCAGGCTGTATCTGCACAAAGATTTTTCTTTTTTAAAGAGATCAAAAGCATCTTGGAGGTAGTAGCATGTGCATGCTAGTCCACTTCCAAGATGTATTATGTAACTTTGAAAGCCCTTTAGAGATGTGATCGGAACATTAGCACTTGCTTTTGAGCTACTTTTTAAAAATGTGTGTGGATGCAGCCTTTATAATGTGTTCAGATGTGACCCTATAGTTTCATCCCATTAGCAATATTTATTCTGACCTTGGCATTATTTCGTTCTTCCTAGCTTGCCTTCTGCCTCACTAGCCACAATAAGTACTAGACAAGACAGGTTTTCCTTCTACCATACTTTCTTCTCCCACAAACAGTTTCTTTAAAATAATTTTCTTGGTAACAGCAATATTCAACTGATGCATGTTCCCAGTCCAGCATTTGTTAAGCTTTATCTCTTCTACTCTATTTTCCCAACATGTGTTAAGGCAGTATTTTCAGTCTCACAGAGAATGTTTCCAGATGTTGCTTCAAAATTTGCTGTCAGTGCTTTGAATTATATTTTTAAAAATCAGTAGCATCACTAGGAACTGATGCCACATCACTGACCTCCAAGTTCAATGAATAAGGACTGTGTGGGATATTTTAAAAGAAACAAAAAGCTTAGATCTGTTTCTCCACTCCTCTGTCTTTTCTTTTTTATGTTGGCACCATTATCTCAGTCCTGACCCCTCATGTCAGCTATCATAGTTCCTTTGAACAAGCATTTTTGTCATACTGGGTCCTATAGTGCTATCAGTGTCAACAAATTCTAGAAAATAATATCTTAGAGAAACTATTGTAGGGGCATATTCACTAGGTTCTGCTTTTGTCACAGAACACACCATAAAAGTCATTTATTTTGTATGACTGACGTCAGGTGTGCAGTCCAATATAAGAGAGCCATATTTTGCTGAGTTCAATTTTGGAAAAACTCCTGCTTGACTTTTGTTGACAATAGGTGTGTGATCTCATTTCAAAGAGTCTTGAAGGTAGCAACGTGGGCAAGTTCCCTGAGTGGTGACTCCTTTTAGATGCTTTTGATGTGTTGGAGTGTATGGGTAGCTGGCTTGATGTCAAATCCTGAAGTCCAGCAAAGATTGGCATTAAAGGACCTTGCAAAAGTAAAAGCAGCACAGCAGCGCTGCTTCAAACAATGTGACAGCAAGAAGTGCTTGCAAACTTTAGTTGGTGCTATTGCATTGCAGTATGTTCAATGTTCTAAACTGACAGAGCTGCTGAATCAGCGCACATCAGCTTAGCAAATGCCAGTTGCACTAGACAGAAATAATATTAACTAGTCCTGGAAAGACATGCTTGCTGCCATGTTGTTTGCAGGAGTGCTACAACTAATTTCAGCTTTAAGGTTTTGATTGATACTGGAATTTGGTGAAATGGGCTGGTTTAGTAAGTGATGGAATGAATTAGGGACGAGCACCAATTTATTTATTTTTTGTTAGATTCAAATCAAATTGAATGCAAGAAAATTCATCCTTTGAATAAAGCCCCTTTGAATGTGATAAAATTTGAATTTGATACAAATGTTCAATATGAATCTGATTTGAATCCCTGCTGCCAGTTGCACCTATGAATCCCCTACGAATCCCCTCTGAACGTGTCAAATCCGCTCTGAACCCACTTTGAATCTGCTCTCAATCCACTTCAAATCCCCTATGAATCCAATTTGAATCCACTGCAGATGTGACTGGGCAGCCACTTTCCTGCCTCCTCAGGTTCATGAACATAATGAAGTTCCATGTGTTCCCTAAATAGCAACTTGTCCCAGGGAGAAAAGGAGGAAAGAATTAACCTTCAGCTTTATAGTTTTAAAATAATTTACATTGATTGTTGCATGCAGCAGATTTGAAATATCATAAATGTTAGTTTTTTGCTAGAGTTGTGGACAGATTTAAACTGGCTGCTTGGTTCAAATTTGAATTTTTCCTTCAAACAGGCAGAGCCTGCAGACCCTGCTGTCTTGGACAAGGCTATCCTCCCCTGGTCAAGCTGTGGATCACTGGGGAGGAATTTGTGATCTCCAGGGTAGTGGTGCTGGTGAGTACTCACTAACCACTCACTAGCAGGAAAGTGCAAACTAGACCTTACAGTGACATTCTTGTATTTCTTTTTCTAGTAGGTAGACTAAGAAATCCTGTAGCTGTTGAGAGAGTTTGCAAAGTCTCCAAGTTCTGAAAACCTGCTTCTTCCCTTTTGCCTTGTTCCCAGCACAGAATATTAATGCTGCTATAAAGAGATGTATCTGATAGTAGAGATTACAGGGGTGGGATTAGTCGCCACTTGGGCAAGTGGCATATTGAGCAAAGACCACATTCCTTGAAGCCTTTTCAGGCCCATCAGGCTAGCAGCTGTAGTATTCAGATCCCACACCTGTTAGCTTTTTTGTGGACCAGAAATGGCTGCAGACATTGGACATTATGGTCCTTTTCACATGGGACAATTGTCTCCAATAGGAAGTGGCCTAGAGGCCTCCTTTCCACAAGCTAATGTAGATTACAGAAGACCTAAGTCTCTCCTAGCATGCTCTGTCCACACAGTACAGACTGTAGAACAGCCTAGGTAGCCAAAGCAATGCCCTTGTCTGGTCTACCAGTGTGCTAGGGGTGAGATACTGGACTTTCATTCCTGGCTTTTAAAGTATTCAGAGGTCCTCTGTGCTGGCATGGGTTTTAGATACAGCATGGGAACTGGAATGGGACAGAATGATGACTTTGTCCTGTACCTGTTTGGGATGTGTTTCTCATCTCAGGATGGAGTGGCCTCCTCTGTCCCAGAATAATGGTCATAAGTGCAAATACGGCCCTTCAGTCCAATGCAAAAAGTCCCAAACTGAAATTAGACTGGGAAGTCACATGCTTCTTCCTTCACTTTTCACAGAGAAGGAGAACAAAGAGGGAAAAAGAAGAGCCACTTTAAAGTAGAGCAGGCAGATATATTGTTATCCATTGCATATCTGACAACCAGAATATTGGGAACCTTTAATCCTATTTTAAGAGAAAATTAAAGGACACATTCTCATTCTTCAAAACACAAGCTAAAAAAAAAATCTTATTAGCAAGATCTTTGCCCAGTGCACCTAGACAAAGCAGATCCACAAAACTATAACTGCAAGCTTCGTGTTGACTCTTTCAGAATCAATGGTGTTTCTTTGCAGCTTATTGTAAGCTTTATTTAGGGTTCTGCAGTTGAAATCCAGACTCCTGTTCAAAGGCGGAGATCATGGCTTGCATTTAAGAATCCTGGAAACAAATGGTTCAGAAAACCAGGACCTATAACTTCAAAACTCTCTTTTTGTAGCCGAATATCCTGCTGGGCTCAAGCAACATCATAACTTATGCTCGGCTCAACAAATGACACTTCAAAGTCATTCTTCTAGCTATTGTATAAATATCCCAGGTTCCTTAAGGGAAGAGAAGATAGCAAAGATAAAAGCTCAACATGTGGTCTTCAGCAGACACTCTTCGCTCCTGATTGCTATTAGGAACCTCCTCCCTCTTTTTTTCTCCTGGTGTATCACTAGGTAGTTTTCCTGCCAATAGCAAAAAAACAGCAAAGACTTCACTTCACTGCCTTCCAAAACAAAACAAACTAGCTCTGTCTGTTGTTTCGGCCTTGAAGCAAAGCACAACACCTTCAGTCCTTTCTCTCTCTGTCCAGATCATTCCTTGATCACAGTCACTCCAAAAATAGAAACAGATGGATCTCACACAAGATTTTATTTTATACATCCTGGAAAGAGGTGGCTTGGGATTTTTGAAATGTCTAGATTGTTAACAAATTTCCATATCAGATATAAAACTGAATAGTAGTTAAGAGCGGTGTATTTATTTATTTATTTCAAAGGAAAAAATAAACATTTCTTGTGTTTCTCAATCATCACTCAGCATTCATGTTGGGAGCCTAATAGCTTAATCCTGAACACACACACACACACACACACACACACACACACACACACACACACAC
Source organism: Aspidoscelis tigris stejnegeri (assembly GCA_023333525.1). Lineage (NCBI taxonomy): Eukaryota > Metazoa > Chordata > Lepidosauria > Squamata > Teiidae > Aspidoscelis > Aspidoscelis tigris. The sequence continues at coordinate 65,602,997 of JALMGA010000004.1, forward strand.
ACACAGAGAGAGCATTATATTTCTACCTCACTTCTGTTTTGTTACATTACAAGAGAGACTCAGGACCATTCTACACTTACTTCTAATTTTAATTAGAATTCCTCATAGTCCTCTTCAGAACTTCATTGGTCTACACATTAGTCTGGACTCAGTTTGAACGTATCGGTCTACGTGAAGTCCATTACTGCCTCCAAGCACCGATCAAGCGCCTTAGAGGGGAGAGTCGGGTATCATCAGCATACTGATGGCACCTTACTCTGAATCTCCTGATGTCCTCTCCTAGTGGCTTCATATAGATAAGGAGACAAGACTGATTTCTGAGGAACTCCAGTTGAAACAAAGGTTTCCTATTATTACCTTTTGAAGTCTAAAGAAAACTGTTGTAGAACACTGTATCCCCAATCCCTAAAGCTGCTTCAACAAGATACAGAGGCTGATGGTATCAAAAGTCCCTGACAGATCAAGGAGAATCAACAGGGTTGCATTGCTTTTGTTTCACTCCCAATATAGGTCATCTTTCAGGGTGACCAAGGTAGTTTCAGTACTGTATTCCCATGTGAAGCCAGAATGAAATGCCTGCAGCTAAGTAGTCACCACTTTCTCCAGTAGCTTATCACAAAAGGTGTTCTTAGCAAGTAGGTGATAGTTGTGATGTTTAATACCTCTGGATCTAGGGAGAACCTCTTAAGAAGGGAACCCATCACAGCTTATTTGAGCACTTCTGGCACCACCCCCTATTGCAATCAGACATTTATCACTCCCTGGATTCATTCAGCATTCTCCCTGAAAACAGTTTGTCCACTTTCTCAGGCTGCAATAATTGAAAAAGAACCAGACTGTGCTCTAGATATGTCCACTAAACCACTTCCAGTTGTGGAGTCCAATTCAGTGTGAATCTGAACCCACAGGTGCTTTGCAAATTTATCACAGAGCTCTCTGTGTGACATAAATGCATTATTACAGCTAGATGACAAACAACAACAACAAACAACCTTTAACCACCTGAAACAGCTTTGCTGAGTGGACACTTGAGGATACAACAGAGGAGAAGTAGATTTTCCCCACCATTTTCAGCAGCTATTAAGGTAGCCAGGACAATATACTTTTAATTATATTTGGGTCAGATTAAAATTGAGATTTGTCATGTCATGACTCTAGCCATTGGCCATATTGCTTCATGGCAAACAATCCCCTGCTATATCAAGGTGTCCTTTGAGTTCTGTGGGATCTCCAAGAGTGTTTGGAAGTGATTGTGTCACTTCATGGATCCAAAATGGGACTAAGCCTTGACAGGAACACCAGCAATTTCAACAGGAAACACTCCCAGAGCCATCAGGAATCCGTCAGATTTCATAAGCCTCTGAGGGCAGACCATTTCAATAGGCTCTTCACCCCTGTACTGTGGAATTGACCCTATACACAAAATTGTACCATAAAATTATATGATCATGACAATAGACTCAATGTAATTCTTCCTATCAAAAGATTCTCATCCAACAACTCTAAAACAAATTCCAGATTCAGAGTATAATCTGCAAAATGAGTTGGAACCATAACATGCTGAGTCAGGCCCATTGATGTCATGAAAGCCATGAAGACCTGAACTGGGCCTACTGCAAGCATCCTTGACATAGAAATAAAAGTCTCCTAAAACCATGATATAGAGAGTCTCCAATGCCTCATCTGAGACAGACTCTACCAACTAACAATCTTCAACCCTAGTTACAAAACAAGAGCATCTGGTGAGAGAGAAAGTTTTCTTATGGATTATAGTGACTCCCCCACCCCATCTCATGAGCCTGGATGCAGCTTTCACCAAGTATCTTGGGTGGCAAAACTGAGTCAGCTGTGGGCATCCCAGCTCACATACTCAGGTCTCTGTATTCAAATTAAGTCAGCTTTTTCATTCACAATGGATAAATGTTACTTCTTTTGGACTATTTTAGTATTTAACAGCAGCACTACCAAGTTGGGTGTGGGTGTGACAGTCAACCCCTAATTCTGAAAATTGGGGAGAGTTAATAGCCTTAATATGCCTAATTAGGGATGTGCACAATTTTTTTTTTTTGTATTTGAATTGTATTGAATCAAATGCTGGACAATTTGTATTCTTTTGAATAGATCATCTTCGAATGTAGTGGAATTTGAATTCTGCCAGTGACAGAAGAACCTCCTAGCTCTCAGCAGGGAAGTTACCACCACTACCTTTCACATAGTTTAGTGGTCCAACTGGAGGAGGATCAGCCTCTGATGTGAACCTCTCTCCTTACTTTATCATATGTTTCCCAATGGGTGCAAAAATGGGTACTTTCTGCCAGTGGAAAAAAAAACCCCAATGTCATTTTTGGTGACCTATCTGAAATTGAAAACTCTATTAGTCTTATTCAAAACTGTAATTTCAGGGCAAGGTTGTATCATATATTTCAGCATTTCAGTTGCTTCTGTTAACCTAGGGTGATTATAAACTGAAGCAGATGGATATTTTCTATTATAGCTGTGGAGTAATGAAGACCTGGTTAAATAACATTGCTATTTTTTTGTTGTTGTTGTTGTTATTGCTCTGGCTATTGTGTTTTTCATCAGTATTAGATAAATGTACTATATGGTCTGAGATTGAAACACCGTATTATTTATGAAGTATTGGCAACAGAGGTTCATCTACCTAATAATTGGTTCTACGGGTGTGCAAAAATGTATTTTTTGCATTCAAATTTGAGTTGAATCAAATATCCAAAAATTCAATTCTATTTCAATGTTAAAAATCTGAATATCCAAAAATCTGATTCGAATGTGAATATTTGATTCGTATTTAAAGATACAAATGTTGACAATCTGTTATACAAATTTCCGCACATTCCATATGCATCCCGTTTTCATCCCACATTATAAGTGCAAATACGTATAATCTCTGTGCAAATTCGTATATGATACATACGAATCTGTACATTCAAATCATTCAAATATCTGTATCAGATTTTCAGAAATCCAAAATCTGCCCAAATGTGTGAATTCGAAAGTTTTAAATTCCAATTTGAATTTGAATGTTGATATTCGTCAGATTTGAATTGGATTTTTGAATATTTGTGCATATCCCTAAATGGTTCATCTGAACTGTAATGTGATTTCTTTTTTCTCTAAAACTTCTGAAAAAATAAATATGTCTTTGTCAAATCAACCCCTTTCAGCTACTATTGATTTTTTATTCAGTTTTTGTTCATTAATTGTGTTTAATTGGTTTTTTATTGGATGTAGGGAAGAACTAAAATATAAATAAAATGAAATAAAAATAAAATAAAAGTTTACTAGGAGTTTTTGAAGAAAAGTGGAAACCAATCTTGTCTGGAAATTATTTCTAGGCAGACTTTTTTTTCACTTCAGAAGGTAAGACTCTTGTTATGTCATCTCTGCTTGTTAATCTTGTTGCCAGTAGAAATTACTGTTTGGGATGTTTCCAGCTGAGAGAGTTGAAATAATTGGCAAGATGTAAAGGAACCTCCAGACAGCTTATTTCTTTAAGAGTTTGTTGACTTATAGCCATAGAATTTGCCATTTTATTTACATTATCTTTAAAGAACTGTGTTATGATTCTGCTGCCCTGCCCCTATTTGCTATTTAAAGTCAGAAGTTGTAAAGGGAAAACCCCTCAGTGCAGTTTCAAATGTATTAGCCGTGACTGGGTGGAGCTGTGAGAAACCCCCCATATCTGGATACATTCCAACTCCCTACTGAGAGAAAGTTTACTGAGAGAGGGAAAGGAGGCAAGGCCTGTGTTCTCAGAGTTAAAGCCAGCATTAGGCCATCCTTATTAATTACCTTTTACCTTTTACCCTTTACCATTACCTTTACTTTTCTTGATAAGTCAGTAACAGAGCCACAACAAAGCATTATTAAAGCAGCAACAAGAACTATTAAGCTGAACACAAAGAGTCACAAAGAAATCTGAATCTTAGAAGCAAGAGGAAGAAAAGTGAGCCTGAGCTTCAGAGTTTCAGTCAGCGTCCATCTTGTTTCAACAGAGAGGCACGTAAAGTATTTGAGAAAGAAACAAATTGTTTCTGTGTTTTGTTACTTTAAAATAAATCCTGTTAATTCCTGTTTGAATAAAGACCCAGAGCATTTCTTTGGGAATTTCTTAAGGATAAGCCTCGGTGTCCCCTCAAGTGATAGAGCACAGGCCTAATCCCTATGAGACTTGAATGGCCATCAGAAAGTGATTGAACTATTATTCTTTTTAGTATCACTTTAAATGATGAATTAGATATTAAATCTGCAACTGTCTGCTTTATCCATCAATTTTCTCACCAAGACTGTACAATTTCTCATATAAAGATATCAAAACATCATGAGTGAGAAGTACCTGTTAAGAGACTGGGTCCAACATATCATCCTTTATGCACTGCTGAAATTTTAAATTGTTTTTATCTGCTTCAGACTTCTGAAAAAAATAAAGACTGCTGAAATGGGCTCGTCTCAGACAACAATGAAACACAAGTATAATATTCAGATGAAATAAAAGAAGTTGTGTTGCATTCCAAAGTAGAATATTTGTTGGAAACAGAAAAGGAAGACTCAACATGCTCCATGTCTGAGTTAACTGTGAAAAGATCTTATTTTAGCTCTTCACCATCCTTATGACTTTGGAATCCCAGTGAAGAAAATGAGAATTTCTTTCTTATCATTTCTTATGAGACTTTAATTAGATAACAGAGAAAAACTGACATATCACCAGAAGGAAAGCAAACAGTTGTCCTGTGTATGAGATAATGTTAAAAATAATGCTTGGATTTCAAAGAAAAAAGGAAATGATTGCTGAAATGTGACTCTGCCAGATCAAACCTCAAAATCTATGGTTTCATCCATACACATTTTTAAAGACTGCTGAAAAGTGGCTTTAAGATGTTTACATGCTAAAAACTCTACTTGCCAGGTCAGAAATTGCCCTGGTCACACATTGTGAGAAAGAGTAAGGTAATTCAATTATCTTTAAATTTGGGCTGTCCATTAAATCCAGTTGAGTTAGTGTTTTAATTTACATTTTGCCAATAAACGTTATGCTCTTGCTTCAAGCCCCTGTTTCCTTTCCTGTTGTTTTACAGCAACTAGTAAATTCATGGTCTGAATTTGCAAGTCAAAAAGGAGAGATTTCAAACTATAGGCCAATTAGCAATAGTTAACATCTGGGCTTGTGCATCTGCACTTGCAGGGTGTGTTTACAGCCTACAAATGCCCCCTGTCTGCACCACAAGCAACCCAACCCCCTCCAATACCAAACAATTCCTTACCTTTTCCATCTACATGGTGACCATCTGCACTATTTCCTGCGTGAGGGGTCATCTGAGATGCCGTACAAGTATGCGGACACCTCAGATGACCCCCGACACAACAGTGCATGTGCAGAGTGTCATAATCACTGTGATGGTGGCACTGACACATGCAGGATGCCATGACCAAAATGATGGCACCCTGTGGAGGATCAGACGCATGACTAGACATAGGTCAGTGTCCAATTGCATGGGGCTTAGGCTAACATGTACTAGTGTTCCCTAGTGTGAAGGCTAGTACACATTAGTCTAATGCACTCTTCCCATCCAGTGGACAGGAAGACGAGTGCAGAAACATCCCATCTTTCAAAGAATCAAATGCTTGCTCTAGTCTTGTAGTTGCATGAGCAAAATATAAAAAGAACTCAGGGTTGCTGTATGGTATCTTCTTCTTTGTGCTGCTGACTTGCTTGGCCAACACAGAAGAAGAACCACAATACCATACAAGTCATCCCTTGAAGCCCTGAGTGTAATATTTTCCTTTGCTTCTACACCAAAGCTTGATGCTAGCCTGCGAACTTGGTACTGAGGAAAGTCATTTCCTCCTTTTGCTTCCTGGATCTTGGAACCAGAGCAACAAGCCTCAGATTCCTTGAAGACCCCTGCTTTTTCCTGCCACCTTTAAGTGTTATTTTCACTTCTATGTTGTTTTGCACCCTCACTGAGCTAAATTATTGAGATGCTTTCTGCCTTCAAGGTATCCTTGGCTGGATATCTGCCACAGATCTTAGAATCTCTACTCAGAAAAGACAAAGGCAAAATCTTCACTTGCTCTTGAACATGGCTTTTAAAGACATCCCACCTGTCTCTCAAGTTTGGAGTCCATAACCTAGGTAACCATTCTAGTAGCTAGTATACCTGATCTCCATGAATTTGTCTAATCCTTTCTTAAATCTACCCAGGCTTGTTGCTATCACCACCTCTTCTGGTAGCAAATTCCATAGACTTGTGATAGTCCAGACTGGTGACCTTTTGGGTGAAAAAACAACCTTCCCTTGTCAGCCTCAACTCTCGGGCCCATCAGCAGGAGTGTTGTGTGATTGAGAAATGAATTTTCTTTCTGTCTACCTTTTTCACTCTGTGCATGAATGTATATCTTTCAATCAGCTTCTATTTTAAACACTATCTTTCAAGTCTGAAGAGGCCTACATTGTAGCCTGATTTCACAAAGGAAGTATCCCAGTCTCTTAAGTATTCTGGTTGCCCCTTTCTGCCTCTTTTCCAATTCTACAGTATCCTTTTTCAATTCTATAATATTCTTCCTGTACCTTTTCCAGTTCTACAATATCCTCTGGTGACCAGTTGTTCACCATATTCCAAATGTGGCCTCACCATAGATTTATAAAGAGACACAATGATTACAGTGCCATATGGACACCAGGCAGATTTTGTGTTTGTCTCACTAATATTTGTCCACTAGTAGTCCAGTCTGGCCTTTTTCTTCAAATACCTTTTCTAAAATATCTGGGAGGAACAGCTATACATGATAAAACAGATTGTGCATCAAGGAACTCTGTTTTCCTTTGAATTAAATTATAATTATATGTGTGGGTTATAACAAATTGCTTAAATTGACTGATTATATATTGAGCCTCAGTAGGGTCTATATCAGTGCAAATTAAGAAGGAAAAAGGACAATAAAGCAACTGAAATATTATCAAATATTGTTTAAACAGAAAAGTCGGAAAGTATACTAAAACCTTTGCACAAAATGACATTGCTATATGTAGATAGTCACTTGACATCTGTACAAAGTTATCCTACCATTTACTGATGAAGGTTAAGCAGGAGTTGATATGGTATGTAATTATATGAAAATTAAGACACAGATCTTATGTTACTAATAGCTGTGCCAAAGGGAATATAAAAATGAATGGAAGATGGAAATAAGAAATTTCAAGAGCCACAGAGTGCCTGGTTTCTGTGCGACAAGTGACACTTCTCAAAATTGTAGATCAGGACTTCTGTTTCCTTGTATGCAAATACTACCTGTGGGATTACCACTCATCTTCCTTTGTCACAGTGATCTTTGGTGAGAATCAAAGATATTCTGAACTTTTAACAATTCTGATTCAGCACCAGATAAGACTGATAAAAAATATTCTGAATTTTCTTAGTAAAACACAAAAGGTTCCTTGTTCTTGTTTCTTCATTTAAGCAATCACCCTAGGAAGACATTTAAAATGTGAAGGATCCTGGCAAGGTGAACATGTAAAACAAAGCTAAGTATGCATTAGATTTCCCTGGGCATTTATTCCCAATCTGAGCCAAATCTGGACCAATGATCAGTGGTGCATGCTGGGTAGGTAAGAAAGGGTTATTTCTGTGGTTGTTTCTGGTAGCTTCGTGTATTGGCACCGACCTCTGGCCTGGTCGTCTGCATAATGGTTGACTGGACTGGCCAACAGCTGGGAATGCTTGGGCCATGTCCCCATGCACGGTTGGTACGGTACCGAACGCGGGCTCGGCGAGGGGTGTCCCCATGTCTTTTGGATTTGGTACGCGGAAAGCGGACCAAATCCCCCCAGACTGTGCCAGACCAGGACCAAATTTGGCACCCAAAACAACAAGTCTTGGCACGGTTTGGGGTCCCAGCACGCATTGGTTAGCGAACCGAGACTGTGCATGGGGATGATCACGGGCTATCCGGGGAGGAGATTGGCGCTCATGTCATTAGGAGGTGGAGTGTGCTTGCTGTTCCTGCCCTGTGCATTGGAGATCACAGTCACTGACATTTTAAAACTCCAGTCACCAAAGCAGGCATGATATTGGCTTAATTTTTGTACATTTTCCATGGAAATATTTCAAGCCCTATTTCCTGATTGCAAAGGCAGGCAGGATAATGGCTTGCTTTTTGTTCCAATTCCAAAAAAATTCAGTGCCTGTTTCCCAATGCCAAGGCGATCATGAAATAAAGGCTTGATTTTCCCCCTTTTAAACTTGGTGGTCATTGTTGCGCTTCCCAGTGGAGCTGAAGTGCATAAAACTGCTCAAGCACCTAACTGCTGCTAACCCTCATAGTGGCTTTTGGTCTTTTAAAATTATTTATAAATTTATTATTATGAAGTAAGCTTTATTTTAACCTTTTTTCTGTGTCTTCCAGCCCAGTCTTGGCTTTCTGTGCCGCTAAGGGAGGGAGGGATGCGGCACAGGGGTGGGCTGACATCAATCCAGCTTTCAATGAGGACAGAGGGGGCAAAGAGGAGGGGCAATGCTCCCCCATGCCAGGGTTTGGTGTGGTTTGCATGGGGACACCTCCATCCACGCCCAACCCACACCTAGCATGTGTTGCTGGGAATGGCATGGAGGTGGGCTAGGAGCGATCTCGGACCCGCTCATGGTCCCATGCATTTTGATCCTGCTCCAAGTGGCTTGCATGGGGACACAGGCTTGGAAGACCACTTTAAAGCAATCTCTTCCCTTGGAATAGTCTCTCACACAGCACAATTTTCTCTAACTACTGTGAAAAAGCCGCCTGTGATTCTATCAGACTGTTTACCCACTTTCCTATAGAAGAAAAGAACAACAAATGATTCAGCCACCAACAAATGATTCAGCCACCACTCCTAACAAAGGAAAATACTTTCCCCACAATATGTTTGCAAATGTCGTTGCTCATTAAAAAACCTTGTTTGTCTTTTTTCTTTGCACAGTGTTTCCAAAATTCACCGCACGGAATTGCTCATTATTCTGGCCCTTTACTCATCAAAATGTGTTATCTAAAGAAAAGTTTAAATGGATAGGAGAAACATGCATGGTCCTTCCTAATACTTAACTGTCTATGCATAAATCATATCTGTTAACAAAAGGAGAGGGGGGATTATCTCAGAATTGTTAAGCTTTTAGAATTCAGCGAAAGCAGATAGTTTCGTGATTCTGCTACATTAGAAACAATTTGGATAAGACTTTGGGCCTGTTCACACTTAGTTGATCAGGATGGCTCGGTGTGCTATGGGTTGAAGCATATGGAACCCATAGTGACACTTCCATCCTAGAATGGCTGAGAACCACCCTAATTCCCTCTAGCTGTGGAGCGGCAAAAACTGTTCCACAGCTTTACTGATAGAACCTGTGTGAAGATCCCTGCCCAACGCCTTCCTTTTCTATTGTCTTTTAACCCTGTAATATGCTTAATCCGTAAGCTTTAGCTAGGCTTGGCAAGCAATCCCCCCCTTACCCCCCTTTCTCTGTCTTCAAACTTAAAATAGAAAGGTTTTTCCTCCTGGCAGGATCCTCGCCTTACCACTTTGTTTCTAACACTTTTAAAGGTGCAGTACTCCTTTATGAGACCCCTCAGATACTGTTTCCACTCACAGACAGCAGTATAGGACTCTTTATAAAGATTAAACGAATGCTGGTTTTATTGTAACAGACTTCTTGGAGTGCCCACAGTTTTTGACTTCACTTTAAACAAATAGCAGAACTCTCTTTTCTTTAAACTAGCAACTACAACTCAGGACTCTTTTCCCAGCTGACTGGGGCAGCAGTCATATAAATAAACCACAGATAATTATGTAAATGCTTTGTACCCAAATATTATACCAGGGTCAGTGAAGAGCTTTACTAGAGAAATAATGCTCCTTATTCAAGTTTGTACTCCTGTGGTTGCAATTTAATTACTGGATTCTGACAAATCATTGATTTGCATCTCCCCAAAAAGGACTTCAAAATGTATGAAGTATCTTCGAAGAATCCACATTCTTCAAAGATTCTTCATAAATTTCAAAGTCCTTTTTCAAGTTCTTCTGAAAGATACTTCATAAATTTTGAAGTCCTAGTTTCTGTTGCCAAATGTGGAATAGAATTTTGGATAATTTTGGATTAATTTGAAGCCCAAAAATACACTGAATTTAAACTCCCAGGGAATCTGTAGCTGGATCATTTACACAGGTTTTTACATAACGAAAAATACCATAAACAGAGACAAAATGTATTTCAAACTCAAAAAGCCAGTATTTCTTGTTAAATCATTGGAAAAAATGTATTAGAAATACAGAAGAAAAGTTAAAATGAAATGTAAAGCCATCTCAGAGACATATTTCATTTAAACATTCAAAAGAACAAAGATAAATATGCAGAATCCCGAACATGGCTAAATAAATTATCATTTTCTATTATGGTATTCTTATGCATTAAGCTGAGTTCATCCAATGTTATTGAGATAACCAGTATACAGTTGTGCCCTTTTATGGGTGAAAATATGAAAATGAGAGTAAAGTTCCCACAAGAACAATTTCAAACCTTAAAAATATAAAAGCCAGATAGAAAATTAACCCTAACACTAGAAAAATTCCCTAGACCTAACCCCCAAAATTAAGAAATATAGAAATGAATGAATGGAGAAAAGGCTCTTTTTCTCACTAATGTGATTTTAAGGTGTCTTCAGCATGCCCAGGGATCCAAAAACTGCACAGATGTAGGATTTCAGCAAACCTATCTATCCCAGGAACAAAAATGACTTTTAAAAATAAGATTCTTCCAGTCTTAGTCAGACTGATCTCCAAAAATGAGTAAAAATCTCCCCAAATTAGAAAGAAATGCTGTTTAAAAATAGTCCATTCAATTGCCCTGACCAGAAGAAAACCAAAATGCAAAGGGGGAGATTCAAAAATACCTCCACAGGAAAAAAAAAACTGTGCCCACTTCCTCTCAAATGAGGAGAAAGGGCGGGGGGGGGGAGGTAAATAAGGACAGAAAAACTTTTAGAAGTGTACTATTCTGCCCCTCTGACTCCAAAAACCAGACTGTCAGTTTTAACAAAACTGTACCATAGCTAATTCTTCTCCACTAATCCCATCAGGTGAGCAGACCTGAGAGAGTAGAAGGAAAAAAGGGAGGCATAAGCAGGGGCAGGAAAAAAAACTTTAAAAAGCAAAAAGTATGCCTTTTAAAAGCAGGACCTTGCTATTGTAACAAAGTTTCCAAAAACTGAAGAGAAATCATATCTTATGATTTCAATTCCAAAAACACAAACATATAAGAATGGCCGTGTACCCAAAATTGAATGTGCGCATGAGCTGTAAATTCGTATGTCACACACACCATGCTCTTGCCCTGTTGCCTTTTATGCCAAAATTGAGCCATGAAAACTGATGATTCTTCCCTTTTTCCTTTATTACTCTTTGTTAATAAGTAAAAATGAATACGTGTAACTAAAGTGGTATATGACCTAAGTTCCAAAAGACCTTAAAATTTCCTCTGGCTTCTCCTTCCTCCCGAAAGATAAAAATTAACTATGCCCTTTCCTAAGAGAAAAAAACTAGTTCTACCACTCTTGCTCCACACTGTCTCCAAAAGTTAATCCCATCAATGTTAACTATTGATAACTGCAAAAGAAAAAAAAACCCTTATCTTCCCTTGCTTTCCTGTCCTTCTTCAAGTTAAAATGTATATAATGGTTAGCTTCACATAGGCTCAGCAAAAAAACAAAAATCCAAATTCAGCATCATTCCACAGAACACATCTCAGAAATCATTTCCATTGATTCTCTTAAAACAGAAGTTACTATCTTCTCTCAGGATTCTTTACCCATATCGACCTGCCCATGCCTTAAGATCGAGTGGTGAGGCCCTCCTGGTTGTCCCACCACCTTCAGTAGTGATGCTGGTGGGCACCCAGGAGAGAGCCTTTTCTGTGATGGCCCCTAGACTATGGAATAGCCTCCCCCTTGAGGTGTGTCTTGCCCCTTCCTTATATATATTTAGGAAGGCGGTGAAGACGCACCTTTTTTCCCTGGCCTTTGGTTGAGCTGATTATATTTCCCACCCATGTCAGACACTATCATTTTAAACATAATGTGTATTGTTTTAGAGTGTTGAATTTTTAAAGTCTTTTAATGTATATTCTGTTTTAATCTGTTGTTTTAAGGTTGTAACCCGCCCAGAGACCTTTGGGTATGGGGCGGGATATAAATGTAAATAAATAAATAAATAGACGAAGTTTATTTTTCTTCCTGGTGCTCAAGGCATCATCTCGTCAATGAATCACCAGAAGCTTAAATCATTTCCTTGGTCAGCAACCTTTTGAAGGAAAAATCCATCCTTTTAAAAACTGCAGAGCTTCTCTTCACTTTTTAGAAATATTTTAGATTATAGGCCTGTCCCCATGCTGGAAATATTCCAAAATTATTCTGAGTCTGCCTCGAGAGCATCTCCATGCAAAGCCCTAATATGGGCTACATGTGAGACAATACGTGTTAAAAAAAACCCCACTTAACAAGTGTACGACATCGAAAATAAGGGGCTACCATGTATTGTCCTGGGGTCTTGCAGATGCTTCTGGGTTATTTGGGGTGGGCCACAGTATTAACAAGCATGGTTTCGCCTCTGCTCCCTGTTCCTGCTGTGTGCGCTGCGATCAGACCCTGCCAACCTGTTGTCTGTTAAGCCACATAATAGTAGTGAAATTAAAAGGTTTTTCCCTCCCTCAGGATTGGTTGATTTGAAAGTGATTGAGACAAGTCGACCTGAATTGGGAAAAAAATTTGAGCCGGTTGTGAGTGGGGGGTGCCCACTGTCATACCCATGTGCACACCTCTGCTAATTTGTGGCATCCAAGGAAGGGAATGATCTGCTTGTATTTATGCTTTTAACTAACTTTTGATTATGCTTTTAACTGTAGTGGCCAAGGAAAGGAATGATCTTTGTGTTCATGGAGGTGCAACTGAGGTGTTTGCGTGTCATTGCTGCAGCTGTTTGCCTGTCATTGCTGCAGTGGGTGGGATGGGTTATGGTGACATCAACCCGGCTTCCTATCAGGGGAGAGGGTGGGTGGGGAGAAAAAGATGCGGCTTCCTGCTGTGGCTTCCATGGGGACAGCTATGTACGATTTGAATCCGCGTTGCCCCAAACCACATGGGGACGCTTTATTGTGAGTTAGAACATGGATTTTTATGACACGCGTCACAAGCGAAGCAACCGGATTCTATGGAGACGCACCCTATGAATACTTTTTCCAGGTCATTTTTAATATTCCAGGTTCATGGTCCAAGCCTCTCCTTTATTCCAATTATAAGCCCAATCTTAAAGCTCTGATGGAATTCAGTTTAAGGACTTGTAACCAGACATGATGCCTTTATACCAGACATTTTCCCAATCATATATGGCCAATTATATTTATTCATTTATCATATCTGGCACTATTTCAAGCTGTTTTGAGATCCATCCAAATGAAGCCCCGATGAGGACCTGATGGAATGGTTTACCCAGAGTCCTTGCAGGGGTGAGACAAACCTCTTAGGCCCCAGTCCACACCACCCCACTTCCTAGATTATGTGAACAGAATGATTTTCATATGAAGTCTCTTGCTGACTGAAATTACAGCAATTGAGCCATGTACTCAGCATGTTTTCTGATATCCCAGTCAAAGAGTTAGCATAGGGGCAGGAGGGAATCTAAACATCCTTCTTGTAGGTTCATCTAAAGGGATTATCTCAAAGTAATAGCTCGCCAGTAAGTTGCATCTTTTCAGAAGAATGCAAAAGACCAAGACAGTTGCTGCATGGTCATTTGCCCATCCCATCCCATTGCCAACTAGAGCTTAGCTTTTTCAGCATGTCCAAATGGTACTTTGCTTCATGTAGTTGTGGAGATCTTCCAAATATTGAGTTATTTGGAATTGCACCTAATGAGATTTCACTACTTTAGTTACTGCCATCTTTTTCTCTCAGAGGAACTGATATTCAATTTGTACATGTTAATATTTTGTGAACTTCTCTTTTTCTTCAGTTCTACTGTTCTTTGGAACAGCAACATATATTACTGCATTCTTCTTTTTTCTAAACCACAATAATCTCAGGCATATTGTGATTCAAATATTATATTAGAATTTTAAATTTTCATAATATTTTGCCTTCACTGTTTTCAACAAAATTTCTGTACTCAAGATCATGTTCTTTTCTCTCTCCCTAGCTTATAAGTTGTAATTTCTTCATATATTCCAGTGGGAATATTTTAGTGACTTGATTGCTGTTTCTTATGTTCATTTTGTATGATCTTATTATATGAAATAATAAGATTTCTTAACAAATCTGCATTTCCTGTCTTTCAATGCTTTTCAATGCTTTCATGATGTTTGTGATAGATCTTGCACATAATAGGCATTCTGTTCCATTTTTAATGTTCAGTTCTACAGCCATTTCCAATTGCCTTCCTTATCCTTTCTTTCAGTACATTTTATATACTGATCATGTATATGCTTTTCTCTCCAGCTTTGCAGCTGATTTTCACTTTCTTTTCTGTAAGAATTATTTGTAGTTAATGTGATGACTTGACTCCACCCCCCACCCCCCGGACTCGTATTAGCAGAGTTGCGCAGTCGATGAAACACCCATTGAGGACCACAGCCCCGCTGCCTGCCAATGGGCTAGTCTCAGTATGTAGAAGCAAAGATAAGGTCTGCTCAATAGTCCTTAAGAAGTTAGAAGAAACCAGTTACTGTAAGCAAAATAAAGATTAGCTCTCCCAAGGTAAACCACTGAAAGCAAACTAAACAACTCAAGGCTTTAGCTCCCCTTAATCTGAGTGAAACTTCCAGATGTTCAGTGTGAATGTTCTTCCTAAAACAAAGAACAAACCCCAGCACTTGCTCAATCCAGAGCCAAACAGCCCCTGCAGTGTTCCGTATTTTCCCAAGTACACCCGGAGATCTTCCTCTAAAGTGGTGAGACCTCCCTTCTATCATCTGCCTCCAAGCTGAAAGCACAAGGCCTAGAAGCCTGGAGAGTTCAGCTAACTCCCTCAGTGATCTTCCCCCTGCAAAATCTGCCAGGCGAGAGACGCCCAGAGCCCCAGACTGCTGGCTTAAATACAGAGAGTACCGGCCACTCTGATTGGTGTGACTTGGCGGTTTTTTGAGACAACTCCTCACTCCTGTCCATCAAGTCCGCAAAATCCCTCGGAATTTTGCAGCTTGCACCATGAATCCCTCACAGGTAAGATACTATTTTATTTTTATTTTCAAAATAAACATCAAGTTGGACCTTTTCAGGTATAAGAGTTGGAAGTGGGGGACAAGTACGGTGTGTGTTTGCATGCATATGTGTGCATACATGGGGGCTATTCACACTACAGCCAGTAGTGCATGATTAGGGAACTTCTGGGGAAGGGCATCCACACTTGGAGGAGGCTGCTACAGCCTCTAAATGCCCCCTGCCTTCCCAGAAGTTCCCTAATTGTTGATTAGGTGTGGAGCACACAATCAAAAGCTTACCTGTTGTGTCCAGGCAGCAGCCATCCACATCTCTTCCACTGCTCCAGGGTCATCTGCAGTGCTGTGCAAGACTGCTGGCACCCCAGGCGACCACAGACGCAACTGCGTGTGCGCCGAGTGTCAGTGCTGTCATGGCAACAGTGCTGATCACTGCAATCAAAATGGCAGTGACCAGAAGAGGACCAGGCCCTGGACTGATCACAGAAGAATGACCGATCATGTGGGGCTTAGGCTGTCATTACCTAGCACTCGCGTTGGATCATCACCCTCCTTTCCCTTCCAGTGGACGGACAGGGAAGTGCAAAAACACCCATGGTTTCACAGTTCAGTGAAGGCTGAATTCTGCTGCTGAAATCCCTCTTTTGGGTTGTATCTCTCCAGTTCTGAGGTTTTTGAGCTTCCAATTGCTACTAAGATTTGGCATCTGTCAACCCTGAATTCACCTCTGCTTTTCAAGGTATCAGTAGCTGGGCTTTTTATTGAGTCCTCTTTTCTTCAGTGGCTTCCCATTGTCTTTTGCCAGAGTGAAATTTGTCAAAGCACTGGAAACGTTTTCTGATCCACTGGAAACATTTTCTGATCCACAGTTGCCTGACCTTTAGCCCACTTGAGTGAATATATGTGTTGCTCTCTTCTTTTTGAGAAAGAATAAAAATACCATTTTTGTAGCTTCTCAACAAGGAAGAAATGTGACTTCAGTAGGAAGTTACTTGAGAGATAAAGGTTTAGGCTATAAGATCGTAGGGCAGACAAAGTGGGAGGAGGGGATAGAGAGTCCTAGCTAGCTGTGTCCATTCCTACTGTCCATTCCTAGTGGCATTGAGGATATTGTTAATGGAAAAGGCTGCAACTCCTTCTGAATTTTTCAGGTTGATAGCATGTCACTGGTTACCTGCTTCTTCTAATTTAGGCAGGTCCACGCAGAGAAAAGTAGCAGAAACCTGGGAGCAGGAGAACTACAGACCAGCAATCCATTTCCTGCAGGCAAAACCATTCACTTCCAATTGTTGGTTATTTGGCAGCCAAGCTGTATCTTTAAAAGATGATACATTTAAGGAGAGCATAAAGGTGAAATGAGGGGATGATACAAAACACTTTCTTAGCAATCTTTGTTGTTGTTGTTGTTGTTGTTGTTGTTGTAATCTCTTCTTTTCTGAAGGCCAGGAAATCTCTTGCACTTTCATTTCCTCCATACAGCATCCCAGGGAAGCAAATGTAGTTCTAGCATCTGTACTTTGGGATGCCATAACTGTCCCTAACTTCACCAGTGCTGATGAGGGTGAATTGCTGCCATCATGGAACCCTGGCAATGATGTCAATGTGCCTGTTATGAGCTGTTGCTATGGCAATGAGGTGACACGGTGCTAACCACACTTTCACCACCTTTCCCAAGGTTGCTTTTGAATCTTTCCCATCAGAGAGAAGTGCAAATTGAGCCATGCCGCGTATAGACCTGCCCATTCACTGAGATCTGAAGGAGAGGCCCTTCTTGTAGTTCCATAAGGACATAAGAGAAGCCCTGCTGGATCAGGCCACAGCCCATCCAGTCCAGCATCCCATCACACACAGTGGCCCACCAAATGCTCATGGGCATCTCAAGCAGAGACAAGGACAAACCTTTGCCTGCTCTCGAATCCCAGCAAATTGCCTTAGAAGCGCCCCACTTCCCCCACCCCCCAGCCTGAAAGATGTACCTAGGCATTCATTCTAGTAGCCATTGATACATCTGTCATCCATAAATTTCTCTAACCCTACCTTAAAGCCATCTAGACTAGTAGCTGTCACCACCTCTTCTGGCAGCACATTCCATAAACCGATTGCCCTTTGGGTGAAGAAATACTTCCCCTTGTCAGATCCGACTCTCCTACACATCACCTTCATAGAGTGCCCCCTGGTTCCAGTCTTGTGTGATAGAGATCTCTTCCTTCAGAGATACAAGGTATAGGGGCATGCCGGATGGCCTTTTCTGTGGTGGTCCCTTGACTCTGGAACAGCCTTCCTCTTGAGGTTCAACAGGTGCCTACACTGTATAGTTTTTTGTGCCTGGTGAAAACGTATCTTTTCACCAAGGCTTTTGTTGTTTAATTAACTTCCTTAGAGTGCTGTCTTGTTAGGGACAGAGGGGTGGGAGGGAGAGAGGGGGTTAATAATTTTATTATGTTTTAATTTTTTACATTTTTTATTTTTATTGTTACCTGCTTTGTGACCGTGTAAAATGGAACTGCTCTATGTCTACATGCTCCTGCATGCAGCTCCACACAATAGATGGACCATTTTGAGACATTTTAAGGCTCAAAATATATACTCAGTTTTAAGCATTCCGTATAAATACATTCCATATCATTCATTTTACTTTTGATCAGCTGCCCTAGAAAAGTGAAACTTTTCAACAACTCATTCAAAACAACTCAGTTGTGTGTTCTGTTGTAGGACACTGACTGTTCAGCATCATTCTCCAATGAATACATTACAATAAACACTATTGTCAAGCCATTCACTTTTTCTCAGTATACAGCAGGTTTTACATACACTGAATGTTTAATTAATTTAAACTGATTAATGCTTTTTTATGATGCTATTGCCATTTGGCAGCTGTTTTGACAAAGCTGCCTTCCTCATTATGGAATTTTGACTTGTAAAAGGAAGTCAACCGTAGAAAAGAGGCTTATTGAATTATCCAGCTCACCAATTATATAGTACAAAATTATTCATCCTGATATAATTTGATCAGGAAAAATCATTTATCTTTAGTAACTGTGTAAAATTAGATATTAGTCTGCTGGATAGGTGCAATTTTGCAAGTGTCTATAGTTAGGGAACTTTTTATAATTTCCTTGAACACTGAGTTATTGCCTATTTTCTGAATCTACTTTGTTATCAAAAAGGTTAGTAGCTGACTAATTGTTCCATTGAGTCCAATTCATGCCAAGCTTTAAAAGCAACACTTAGCCATTTCATTGCACAATATTAGACTAGGGGCCCATTAGTGATGACAATGCTTTGCAAAAGCTAATTTCAAGTATGTTTCAATCTGCTAGAAATTAATTAATTTAAAAGCATTCTTAACTATTTCTTCATGGAATCAGCATAATGCAATCACAGATAAGACTCCAACATAGACACAAGACAAAACTTTTGGAATGTGTGAGCTGTGGTCCAAAAAACTGAACTTTTTAAAATCCTCTGTTGAGTGCTTCGTGTCATGGAGTTGTGATTTGTGGAGATCATATGGACTGACATCCTCCAGACTGACTAGAGATTTTTGTTGAGATTTTCATTGTTGTTGTAATTAAGTTTATCGACCTAGTAGATATCTGTCCACTCCTTCTGTCTTCTACTTTCCCAAGCATCACCATGTTTTCCAGAAAAAATGGTCTTAGTATGTGCCCAAAACATGACAGGTTGTAATTTTTTGCTTCTGATGAATATTTAGGATTCTATTTAGTTTAGAATTCATGTTTTAATGTTTTCCAGTGACAGATTCAAAACAATCTATGTTTCCAGTCTTGTTTTGTCTTTGTCCAGTGTTTGCAACCATATAATACAGCACCAAGAACTATACCATAAATCATTCTGATCTTTGTGCTCAGAGACACGTTGACTTGCAACACTTAAAGTTTTTGCTGATTTTCTCAGTAACAGCCTCCGATGTACTTTCTGAATGCTCAAACTCTTCATTATTAATCATGGATCTCAGAAAACAAAAGTCATCAACTGTTTCCATAGTTAACCCCTCTAGTTGTCAATTTTTTATTGGTCTTGTTGGACTGCTTAGGTTTAAATCCACATTCTTATGCTTTTCATTGATTTTGGCTAGTAAGGCTTTTAAATCTTGCCCCACACCTGTTTTTGTTGGCAGATTGCTACTCGTTAGCATCTTTGAGGCGGTTACTGTTTATCCAACTTGTTTTAAAACTGCTCTCATCTTCTTTCAGACCATCTCTTCCTGTCATCTTTTGGCCAGTATAAAGGTTTCTCTTTGAGTACAATCAGGCGTTCTGGAATACCCATCTTCCTTAAAACGTTCCATATTTTAAATTGGTTAAAATATTTTTGTAATCAATGATACCCATATTCAGTTCCTCCTGACATGCCTTTGCTTTTTCCAGTATCCATCTTATATCAGCAGTGATATCAGCCTGGATATCAGGTAATTATCTTTCTAAATAAGCTAGCAATCTGTATGAATGATCTTTAACATACAGCAACCATAATTGCATCTGAGATAAGAAAAATAGTATGGCGATGGGAACAATTAGTCAGATTCCCTTTTTTTGGGTATTGGTACATACACTGCTTCCAAACCACTGGCCACCTGAGCCATTTTCAAGACTTTCTGGGGAACACTAATTAATACTTTCACTAATTCTTCTTCCGCTGCCTGTAAAACTTCTGTTGCAATCTCATTGACACCTATAGCCTTCCTTCCCAATAGAGAATTCAATGCAGATCTAACTGCAGAATCCTTAACCATTGGTTCTTGTACATAATCAACATCATCTGGTGTATCCTGAATATTACTAGCTCTTCTAAACAAAACCGCAGTATAATCCTTCCATCTTTGCCTGATTTTGTCATTTATCATCTGCCCAGCTATATGTTTAAGAAGTTTAATTTGAGGGCACAATGTTCTCTTCAGTTCCCTAACCTTTTTAAAAACAGATCTAGTTCTGCCTCTTCTAGCCTCTTCTATTTCTTTGCAAATATTATTACAGTACTATACTGCTCTTTATCTCTTCTAATGGGTCTCTGAAATTCTCTGTTGAATTCCCTCACAAGCTGTGTACTCATTTGACATTTTGCAGCTTTTAGTCTGAGCACTAATTCCTATGTTTCAGTTGACATCCATTTCAGGGTTTTTTTTTCCGGTTTTTTTTT
The DNA here is from genome assembly GCA_023333525.1 of Aspidoscelis tigris stejnegeri. NCBI lineage: Eukaryota > Metazoa > Chordata > Lepidosauria > Squamata > Teiidae > Aspidoscelis > Aspidoscelis tigris. The sequence goes on from JALMGA010000004.1 coordinate 65,623,405, forward strand.
CTTTGTTGTGTCCCAGACTCTACCTTGATTATTTCTTTAGCGTCTAGCCATAGTTCATCTGGTTCTCTATCAATTAGATTCAGTGACTCAAAGCAACTCATAATACAGTCTTTAAAGCTGGTTGGAATATCTTGTAGATCAAATTTTGGTAACACTATGGATTTACTATGATTTTGTAACTTCATCAAGATCTTACATATGTGTAGTTCATTATGTGTCTGAAAGTCAGCTCCTGGTTGTGTTTTCATAGTAAGAAAAGAACTCTTCCATTCTTATTAATGTCACTTAAAAATTTGGACAATAGCTTATTCAGTCAAGCATCATGGAAACTTATAAAAAAATACAGTTCCATATAATTCACCTTGTCTTTTCTTAAGCCCATTCCAAATAGGACATTGTCTAATGTGAAGATAAGGACCAGGGACTTCCCTTCCCATGATGGTGTAGGATACACAACATGTCCCAAGCTGTTTTATGCTGGTGCAGGATAGGATCATCCCCATTGGGACACCCTGTCCTGCCCCAGCCCCCACAGTTGACTCTGAAGGCTTAGCACAACAGTTCCTGGGGGATGATGTGTTATGGTAGTGCACCCAGTTGGGCTGTCAAAATGTCCTCCTTCTTCCTCTATTGGGAAGAGGGTGCTGTGTACCTTCTGCATAAAGTTCACTCTTCCAGGACAAGTAGATAGCTCACTGGTAGACCTTGATGTCATGGTATCATCTATCTATCTATCTATCTATCTATCTATCTATCTATCTATCTATCTATCTATCTATCTATCTATCTATCTATCTATCTATCTATCTATCTATCTATCTATCTATCTATCTATCTATCTATCTATCTATCTATCTATCTATCTATATCTATCTATCTATCTATCTATCTGTCATCTGTCTGTCTGTCCATCCACCCGCCCGCCCACCCATCCCAGAAGGTCCCATGGTGGGGGTGCACCCTCTATCAGATATAGTACAGACCTTGCTCTTCCTCGCATGGGTGGAATAGAACATTCTTTTTTTTTAATTTAAAAAGATTTCACACTTAGAAAAACCTAAAACATATTTAAAATTCTCCATCCCTGGCAGGATGACACAAAGAGGCAGCTAATATCAAAGGTCTGGGTGAAGAGGTGTTTGTAACTAAGCAACAAAAACTAAGTAATGTAGGCACCTGGGAAACCACTAGAGGAAGGCTGTTCCACAGTATGGAGCCAACACAGAAAAAGTCATTTTGTGTATTACTGTCCCTTGCTTTTCATAAACAGGCAGAACTATGAGAAAGCCTTTGACATTGGGGTCTACTTGTATTCTACTTGTTCCAAAATAGCAGGCAGTTTATGGAAGGGTCACAGTCCCATCTTCTGGAGTATAGGGAGGGGGTATTAGTACCAGCTTTGAAGCTTGCACAACCTTCAGAATTGGCAGTGGGGCCTGGCACTGTCCTAGCCATCCAGTGCAATGGCTCTGTCCTACATCAGTATCATGTCCTAGTCTGAGGTGTTTGTGTATCCTGGGACAGCGCAGCCTGCCCCATCCCAGAATAAGAAGAAAGGTGGAAACGGCCTCAGGTTTATCCAGGTTGGTTTTACACCTCTTTCCAAATGTCTCATTATGAACTTTGCTTTGATCTTAGAGCAGTGTTGATTTTGCCAACAGTAATGGCCTGGCATATGTTTTTAATGAGCTAAAGCAACAGTTTCAGGTCAAATAGACAATGTAAAAACCTCATATCTTTGTCTAAGTTTAAAGGTTATTGAACAATATCATGTCTCACTTTTTCTTATTCTTCTTCAAGATATGGGTAAAGCTCATCACACACACACACACACACACTTTTATTTCAGAAATAATACCATTTTATTTTTTGAAAAATGAAAAGGATTCTGACAATGGCTAGCATGGGTCAGATGCATTGCTTGGAAGCTAAAAGTATTTGACTATTTTAGGTGGGAAATCAGTTTTTCAAGCAGTACATTGACTCTGCAGACCTACTTAAAAGTGCAAAGCTTTATACCCTTAGTTATTGGGATTTGGTTTCCAGCTTTGACTAACACATTTAAGGGGAAAATACAAAAAAGAAACTCAGATAGCTGGAGAGACCATACTGAGCAATCCAAAAGTTGATTTCAGTCCTATACAGTGGCATTTCTCTGCTTGCTCTGTTTGGTACATCAATTTGGGGGAACTTATAGTGAGGACATTTAAAATCTGCATATTGGAACATATGCTAAAGCAGACTAAATGAACAGATAAACTGCCAATTTAAAATGAATGACAAAGTTAACATATTAAATTTTAAAGAAGATGTATATAATTGTGTTCATAAAAGTGCATGCAGATTTGCACACAGATATAAATCTGGCAGAAATGAACTAATACTAATAAAAATATTACTGTTAAAATGGGGATTCAGAGGACCAATCTAGTCCACACTGTCAAGTATCACATGGATCCAATAGCTGAATCAAAAATAGGAGCCTGGGCAGTGCCATTTGTATGTCAAGGAGAGAACCAAAAGGGAAAGAAGGAAAAGAAGAGAAAAATGGACTACTTATCTATGATGAAACCTAAGAATTGGTAGTGCCCCAAGCTCTCATCTGCTGAAATCTCCAAGGGTACCTCACAGGTTTAAAGGTTGCAAGGCCACACTCCAAAGCAAGTCCATATGCTTAACAGTTCAAATATCAAGTTCAAATATACACAAGTACTTAAAATAGCAAAGACAAGACATGCGGTCAGACTGAGGCCAATTGAGGCCTATCCTCTTTGTACAATAGACACTTGAAAGACACTGAAAGACACTTGTAGGTGCTCAGGATCAAAGACAAGCACCCTTTCAACCTATGGCTACTAAGGACGTGCATAAATGAGTTTTTGGCATTCAATTTGTAACAAATAGAATGTTAGAAAATTTGTGTTTGTTCAAATAGATCCCCTTTGAATGTGGTAGGATTCTATTCGATATGAATGCATTCGTACGAATTCATACTAATATCAGATATGAATGCATACAGATGCTGTAAACATATCCTGCATTTGGATCCTATACAAATGTGTTATTATTCACTATACCATTTGTATCTGTATAAATGTTAATGTACAAATGTCCAAATTCGTACGAATAACGAATGTTACAAATATTCGTGCACATCCCTAATGGCTACTAATCCGTAGGACTTCTGCAGGGTGATCGTGTTAATATATGGACAAAGTATGCTTGAATCTCCAAATTGAATGCAGAATCTTCTGCATTCTCAGAAATGCTACCTGTTCCGCATGCAGGACCAGCCAGACAGGCAGAGCTCAGGAGCCTCAATGCATGGATGAGACAATTGTGTCAGACGGAGGGGTTTAGATTTGTTAGGAACTGGGAACATTTTGGGACAAGCCAAACCTGTACAAGAGGATGGGTTACACTTGAACCTAGATGGAACCGGATTGCTGGTGCTCAACATTTAAAAGGTTGCAGAGCAGCTTTTAAGCTGATCCCTGGGGAAAAGGTGACAGAAGCTGGGCAGCATCCAGTTCGGGAGAGTGCATCCTTGAGTGAGGAGGGCTGTAAATATGCTCATAATGCTGAGCAAAGTGGTGGATTAGTCAATAGTAAGGAAGCAGAACAATGCAAGGGGCAGTATAAGGATTCACTTGTTCCTCAACAGCAGAATTTGGACCACAGGAGTGAGTACAAACACCAGATGACTTTGAGCTAAAATAGGGGAGCCAGAAAGCTTAGTGATGGATAATAGGATTGATGTTATTGGTATAACTGAAACCTGGTGGACCAGTGAAAACCAATGGGATACAGTCATTCCAGATTACAAACTATACAGGAAAGACAAGGAAGGGCGACATGGAGGTGGCATAGCCTTGTATATTAAGGAAGAGATAGAATCTTACAAACTGGAATATCCAGGTGAGTCTGACTCTTCCACAGAAGCAGTGTCAGTAAAAATACCAAACCAAAAAGGAAGCCTAACAATAGGGAATGCTACGGTCCTCCCAACCAAATGCCCGGATGAGATCAACATTTGGAAAATGAGGTAAAGGGGGTATCCCCAAAAGATAGGGTAGTTATAACGGGAGACTTCAATTATCCTCACATAGACTGGGTGGACTCCTGTTCAACTCAGGAAAGAGAAATAAAATTCCTAGACCTGCTAAATGACTGTTCCATGGAGCAAATGGTCATGGAACCAACCAGGGAGAAGGCAGTCCTGGACTTGATCCTAAGTAATGCTCAGGACCTGGTAAAGGATGACCCTGGGCCATCAGGGCTGAGGGGGGACATGGCAATGCAGATCACGACCTCCCCCACTGCCTCCGCTGCTCTGGGTGATGACAGAGCGAGCGTCATCTCCGGGGTGTGGTGGAGGTGGCTGCGCCACCATCATCACGCCCCCAAGGGGCGGAGGGAACAGCAGCATGTCCTCCTGCGGCATGATCCAGCGCCTTTCTAAGCACCCATTCCAAATGACTGCTAGAGGGCCTGTACGGAAGTAAGGGGTCTTCTAAACATCCGGATCTTCAAGATCCGGATGTCTGGGAAGACCCCATCTCAAACACCCAGCTCTTGAAGATCCAGATGTTTGAGAGCAGTGCCGAAAGACCCTATCATTCATATTGAATTTGAATGGCACATTTGTATTGAACTGAAGCCTACCACATTCAAAGGGAATCTATTTGAATGAATACAGTTTTTCTTGCCTTCAGTTTGATATGAATCAAATGCAAAAAAAAAAAACCATTCATACACATCCCTTCCAGCTACTGGGAAACTGCAAGCACAGCAAGCTGGGTACTTGGGTCTTGCTGGTAGGTGTCCTTATACCACTGTTTGCCCACTGTGAAACCATATTGGTGGATTATGCTCTTTTCCTGCCAGAGTATGCCTGCAGGTGGGCCATAGGGATGATTTAGTGAAACAGCTCTTATGGTCTTATTCAGTTTGAATTAAACTATCTGTCATGGATTCAGGGTGCAGACTACAAAGAGCAGGAAAATTTCCCAGGCCCTTTGCAAACATCTTCTGCAAGCTGCAAAAGAACAGGAATATTTCACGGGCTCTTTGCAAGCGTTGGCTTCAAAGCTGAAAAGAGCGGGAAAGTTTCCCATGGACTTTCCAAGTTTGAGTGACAGGAGGTAGGAGTTCCCTCAGTATGCACTAAATGCTAGCCAGAGCACCAGGATCTCGCTCTGTTTAAGGCAGAGGTCCAGAGCTCTCAGTGTCTTTCTCTGGGCAGATTTTGCAGGGGATTTATCATTGGGGAGTCTGTTAAACTCCTGGCCCTGCTGAGTCTCATGCTTGCTGTTGGGCAGGGATTAGAAGGGGAAGTTGTGCCTCTTTGTTGAGGTAAATCTCTGGGCATAACTGGGAAGTTACAGGGCTGCTGAAACAGCTTGCTTGGTTCTGGATTGAGCAAGTTAGACCCCTGGTTTGCAGTTAGCTTTTCTGCTTAGGATTTATTCTTTATTTTTAGGGAGGACTTTCACGCTGAACATCTGAAAGGTTCCTTCAGGAGCTGGAGGCTTTTGCTGTTCATTTTACTTTTGAGGAACTAGTTTGGGGAGAGCTAAGCTGAATCCTATTTACAATTTCTTGTTCTTTTGGACTACTTAAGTAATATTGAGCAACCCTTAATATTTCGCTACTGCTTATTTATGTATCTATCTGCTTGTAAATAATAAACAGTTGATGTTATATTACACTAGTGTTTATTTTGCTGCTTCAGGGAGAAGGCTTGGCTGTAAGCCTTTGAAATGGGATGCTTAGGCAAGGGGGGGGGTCTAGTTCATATATAGACACCAGCCCATTGGCAGGCAGTGGGGCCGTACGGCTCTATGGCCGCTTCCTCGACTGCATTACACTACTAATACAAGTTCACAAGGTGGCGGGGAGTGGGATCAAGTTGTCACACCATCTCTATTTGAACAGGAGAGTTTGGTTCAAATCGATCTGCTCTGAACTGAACAGTTTGATTCAAACAATTCTAAATAAAACTAAACTTACACCTCTGTATATTGTACTGCTTCTTCTTGCAGATAGATGATAAAGCATTTGGATCACTTTTCCAGCAAAATGATTGGATTCATGATTTGGATGCAATAGGTATTAAAAACCAGAACCTCATTGCTCATGTTATTGCTTATAAAAATTGGGTGCTAGGAGGCCAATAGAGGCCAGAAGCTGAGTCTACCAATGTGAGTGATCATGCTTCAGAAATCAAATCACATTATTGAAAGTTTCCATTATTTATTTTTAAAAGGCCATATTTGATTAACTATGGAAAATAAAACCATGCTCTTAAAATAAAAGTACATTGACGATCCTAGAAGGAAGGTGAGAGAAATAAGGAAAGTCACATTGTATGAGCTCTATAAATGTCAAATTGTATCATAATCATATGGTACAAATGGTGGCTATACAGTAAAATGCATGTAAAGTCTTACTTGACTTTTCATGTACTGTATATTGCCATTATTGGTCTTCATTTTCCTCCAATGGCTTCTCAGTTGCCAGTGAGAGGATCAGATGACAGGGAAAAGATGAACAGTTTAAATTCTAACATGCTCAGTGTCCATAGATCTGGATCATATATATTGTTGGTCTCTAGTTTTTCATCAGGATCAATGAGCATGGATGCTGACAGCTGACATTATAGAACATGGCTTTGTGACTTCCAGGATCACCAATAAATTGCTGGTTAGCCTTTTCTTTTCTGCACATACATGCTGACTGGTAGATGATTAGGAATGTGTTTCTGCACTGCGTTCCTATCCGGTGGACAGGAACAGTGCATTAAAGACTAACCTGTACTAGCATTTGCACTAGGGACTGCTAGTACATGATAGGCTAGGCCTAATGCGACTGGAGACTTACCTGTGTCTGGCAGTGCATCCCATCCTCCTCAGGGCACTGCCATTTTGGTTGTGGTGCCCTAGCAACTGTGCATGCGCTGGCATCAGCACTATGGTGACAACAATGCTTTGGGCATGCACAGTTGCATCAGGGGCCATCTGTTGTACCAGCACACTCAAATGGCTCCTCACACGTCCTGCAAGTGCAGATGCACCTGCCCAGAGTGCCAACTGCAGAAACGCAGAGAACCAAATGCAGAAATGTTGCTGGATTTGTAGAGAAGTCACATACCTCAAGGAAACATGCACATTACCCCTGATTAAGACAAAGACAATGACATATGGTGGATTAAATATGGCCCCAAGAATTCTCAGTTCCTATAATTTGAGGATTATCAAGGACAGTAGTGACGTAGTTGCTGATCAGAAAGAAAGTTCTGCTTGAGAAATGTTTCAGTCTGTAACAGTCACAGCAGTTGGAGCTGAATTCAGCTAAATATCTGGCTTCCTCCAAGCCAAAATATATTGGTATCTGCTTCAGGCATGTTGCAGCCTTGATAGACTAGGAGTTTGATCCATTATAGCACATCCTACACAACTATTTTAAAAATGGTTTTTCCAGAGGGAACATTTGGTATTTTGCTTTGTACACTGCTATAGGCATGGAGTGTCTCACAATGTGAATATATAAAGATTAAGGTCTATATTGTTGCCTTCTTCATAATTTGGAAGAGAAAATGAAAGTGTTTGATAGATGGAAACAGCAACTTAACGCTTAGAGATATTTGGTATATATCTTGGACAGCTGATGGCTCTTTTCAGGAGCTACTAGAAATAAAACAAAATCCTTCAAGTAACCAGACAGATGCTTCAAGGAAGTTCATGAGCAGAGTAGATTGGTGATATAAAATCCTGTTATGAGTTTTCAAGGTTTTAGATAGTAATTGAGTCTGCCACATTAATCAAACCTAGTGTACCACATGCCTAATATATGCTTGCTATCAGAATATCATGCTGTATTTAGAAATGAAATGATAAAATAAATATCTGGGAAAGGGATGTTCAGTATTTATTAACTGTACATTGCCTATATATTTTGTGATAGTAAATTTTCCACTTTGCACAATTTTAAATGCAATATATCATCTCATAGCAAACAAAAATTATTTGATGCTTAATAGGTGATAAAAATGCTCATAAGATTTGCTTGTTTGTCAAACTGTTATTAAATGTATTTACAATGATAAAGTATATGATAATTACCAATAGCAAGAAATACAGTATTTTACCATGAGATAATATGTGATTGGGGGAGGAAATTGCAGGGGGATTTTAGATGTCTTATAACAATTTTTGTTCAATTCAAGACACAACCCGTTTTGCTGTCCAGAGCAGTTATTCACCTTGATTATGTTGACATTTAAATCGCACATTCGTCATAAATCTTTCAATAGGATGCAGACCTTATAAAATAAATGGCTCTGAGAAAGAAAAGATAAACAGCATAAAAAGAAAATCAATTCTTTGCTAACATTTTCATACACAAATGCCTCCAACTGGGAAAGGAAGAACTCTGTCCAATGCAGTTTTCATCTGGAATGACAAAAATAAAAGGAAATTATCATGCCTGCCAATTTTCTTGGGAATGTTGCAAAAGTATAAGATGACTGATTCAGGATGATGAAAATAATATTTTTATGCATAAGAGGTTCCCTAACCTTATTGTAAAGGTAACTTTTTTATTTATCGTACCTCACAGGAATTGTTATTAAAACATAAGTCTGAAATAACACTATAAATATACCTTCCAGTCTTGCACACGGAATGTGAAGTAGATCTGAAATGTCCTTGAGATTTCACACTTACTTTAATAAATATATATATAACTGTACAGAGAAAATTATATTTTAAACATTGTTTACTTGAATTTTCTGAAAGTTTTGGATAAACTACTTTTCTTGCTCCTTCCAGTAACATTTGGGGGGGTAAATCTGGTCTGCTTGTGAATAAGTAGCTGATTAAATAACAGGAATGAGAGAATAGAAACAGACATACTTGCTAGTAAAGATTCAGATTGAAATTCAGTTTACTGATAGCATGACCTAGGGTGCATGCAGACTCGTTAACAGTGAACAGCGGAATGCGCAGTTGCTGTGGGGGCATCACACACCATGATCGACAGATCGTAGTGGTGATGCATTATAGCCTTGTAACTGTGAATTGACTTTAATGTGGGTAAGAGTGTGTCCAGACTTGCAAATACTGTGCCTTCCAATGCGCAGCCACATCTGATGCCTGATACTTTGTAGCAGTGATGTATTATGCCGCTGCTACGTCAAATTTACCTACTGTGGAATGGAAGTTCTTTCTGTGTTCAACAATCGACGAGGATTCTGCCCTACAGTACTTGGCAGTGGCGGCTATGCTGTTCTACTCATTCTTCAAATCCCTGGTAGGGAAGGACGTGGTGGTTGAATTGAAGAATGACTTTAGTATATGTGGGATGCTCCACTCCGTGGATCAGTACCTGAATATTAAGCTCACAGACATCAGTGTGACAGACCCAGAGAAATACCTTCATATGTTATCAGTGAAGAACTGCTTTATCTGTGGTTCTGTTGTCCGGTACGTCCAACTTCCAGCTGATGAGGTGGACATGCAGCTGCTGCAGGATGCCTCATGCAAAGAAGCCCTTTAGCAGAAGCAGTGATGGCCCCTTGCCTCCCCCACCCAGTTCCCTCATCTTTTTGCGATACAGTTGGAGGATGTGGAAAAATCAAGCCAGCTTTTTCTCCCTGGAAAAGCAACTAGCAGTGAAGTAGCAAGAATCCATGTGTATTTGCATGCACACAGATATCCATTCTGTTTGCAATTCCTGCTGGGCTCGAGAAGGTGTGTTGCAAACCTTTTGGTCCATTTTTGTAGGTTGGATTCAGATTTTCAGTTTTGCTTCAAGAAAATGGCAGTCAATGGTCTTAATCTAAGCCCCACAGATTTCAGTTAGTCTAATGTAAGCACAGCCAGAAAATAATTCTGGTTGTATATTCATTACCATTTTGGTCTTTTGTGAGCATAGCTGGATAAAGTCTCCCTTTCCCCAGTCTTCTTTGTTAAAGCCAGTGGCATAATGCTCATTTTCTAGAATTACCACCCCTGCTATAATTCACCTTATCTGTCTACATGACATGGTTCTGCAGTTAGAAAGTGTTGTCTTGCTAAAGACCTAATATCCCATTCAGTTACCGAAATATCAAAATGTAGTTGACCCAAGAGATGGATAGACTTCTATACAGTGCAAGTTCCATCTTTTGGCCTGCTCTTCAATACAATATTGAGGGGCATTTGTACTTCCTTGATTTTTCTCCTGTTCCTGTTTTTGGGAAATTTTCATCTCTCTTCCCCTTTACTGCAGAGCTTTGAGATTCACCTCATGTAACATTTGTTGCTATACAAATTATTCATCATTGTGTTTCTAATATGTTGGCATCTGAATAACTTCAAAGAGATGTGTGGGCTGGGTTTTGTTTTGTTTTGTATTTTTGAACAACTGTTGGAAAAATAAATACCTACTGTGGAATGATGAGCACTCACTCTGCAGTATCAGGTAAATTCAAAGTTTCCCACCAGTCTGGACAGGACAGCTAGAACAGTGATCAGGAGTTGAGCTCCCATTGGCTTCCCCATCCCACATGACACATCCCTCACTGCATGTGCTAGTGAAGTCTTGCAGCTTTCTGTGAGAAAGCTACAGGGAGGCTCCTGGAGTCCACACAGCATGTTGTGGCTTCACAGCAGGTAAGCTGTGCTTTTTTCTATAACAGCACATTTTATTCTGCTAATCTGGATACAACCCAAGAGAACACTTGCTCCACAGTATGAGGTAATTTCAAATCTTCCTGCCAGTGCGGACAGAGTGGTGAGAAGAGCCAATGAGAGCGGGAGGGCAGCTTAACTCCCAATTGCTGCCTCATCCCATGTAACAGTGCACACCAGATTCAGCTCTTGCAGCTTCCTATGCGAAGGAACGGAGTTTTGTTTTGGGTAGGGATGGCATGTCACCACTTCACAGCCAGTAAGCTGCACTTTTTCTTAGAACTGCAGATTTATTCCACAAGTCTGGAAGGGGCCCTAGCCATTCCATAATACAGCTGGATGATATTGTCAATTTGCTTTCAAGAGCACGTGGTTATTGTATCTTGTCTTTTGACTGGACACTTCAAATACAAAGGGAAGTTTTCAAGATGAGTGTCACATATGAGGTTTTCTGACTCGGTATGGAATAACAGCTTCATAAAGCATCTCATAGGTTGACTCCAGGTGCAAAAAGGAAAATGCAGGATCTTGTTTAACTCCCACAGTTGCCTCTAGCCAACCCTGCCAGGCAGCAGCGTAAAATCACATAACAACCATTTCTTCCAATGACAAAAAATAATTGGAAGCGAACATGTGCCTGCCCCATACTTGACTCAGCTGCACCCCTGTACTTGTGTGAGGGGTATTTTCTTGAAGGAAAACCTATGAGCAATTGCCAAATAAAATAATATCTTTATTTAGGAAAATTCCAGGATAGCAGTATCCCTGGAATATTGGATATGTGTGGCAATCCCTGGAATATTTGATATATGTAGCCATACTGGAATAATCCCTAGTTTTGTACCCTTTTTGGACACAGCCACACACTATTTTTCACTCTTAAAACAGAGCAGAAATTTGGCATAACTTCAATGTGAAGATCGATCGATCGATCGATCGATCGATCGCTCGATAGATAGATAGATAGATAGATAGATAGATAGATAGATAGATAGATAGATAGATAGATGATAGTAGTATATCTTGTTCTGAAGTTAGGAAAAAATATATAGATATTTTGCTTTCTTTCTGTATTGCAGCACTAAAGAGTTTGTTATCTGTCAGTACAGACAACACTGAGTATGATGTTTGCTATTACAAGGCAACATCCCAGGCTTCTTTAGTCTATATACTTGTTTATTAATAATATTTTATAAACTGAAAACCTGCATAAAAACAACAACAAAAGAGAAATTGATAGCTTTGAGCACTAGAAAAGTACTTCCTGTGGATTTTGATAATGGGAATAGAGCCAAGATTACGGCTTAATGGAAGGGACTCATAGAACTAATATTTGCAGGCCTAAAGGCAGACAGTTGGTTTAAACAACAAAGGCTGCATCATTCTAAATAAGCATTGGGCAGAAAGTTAGATGCATCTGCAGGGCCTGGGGAGATCTTGGCAGACTGTCTGCAGAAGTGAGATACCTGCAGTGCTTCTGCTGTGGTCGACTCATTCTGTTATCCCAGGGGAAAAAAAATGTATTTTGCATACAGCACAAATTGTTTTATAAAAAGTGTCAATAGGCAATGGAAGCAGTAGATGAAACTTATATATAAGCTATATGACACACTGGTCTTTGGCCAATTTCGCTAGAGACGTTAGAGACCGACATTGACTAGCTCTCACACTTGCAAGCACTAGTCAATGATAGCCTAGTCCCTGCACGATCGATCACTTACTTGTGTTTGATTGCATTTCTGATCCTCTGCAGGGTGCTGCCATTTTTAATCCGTCACCCTGTGCGACTGCACATGTACGAGCAATATTGCTATAGTGATGCTCTGCACAAGTGCTGTTGAGTCTAGGGTCATCTGAGGTGCCAACACATTTGCACGGCACATCAGATGACCTCCATTGTCCCGGAAAAGGTGCAGATGGTCACCACTGGACACTTGTGGTAAGGCTCCAGTAGAGGGAAGGTTGCTTGTGGAGCACGATTTCATGCAGCACAGCTAGTTCATAACTAGGCAACATTTGGGAAGGCAGAGGGTGCTTGTAGGCTGTAAGTTCCTCCTGCAAATGCAGATGCACTTGCCCAGATATTGCCTAATCATGAACTATGAGTCAAAGCATGAAAGGTCCCATCGACTCTTGGAAAAACAAGTGGGAGACTTTGTGGTCTAAAACAGTTCTAAAATAGGGGGACTTTGGGTGTTTCCACATTGGCTGCGGAAACGGTTTTACCCACCCCCCCATTTATGCCCCATAGAAGACACATTTAGACTTACCTTCTGCACTGGAGACCTCTTCAGTGACCCTTCCAGGGGGCCGCTTCCGCATTTCGGCGAGCGAGATCTATTTCTAAAATGGGTCTCGCTGCCGAAAAATGGATTAAAATGAAGATCTAAAAAATTAGGTCTTCAATCCGCACATGGCCAGGTGAAGGGATGGATGTCCCTGCGGCCTCCAGCTTGGCGAGGGTGGAAGCAGGCCAGTTTGCCTCCTTCCACCATCTTCTGCGTGCCACTGGAAACATGCGTGCCGCTGGAAACATGCGGTGACTGGCAGCTGCGTGCTCCAGTCCCGCAGCTCCAGGGGTGGCATTGGTGGTGCGGGAGGATGGGTTTCAGGCTGAAAGTTTCAGGCTGAAAGAAGTTTTCAGCCCATTTGTATAGAAAAAGTTTGGCACATCTGTTTTGGTTTATTGTTGCTTCATTTTGTTTTGCACCCAACAACTTTTCTGTCTTTCACCAATTAGTATGTACATATGCAGGACTCTTCAGATACTAAGAATTCTGTGCTTTTCTGTCTGGAAGAAATGCTGTTGCACTTCCGCAAATTTCGTTTAGGAATGAGCAATCTGTCTCAAGCTGGGATGAATTGCTCCTGGCACAGGACAAGGCCATCTGTTGTTGAATGGCCTTTTCTGCCCCAGTCCCCTGGACATTCAATCTTGTGTGAACGGCTCATACCAGAAGAGGAGGGGGGGGGGCTTCTCTGCTATTCTGCACTAGTGTGTACCTGCCAGAGGCCTAGACTGGTTCATCATCCAGTCTACAACTCAGTGCAGAAGGGATCTTGGATATGTAAGCATGCGTTTTCAAAGCTGAATAAAGAAATCTTTTCAAGACTGTATAGGCAAAGCAGATTCTCTAGAGTTAGATTTCAGATTTGCAACTGAATTATGTTCTCAAGAGCAACTTATCAAAACAAAGAGAAAAACACATAATGGCCCACTTTTATCCTGTTGCAGACTGTTTACTTCTGACACCAATTTTTGTTATCTCCCAGGCTGCTTCCACACATGCCTTAATAAATCTGGATGCCCGGCAGATCCGGATTTACGGGGGTAGATCTGCATCTAATAGATGCGGATCTACCCACCCCCGTCCTTCTGCACACATGGCGGAAGGACGGATTTAATCCGGATTTGAGGTGGGTGCTGTGTGGACACACAGCACCTGCCTCATATCCATGCTCTGGGGCCCTTCCCCCAGCCAAGCATGGTGAGCTGCTAGATGGTACGCCTGCGCAGAACGCTTCCTGAAGCCCAGAGCTGCTAGGAGCAGACCCGGCCAATCAGGAGGTGTGCGTGACTCAGGCGCGCTGCATCCTGGGTCCCTGCAACCAGAATCGGGGATTCAGTGTGGTCTCCCCCAGGTGGGCTAGGGAGGGCTTCGGAGAAGCTCCCCCTGGCCCCAGAAATGGTGATCTGCTGCTTCTGGGGCAAGGGTGAGCCGCAAGGTAAGAGTCCCTCAGCTCACCATGCTTGGCCCCTCAGCTCGCCATGCTTGGCTCCGGGGTAGTCACAGTTAAACTGTGTGAACGCATCCTAAATGGATGCGTTTTCACAGTTTAACACCCATTAAGCCCACATGAAATGTGGTGTCATTTTGACACCCATTAAGCACACTTTAGGTCCAGATAGGTGGGGACGCACCTAACCGGAAGTGTGCTTAATAGGTCCAAGTGTGCGGACATGCACATTCAAAAGTGTGCTTAATGGGTGTTGCTGTGCGGACTCTCCTCACTGGAAGTGTCCTACACAGCCACGTGTGTGCAGACACCCATTAAGCAATGTGTGCTTAATGGGTGTTAAAGGGCCTGTGCGGAAGCACCCCCAGTTTTTAACTTATCACATCCATCCATCCATCCATCCATCCATTCTAAATAAATAAATAAATAAATAAATAAATAAATAAATAAATAAATAAATAAATAAATAAATAGAAGCAAGAAATAAAAACCCTAATAACGTAATATTTCTATATTTCAATTCATCTCTTAATGCATGTACTTTTGCACCCAGCTTGATTCTTAAAACAATAACAAAAATGCATGTTCATTACCAATCAAAACATTCATGTGTGCTTTTCCAAGATATATGCATATCTACCTTTCCCTTGACATTTTCTTTCTTTCATCTTTTGTTTTGGGTCTTGAAAAGGATATTGCAAAATAGAGAGAAGTGGACATTGTGAAGGGTAGCTGTGCATTTATTTATGCATGCTTTGGAAAATGAATATTTGGAACATTCATATTAAAAATTAAACCTTGGACATTTCTCTCACATCTTTCAGTTTCAGTGTCTAGGCTGCTAATATCTGACTGTCCTCAATGTATTTTTGGAAGCCTCTTTTTACACTTGGATATTATATGCTGATTTCTGTAAGTCTAAAGTTCACTGCCGCTTTGGCTCATTGCACTTGGCTTCCCAAAACCACCTGCACTGCATGGGGAGCTGGAATTGGTTATGAAACAAACTGTAGCTGCAGAGCTTTCTTTATACCACACATTAAGGCATGCTGTGCACTGCTTTACCTACTGGAAAACAAACATGGGTCATCTGTCTGTGATGCACAGTGTTATGGACCTTAGAAGTCATCCATCATGTATTCAGCTAGGACACCTGGGAACTCAGCACTCAATAAATTAGGGCTTTCATTGACAGCTGATGTGCTTTGGCCCATCATTTCGGAAGGATTGAATGACAGCATACATCATGAGTATTTCGGCCATCCTTGTTAATGTTTTTACTAGGTATCTAAACAACTTAGGCAGTAACAAAGCAACAACAAAGAACCATCAAAGCAACACAAAGAGGCACAAAGAGAGCTGGATCTTTAGGAGCAAGAGAAAGTAAAGAGCCTGAGCTTCAAAGTTCCAGTCAGCATCCATTTTGTGTGCAGCTGAGGGTCATGTAGAGTATTTGTTTGTTTGCCTTAAGAAAGAACCTGAAATTGTTTACGTGTACGGTTTGCATAAAAATAAATCCTGTTAATTCCTGTTTGAACAAAGACTGGGAGCATTTCTTCGGGAATTACTTAGGGTGCATCCCCATGCAATTTAAAGTCCGATGAAAATCTTCATTTGCCTCGGAGCACCCCCAAGCACAGCTTTTATCCGGGCTTCCAGTGCCGCTAATTAGGAAAATGCGCTGCAAAAAACAGCCCTTTAAAGAAGACTGCAAGCGCACTTTCCTGGAAGACGCGGGTATTCAGAGCAACATTTTGCATGGAGACGCTCCGTGGCAAAAGGGGCAAAAGGGGCAGGGCTTCTCTCCGAGGTGGCAAGCTCTCTTTCTCTCTCTCTTTTTTTTTTTTTGCCTCTCATCCACAGCCAGGATTCACGATATGAAAACAGTAGGCAGGCATTCCAATCATAAAGTGAAAGATACATTGTAATGAATTGCTTCCCCTGCAAGTGAAAGTGTATGAGCTGGCTGCAGCCCGCTGCCTTCGCAAGCAGGGGAGAGGAAGAGAGAACTTGTAAATTTTTCTTTTGGACATGTGAATTAGCACACAATTGCTGGATGGGGGAGGCGTTTCAGCAGCTGGAAATCTTGTAAATAGCGCTGGCTGCAGCCCCGCTTCCTTCAGAAGCAGGGGAGAGGAAGAGAGAACTTGTAAATTTTTCTTTTGGACATGTGAATTAGCACACAATTGCTGGATGGGGGAGGCGTTTCAGCAGCTGGAGATCTTGTAAATAGCGCTGGCTGCAGCCCCGCTTCCTTCAGAAGCAGGGGAGAGGAAGAGAGAACTTGTAAATTTTTCTTTTGGACATGTGAATTAGCACACAATTGCTGGATGGGGGAGGCGTTTCAGCAGCTGGAGATCTTGTAAATAGCGCTGGCTGCAGCCCCGCTTCCTTCAGAAGCAGGGGAGAGGAAGAGAGAACTTGTAAATTTTTCTTTTGGACATGTGAATTAGCGCACAATTGCTGGATGGGGGAGGCGTTTCAGCAGCTGGAGATCTTGTAAATAGCGCTGGCTGCAGCCCCTCTGCCTTCAGAAGCAGGGGAGACAAAGAGAGAACTTGTAAATTTTTCTTTTGGACTTCTGAATGTGTGCACGATTGCAGAAGCACCCAATGAACAGCGAGGGGCGTGGAGAAAAAGATGCGGGTAAGCAAAAGATGCTTCCTTGGGGATGGTCAGTGCATTTTAAATGCGCGTTTTGCTAAGCCCCATGGGGACACTTAATTCCGAATTGAACGCGCTTTTCTTAAATCCACTTCAGTAGAGGGGCAATAGAGAGGCAAATAAGTACCATGGGAACGCACCCTTAGAGATAGAGCCTGTTGTCCCCTCAGGTAGTAGAACATAGGCCTAACCCTGAGAAGCAGCTATCAGAATTATTATTCCAGACCTTTAAAACATAAGCCATTTCTACATTTGCCTTTGACCTGGCCACATTCTGGTCCTCCTCACCTGCACATTAATGTAAATCAAGGAGGCCCTGCTCCTGTTGAACCAATTTAGTTTGCCCTAGAGAGAGGAGGAATAGGATTAAGAGGCCTTTAACTCAAATCTCTGATGGACCCTCTTAATTGGGTCCACCAGAGGGTTCCAGATCATGGAAGGCATGCAGGTGCCATACTTCCATGCTCTTGGACTACCTCCCCCCAGGTTTTGTTCCTAGTCTTAGAAAGTGTGGGGGAGGAGTGGGGGGAAGTTCATGGTGTGCATTAATGTGGATCAACACCATGAGTGCAGATGACCCTGATCCAGCCCATGCCTCCAAGTTAGATCAGTGGACCCAGTTATTCTGGACCCACTGTTTCATATCTACAGCCAGTAAGTGCAGAAATGGCAGTACAAGAAAACAAAAAAAAAATCATTCAGCACAGGAGCAGTATAAAAGCATCTTGTTCATGGAAGTCAAAGCAAGTTTTAGTAGATGCTTTCCCTAAAGTTAGCAAAATCAAGGCTAGCTCCAGACATTACTTACCTATTCCACTATTTTTGTATATTCTGGTACAAACAAACCTCCTGGGATTATTTTACTTTGCCCAGACATTAGGCCAATATGCCATGTTTTAGGACATGACAGGAATATTGGGTCTATATCCCACTCTAGTCATTCCTTTTCCTCCCCCCCAGACCCCAAGACATATTTCTTAATTTAATGAAGCTCTAACGCTCCTAACTGTAACAGGGGTAGGATAGGTAATAGCTCTAATGGTCTGTAGTTCTCTAAATATTGTGAAAACTGACCTATTTAAAACTGTGTGTGCCACAAACAGAGTACTATTGACATTTCTGTGAACACACGTGTCTGGGCAAAGCCAGTTGTCCCAAACGAGAAGCAGGCTAAATTTGGGGGAGTCTTCTAAAGTAAAGAAGTTCATTTCTAAAATGATCCCACAGCTTTTTTACACTTAACTTACTAGCCTGGTCCAGCAGGACTGAGTGAGACTGGAGCTGCTGCAGCAGTTAGACCTTTTCCACTGTCCTGAAACAAGCTGGCCACATTTACACTGGCTGACTCCTAAGATTATGCGTACAGTCTTTGGAACCAACCTCCATGTTCTCCAGTGGCTAGGAATTAAAATTCTGGGCCTAGGGGACCATTTTGGTGGTGCAGCTTTGTGCGCATTCTGCTAAACTGCCCCCTGGATGTGTGCGCTCTTCTACATGCCTCCTGAACCAGTTTACTTATGAGGAGAACAACAATAGGCCCTTTTAAAAAGATATACTGCTCTCCTGGTCTAGGTGGCCAATGTGGACAGAGGGCGCTAGCAGGGATCATGGCTTCCACTTAAGCCAGTTCCCCCAGTACCACCTCTGGACTGACTTAAGTGCAAAAAGGCTTCCAGGTAGCAGCAGTCACAATGTTTGTATGAGATGTAACCAAATCTGTCTACAGTGAGAATAGGTGAAGAACTGTATACAGAAAGAATTCAAACAGATTCATCATGAGATTCATCATGTTTACACAGACTGGATGGACTGCGGAAGTTCAGTGGAGCCTTGCAGCCTGAAGACACATTGTTCAACTGGTTCTTTGCCTCTTGGTTGTCACAATAAAAGCACTATTTGTCAGGTTAGTAAAAAGTGTGCAAACTAATTATGTTATTGATCAATCTGCAGACATATGTCATGGACATATTGAGACCAATAATCATTTCAGCCCATAGTTGATAATTAAGGAAGATCTGGGCAAGTGCACCTGCACTTGCAGGAGGCGTTTACAGCTTAGAAATGCCCCCTGCCTGCCCCAAAATTGCCTAATTATCAACTAGCTGTGGAGCATGAAATTCTGCTCCACAAGCATACCAACTCTTACCCCAAATTACCTGATCACAACCGGCAGGTGACCATCCACACCTCTGCTGGATGGGGAGCTCAACGGAGCTGCCGCACAAGCATGGAGGCAGCTCTGTTGACCTCTTGATGCAATTGCGACTGCACAGAGCAGCAACAACATGGCAATGGTGCTGATGCACACACAGTTGTGGAGGAAGTTGCACCCAAGATGGTGGTGCCCAGAAGAGGACCTGTGGCCGACAATTGAACAGTAGGTAAGTGCTCAAGTGCAGGAGGAGGGAGTTGGTTAAAGTTTACTAGCAGTTACTTGAACTTCTTTCCCATCCAGTGAACAGGAAGGGAAGCGTGAAAATGCTCCCAGTGAGAAACACTGCATAGCTTTGTTGATACATGTGCCATGAAGTTACCACATTTTGGAAAATAAGAGGAGTTTCATAAGGAGAATCTAGCTGGATGGACACAGGCAGCATCCAGATTACTTTTAAAACCTGGGATTATACCGTAATTATATTGGGATATAAGCGTCAAATCCCAGAGCATAGCTATTCTGGGAAAAAGAACTCCCAACCCAGGTTTGCTTGTTCCCAGGTTTTTCTTTCAGGAAAATGCCCACAAGTGAGCTGGGCTGGGCAGGGCTGGTCTGGTGAAATTGGGCCATAACTACCTACTTGTGCACTTCTGGGTACTTTCAACATCACAGGAGCAAACACCAGACAAAGTAAAGGACCAGGTTTGCCCCACAATTTCACCCTGCCATCTGGCTAGGGGTGTGCACAAATGCAATGTTCAACATTCAATTCAAATAGAATATTCAAATGTCTGAATTTGTATGAATAGAGAAAATTGAATGTATTCTAATTCAAACCGATTCAAATACATTTGTATCTACTAATGTGAATATTTGATTCGTATTTCATGATATGAATGTCAACAACATTCATATGGGTCCATATGCATCCATATGCCTCTGTACGCATTTGCGTGCATCCCACTTTCATCCCGCATGTATCTGTACAAACGCGTACGGATATGAATAAGATGTGTATGTATACGTGTGCAATACATACGTATTCTTACATATATGCATGTCCAAATAATTTGTACAAGTGATTTGAAACATTCAAATTCATTTGAATGTACAAGTGAAAAACAAATGTATAGGCATTCTATTCAAATGTGAATGTCTGAATTCAAACGATTTCAATCAAATTTCAAATGTTTTGACTATTTTTGCACACCGCTACATTTGGCAGGGACAGCAAGAGGCAATTACATGATCTCAAATAGATCCCACATTTTTTTGTTGCCAGTTTAATCATCAGAAAAATGATCTTGAAAAGAACCAAATCTGCATGCTGTGACAACTCCTAACAGCTATTTTGTCTTTTCGCATATGCTTCAGTGGTGCAGCCAGAGTCTATTCCCATACATAACACCTGTACCGTGTGGTCAGAGCGCTCCCTGGGTGCATAGGAATAGGGCAGTAAAAAGTGCTGTACTAGCACTGTCTAGTAGATACTGTCATGGCTCTGTTTATGCCTCTTTGGGGTGAAAAGAGTCTGGGGTAGGGCTTCACAGCTAAGGTTGGTCGCCATGGCAATGGTGCTGTGCATACCCATTGTTGTAGTAAGGCAGTCACCCTGATTGCACTTACCCAGAAGTTTCAGATGCACTGGACATCACAAAATATGGATGCCCAGTTCATCCCAGATATTTACTGGTCATCACAACTAATAAAGATGTGAAATGGCAATAGTCCAAATAGATTTACATACATACGTTATAATAATGGCAGTTTTATTTTTAGTCTCGCTCTCAATCAACTTTAATCAAGATTTTTTCCCCTCACATCGGTTGCACACAGAGTTAATATTACTGTTGTATCATCCACCAAACTTTTTATGTGGTTCTGCTCAGATAGGGGTTCGTCACCTCATTGGCAACAAGACAACTAAGATAGCATTGCCCAATAATTCATATATATCTGAAGACTGATACAGGAAAAGAAAGAACACTATCTTATGAGGAATATTTCAAAGAGAGCAATGAATATATTTTGGAACAGAAACATGTATAAAAAACAAAGACAGCAGAGGATTCTTGAACATGACAAGCATAGCATGGTTGAATGGAAAAGGGTAAAAGAGGGCTTTGTCAGTTGTTTGTAAATCGTTATTCTGCAAATCCAATTCACCACACTCCTGGAACATTTCTGATGCAAGGAGAGATCAAAAGTTATTTCTGCACTTCTCATTCTTAGGACAGAAAACATAGCATAAAATAAAAGATGCTCTTCTGTATGGAATAAAATACTGTATAGAATATTAATCACGATATCAGTAACACAGGAATAAAGAAATGTGTTTTAATCCAAAATACATATATACTAGGTCACTGATGTGCTGGGAATGTGTGGTGTGCGCTTGGCAACGCGTGCCACAGTAGGGTCAGGCTGTGCTTTGTCACACAGTATCCACTCAGCACCAGTGTCCGGGCAGCTCCCAGGCATGCAGTCTACATCCGGTAGCACTCTATTTGTTGAGCAGTCTAAGTTTGAATCCAGTGGAAGAAATTTGCTACTATGGGACCCAGTTCCACTCCTGGCAGAATCCTCTTTGCAACTCCAGTGCCCTCTACTCTAAGATCTGACCTACAAAATGTGAGTGCATGGATGTGGAAATTGCCTTAGTTGCAACAACAAGCCACATGAAAATTGTGCTGTTAAGGTTAACTATTTATTGAGAAATGTATTTAAGTGTGAAAAACTTCAGGCCTGTTTACACTTAACTCAGTGGGATGGTATAACAATACCATTCCATTAAGGTGAAGATCAGGTACAGAAGGAGGCATCAGCACTTCAAGGGCTGGTGCAGTCCTCCACCAGACCACCAGCACTTGAATTGCAGATGGCTCAGCCTGGTCAGATCGCCGTGGAAACAGGAACAGCAACATCTGGTGCATGCCAGGATGTTGTCGTGGCAATTGGCCTGTGGTGTGTAACTGTGTAGTTTCAGGTGCATCACCCAGGCCATTTGCAGCATTTGCACCCAGAAGAGAGTGCAAACACTGAGATGGGAGCTCACTAGCTGTTACTGGTCAAGGTTTTAACTGTTCACAGCTATTGAAAATTGGGGCAACTGGAGGGATCACCTGGACACTCTAGAAGGGTGGCAGCAGTGTTTCATGCGAACAGATTTCCCCTGGAATGTCCAGAACTTCTCTAGAAAGGTAAGTGCAAAGAGGTCCCTAGATTTGGATGCCAAGCACATAAGGCAGAGATAAGAACAAAGCATTTTGTTTTCCAAAGTAGAAAGAGAGAATGTTTGTGACCATCCTCAGAAAGCTGATTACCTAAAAGTTCAATGTTTAGGTAGGATGGTGACCCTACATAGCTATATCTAATCCCTATTTTAAGATGTTGCCCCTAACCCCAAATTTAAGATTTTGTTAGTGCAGAAAGGCATGGCGGCATCTCCAAATACACTGTATAAAAGCCATCAAAATTTGATAGAAAGTTTGACATATACAGCACATTTTGAGATTTTTTTTAAAAAAATCTAGGTAACTAAATAAATGACGTTCGTTTAGAAAAGGGCCCCAAGATTCACATCCTCATCTGGAGTAACAGAAAAAAATGAACCAATTTTTGAATTATAAGCATATACGTCCACACACTCTCTTATATTCAAAATTGAACTTGACAGTTTGGGATGTTCCCTCGGGGTCCTGCTTTTTTGATCAGCTGTGATGTGACAAAAACTATAAATAACTGTTGCTGTGTCATCTGAATCTCTTTTGTAGTTATATAAATGGATAGTGCATAAACTTTCTGTTATTTTATAAGTATTCACCCCAAAAGCCAGTGTTCATATCTGTATCATCTACATCATCTATATCTACATACACATCTATACCTATATCATCTATTTCTACTTACCCAGACACTGCTGGAGTCCTTGTGGTCAGACTGATATGAAGGAGTGAGTTTAAATACTCTAGGCAATCCCTTTTTGGACTTTGTCAGGCACTGTAAGGACATGCTGAACCAAATCTTCTGGGTTAACCTGAGAGAAGTGAAAAGTGCCTGGGGCTAGAATGCAGATCTCTTGGGATTGAACACAGGTGCTCAACAGCTGAGTTTTTGTCTGCTTCTCTTTCTGGCTGGAGTTCTACCTGCTTTTGTGGGATTTGTGTGTGGTGTGTGTGTGGATCTACTGTGTGTGTAGAAGGAATAAACTGGTTTGGGGGGGATTACTTGTTCCCAGTTATTCTGATGGAATCCAAAGCTACAGTATGGTGTTACTGTTTTTCGCTTTGTCTAGCCCAGACTCACAACACAAGTTAGAAAGCAACAAAAATTGCATAAGAGGGACAATATCCTATAAATACTTACCTGGAAAGAGTGCTATTGAACTGCACAGGGCTTGTTGCCAAGTTAGGTGGCAACAGTACTGTACCACAATGCAGCCAATTTTAAAATTACATTGAAAACAACAGAAAAGATAGGAAAAAATATCCAAAGTGGTCAAATGCTTTTTAAAATAAATGCATTAGCAAACTTTTTGGAAAAAAAATATTTCAGCTTAGTTAATGGCCTAATTAGCTATTAGTGTTCTAGCGGAAAAATTATTGTCACAAAGGAAAAGATTGGCTGTTACTTAAGAATAACAGACAGCAGCATACTTTTTAGCAATAAAATACCTTTGCCTGCCATGTGTTTCTTATTGCTTGCAACTATATAAGTGAAGATAATTTTAAACAAGCAAAAATGATTGATTGAATGAATTAATTAATGAGATAGATAGATAGATAGATAGATAGATAGATAGATAGATAGATAGATAGATAGATAGATAGATAGATAGATAGATAGATCTTGTATGCTGTTGTGCTTTGAAGAGCTTTTTGGGAAGCATCCCCTCTTCATCAATGGAACATCTGCATGCCATACTGCTTGCCAGCTGTTTAAGGCACAACATTTCTGTTGAAAAAAGAAGACAGTCCTAGGTTTAAGAAAAGGGATTTGCTTCTCTCCAGTGTGTTTGCAGGAAAAGGTCAATGGAGAATATCTCAAATCTTCTTGCTGCTCATGCCCGCTATAGATTTTCACATATTCATAATGGGTTTCATTTACACATGCATTTTTTATGATCAGCTCAGCTTTTCTTGCACACTAAATTTATGTAACCTAATTGCATTGTATGGTAATTTGCAGTGTACGGAGCTCTTGTTGTTCTTTCTCCCTCCTGTGGTTGCCATCCAAGACACTCTTCCCTATACAGAAGTGCCTAAAAGCTTGGTGCACAGTGCCATGCCATCCTCATTTTAATTGGCTGCTGGGGGAAAAGAGCCTTTGAGAAGGAAGACTATTTATTGGCTTTCAAATATTTAAGACCTCCTAGAACTGATGGGAATTATAATGACCTTACTTTACCTTTGATGTAAAATGAAAATTGCCTGTTCAACAAAGCACACTGCATAATACTTCCCTGCAGCATTAGTTTAAACCTCTCAGAGTGCTGCCTTAATGCACTCTTTCTAATCTGAGCGCACAGCTACACATGCACTCACCCATGCCGGCGCACACACAGAGACTTATTCTTCACACATCAGTTTTACTCAGCTAGAGTCACAGTGTGACTTCCCTCAAATTATCTCAGTCAATAGTGATACGCATGGCATATGAGGCTGTGCTGGTTAGAACCCAGACGAGGCTTTTCAATTACAAAATCATGATGATCAGTCTGCTTTTTCAATCAGAATGCCAGAATTTTCAGCTCAGGTGATTTTCATTATTATTATTTTTGGAGACAGTTCCCTGAGTTATAGAGGAGCAAAGGGGCTATATCTTTCTGTTTGTGGGCTACTTTTTAGCCATGCTAAGAAAGATGTGATTGGGGAACATCCAAGTGACCTCTAGGACCCCTCTCATCCAACCCAGGAGCAGGTAACTACATGTAACTGCCTCCAGCTGGATCCTGTGCCACTCTACTAAACTAGGAGTCAACTTACCACCAAGCTGGTTCTCCGACTCTTGGGCAGATGGTTGCCACTCAGGCACCTTCTTCGGCACAGCTGTATGAAGATGGGAGGGCAAATTCAAGAAGGACCAGGTATATCAATGGCTATTAGAATGGACACCTAGGTAAGACCTCCAGGTTGGAGAGACAGACAAGATTCCTCTAACACCTATTTGCAGAGATTCGAGAGCAGGTTAAGGTTTTGCCTTTGTCTTCTGCTTGAGAATGCTGGAAGCAACTGGTGGGCCACTGTATAGATGGGCTATGGCCCAATCCATCAGGGCTGCTCTTCTGTTCTAATGTTCTGAGGTGCCTTAGTTCCAGTCCCATGTGAAAGTGTTCCTTCTCACAGTTTGCACCTCACAGCTCCATAACGTTTCCGTCCACAACTGTGAAGCTTTCAGGGCTGGGAGATGTTGTATGTTTGACATACTTCTTGCTGTGAGGATGCAACCTTTGTTTCTCATCTCTGTTTCAAACCTGTCTGATTGCTCCTCTAAATGTCTCCATTGTGAGCCTCTAAGGAAAAAACAACAACAAAGCCCTCTAAAGTAGGATTATATTCAAGTTACAGGAATAGATGAGAGCGCTCCTGAAGAAAACAGATGGTATTTTGACAAAATGTAACCAAACAGTAGGCGCTTATGGCTGTCCAAATATTTGTGTGAAAAGTTCTGGAAAAATTTAAACAATGATGTTCTGGTTAAAATTCTGGCACTGTGATGTCATTCCTTGATTTCATATTAAGAAGCTGCTTTTTCTCCTAGTTTCACCGAGTTTTCAAAGACTTTCAGATTCCAGGTCCCAAGAAAACTTCAGACATATGCTCCTGGATTCATGCCACTGCTGAAACATGTCTAGCAATGGATCTAAATTGAGGTCTGAGCTGAATCAATCACATGGGGAAATCTTATGGATTTAATTTTAATCATATAAAGGGCTGGAATCAGGCTGAAATACATTTGTAGTAAATTTCAGTACATAAATATTTAACAGATACAGTGTTTTGACACCTAGGCCTTCTTTTTATGCTTTATTTTTGTTTTATCCACAATGTCATGTTCATGTCCTGACTTAATTAAACAGATGCTCACTTCCATGACTTTCACTTTCTGGCCAAGAGGAGAAACACTTGGTGAGTTGCATGCCACTGGCTGTCACCCTGAAGTGTACTGCTATGTGGTAGTGACTTTAAAAAAAGGAGTATAAAACTGAATGCTGCTTATTTGGAATTCACAAACTTGTCACTGTAGCAAACAGTGTGTCAAAGTTTCAAGAACAAATCAATGTGAACCTTACCTCCCAAGGTCTCCTTTTTGGTTTTATCTTTGCAGTGAAGTTAGTGCTTCAAAAGCACTGAACGAGACTTGAAGGAGACATGTGACATGGTTTGTATGTGAAAGCAAAGCATTAACCTGCTTCAGGATGATCTCTTGGAAAGCTGCCAGGAAACAGCAGTCTTGATGCTTCCCCGTTCTTTGTTCTCATCATGGTTTGTTTCTCTTGACTTTGCTTACGGTATTCACAGCAGTAGTCTCAAGGAAAGCCCATTCTGGAAAAATGCTGCAGGCACCTTTCTGGAGGTGAGTGGATAGATCTCCATAAATTTTAAGGAGCATAAAATAGCCATGCCTTCAACCTTCATCTGAGTGTTAAGGGTCTTGTAGTAGTCTACCTTCCTTGATGTTGTTTGTGTTAGTACTCCTAGTATGTGTTTACACACCTAAGTTTTAATCCAGTTTCAGTTCACTTTCATAGACAGAGATCACATCAGCAAAGTGACAAGCTGTTTTCTATTGGCACTATCAGAAAATCCACATTTAACTCTAAATCTAACTCTGAAGGTGGACAGAAGTTGGATTAAAATTTAAGTGTGAGCACAACCCTAGTTCCCCATTTAGACTTTCACATGATTCTTCAGATACTGATAGTAATGTAGGTGGTACTTGGGATACATTATCTGTTCAATAATTTGAGGTACTTTTAGTTAATCGTCCATCAGACTCTTTGGACAGTTGAGCAAGTATTACAGTTTCTTTATCTCATTTTCTTCTTCCTTCTCTTTCCCTATATTCAAATTATTTGCCAGCACAGCACAGAATTGACCAGTTCATTCTGGAACAAGTCTGTCTGCACTTGAGATGGATGTTCCAGGATGAGCTCAGCACTGCTCTGAAGCTCTTCTAAGTTTTGAAGCCTCTACTACGGGAGCTGCAATTACCCTCTAGTGCTAATGTATTCAAAAACAGAATGATGGTACACCATTTTAAAGAAGTCTACTACTGCCCAGGGGTGTTTTTGCACTTGCTTTCCCATCCCTTGGATGGGAAAGGTACGTTATAGACTAAGGCTGACTAGAGCTCGCACTTGCAAGTGCTAGTCAATGATAGACTACCCCACATGCAATCAGTCACTAATGTGTGTCCGGCTGCATATCCAATCCTCTGCAGGACACTACCATCTTGGTTCTGACCTTCTGCACAACTGCAGGTGTGCTAGCGTGTTGCTATAGTGATGCTGACATTTTACAAAAGTGCAATTTTATCAGGGGGTCATATGTGCTGCCGGCGTGCTTGCGTGGCAGCTCAGACGTCCCCCTCAGCTGGAAATAGTGTGGACGCTTGATGCTGGATGCTTCCAGGTAAGTTCCCAGTCACATTAGATTAGGGTTAATGTGCTTGCGGTGCACGAAATATGCAATTAGGCAACCTCTGGGCAGGCAGGCGGCATTTGCTGTCTGTAAATGCCTCCTGATAGTGAAGATGCACCTGCCCAGATGTTGACAGGTCAAAGTGCAAACTCACCTCAGGATTAGACAGATATTTTGGGCTACCTAGACTGGTATACGCTCCATCTACTGAAGATGGAACATGTTAGCAAAAGGTGCGGCCTCCCTGTTCTGTATCAGCGGTTTAGGCCTCCTATTATACCTGATTACTGTTTCTGTTGCTTCCTCAGACATGTTTATTTTTAAACTGCATGTTTTGAAAAAAAATATTTGTGTGTTGTTTTCCATTAGGACAACTATAGGATTTGAAAAAGAATCACAATTAAATCTGGCCTGAAGCCAGAGAGAAATACATCAGAAGAAACAGAAGGCTAATAGTGCTGGTAAATCTCATAAATCAGTTGAGCACATAAGGGTATTGGACAGGCTTTTATACCTAGCTAAAGTATGGTGACATTTTGCCTACATTTCAGCTGAATCTCTTAAGAATATTTTGAGAAATAAAAAAGAAGGGATAATGCTTAGCCACATATTTTATAACCTTTTCTTTTCCTTGCAAACCATTTTATCTGCAACTGAGTCATATTTAAATCATTCACCAAGATTATAGAGGTAAGTTTGTACCCTGGTTTATTTCACATGCCAATTATTATTCTTACAATCATGATGAAGTATAATATTGTCATAAACTTCTGCCCAGGAACAAAGTCTGCAAATTTCAGCTCATTGTCATAAATAGTTTGGCCTCCAAGAAAGAAAACAGCTACCGTACAAATTATCACCATTAATTTCACTTGGAGCACAAAATTGCCCATCATTCCTTATGAAGTTTTTCATGTCATATGTCTTCTTTATTCTCATATTTTTGCAGATAAATTAAAAGATGGTTTGCTTTGACCTTTGGCTAAATAAGAAAACAACTTCTCTCCCCTACTCTGTGCCCCTGATATTGTTTTAGTTTTACATTTGGTTTTTAATGTTGCAGTTCACCCTGAGATCGTCAGTTGTAGGAAGGGATAAAAATGCAAATAAATAAATATATCATAGGAAGAAAACAAAAACAGATTAGGATAGAAATCTACCCCTCAACTACAGTATCATACTCAAGCAGCCCTATGGTGCAAAATTATTCCAACTGTAACCAAATGGTTTTATTTCTGTAAATGCTGGTGAGGGTGTTACCAATAGTGCTCCAGTCTCGACTGTAAGCGAATGTGGGGGGAATAAAACTCTGGATAATTTGGATTATTTTTGAAACCCAAAAAGACCAAATTTAAACTTCCCAGGGGAAAGGTAGCTGGATCGTTTTACATAGGCTTTAATAACGAGGAATACCATAAAAGAGAGACAAAACCCATTTCAGACTCAAAAGTCAATGTTTCTTGTTAAACTAGTGCAAAGAATTTATGAGAAGATACAGAAAAGAAGTTGAAATGAAATATAAAGCCAGATCAGAAACATTTTTAGAACAGAAATAAGCATGCAACAACTGCAAAATGACTAAAGAAATGAACATTTCCCACTAAGAAATCTTTGTGCATTTAACTGAACTTATTCCTCTTTTATTAAAACAATCAATTTATAGTTATGCAGCAAAAGCTCCCCCCAAAAAACCAAAACA
Organism: Aspidoscelis tigris stejnegeri; assembly: GCA_023333525.1. Taxonomy (NCBI): domain Eukaryota; kingdom Metazoa; phylum Chordata; class Lepidosauria; order Squamata; family Teiidae; genus Aspidoscelis; species Aspidoscelis tigris. The sequence goes on from JALMGA010000004.1 coordinate 65,652,976, forward strand.
AATGCTTCGCATGAGTAAGACATTTAAGAAATGAGAATAAAATTCTTCATAAAAAAAAACCAATTGCAAATTCTAAAATATATACCTATGACAGCCAGAAAGGGAATGGAAAACTCCTAATACTAGAAAGATCCCCTAACCCAAAAATTCTAAAGAAAAATAGGGGAAACTGAATGGAGGAAACAAATCTTCTGTCTCACCACCATCTTGCCCGAGAAGTCCAAAACTGTAGACATGTAGGATTTCAGCAAAATATCCATTTCAGGAACAAAAATGTTTTAAAAAAAATTGGAAGAATAATCTTCAGTCTGAGCCAGACTTCCATGTAGCAGAAAGGAGAAAAGGGTGGTGGTGGTGGTGGGGGGAGGAATGGAAGAGATTCCTTCAGGTCTTCCTCATGGCAGAGAGAGAAGACTCCTTCGGTTAGATGAGGAGAGGAAGACTCCTAGACTCCTAGAAACCATCTCTTCTCTGCCTTTTTTTATAGCCAGAAATTGGAATCTTAAAAAAAAAAAAAACACTGCTGATTATGGTTCTTCCTTTGTTAATAAATGAAACTGTAGTGTCTTGTAACTTTAAAAAAAAAAAAGCAAATTAACCTAACAATATCTCCAAAATTCTTCCTGAAAGGTAAAAACTAGTTCTCCAGGTGTCACAAAAGAAGTTAATTTTATGGTAACATGTTTCCTTGGGCAATCTTGTTGTCTCTTTTAATGGAATAGCTTATATGTACTTATCAGATTTCTGCACATTAAGGCTCCGACAGTACCAAGAGGTCAGCAGGAATTGTTGCATCATCAGCTCTTGAATGGAAAGAAAAACCTGTTTTGTTTTGTAAAATGTACAGAGCTTTCCTTTGTTTTTCAGAAGCATCTTCTATGGTCAAGGCTTTTATTCCAAGTTAATGGTCCTAGTCTCTTATTATTCCAATTGAAGCCAAATCCCAGAGCTCTGATGGAATCACGCTCCATCTTAGGACTCATGGCCCAAGACACTGCTTTACACCAGAATATTTCCCAACCATATTTAGCCAATTATTTTTATTAATAACCATAACTGGTATCAACGGTTAACCCGATGTACAATGCTATTTAAACAAAAATAGCTCAAAATTGCAGCTAATAAATTTGATTTAAAGGCAGAAAGTGAAAATCAAATTTTTGGTTGGAAGGAACTGGTTTCAAAACAAAGGACAGACTAATTAAGCCCAACTTATATGTTTAAACATGTGTGAACTGCTTTTTTAAAATCTCAAAGTGGTTACCAGAAAGATTAAAAGGGTAGAAATTTGAGCCACCCACCATTCCCAGTACAAGTAAAGGATTATCAGGCTCTTCATACCTTCTAGAAATTGAGTGCCATCTCTCTTTCATGGTCACACTTAAAAGGTATTTTTATTAGATAATTTACTCTTTCCTAGCTGTCCCCCTTATATTATCTTTAGTAACTATTGTGCATGGATATAACTTATGCAGTCCTGAATTGCCCAGGTGTGATAGCCAGATGTGCAGCCACCAGGAATGCTGGGCAACTCAATTTGACGCATTGTAATGTTGCCCTATCCCACTCTACTGGTAGAGTTCAATGATGAGGTCTAACTGTGATGCCAATGAGGCCACTCTGGAAATTGGGGATTCCAGGGATGCTGTGGGGATACTGTGAGTGATCAAAGCTTCATGTCTGTCCAAGAGAAGTGACTGCAAATTCACTTTGCAGCATCCAAGCTTTCTGTCTGTCCAACACGAAGCAGCTGTGAATGCATTGCACAGCTTCCCATCATCCCATCTGTCAGACAGGAAGCAGTTGCAAAGGGAATTCACAGCTTTCTTCATTCCTGGAAGCACTCCAGGGAAAGTGGGGAGGGGAATTTCAGCAGTGCTACTGGGAGTGGTGCTGAAATGGGCACACTGGGATCACCAGAGTCCAGGAACTTTTGTTCCAGACTTGAAGTGATCTTGCACTAGTTCTGAAGCTGGGGCAGGACAGACCATCCCAATGTGTAATCCACGGCAGGAATTGCTCAGGGATGGCTTTCGGCACTTGACCTTATTCTGGAATACATTTCTGAATACATTTCTGCTGCCCATAAGCTAGTCTGATCTAGCAGGTGAGCCAGCTTGGTCTAATGGTTAGGGAGCTGAAGTCTTACCTGAAAATACTGGGTTTGATCCGTCCTCCCCCATCGAGCCAGCTAGGTGACCTTGGGCTAGTCACAGCTCTCTTCTGAGCTCTCACAGCTCCACCCACCTCACAGGGTGTTTCTGTTGTGGGGAGAAGAACAGAAGGTTGTCAGCCACTGAGTCCCCTTGAATAGGTAAGAAAAGTGGGGTAGAAAAGCCAACACTACTTCTTCTTCTTCTTCTTCTTCTTCTTCTTCTTCTTCTTCTTCTTCTTCTTCTAATGCAGACTATGGCTGGCCTTCCTTGGGGCCTTCCACAGTCTGCACTGGCATGCAAATAGCAGGTCGCTATTCTGGGATATATTCCAGAATAAGACCAAGTGTGGAAAGGGCCCAGGAATGACTGCAACATTTTAGCAATTGGCATGGAATGTTTTGCAAGGTAAGTGAGAAAAGGATCACAGTGTTTAGCTAGAAGCTGAGCCCTGTTTTTTCCTGGTACCATAGCCTCATGAATCAACATAAGAGTCAGAACCTGAACTTTGTATAGCCTGTTTGTTTCAGTCACTTTCAGATGAATGAGCCTTCAAGACACCTGGATCTATCTGTTGTATTAAAAACCACTCTACCATTCATTTGCTGTCTGCTTGTCAAATAATCTACTTTGAAATATATTGCACTAGAAAACAAAATCAAAATGGATTTTGCAGGAAGGAGCTAGGAGCACGAAAGGATTAGGGAAGAGTGTAATCTGTGTACATGGTAGAAGCTAGATGGACAGCCATGTCTTGTGAATGAGGGATGAATTAGATAATTAGACTTTGCTTCATTCTGATTGTTTTCAGTAATGGTTCTGATACTGGATACAGTCATTTGGAAGCGTTGCTGAGATGAATGGGCTCCATTTAGAAAAGATGCATATTCTTGTTTTCAGATGTCATAAATATTTTTGTCATGTAAAACTATATATTTTGAACAATTATTGAAACATGTAATCACTAAACTATCATTGCCTCTCTTCCAGGCTTTACACATAAGAATTATCATTTCTGGGGTAGTTCTGGAATAAATACAGTATCTCAAAGCTGAAAATAGCTTTTATCTGAGTTTGCACCTATAAACTAGGCCCATCAAGGGTAGTTGCAAGGTTGCCACAGAGTTTAGATAGGAATCCTAGACTAGAATTTAGACTAGGAATCCTAGATAGATTTAAAAAAAAAAGTATGGAACACTTTGTGAATTTGCATGTCATCATTGTGTAGGGGCCATGTTGATCTTCTCCGTATCATTCCAATTAGTATATGTGCTTCCAAAGCAAGCACAGAATCCTGAGGTGCTTTTGCACCTGGCCCCATAGTTTATGATAGGTTAACATCTGGGCAGGTGCATCTGTACTTGCAGGAGGTGTTTCCATGCTAGAAATGCTTTCTGCCTGCCCAGATGTTAACCTATTGTAAACTAGCATGCAAACTAACATTAACTAAAAGCTTACCTGAAGCATCCAGCGGGTAAGCATTCACACCATTTCTGTTGTGAGGGGTCATCTGAGGTGTTGCACAAGTGCGCTGGCACCTCAGATGACCCCAAATGTGACTACGCATGCACAGAGCATCACCATTGCACTGCGCCAGTGTCGGGGCATGTGCAATTGCAGCAGGTGCTGTGATCAAGATGGCAGTGCCCTGTCAATGATCAGACATGCTCCCAGACACCAGTAAGTCTCTGGGGATGTGGGGGTTAGTCTACCAAGTGTGAACGCTAGTACACATTAGTCACTAACACACTCTTTCCATCCAACGAATGGGAAGCCAAGTGCAGAAGCAGACCTAGACAGAATGAGACAATAAGCTTCATATCAATATTACTTCTTTATGCGATTTCTTTCCAAATTTGTATTTCACTTCTCACTCAACTTAGGAGCTTTAAGCTGGTTTTCATTATGGAGCAGAAACCAAATGGCAAACCCTGTTATAAAAGAAATCAATTTATTTCAGACTATTCTATGTTCTCTACCTAATACATTGCACGAGTAATGAACTGTGTGCTCTGAGGATTTACAAGAGAAAAGAAGGATTCCTGGAATAGGGTGCTAAATTATCTGCAGCCATAGTGAGACCTTAGAGGAACATTAACTGAAATGTTTGCACCTGTCAAGGATTTCAGACAAGAAGATTCTATTATTGCTTGCACAAGGAACCATTGTAGTGGGATGTGTAAGAATCTGTAGAATGATTACAATGTCTATTGGAGCAAAGGTAGCCTGTGCCTTTAGTGTCTGAATAATCACTGAGAAATATAGGCCCCTTCCAGACTAGTGGCATAAATCTGCAGCTAGGGGGTGTGAAGCGGTGCCCAGGTATCCGGACTAGAACAGCCTTCTGTAGCTTCATTGTGGTGCTGGAGTTTGGGCTGGCATGCACAGTCACATGGGACGAGGCAGCCAATCAGAGTTGAGCTGCCCTCCCTGTTCTTATTGGCACTTCTTGCTGTTCTGTCCAGACTAGCGTAAAGATTCAAAGTTTCTTAATACTGACCTCGAGTGCTGTTAAATCAGCATTAACGTAAATGCGCAGTAGCTATGGGATAATGCATCACCTTAGGATCTTTTGGTCATTTTGTGTGATTCCCCAATAGTCACACAGCTGGCTTCATGGGGGAGGGAAGAATCAAACCCAACTTTTCCAGATAAGAGTCCAGTTCCCTAGCCACTAGACCAAACTGGGTTCTGAAAAAAAAAATACTGGAAAGTATTTTTCCATTTATTTAATAAGTAGTAGGCAGTCTAATAATTGCCTTCTGGGCCTCATCAGTCCACACATTAGGTTTCATCTGTGTCTTCAAGCAATTGTGCACATATGGAAGTCTGGAATGTATACTATGTGGACTTTAACACAGATTAGGGGTCCATACTGAAAGGGCCTGAATTTCTTAAAGTAAGCTTTAGAAAATCTCTTTTGAATTACCATAACTACATACAAGTTTATGGATGTGCACATAGACACAGTATGATACTGCATTCCTAAAACAGCAGCAACAACACACTTCTTCAGTCTATGGAACATGGAAGAACGGTTAGCAGAGCAGAAGATCACAGACAACATTACACCAACTATTTCCCAGCTATTTGAAATATTTTCATCAAAATGTTTTCCTTGTCTTAACATTTTTACATGACATTTTATATTGTTTTATAACACTGCCTTAAAGTTTTCTTTTCTTTTGTAATACTAGAGTGGGAGGGAAGAGCAAAAACAGAAATGAAATTTAATATCTCACTATATCAGTCGCTCCGTTACTGCCTTTCAGGATTGCTCCATTAAGTTCAGAAAGCTATACCGATTAAGGCCAACAAAAGAGATGGTGAAGAAATCCTTGATTGTGCTGAGACATGATACTACAATGTTCACTTCAGTTAATGTCTCTTTTTAGAGTTGAAGTGTCTTTTCAAATTCTATACATAATTTTGTTTCTGCTGTACCATTTGCTAAGATATTTCACTCACACAAATTCACATTTAATTTGCATAAATTTGTCTGGATTAATTACTGCTTCAGGAACTCTGTACTTAGTATTTGTCCAATGGATCTGCTCCTCTACTTCAATAACAACAAAGTTAGATAAAGTGGTCACTTTTTTAGATCTAAGGCCTTTTCAAACTATGGTCTCTAGTCAATAATTAGCGCGCCTCTGGGGAAGAGCATATGCACACTGAGTAGGTTACAGCCTACAAGCATGCCCTCCTTCCTCAGAAGTGCGCTAACTCCTGATTAGGTGCGGAGCACGAAATCATACTCTACACCTTAACCAACGTTACCTAATTAGTTACCTGAAACGTCCAGCAATGCGACCAATTTGCTCTTTCTGGCATTCTGGGGTCTTGTGCTTGGACTTTGGACAACCATAGACACGACTGTGTGTGTGCAGAGCATCAGTGTCATCAAGACAATTGCACTGACACATGTACATTTGTGGAGGCACTGTTGCCAAAATGGTGGTGCCCAGAGGAGGACCGGGCCCTGGGATCGAATAAAGTAAGTCTCTGGGCATGTGGGGCTTAGTGTAATGTGTACTAACGTTCCCATGTACAAACACTAGTATACATTAGTCGCTAACACTTTTCCTGTCCAGCAGATGGGAAGCCAAATGCAAAAGCATTTGAGACTTTCACATGCACTGGTGAAAACAGAACAATGGACTAGATGGGCCTTTGGTCTGATGCAGCCAGAACCTATATATATTTCCATTTTCATTTTATTTGTATATCGCCTTTCCAAAAGAAAATTTTGCCCAAGCTGGGTAAAAAATAAATTAAAAAAAATACAATCATCACATCAGAGAAATACAGCAAGTAAGGAAATCAATTTCTATAACAAGACATCAAATATACTGTAAGCAATATACAAAATTCTAATAATAAGCTATGTAATCTAAAAAACTACAATACACAGTATCAAATAAAAAATAAACCATAAGACCAATTAACATAAGACAACTCAAAAATGTCAAAGGAGAAATTGAACTGAAATTGCAATAAAGCAGCTACAACAAACCTAAGTGTCCCTCCATTCCTCCATCTTCAGCTGGAAACCACACCTAGAGGAGGCTGTGGCAAAGGCTCCAGTCTCACAGTTGCAGCACAAGACCTGGTTGTTTCTCCTCTCACCTCAGCCAGAGCCCCGCCTACCTGGCAAGGTGTTCTGTTGTGGGAGAAGAACAGAAGGTTTGTCAGCCGCTTTGAGTCCCCTTGAATGGGTAAGAAAAGTGGAGTAGAAAAGCCAATTCTTCTTCTACTTCTTCTTCTGTTTTAATCTCCTCTCATTTCACTTTCAGAACAAGAGAACACATCAGCAAATGGACAGTTTTCCTTCTGTATTATTTGTCTAAGAAAATCCAACTTCAGTCCACTTTCAGAGTGGAATAACACATCAGCAAAATAACTTATCAGTTTCCTTCCACGTTATCTAACTCAAAGATGAATTTTCTACTTTGCCAGTGTGTTTTCTTACTCTAAAAATGGATGGACACTAGATTAAAATGCACATGTGACCACAGTGGATATTGTGGAAAGAAAATAGGTAGTCACTTTACTGATTTGTTCTTTCCCTCTGAATGTGGACTGAAACTTCCAGGCTTTGCTGACCTGGAAGGCTCTTCAAACAACTGCCATGCAACTGTGACCTTAGAAAGAACATTACGGGATGTATTTACCAATTTCTCCAGCTCTCTCTTTTTTTAAGGTGAGTAAAGGCACTGAGAAAATATAAAAATGATACCTAATGACTTATCATTACAGGTTTTTCAATGTTTTGATCAATCTTTTTGTGCTGCATGAGGATTTTAGAGCAATGCTGGTTCTCAAATCCTTGTATATTGCTCCCTAAATTGTACAATCAAATACAATCTCAGGGAACAAAAAGACACCAGCAAAGCAAGTCCTTGGGAAAACTGCTGATCTCTGCAATGTGTTCCTTTCAGCCCTTCCAGTGCTACCCTTTTCTTTGTGGAAGATGTTGACGAAATTAGAATGTGAAAGCACACCAACTGCTCTGTGCTTCCTGTGAAGGACATTTTCTAAAATTGATGCCATGACTCAGCATCCTGTAGCACCTTGAGCTTCACATCATGCCCAACATAAATCTACTACAGTATAAAGAGAAACAATTTTGAAATGAAGCACAATATAGCTATCTGACAGCAAAAAGAAACCATCCCTGCTCTGATGTCAGGGACAAAAGCCCTCACTGTAAATCTGGTGGAATCTACAGCTTGCTTTATGCAGAAGGTTGGGTTTTTTAAATAACAACAAGTACCCCCAAAAATGTAGGGTCTGGCCTCTTCTTTAATGTCCTTGAAAATAGTGTCAACATTCCACATGGGTAATTTGAACAAAATTCCATAGTCTATAGTTCAATCTGCACAGCACCAGACATCACTTATTATGCAGTTTGTTGATATACCAGTTTAAAGCCCATCTGGAAGTATCACACATTTTTATACATTAGATCCATAGTTCTGAGTTTTAGCATTTCCGCAGTGGCTGAGTGACATTACAGCTGTGAGATTTCCTTTCTGCTTGATCTAACCCTCCCAATTGTATAAAAGTTTTTCCACGTTCCAACAGCTCATGCTGAACTGTTGCTGTAGTTCTCATACAGTAATACAGACAGACCTGCACTCATGGAACAACAGGATATTATGCTACAGTTGTTAATTTTACCAGTTTGTATTCTGGGACTGTATCAAGAACACTGTGATCAAATCTGATAAATCAGGTAGAATTATGAAATAATTATGGGGCTTTGACCCTGCCTGGATGCAGCCTACTGAAAATGTGCACTGAGGACATGATTCTGTGCTTTCATTATATATTCAACATGGAGGAAGAGTCCACTCAGAAGTCCACAGTCTTCGCCTTTTATGCCACTGCAAGCACAGTTATGACATTATAGTAGCAGTGTGTGCATGCTCACAGTGGTAGCTTTGTTGTTATGGCATTGCCACTCAAAGGATTTAAAAATTCCCCAAGATAGCATTTTTGAAACACTTCCTCCCCTACAAACACTATTAGATTCAAAGCCAGGGATGGGGAAACCCTCACCCATGCCTGTCAAATGGCACTGAGGGAATTCCCAGCTGCCATTTGTTGGCAAGAGGCTTATACCTCACTTAATGGTGAATGGGAATTTCCTCATCACTGTTTAACTAGAGGCCAGAGAGTGAACAGCACATGTGCAATAAAGAGCAGTGATTACTTCTCTTTAATTTGAAGGGGGAAAGGCACTTTGCTTAAAGCGGGCCTCCCTTCCCTATGTGCGTTTCACCTACGATGCTTACCTTGAAGTCTGTGGTCAAGTTCCCCATTCATTAGAGCAGTCCATGTGGTAGACTACAACTTTTGGTCTTCAGGTAAACTAAACGTTAGCAAAACTCATCAACACTTTCATAATCCTAAATGTTAATGGGAATATCGAATGTGTGGCTCAGAGACAAGAGTGCTGTGCGTGGAAAACTGAAGATGAAGGTAGTTTGCACGTGATCCTTATAGACCAGGCTGCGAGGGAATGCAGGATCTGCTTGATAGAGCAGTCCCCAGGAGGTCATGCTACATGGGCCTTATCCTTGGAGTGCTCCCAAGTACAAAAAATGTAACAGAGAACACCCCAATGGGAGAGCACTTTAAAATTTGAGTGTTCCCGGCTGTGTGCTGCTCCAGCTCTGCACCATGATGATGGCTGGACTAGCCGAAGCAGTAGACAGGTCTAGGGATGGGTGAAACAGTTCATCACCTTTACAGTTTGGACGGATTGTGAAGCTTTGAACCTATGCATTTGAACTGAATATTGGCTCTATTCAAAGGTGTACACTTGCATATGAAGCAAAAACTTTTGTACACTTCTTTGAAGCTTTGTTACATGTACAAAGGTGAATTCATGGATCTGGAGCAGATTCAGAATGAATTTGGACTTGTGACTAGTAGCACAGATTGACAAATATTATGTGAACATTTGACGTGAATTCAAAGCCTAGCACATTTGAAATGGCTCAATTTGCACAAATGCAAATTTTCATCCCATTCACTTTAATCTGTGTCATTTTTGGGGGTGCTCTAGAACTTACCCATTTATGGTTGCCACAATGATTCTACTGACCTTAGAAGGCATATATTTGTTTCTGGCCTCCAGAATTAGTCTGGGACCAACAACTATCATGTAAATGGCTGCCAGGCAGTCCCCACTATCCTGGCCCAAACTGCTTGATTTGAACAAGTCATGAGTTCCATGGAATGAAAAAGTTCCCAGAAACCTCACCAGTTCTCTGTGCCAATTTGAAGTGTTCTTTCAGAACTTCACATAGTATTGGCAAATAGCTGTTTGAGTTCATGGGTTTTGCCTGAAGCCTATTCTATTTCGCCAGATCTTCCTTTGATCTATGCACTAAAAGTCATATTTTCCTCATATTTTGGGCATTAAAAGGTTTAGAAATTGTGAACAATAGCAAATAGCCAGCTCTGGGAAAATAATCATGAGTTGAGTTATGCAAATCCACTCAGTAATTATGTCAGTGAATACAAATCATTCCATCATTAAATTGACACAAAAGTAATTACATCTCACCACTCTTTAAATATAATAATTTCTGAAGACTTTACAGAAAATGGATGACGGGCCTAGAGAAAGTCCATTAAAGTTTGCTTTTTAACCTTAAGACAACCATTTATTTATTTTATTTTTGTGAATACTTTTCTAACTATACATAACACTAAAATGATAGTAGTCAAATTAGATGCCTTCATTTACTTTCTGTGTATAACATAAATGTGGCTGTTAAGCACTTGTCCACTTTGCATTATTGGAATTTCTTTACTTGTGTTAGGTTCAGAGTCGTGACTGGAGTTTGGTCCCATCGCTAATTCAAATTCAGACTAAGCTTTTGGGAATCAACCAAGCACCTTGGAGTAATAGGGCTAGGGCCAATTTGCACTTTGGCTCATAGTTTACAATTAGTCAACATCTGGGCAGGTGCATCTGAACTTACAGAAAGCACTTACAGCTCCCTAAAAATACTCCAATTTCTCTGCTTTTCCTCCTACTTCCTGCAGTGTCACCCTTCCCTATTCTGCTTGTTTCCATTTGCTAATGCCAGCCTGTTTCCACACAGCATAAGTAATTTTGCAGGGCAAAGAAAGCTGTTGCTGTGCCATAGCTGATTAAAATGACCCAGAAAATCCATTTAATCAATATTGCACAAAGTCCTGAAGGGCTTTAAAGGTCATTAGTAACACCTTGAATTGGATACGGAAATAGAATCTCTCTCTCTGTTTTGCTGCCTCTCTTCCTGTAAAGGGTATTTGTCCATTCCTACATTTATAGTGATTTCCCACAACTTGGGAGTTCACTGGGGTAAGGGTTTTCTGAACTGTCTCACCATAATCTGAGCCAGTGGGTCTGGACCAGTGAGGCCAACAGGACATGATCTGGAACAGCCCTGTCTTCATACCAGTGCTGGCCCATACCAGTTTCCTCAGCCCCAAGGATTCTGAAAAGCTAGGAACAAAAGTTCCTAACCTCAGAATCCACAGGGAATCTATTTTGGTGGTGTAGTTTGATGCACCAGTGAAATGGGCCCCCTCTATGCCAGTAGACCTTGATATTAAGGTCTATCAGTAATCTAGGTCAAGGTCTCTTGATCTGAATCATGCTCATGCTGCATTGATGGAACATGCCAGTTGAAGGAGAACCAGTTCTTATTCTGCACTAATGTATGGAAGAGACGCTCCTAGTTTATTGGAGAAAGTGTGTAGATCAGATGCATAACAATTTTCAATTGGTGAAATAAAGAATTAATTATTACTAACCATGGTATCTCTTAATCTCTTTTTCTCTGTTCATATGGGATATGTGGGTGTGAGTATGAGAGAGATGTAAGAGACTGTATCATTTGGTGAATCTTGGTATGAGAAGGAATGTCAAAAGAAGTGGTTATATAGTTATTTTGTTACACCTAAGTCCTGTTCCCACCTGGGTTTTATTGAGATTTGAAAATGATTTGAATTTTCTTTGTCTGCATTACAGATTGGTTTCCTGCATTTTCCAAGGAGTAAATAGCTAAAAACTACATTAAGAAACACCTGAAAAAACAGCTCTCACTCCCATTGTGGCTGCTAAAATGCTTTATCTTTTTTTTTCTTAGGGAATGGTACCACAGTATTGGGGGGAGATTGTGCCTTTTGGATTGTTCCCCCCTATAGCCTTCTGCCCAATATCTGTCACTGTTGTGGGTGTGTCATGAAATGGGTGGGGTTTCACCTGGTAGGACAGCTCCTTGCCATCCCTCCTTTGCAGAGAAGTTTAAAGTTTAACGCCTCCCCCTCCCCTCTTTCCTTCAGCAGGCCACTTCACAATGGATAAAAAGTTTCATTTTCACTCACTTTGCACTGGATAACAACTTTTCACGCTTTCCCCTCATTTTCTGCCTTTTCAGCTTTCTCCTCACTTGGGGAAAGACAGCTTGGCTGGCTCCTTCCTGCATGAACCAACCATGGTGGATGGGCAGGAAGTGAGAAGAAAGTCATGAGAAAGGATAAAGTGAGGGGAAAGTGTGGGCAAGGGAGGCTTAGGGAGGTGATTTTACCCAACATTGAAACATTGTGGAAGTGGATGTTTCAAGTAAGAAGAGGAGGCAGGTGGAGGGTGCTTATGTCACACTCGCTAGAAGGTTTGGCTGTGCTGTGGGGAAGCAAACAGGGGTCAGCAAAAGCACAGAGAAGGAGGAGCTGGGATTCCCCACCCTTGGCCATGTCATTGTGGGATTGAACCCAATCGGGAGAGAGGGGTGGGCACCCCGGCTGGCAAAGGGCAAGGAGGAAAAGATTTGCTTTCCCCAATGCATTTTTGAAATGTTTTCTGTGGGGACAAGAGAATGGGGGTTGACTGTGATTTAAAATCAAAGAAGTGGGATTGGCCAGAATGCGGGTTCACAACTGATTCACGTTAGTTTCATTTGTAAAAAACCTAAGTGGGAATGTGCCCCTAGAATTTCTGGAGGAAGGACAATTGGTACTGTACTGAACTCTGTATTGTACATGGCCTTTTTTTGCACTAGGCCTTATTCTGGATTAGATCTCCCACCTAGGATCTGCCATATTGTGCACTAGTATACAAAAGAAAGGTGTCTATTCGGGCATATAATCCAGAATAAGGCTCAATGCAGAAAGGGCCATACATTACGTATTGTGTCAAATTTGACAAAATGGAGAGTGGGGACAGGAACAATAAAAAAATAGCTGTGTTTAATGAGATTCCAAAATTCATCTCTGTATTCTATTTACTGTAAGTTATAACAGTGCAACATTTGTCAAAATCGTTTTGAATTACCATTTAGATACTATAGCAGCATTCTCTGAGGCATTAGTTCCAAGAAGTGAATGAAGTTGAATGTATGATCAATGGGCTTGAATACCACAATTGGAAATGTTTAAAAGATTATTTTGAGCTTATTCTCACCCATCCAGGAATCTTAGGTTTGTAGTTAGCCACATAAATTCTAAGCCAAGTTATGAAAGATATATGTACTTTCTCATTTTTTTGCTTCTCATAACAGAATGAACTAATCATTCTTATTCTTTATTTCTACATCTGATTTTAGAGTAGCTCAGCAATTGATAATTGGGTTCTGTCTGCCGTGTTTTTCTAAATGCAGCCCAATACATCATTATTTGCTGGTTTTTCTTTCTGTTTCATGTCTTGTTTATCTTCTCTTCTTCTTCTTCATTTTGTTCCCTCTGTCAAAATTTTACCAACTAGATTTGGGGGTAAGAGTTGGACATGTCACCCAACTCGGTTTTTCCATTTTATCTGTTTCAGGAAAAGCTGCAAAGCTTCAGATCCACTAGCAGCAGGTGGTGATGAACCTCATGAAGCCTAATAAACTGAGGGCCTTTTCACAGTTTGCCCAGTAGGGAAGTCCAGGGATGCTCCAGCACAAAGTGTCTGCACTGCATGGAGCCTGTGCATGTTGGCCTGCCCATGCTGGACTAAAAAGTGCCCCACAGCTATACTAGCCACGTGTGGGACATCCCTAGCAAGGCCAGGGATGCTCCATTCACATCACATCCAGGCAAAGGGTGTATGGGGTATTGCAGAGCAGCTACAGTTGCCTGCTGTGTTGCCCAATTGCTGTGGCAATGAGCATGCAAGATGAATTGTGCTAGTATACAAGCATTTTCACTTACCCAGCACTTAGTAAAGCATCTTGTATAACACCTTCTGCCTCTGTGTCACCATTTGCGGCAAGAAAAATCACCTCACAGTGATTGCGCTGCCCCATTTCCAGATGCAGTCACTAAAAAAGGCACCATTTTGTGAGGTTTCTATTTTGCCACCCTCAATGAAGTGCCAATCTGCCCTGAGCCACTCCAAAGAACACTTCCTTGCTCAAAAGTAAGATACCTACACCTACAGTATATATGCCTCCAAAGAAGCTATCTTGCCTGGTAAGAGGAAACTTGTTGGCTTATGATTGATTCTTGGTGGGATGGAGATGAGAGCTGGATGGTTCTAGGATTATCTCTGGTGGACATCCTACATGTTTCTGGCACTCTCAGCCCACAGGTCTGTAGCTTGAACATGGCCTTAGATATTAGTTATCTATTCTTCTAGGTTTAAGTGGTCTTGTTAAGTCAGGGCACTGAAGCTTGGCAGTAGGGATTTCCTATAGGCAATCAATAGCATATTTATTTGCTGGAAAGAGAAATCTCTCTCATTTGATGCACCATTTCTGACAAGAAATAAAGAAAGAAATTAAGGCCTTCCTGTATAATGCTCTTATATATGCGAGGCATAGATAATCTCTAAAATCTTCCACTATCCCAGCCTGCCTTTACTACATCCATTAGTACGCCAGTCTTGTATCATATATCTATATGTCAACAGTGGGAGAGCCTGAAAGTGGCAGACACCCTTAGAGTAGTTTATCCCTTAGAGTGGTTAGGGAGCTGGACTATTATCTGGGAAAGCTGGGTTTGATTCTGCACTCCTCCATGAAGCCAGCTGTCCAACCTTAGGCTAGTCACAGCTCTCTTCTGAGCTCTCACAGCCCCACCTACCTCACTGGGTGTCTGTTGTGGGGAGAAGAATAGACAGCTTTGTCAACCGCTTTGAGTCCCCTTAAATGGGTGAGAAAAGTTGGGTAGAAAAGCCAAATCTCCTCCTCCTCCTCTAGGGAGACACTTCCAGGCCCCTTATCACTGTTTTCTTGTGTTAGACACTGCAATCCTGGGGATTTTTTATGGTCCCTACCACTATAGGTGGAGATGTGTCCTCATTTTTGTTATTAAGATTCATAGATTCATAGAATTACAGAGTTGGAAAGGAACCTCTAGGGTCATTGATTTCAACCTCCTGCTCAATGTAGATTTCCTAAATCATCCCAAACAGATGCATTCACTTGTTCCATGGAATAAAAAGGGAGATATGCAGAAAAAACAAACCAGTATTTCTTTAAGGCTTGTCCCCACTAGTCATGATTGCAAGATAAAGGCCAGAATGAATAACGGAGGTGCCAAATCTTCCTGGGAGAATAACACAATTGGATAGCTCTTCTAAGGCAATATTCACACAGCCCATGTGAAAAGAATGTGTCAGAGACCATGGTGAATACATGGCGTTATCATGTGCTGGGATTGTAGTAGCCACATGTCTACCTGTCTGGTGCCTGATCTGCTCCTCAGGGCAGAATCTGCTCCAGAGAATGTTCCTTTTGCAGACCAGTAAAGAGAATGCAGGCCTACTCCACTCCATGCAGAGGAGGGGGCATCTGCTGGAGCAACTTTCCACCCTCTATATTCTCCAGGAACATGATACAAATAGATGAATATTCCTAACTTTTTAAATCAATTTCTAGTGCTTCATGTTGTAGATCTGCTTGAAAACTTCAAAGCTGAAGAACTTCTGTTTCCTGACCTTGAGATTTTCACAGGCTGACACACATGTGATCTAAACAACAGCCATCATCCCTGCTTCTGGATTTAAACAAATGTAATGACCTAGAAATGGACCGAATCTACAACCTCCCTTGCTTGTGCAGATATAGCCTATGCTTTTCATCTTTCTCATACACTGCACAAGAAATCTAGGCCCCTTTTGAACCAGATCAAGTAGGGCACCAGATGCCTCCTTTCCACATGTTGGGATGGTTTACAGGAAGGTCCTACCCCTGCTAAGCCACTTGACCCGCATTGGACAGAGCACAGACCAGTCTAGGTGGCCAAAATGGTTCCCTAAATCAGGATACCAGCAGACCTGTTTTATCTTTCAGGCTGGGGGGGGAGAGAGGAACTGGGGCACTTCTAAGGCCATCTGCTGGGACTCGAGAGCAGGAGAAGGTTTGTCCTTGTCTCTGCTTGAGATGCCCATGAGCATTTGGTAGGCCACTGTGTGCGACAGGATGCTGGACTAGATGGTCTGTGGCCTGATCCAGCAAGGCTTCTCTTATGTTCTTATGTTCTTATCTACCAATGGCCCAAGGACCACTGTAACAAAGCAGAGAGGCGTGCAGAAGGGAATATACCTCCCTGTTCTGGTTTAGACCCATTTTGGTGACACATCAACTTGTGCTGCTGAACTGGGTTGCCCTAGGTCTGTGAGTCCAGGATTGCATGATCTTTGAAGCCAGTGTGAGGGCTGTTCTGGAATAGGATTATTCCAGGTAAAAAGAGGCAGTCTAGTCCTGCTGGACTGCCCAGGAAATGGCCCTGGATTGAAGTGCAAAGTTCTCTGAGTGACTGATAGCAAGTATGATGGGCCTACTACATCAATTGTCAGTGCCAACTACAACACCTAAACACAGATTTTAGAAATGATTTATTCATTTGCTATTGACAATATGTTCAATTTGTATTAGGACACAAGATATGGACAACTAAATGTTGTAGTATTTATTTGAAATGATACAATGCTTTCCTATGGCTGATAGAATTAGAATTCTACTTTTAATAATTTTGGAACCTACCTTTTTATTTAATAGAACAGATTCCCCCTCCCCCCTCTTTTGTTTCTTTCTCATTTCTTTTTTTAATAACAATAACAACAATGGCAAGTAGATGTGCCAGATGACAGAAAAGATTTTCATATATTTTTCATCCAATAATTGCAGTTAGTACCAAGCAGTGAACATATTTTGATTTCTTAACACTTTCATACCCTAACTCATAATAAATATATATGGTCCCACAATTTACTCTAAAGGCTCCTTAAGGGGGAAAGGAGATGCAGAAAATAGGAAAGGGTTGCAAATCAGTTTTTATGTATGTAACTCCATGGGATTTCAGATCAATAGCTAATATATGAATTGAAGCTTTTCATAAATAATTTAATACTTAGTAAGCCCCCTGACTATAAACTATTGCCACTATCATGTCTAATGCTGTTTACTGCTGCACACATGTTTTTGTTTTTCAAAGCCCATCTTTCTCAGTTTGGTGCAGTATCTATTTTCATTTGACTTAACAGTTTCATCTTCCACCAATCTGCAATGCAAGGCTGTTGTTCTGAACAGACAAGATATTTGAGATGGGGGGGGATGATAATCCAGAAAGTAAAATTCAACATGTTGCTTCATAAGGCAAAGGAATAAGCCAAAAAGTATACATTTTTGGAGATTGAGGCAATACTGTATAGTACAGAAGGCTAACAGGACCAGGAAGCAGCCTATTGAAATATTGACCAAGATGAAGGGGTATCTGTTTTGAATTTTTTTTTTTAAAGTAAAGCAATACAATAGATGGGCAAAGGGGCTCCAGGCATTTTCAATTGATTTGGTATTGGAATGTTGAAATTTTTCTTGAATAAACCAGCAATTGGAGCATCCAGAGAATTCCTTTTTATACTAGCTTCAGCAGCACTGGAACCTTTGAAGATTCTACTTATTTTCCAAATGAAATCATTTCTTCATTTGTTTCCACACTGATCACAAAGAAAAATGGAATCATGTGGTTATAATTTACCTAAGAAATTCCTCTTTTCTCTCTGTTCCAGACTTAAATTCATTGTGGTATCCAGCATACCTGCTACTCTTGGATACTGACTCTCCGAACTTAATTTAAGGGACTGTGTCAGTGCTAGTGCTGGGTAATCTTGCTGTACTAAACCTTTGTGACTTGATTTACTTCAGGTCATAACACAGCCTCCTTGAGAGTATCTCAGCAGTCAAACTCACAGTTTTCACAGCCCTCATGACAGAAGAGATACTGATTATTGTAGCTGAGAAAAAGAAAGTAGAATGGGAGCTTGAAAACATCAAACATTCCCACTCTGGGTTCAGGTAGCCCATCAAGAACATCTACAGCTTCCTGATACCAATACTCTTTAGCAACGGAAGACTTAAAGCTCACAAACCAACTATCCAGTGGTACCATTCAGTTTAAAGCTCAAAACTGTGTTCTTCATTGTGCAGAGCTATAGTACAAACAGAAGTTTAAGCCAGCACTCCATTTGCACCATTGCACATGTAGGGCTTACCCTGGGGTCGTGTCTACATTATGTAGCAAAGGCACCTTAAGTGAAGTTTCCATTACTCCCAATGGAGACGAATTGCCTTCAGGACCAGATTAGGGTGTCTATACTGTGTAATGGGAACACAATCTTGGAATCCCAAAACACTACCTCGAATAGCAGGTGTCTTCACGGAAAACATGATGGGCATACTCTCACCCCCTTCCCCAAATGCCAAGGCAAGCGTGATAATGGCTTGATTTTTCTCCCTTTCCACGACAAATATTCCATCCCCCTTCCCCAGTAACAAAGGCAGGCATGATAATGGCCTGCTTTTTCTCCCCTTCCACGACAAGTATTCCACCCCCGTTCCCTGATCGCCAAGGTAGGCATGATAATGGCTTGATTTTTCTCCCTTTCCATGACAAGTGTTCCACCCCCCTTTCCCAATCGCCAAGGCAGGCACGATGGCTTGTTCATGGCTTGATTTTTGTTCCCAATCATGGCTCCTGGGTGTTCTCGTGGTGATACAGAGATGCGGAAAAATGCTAAACTGCCACCAAACCTCATAGTGGTTTTGGTCAATTAGTTGGGTTTTAAAAATTATTCTTATTGCTGTTCAATCCTAGGTTCTCTGTGCCACTAAGGTGGGCGATGTGGCATTTGGTGCATTTTCCAGTAATTGCTCTAGCGGGTGGCACAGGGGTGTGGGTGATGCCAATCCGGCTTCCAATCAGGAGAGAGTGGGCGGAGGAGAGATGGTGCTGTTCCCCAGTGGCAGGGTTTAGTGCAGTTTGCATGGGGATCGCTGTATCCATATACAGCCCATGTTACTGGTGATGGCATGGGGATGAGCATATTTGATTTCAGTCCTGCAACAGTTAAAAAACAAACCCAAATAGGGCAAAATTGCTTGCATGGGGATGTGGCCTCAGGAATGAAAGTTCACCTTGGAACCCCAGGGGAATACATTTTACTCATGCAATGTGGTGCTTTGCCAAAATGGTCTCCCTGCTAAACCAGAAAGGGAAGCATAAGCCTTTCTGCATGCCCCCCATTCCATTCCAGAGGTACCTGGTCCATTGCTAAATTTGTTAAAGAAAATCCATTTTGTAAGCCATTTGTAAGCAATGGTCTCGTGCACAGAACAGTAGCAGAGTTCTTCAGTTGGTATACTGGCCAGTGAAGAAAGGCTCTATATCTTTTAGTATTTCTTCTGGTCCAAGCCTGTAAGCCACAAGGGAAGAATTATTTGGCTTTTGCTCTTCGGCTCACACATAACAATCTTACCCTTGGACAGATAGTTCATAGGTAATATAAGGAGTCTTGCATACATGGTGGCAAGAGACAAAAAGCAAACAATACCCATATATTACTATGGAGCATCTCCTAGTACCTAATGTTCTTAAGTAGTTATGCCTCCATTCACAGAAATACAAATTTTCTTCACATTTCCTTCAATGCACAACAGGATCGTGCATATCCCTATTCGTAAGAGAATTAGATATACTATAGAAAAGCCTGTGACTATAGCTAGTACTACCACGAACTGTTGTAAACAGCAAGAGAACATATCTGGACCATCTTAGTGAGCTTATACATGTGTATAGCAAGGGAAAATGTGTTAGGGAACTTGATCCCAAAAGTCTTTTAATTGGTAGAGAGTACAACTTTCTAAGCACAGGCATAGAATGTTTATAGGAAGCATCCCACACAATAATATTGACATTGCATTTTGCATAGATTTCCAGCTAACTCTCATTTACAAAAAAAAACCACCCTAAAATATTTCTAGCATCCTGTTCAGCACTATAACAAACATTTTATATGAATGTTTAAATGCATTCTTATGTTTATTCAAAACACTTCAACTTAATGCTTGATGTGATTTTTTAAAAAAGTTTTTGATCCAGAAAGTGCTTATTTAAAATATATAATACCAGGTAGGCAGCCTGTACAGTTTGAGATCTTGTGGGTAAGAGTTCCTAAACTGAAATTGTAGATCTCTACAGAATGAATAAAAATGGATACCAGAGTAATATTCAACTTTTTCCTGCCCAGTTTTTTGATTAAGCACTGTTTTAGGAACTGAGTCAGTATGAGGCACACTCTAGACCAATATTTCCTCTTCCATATTTTTGCTGCAAGACCCAAGCTTCAATTTATCTCTGATTTAATTATATGGATGTCAATGTATAGATGCAAGATGCTTGCCAGAACTCATCCTTGATGTAATTCAAAGGTTGCTAAGAAGTCAATGGAGTTCTACTATGATGAATTAGTCTCAGAGGTTATATTTCTGCTTCTAGATTTCCAAGGTGATACAATTTTTGCTGTTATATTAACCACATAGTGTTGTTGCAAATCAAGTAAACATGGGCACAGTCACTATATGCAGCTGTATCTTAATAGAAATCTTCACTGTCTCCACTAAAGTATAGCAAGGCCAAATTATAGCTTATGTTACAAGGACTTGGATAGAGGAACTGGGATTAAAATGCCACAACTTTGTGGCATAAATTTAATAATGTTACCCTAGCTACAAATTAGTTTAGAACCTAAGCATGCATGTCAGAGTAATATGATTTGAGCCCTAGATTGGATGGCCCTTTCCAGCTGGGACTTGGATTTGAATATATTCTGAACAAAGGTCCACTTTTCCCACACTTAGCACACAATATTAAGTGAGCTAAGGGTCTTTCCCGCCTTGGACCATTTCCGCAATTGCTCCTTTCCACACCTGATCTAGATCAAGTAGATCCAGATTGTAGAAATCTGTGCCTTGGAATTCTGAATTGCATAGTTCTGTATCAAAATGTAGACCCCCTATGTTTGCCCAAAGGACCTGCATGGTGCCATTGTCATGGTTACAGAGCTACATAGCATGCAACCTCCTCAGAGTCCATTCACCAGAAGAAGTGTGAATAGAGCTCCTCCAAATCTGTTATGAATATACTTTGATTCGATACTGAAAGCTTCAAACCCACTCCAAATCTACTTTGAATCTGCTGCAGATGTATCTGGGCAGCTGCTTTGCTGCCAATCCATGTTTGTGAATGTAACAAACCATCGGACAGAGGCACAACAGCATTTGCTTTGCTTTCAAATATTAGTCTTAGCCAACATTTAATTTGAATGCAAACGTAAAGATGTGTATGAATTTTGAATGTGGTGAATGTTTGTGGACATCCCTAGACTGCTTTGCAAGTATATGCATGGGGAGAACTCTTGCTCACGTGCAGTGTGGATGCTCAGTGCTGGGGAATTCCAGGAGTCCTCTAAGAAGGGAACTGCAAAAGCCTCTAGGTCTGATTTTTTTTTTTTGGGGGGGGGGGAATGTTATGAAAACATTAATATGAAAACAGGTGACTAGTGTGCTCTGAACTTATTTCTATTTATTTTACTTTCAGTTACTGCTAAATCAGACTTATCAGAACATGCCAGAATTTTTGACATCAACTATAATTCTGGCATACTGATTCCATCCTAAAAATGCTTCAGTCAGACTTCAAAATCCTGTCAGAAAAAACAAACGGTGCCATAATCTAATGTTCTCATTGCTTCAGGGAAGAAAGAAGCTTTGAAAATGATGCTCTTTCTCTCTTTCAGAGTCCACTTTCATTCTCATGAAACATTTAACTTCATTGGTGTATCCGCTCCATTTTGCATTAATATGCAATAGGTGTTCCACAAGAGTTATAGCTTGTCACACTTTCTACAATATGTTACATAATGGCCACAATATGCCTGTCATTTGCTTATCTTGTATTTAGCAGGGTCTGCTATAAAGCACAATGTAAGGCCTTTAAAATAATTAGATAAATACATACTTTTGACAAGACTTTCTTGTCTTGATTCCCAGTGGTAACAACCAGAATTCATAATCCCTAATTGACTGCATGTAGACACAGTTTACTCATGTCTTTTTCCCCTCAGATATTTTAAACACAAGATCTGTCTCTGTGGTAACTTATGACTTACAAGAACAACATTATTGTACTTATTTCTTTGCGAATGTACGTGTGAGAGTTGTTTGTGCAGAAAGAATTATTTCTGAAAATTGTATTTTTTCCTTATAGTATTGCATTTAACAATGACAATGTTTGCATGGTGATGCACCATGAGTGTGCAAAGTCCACACATTCCTGCACAATCATGGCCCAGTGGGTGCACTAGAAGAGTGTGGGGGCCACATGACTCTGCATTCCTCCACAGCAATTCTGTCATGAGCAATAATTAGAGAGCTGTAAAGGTAGAGAAGGAATACTCTACCTTGGTTGTTCTCAAATATGACCCTCCTATTTATCTGACTCACTTGTGTTGTATTATTTGAAGTGGCATTGGGCACCTTGTTTCATAGAATACAGGTAATGAGCCATTGATGGGGTGTTTCCTATTTTCCATGGCCCTTTTTGCACAAAGAAGTTGATCCAGATCAGCTAAATAAGGTTCTAACCACAGTCATATTTACTGTGAAGTCAGTTACATGGCCAATTTTCAAAGGAGGTCTGAGTCTATGACTACATAAGAAGAAAAGAGAGGCATTGGAGCAAGCACATGGTCTTTAGCTAATACAGTTGCTCACAAAACAATTCTGGTTTTATATACAATGTATTATTTATTGAATGGAGTGTTATGTATTATATTTGATTGTTAATTCCTGTACGCCTCTGGGGAAAAGGTGGGGTATAAATAACAATAACAGTAGCAATATGCTCTCATCCTGTCCTGAATTTCCAGAAAAATTGTCCTGTCAAAAGAACGGAATAATGAACTGTGAAGGTGTTACGATAATGCAATGGAGGCAGTGTGTGCCAACTGGGTGCCTCTCCCTAAAGGCAATTATCTGAAAATCTTCATGTACAGCTCTATGTGCACAGAATGGCTGTTATTGCAAAATCCCTGAATAAAAATGTGAAAATGATTAAAAACAAAACTTTCGATCCTGTTTGATTGAAGAACAGGGTAAAAGGGTCATAATGAAATCAAAGACAAAATGATACTCAACACCGATATTCGAATAGGATTGACACACTCCCTTTGGAACATGCTAAACAGGTTTTGAGTGTGTGTGTTCTTCAAGATGTATTTCCATTACATTTGAGAGCAATGCACATTTAAATGTTGAATTTATAAATCTATTACAGCAGTTTACTATATCTCAACCATAATAACTCATTCTTCCATACATTTCCTTATCATTTCTAATGCTTATTTTTAACATTAGTTCCAGTTTCAAGTAAAGATTTCCATACATCCTTACATTTTTTTTTATTCCTTATGGCATTCATGATGATACTTCAATTTTCAGTTATTATTTTGTCAGTCAGCACTTCCCAAATCTTATTGTACAGTTTCCTCAAAGTTAAATTATTTGCCACTGTCCACTGTTGGGTTATTACCATCTACATGATTGCCATAATAAAAGTTATAAATACTGATTTGTCCCATGATACAATTGTAACATGGCTAACTCTATGCTTAAATCACCATTTATTATAAATATCTATTCAGTTCTATTTCACTTTTATTCCAAAAATTTTATCACTGTGTCATCACATATTAATATTGTATCTTCTTTCTTTGCAATGGCTTTGGGTGTGTGGTGACTACATGTCACCAGCTTCTGGTCTGGTCCTGAGGCTGAATTTGCCTTTGGAAGGACTCCTGCAAAAAAAGGATGGGGAAATACTCTGCTAAAGATAGTGTTTGCTTGGTTCATGCCACTGAAATGACCTTCTCATGTGAGCCCACAACACAAACTACAAAAAATGCCCCACTTTGGAGGATACTTCTAGCACTTCAAATCGCATCCCAGATGGAAAATTAGAAGCCGGGGAAGTTTTGTTTGTGTAGGCCAGGCTGTGTGGACAATGCAGACAGTCTTCCACCCTGGTACTGGGCCAAAACAAGTACTGGTGCAAAAACAATCCCCTCTGTGTACACACACACTGCATATTCAAAAGTTGCTTACAATGTCCTAATTTTTTATTCAGTTTGACTATTCATTTTATATTAATTGGTCATGACTATGCTTGCTGTTACAAAATTTACTGTTGATTTTCATAGCAGTCAAAGACCAATGCAACTGATTTTGATCATGAATGAAAGCATCTGTGGGACTGCTACTGATCATAGAATAAATTGATAAGCAAAGTTCTTGTACAAGTTTATTTAGTAGAAAAAGCTGTGATGAGTGAACAGGGACCTGTAAGTCAATAGCATTAATTTCTTTTGGTCTCAATTTGCCCCTTAATGACAATGTAAAACAGAGCAATGCCAATTAAGCACATGCAGAGATAAATCATGGATACCCTAGAGAACCTTCTGAAATGGCACTTAAAGCAAAGAGTAAATAATCTGTTTTTATGAACTTCTCAAATAATTGCTTCCTTAATTCGTCTAAGATTATTATTTTTCAAATAGTAAACAAGCTAGATTTTCCAACTTTAAAAATAAAAGAAAATGGCAAACAAAAGAATGATCAGAAAAACCACAGTAATTTTGCAACTCTGCTCCTTATATTTTGATTCAAGTTAGTCTGAATATTTCTTGTAGAGGTGCATGAGGATCCTTTTGAATGTCCAAAGAGGACTTCATGTGCATTTTATGTGAACATATTAAAGACTTTGGGGCACTGGTATTTCCATTTCTTCAAGGTCTCCAGACACAGAAGTATTTAAGCTGCTCTTCAGACTGGTATTTCCAGCATGAGGAAAGCTTGTTATTTTGTGCTGGAGGTAGAACGGAATATTGGAATTACCAGTAGGAAATGGACACAGCACAATTATGATGATGATCTTTGTAAATATCAATTTAATGCCTTGGGACAGAGAAAAATAAAGACCACCACCATTCATGTGAAAAGCACAAGTATAGCAAGCTAACAGCAATTCTGTTACTTTGAAACTGGTCTATGAAGGAGGAGCAGGAGCCTCCCTGCCACCTGGTAATCTGATTTAAGGGAAGCCTTGCCCCCTGCTAATACATTCCTTCCATATTGGATGGAGCATAGATTGAAAGAAATAGTAATAGCAATATGGAAAGGATTTCATCTCAAAACGGTTGAAGCTTTTTGAGAGTCTAAACTTTGAAATGAAACGTGCTCTAAATGAAATGTCAAAGCACTTGCTTTGATTTTGAAGTGAAAAAAATTTTTTTGGACTTTTTTGATGTGTTCTGGAGGCTAGGTTTTCTATTGGTTGTTCTGATAATACTGGTAGGTTATAGAGATGTGCCATACTGGTTTGATTAGTTTGTACTTCACAGTGAACTGGGATGCTGGAATGGTTCAAATGCAAAACATCGGTTCACATGAAACCTGAACCAAAGGGTGGTCTAACTAACCAAGAGGACCATGGTGAATCAAGTTGATTCACTATAGTTCACTTGGTTTGAATTACCCTGTTCTTTTTTTGGGGGGGGGGGAACAGTTTGAATCAATTTGAACTGAGGGTAGTTTCGTTCAATTCAAATTAACCCAGTAAATTTCAGTTTCTGAACATCCCCAGTTAGCTAATATTTAAATACATTCTATCCAGAGGAAGCCGGTCTATTTTTGTCTGGAAAAGCCAGAATGGAGATAGAAGGATACAAAAGGCTTTTTCATACTTAACATCTGTGGGATAATATCCCAGGAAACCTAAGTTCTGGGATAGTGGTCAGCATTCTCACTGCAGGTACCAGCACCATCCCCAGCTCACCAGGGAGCCATTGCATTGCAGGTGGTCCATCTGGGAACTTCCACATCACTACAGCAATGCCCATGGCAACATCTGCCATGCACTAGGCCATTCCTAGGGTGATTGCAGGGTGGCATCCAACTGCACAGCCATAGCCCCTATGCAGCATTCACACTAGGAAGTAGTGTTAACACTATATCCAGGAATTTACCGGGAGCTCCCTAGATGCTCACAATAAGCCTGTGGAGCAGTTTCTGCTTCTCTGTAGCTATAGAGGATCATGGCTCACTATGGTATTCTGAGCACTCTAATCTGTGCTGGATGGGTAAGTGTAAGAAAGCCCAAACAGTATATAACTGAACCAGAGAGGAACCACTAGAGAAAGAGGAGGCTGCTGCTGCTTTTGGAAAGTGTGTTGCCTGACTGTGGTGAGACTGAGATTCCTTTATGTAGTCAAAGAAGGCTTTTTGCTTTTTGTTTCACTTTTCTGATCTTTGTTTACCTCTGCCTTTCCCACAGTCCTCCTGAGTAGATTTCTTTCTAGGGAAAAACCTACATGAGCTACATTTTTTCACTTCCCCACCTTAGGGAATTTCCTCATTTGCCAATCAGCCCAGTCCCATAATTGGGTATTTAGGGCTTTTAATCTCCTACTAACTTGTACTTATCCTGTTTGTTTGTTTTTTTAAACATTTTCTTATTGAATATATTAAGGTGGGTGTTTTTTTTAGTTTTAAGATACCTTTATCATTATGATTACAATAAATACTGTAACTGAGATGACCCTGGGTATAGGGTGGGTGAATGAATGAATGAATGAATGACATTTTAGGACAGTATAATCATCTCAGTGTGTGACATATAACAAAACACTTTCAGGCAAGCTGAAACATTTTAGACAGGATCTGCAAGGCAGCCTTACCACACCACACCTCACCTATTAGTATTCTATGCTGGAAAAGGTTGATTAGAAAAGGGTTGGGAACATGAGGGCCACACACTGTCTTTCTGAGGTACCCCTGAGACATCCCTTTTGTTATGTCAGAAAACAGTCTCAGTGTATAATAGTAGGGTGTGAGTTCACACAGACCTTGACACAGCCAGCTGTCATCCCAATCTAAATGACCATTGGAGACCTTTAAATGGGGAGCGGGAGTAATCACTACCTGAATGCTTACTCCTGGTAGACAGTTTACTGCCATGCTGACGCTCTCAAGCAGAGCTTTCCGGTCTGATTCTGTCTTTGCCAGTGGTGGACCTGTAATTTCAAAACCATGAACCAAAGCCCCAACAGATGATATTACAGACGCGAAGCAAAGGTTCTCTGACTGCTGTTTTCAATATCTGAACCTGTGAGAGAAAGTACGTCTTTAGAGGTTGAACTTTTATATTGAATTTAGTAGCCCCTGGGCCTTTCAATAATATTAAATAACAACAACAACAACAACAGAATGAAAACAGTCTTAATGCAGTATTTAATTTAAATATTTAAATTTCTCTCCTTTGAATGCTTTTATTTACGGTACTGTCTTGTCAGCAGCACCCAAATGGAATTCTGCTCTATGAACTGCCTTTTTCTGATGCATGTGGTGAACTGATCTATAAAACTGGCCTTTACAAAAGGATACTTCCTCTGTATTCTGTGATATATTTGTCAAATTGTAACAAGGGTTTAGACACAGTTGCAACTACATCTGCATTTAAAGGCCTTTCATGCAGAGCAGAAAATTCAAAGGTCTATTGATTGTCAAACCAGAAGGAAGCATTTTGTTTCTTCAGTCTGCTTTCCCACTTACCACCTAAGTCACAAAAAGACATCTTCCATTGGTTTTTCATTGCCCCACAGCTTCATGTTGAATGAACACATGTCTTAATTATCCTCCAAAATAAGATATATACAACAGAGGAAGCAAACCTTGATTAATCCTTATGCTACTGTGAGGTCAACTTAAAGGTTTTGGTTAATAGCAACATCAGGGCCATTCAACCCTGGAATTTCTGCCTGCATGCTTTCACAGTATGTTGGCAATTAGAATGTTTCTACAAGTGTGCATTATCTTACACCATGCTGGTCTGGTCTTGGATTAAGCAATTTAAGCCAAAACTGAAGTGGAGGATGGTGCCCAGGACCAAGGGCTGTGTGCATTGTGAGCAGGCCACCCTAGGCCAGCTTTGGAAGCTGGGAATGAATTATACCAACCTCCAAATGTTGCTGTCCTAGAAATGGCCCACTTAGGAGAGCACAGCAAAATGGTATGAGGAATGCTAAAAGACGAAGTTGATATGAGAAAGGAGAGGTTCATATGATCTGCCATGAGTTAAACTAGAATCTAGGACAGTGATGGCAAACCTTTTGAGCTCGGTGTGTCAAAATTTGCAAGAAAACCTAGCTTAACTCGGGTGCTGTGTCACATCTAGAAATATCCATAATGTTGGGATATTTGTAGCTCTAGTAAAAAAGTTATATTTTTGATATACGTATTTTATTAAAAGCAAAAACAAATAATTCTTTACATTAGTGACTTTTGTTGCTGAATTTCATTAGCTAATATTCAGTTGAAAGTTGGCATTTTGTACACTTCAAGAACAAGCAAGCACTAACATCCAGGTGCCAGGATGACCATGTGTGTCACCCAAAAGGGCTTGGTGTGTCACCTATGACACGCGTGTCATAGGTTGGCCATCACCGATCTAGGAAAAGTGGAAGAGACACCAATAAGGCATAGTAAAAATTGTTCCCTCTGATTCCAGAAAATACAATAAGGAAAGTCTACAAAAGTTTGCTTTTTTCCTTAAAGGCAGAAAACAACCAGCAAAGTTGTATATGAAAAATTGGATTAATAATTTATGTGCATACTACAAACCTAGTATATAATTTTAAACCATGTGCATGAATTAGCTTGAAATCTAAATAATCTGGGAGAAAACTTGCCTTAGTTTCATTATGATGGGTTATTCACAAACAACAGAAGTAGTAGAAGAAGAAGAATAGTAAGTGACATGCAGTAGGAAAAAATCCCTCTGTAGAAGTTGAGATGGTATCTACGGACAAGTTATAACAGCTTTCACAGTATAGTAATTATATTTAAATTTATGTATTCACAGCTGATGTGCAGTAGATCCCTGTCCATCCATGATATGTACTGAATGTGTGTCGTGAGTTGTAAAGTGTATTTGCTTCTCTGGTGTAGCCATCTGCCACCACAGTAAAGGTAGGGCAAGAGTGCACAAGGGTCGGTGAATAGGCATTGATTGACAAGTAGTGTCCACAAATTGGGATCAGGAATCATCTCCCACTTGGCATGCAGTTTTATTTTTCTCTCTTTTTTCCTAAGTATATTCTTAAGTTTTCAAATGGATATAAAAGGTGGATCAGAGATGGGATAAGAACATGGCCATCATGCTAGTAGAGATGGGATGCAAACATCTATCATCTCTGGGGTGCTTTTGAGACATATTTTTTTCCTATGTGTGATTGCAACATTAGCTGCTAATTTGTTTTTTAAAAAAACTAGCATGTAATTGGGAGATTTTTAAAGGAAATGAATGCAAAACTTGTTAATATCCTGACAATGGTGATCATTTCAATCACTCTCTGGGGAGAGGTTATAATTTATGCTCTTAATTAAAAGCTTCTCTTTTTTTGCTGTCGTCAGGAATCCCGAGAGGAATGATATCATGCTGTACTAAATAAATGCTATATTCCAGCTGCTTAGTTTGCACACCTTGTATTCATAATGACCTTCTATTTCCTGCAAGATTAGTTTGAAACAAAGCTTTGAGAGTTCATCATCGGCATAGGCACAACACATTCAGGCCCACACATTAACATTCTGAACGTTAACAGCATCCCTTTAATTTGGGAGTATAGAGTGCTTTCAGACTTAATGGTATTTTCATCATGACACAATTGCTTCTCCTACTAATTAAAGAAGGTACAACAGAGGAAAACACAGATTTGTAATATTTGTATCTTTGCCTGTTTAGGCAAAATAATTAGAAGTCATCTGAGATCATGATACTGTGATGCTGGTGTGATGTCCACACCATGATATCTATTAGCACCAGTGCTTGAAGGGGATATGGAGTACTGTTAAAAAGGGTTTGCTTCTTAGTTCTTATACATCCCTATACAAAGAAGAAACATATTCTTAGGCCACTTCCAAGCTCAGCAGTATCCTGGCCTAGGAAGCAATCCTGGGGCCTCCCTTTGTTCCTATTCCTAATAAAAATGAATAAATAATTGGAAATATTTGATTGGGGAAATTCTGGTGTAACGGCATTATATTTGGTTATGAGTCCTTAAAATGAATTTGATCAGAGCTTTGAAATTTGGCCTTATAATTGGAATTAAAAAGGAAGAGGCTGGACCATTAACTTGGAAATATTAATAAGCCTTGGAAAGACATTGATACTTCAAAATAATTCTAAAAAGTAAGGCAACGTCTGTGAGGTTTGGAAGGACAGATTTCTTCCTTTGGTTAAAGATTGCTGAAGGAATTGCTATTAGGCTGCTGAGAAGAGGAAAGATTTGAATCCTGGTGAGTCATCTGACGAAATCAGAGTATGCCTTGGACGGCAGGAGAGGAAAAAAACGGTCTATTTTCATGAGTTAAGGATTAATCACTGGGGAGAAAGAAGGGTATCTTTTGTTTTAAGAGGGAAAAATGGAAAACTGAGGTAGATCCTATGAAATTATGCTGAATTTTGGAATTTGGTCTTTTTTTTAAGATTTGCCAGAGCCTGCATGGCTATTAACCATTACATACATATTTTAACTTGAAGGAAACAGGAAAGAAAGAAGATAAAGGGTTACTTTTGAAGTTAGGAGTTTTTATTGTTTGTTTTGGGATAAGGGGATTAACTTCCTCTGACAAGCTGTAAAACTAGTTTTGCCTCTCAGGAATGGGGGATAGATTGCATTTACAAGTTAATTTGTAAAGGGAGTCAAGAATGTTTGCTAGGATCTTTGGAACTGGAAACAAGTAGAATCAGTTTTTCATGGCCAATTTTTGCCATAAAAGGAGCAATAAGGTAGAGCATGGAATTTGAGACATGTGAGATCATTCCCCATGTGTCCATAACATTTTTTTAATAGTAAAGTTCTGCTTTTTAAAAAGGCATTCCCTGTCGTTTTTGAAAAAGGGATTTTGCCTACCCCTCCCCTTGATTCCCCCCCCCCAGCTCTGCTCCGGCTGATGGGATTAGGTTTCTGCTGGTTCTTCTTTGAAATCACGAGGGACAGTATACATTGGTTTACAGAATTTTTCTGTTCTTGCCCATCCCCCCTTCTTCTCTCTCCTTGAAGAGGAAGTGGGAGTTTTCCTGTAAGAACATTTTGAATTTTGCACCTTGCGATTTGGATCCCTCTGGTAAAAGCAATTAAATAAGACCATTTTTAATAGTATTTCTTTTTAATTCTGAGTGATTTTTACTAATTTTTGGCCAAGATAGAACATTATTTTCATTTTTAAAGTCATTTTTGTTCCTGAGAAGACACGGGCCTACTGAAATTCCACATCTGCAGTTTTGAATTTCTGGTCATACTGAGGCACGTTGGTGAGAAGATTTTTTGGTTTTCATTCCATTCCTCCTTATTTCTTTATATTTTTGCCTATATTTCTTAATTTTTGGCTAGGGCTAGGGAATTTTTTTCCTAGTATTAGGAATTTACTGTTCTCTTTCTGGCTTTTAAATTGTTCTTATGGGAATTGCTCTAATTTTCAGAATTTTCCTCCATAAAAAATGGGCATAGCTACATGCTGGTTGTCTCAATAAAAGTGGGATGGGCTTAGTTTAATGTACAAAGATATCTTAATAGGAAATGCTCATTTATTTAGCCATGTATGGGATCTGCATGTTTATTTTTGTTCTTTTGTATGTTTAAATGAAATATGTTTCTGATGTGGCTCTACATTTCATTTTAACTTTTCTTCTGTACTTCTAATAAATTCTTTTTCACTGATCTAACAAGACATACTGGCTTTTTGAGTTTGAAATGTGTTTTGTCTATTTATGGTATTCTTCATTATTCTAAAACCTATGTAAAACAATCTGGCTACAAATTCCATGGGAGTTCAAATTTGGGGTATTTGGGGGCTTCAAATTAATCAAAATTATCCAAAATTTTACTCCACATTTGGGTACACCTTCTTCCCACCAGAACACTTAATTTGCACAAAGTAAGAGAGTAGGACAGGGCACACTACTGGTGGATCCTGATAATGAGATTTACTGGCAAATTAGTGGAACCAAGGGGAACTCTTCTGGTACTGCTCTGGAAGTGGTGCTAGAAGTGACATGTCACAGAAAGCTCCACACACACACACCCGAAGTCTGAAGTTTGCATGTCAGTTTTGAGGGACACTTAGGAAAGATCTGCACAGTGCAAGCTATCCCGAGCTGTGCAGCCCTGATCCCAGGCTGGATCAAGCAATATGATTCAAGACTGAAGGTTTAGCCAGTGACCTGGATCAAGGGCTATGTCTGGCTAAAGTTATAGAAGATGGGAATGACAGGCTGCATCTGCATAGAGCTTCTGGCCTACACTAGCAGGCCCTGAGAAATGGAGTGTTAAATCAAATATCATTTGCTTCTTCGCTTGCTGATGTCATCTAGATGTAGCTGATTCTTAGTAACCATATGATTGACTTTTTCCAGACTGACTGGTCTTCTATAAGGTTTGCAGCACTGCTGTAATTGAGTAAAGGCTCTTCTTCTTCTCCCTTCTACTTTTCTTAGCATCACCTGTTTTCCACTGGAATTTGATTTTCTTATAATGTGCTCAAAGCATGAAAATTTAGGCCTGGAATCTCATTTACAACTTAACTTCCAGAAGGTGGAACTAGTACAGAATGAAGCAGTTCAACTGCTGACAGGAGTTTTTTTACTGGATGTGCACCATACCAGTCTGAGCAGATCCACACAGGTTATCTATGTACTACAGGGTTGTCTTCAGGCTTCTAATTAAGGAGGTGCATGAATATTCAAAAGATCCAAAATTCGATCAAATTTGTTTGAATTTGTACATTCAAATTCTAATCGAATGTCCCTAAATTCAAATTTAAACATTTGAATGAATTTTGAATCTCTTGAATCATTCATATGAATTATTTGAACATTCGTATGTGTATGGATATATATCCATTACATATGTATCCCATACACATCTTATTCATATCCATATGCATTTGTACAGATACGTATGGGATGAAAACAAGATGCATACGGGATAAAAACTGGATGTGTACGGATGTGTATGGACACATACGAACGTTGTTGACATTCATATCTTCAAACATGAATTGAATATTCATACGAATAGATACAAATGTATTCCATTTGAATAGAAAGTAAAGACATTCAAATTTTAAACATTTGAATTGATTCAAATCTTCAGATATTTGATTTAAATCAAATTGAATGCCCAAAATTGCATTTGTGCACACCCGACCTTCTGATATAAAGCATGCATTAAGATCACAAGGGAAGCCCTTATTACTGTATAGTGTGAGTGGCAGTGACATACAAGAAAGCCTTTTCTGTGGTGGCCCCCAAGGTTTGGAACAGCCTCTAAGTGAAAGTACACCTGGCACTAATGATCTATGGGTTTTGGTGCCTGGTTAAAAATTAACTCTTCATGCAGTCCTTTGTTTTTTTGCTTCTTTTGAATGTTTACCTGCATTATATCAAGTGTAATGCTGTGCCCTGTCCTAGAACCTTTGTGTGAAGGGCAGGAAATATATTTAAATGAATAGTAAAATTCAAAAGCTAAATGATATCAAAGAGATTAATTTTTTTTTAAACACAATATTTTCAGTTGCATGAACCTTCAGATTAGACGATGTGAAGGAACTCTAAATGCCCTCAAGAGAGGACATTAAGTCTTAAAATAGTTTACATTAATCAGATCAGGATAAAGGTAATATTTATTGACTTGCTTCACTAGTGGTCTAAGAATGCCCCTTCCCATTTATCTGTTCCTGTCAATTCTTTTAGCACTTTTATTTCATATTTTAAGACTTCCTTGTGTAAAAGGCGCAAGTTGATCTTGTGGAACATCTCTGTGTTGAATTTTTAGATCCGATTACTCTAAAATATATTGCCTTACAATTTGGCAGCATTTCTTTTTCTATTGCATTTCAGCTGCACTTAAATTGCTCATTAAACCTTAAGCAATACTATGTAATGCTTGCTACCATTTATAGCCAATGCTCTCCAAAGAACAATTAGAAAGAGTACTATGACACAGAGCAATGGAGACAATTATTTCTGAAGTTACTAATGCTAAGCTAATTAGCATATGGCATCTAAGACAGCTGCTGATGCTTCATTGCTAAATACTGGGGGACTAATTAGGGTTTGATGTTAATTAGCTTCTTCTGCATGCACATAGTCCTTAGTTGTATATGCACTATTGCCATTGGGCTATTAAAAACCTGGCCTATGACTCTCTTGCAGCTGACTGGATAGCTACAATTCTTGGATAATGTACATAAAAAGGAGTACCATCTATCTATCTATCTATCTATCTATCTATCTATCTATCTATCTATCTATCTATCTATCTATCTATCTATCATCTACCTACCTACCTACCTACCTACCTACCTACCTACCTACCTACCTACCTACCTACCTACCTACCTATCCAACTACCTACCTACCTATCATCTGTCTGTCTGTCTATCATCTGTCTCTCTGTCTGTCATCATCATCATCATCTATCCACCTAATGACATTTGTTTATATATAGTTTCCCTAGTGTTGCTCTAGATGTCAAATTCTCCAAAATATGTGTTGAAATATAGATATGGATATGAAGATATAGATATAGATTGCAAAGGGACTATATTCACATAACAGTGGACTCAATTTTTTAGACTATCTTGCATTACTTTAAATGCTGAATGTGCAAATTTTAAATATTACATTCTTTTTTTCCTCTGTATAACATCCATGCATTCATTATATAAAGTGTAATTCGTTTATAAAAAATGAAAATTGGTCTCTGCTTAGAACAATAAACAGAAAATATTAGATTGTGTTGGTACCTGTTTATTCCACGTGAAGTGCAAATGGTAATGGTTACTGTGGTAACACCTGCCTCTAAGAAATGCCAGACCTGCAGATCTACATATTCCAAGCTAAAGGCATGATTTAAGTCTCCAAATGACTGGATAGGTTACAGGCTCAAATGGAACAATAGCAGTCAGTGTCTGCAATACTAGAAAGTATTACCAGCTGAGACAAGCAATAGATTCTGCTTTAGAAGCATTTTCTCACCTGTCTCTGCAGCTGGATAATAAGATAATGGCAGCAGAGGCAAAAACCAAGGCTTTAGGGATTTAAAAATGCCAACAAAAATAATTTATTAGCAGACAACTTGCAAAACAAGTCATTTATAGTAGTAAAGCTATACAGAAGAGTGCACTCTTGATACTTACAGCCAGTTACCAAAATAAACAGACCTTTTTGTTTTCAACCATGAATTTTAGTTTTAGTGGACAGCCTAACTGCTAGGAAAAGTATACGGGAAGGAAGGAAGGAAGGAAGGAAGGAAGGAAGGAAGGAAGGAAGGAAGGAAGGAAGGAAGGAAGGAAGGAAGGAAGGAAGGAAACCTCATGGCTCAATGACCACCACCTGAAACAGCTGTCACTTGAGGACACAGTGAAAACGAATTGAACCTCCAGTCACCAGTCCTCCTGGTTCATCTGAAGCTGTGGCATCACTTGGGAGCAATCACATAAATTGCTCTACTCATTTCACAATTCTAACAAAACCTCTACAGGCACACCAATCATATCAACCAGAAATTTGTCCAGAGCCATAAGAAATCCCTCAGATTACATAAGTGTCCAAGGATGAACTATCTCAATGGGTCTTTCACGCATGTGGTAAGGAAGGGTGCTTCCGCACCTGCTGCCGAGAAAGGGATTTAAGAAAAACATTTTCCTGGCGATCCGACCTCCTGAGGATCCATCCAAAATAGCGATGGATCCTTGGAGACCCCGCACATCCACACACACACGGGGAGGACGGATTGGGCTGGCCAGATTCCAAAGGGGATCTGGCGTCCCGCGCCAGCGCCCCCGGAGCCACATGACTGGAGCATGCAGCTGCCAGTCACCGTGCGTTTCCGGCGGTGTGTGGCATGCAGGGGAAGGGCAGAACGAGGCCTCCTTCAGCCCTTCCCAAGATGGCGGCCACCAGAAAATCCGCCCCCTCACCTCTCTATTTGTGGAAGCGTCCTGCTTCTGACGGGATCGAGGCGAGGGGCCGGATGGAAGACCTAATTTTTGAGGTCTTTCCGGAGGCTGGATCCTTCGGTGACGAGACCCCATTAAGAATGGGTCTTACCTACCAGAGTGTGGAAATAGCTGCTGCGAAGAGTCCCAGATCTGGCCTCCAGTGTGGAAGATAAGTCTTAATGTGTTGTGTATGCGTTTTTAATGTGTCTTTAAATGTGTTTTTAGAGCCAGCGCGGAAGCACCCAAACAGACACCACAACCCAAATGTATTTTTGCAGTAATCTGCCAATGACGATGTCAATGTACCAATAGATATTCATCCTCATGCTCTATAACAAATTTCTGTGGCATGAATTAGACCCATAATATGCTGAAACAGCCCCATGGTTGGCAGGGAGACCAGTCCTGGGAGGGTATGTAAGAGCTATTGAGAGTGCAGAGATTAAAGTCCTATGACATGTCAGCCTCCGCCAGCTGAGACAGGGAAGCTCATGAAGTGGGGGAGGAGTGACTGGTACATCAACAGTAACTCCATTCTGTCTCTCTGGCCTGAAACAAGGAACAATTTTTCAATCCCAGTTACAGAGAGAAAAGGGCATCTGGTGAAAGAAACTGGTGAATAGGGAATCTGGTGAAAGAGTATTTATGAACTTTACTAACTCCCTCACCATGCCCCACAAGCCTGAGTTAGTGGTACTGGTCCAGGGGAGAGGAAAGGATCTGAGTAAGCGCATGCCTCCCAATTCACCCACCCAAGTCTCTGTAATACACATCAGGCTGCATTTCTGGGAGGGCCCTTTTCAGTGGTGCACTACTTCAAGTGGTATTTCCTAGAAAATGGCTCCCTATTATGTTGTGGTCTACAGGAGTGTGTGGTCTGCAGACCTGAAGTTGTCTTGGGGCCTTTCTGCACTGGCTGCCGAAAAACGGATCTAAAAAGATCCATTTTCTGGTGAACCGTTCTGTCTGAGGATCAGTCTCAAATAGGGACAGACCCTTAGAAGCCCCGCGTGACCGCACACGTGTGGGGTGGCAGCGGCAAGGCCAGATTGTGAAAAGGGATTGGAGCAGGTACTGTGCGGACTCACCAGCACCCATTCCAATCCGTTCTCCTAAGGCCCTCCCCCCAGCCTCCCCGATTGGCTCCCCTGGAGCCAGGGATCGGCAGCCCGGGAACCTCCTTTCCCTGGGGTCCCCCTCACACCAGAAGCCAAGTTCATGGCTTTTGGGGCCAGGGGACCCTTCATCCTATGCCACCCAACCCACCCTGGCTAGTGCATGTGCGATCAAGGCTTACCTGCAGGCTTCCTGGAGGATTCTGCCTGCAGGGGGCCCGGCATGCTGTGCATGTGCATTAAATCTCGGCTTCTGGGATGAGGGGGACCCCAGGGAAGTCACCTGACTGCCTCCCCATTCCTGGCTCCAAAGGAGCCAATCAGGGAGGCTGGGGGGGGGAGGGGCCCAGCTGTCAGAGAGGGAAAGTGTGCAAATGCTCTCCCTCTGTGACAGCTGGGAATGCAGCCTCCTGGGCGGGATCAGGAGGCAGCAGAGTCGCCAGGAGGCTGCACTGTCACTGGGGTGGTGGCAGCGGCAGGGATGGCGGGGGGGGGGGGGACAGAGGTAGCTGCCGTCCACACCCCCTCCATGTCCTGATGGGCCACCACTGCCCTCTTTAGGGGCAGGGGAATCTAGTGGTGGCAGAGGTGCCTCTGCCACTGCTTGATTCCTCCCAGGAGGCTGGACATGACAGGTGGCGGCAGCAGTGGGGGGAACGGAGGCAGCTGCCATCTGCGCCCCCTCCCCATCCAGGGGATGAAGGTGGTGGTGGTGGTGACAATGTAGCATTGCTGCTGCTGCTGCCACCTCCCCTCTCTCCAACGATTGGGCAGCCATTTGGCTGCCCCATAGCTGGAGAGCAGCAGCCACATGGTGAGTCGGGGGCAGTCCCCACCCCACCATATAGTTGCTCCAGCAAAAGGGCTTCGATGACAGGTGGGGGCAGAGGCAACTTCTGCCCCTGCCTGTCATCGAAGCTCCATTGGCGCATGCAGGAGGGCAGAAGGAGGCAAGCCAGCCTGCTTCTGCCCTCCCCAAGATGGCGGGTGCCAGGACATCTGGCCTTTGCCTCTCCGTGTGCGGAAGCGTCCTGCTTCCAAAATGGAATGAGGTGAAGGGCCAGATTTAAGACCTAATTTTTCAGGTCTTACATTAGGATAGGATTTTGGCGGCAAAACCAGTTTATGAAACTGGTCTTGCTCGCTGAAATGTGGAAGCGCCCTCCCGGAAGGGGCTCCAATCTGGACTCTAATGCGGAAGCCACTTAATGTAAGAGTCTTAATCTTACCTTAATGTGGCTCTAAATCCATTTTAAGGGCCACTGCAGAAAGGCCCTGGAATACGGACACTGATCCAGTTGTGGGCCTGTTTGAAAAGGGTGTGCCAGCAGGCCAACCTGGGTCACCCTCTCCTGTCCTCAGATACCAAAGCCCACAGGCTGTCTGTAAATTTCAGCTGGACTGCCTGGCTGAGTCCTGCACCTGCTTGTACCTCACATTTTGTACTGCATACTTCATTCTAAATTTGTCTTTTTGCAGCTGAAATGGACTCTGCAACATCAAGGCTATGACTTTAGGTAAAGACTAGCACTTCCAGCTAGTCCTTTGACACTTCTGGTAGATAATATCTGATTTTTGTCTTTATCAGGAAACTGGAATGTCACCGCTCCTTAGCGATCGGGCTAGCTAATAAATGAATTTGGCCTTAAGCCCTGAGAGATATTATAGGTTATGAAGTCAATAAAGTGGTGCATAATTTCATCCAAGAAAACCTGTGCCTGCTCTGCTTTATTGTCTGATGACACACACACACAATAAGCACATATATTGTCAGGCTGGCAAAGAATGACCACTAGACTCTTTCTTGAAAAAGATGAACAGTGATTTATTTCAGCTCAGTGTTAGGACATTTCTTGTTGGGAGCAATTTGGAACAGAAAGCCCAGTATATTTATATGTTTCATAGCTGAAAGGGGTTTGGCCCTTAACCAATGAGCAATAACTATTTTTCAAAACCAATTTAAACTTGGCACGAAAACTTCACACAAATGTATCGCTTGACCTCAGCAGGGAGGGGGGGAATCAACTGTCAACAGGCAGCCATTATATACATATATACAGAATCCCATACAAATATTATGGCAGGCAGCTAGCCCTGCCTGACATATATGTATCTATATATAATCATTTTCTTCCTTGAAGTAAATTACAGTCCAAATAGCTCCACTCACAACACTTAAAATTATGAGGGAAATGGCACAGGGCATAAAAGTAGCCTAATAGTGTTCATATGTGTGGCATCATTAGAATTCATGTGGCCATTTTATGAGCCTGAAGAAAACTTTTTGGCGAGGAAAAAAATACTTTGAGAAAGCTCATAAATAATGAGTCTGTTCTTAATAGCATCTAGTAGAGTTTGCCCTTCACTAGGCTATATTATATTATTGAGATACTTACATTGTATTATATTGTTGAAATAATTCATGAAGCTTCAACTTCCTCTTCTAAGAAATAAATGGATAACATCAGGGGAATAAATTACAGTTTCATAATAAGTCTATGACAATGGAAGTCTCACATGCATACAGTGCAGAATTATTTGTAAGTTTATATCTTTTAATCCCTTCCTCCTATATCAATGTGGTCATCCCATTCCTTTTTATAATGTAGATACTTCACTTATTTCTTTGATTTATGTTCTTCCCATCCATAAATAGTTCAACGCAGTGTACAACCAAAGCAAATCCATTCAAAATTAATATATTTAAATATTTGGTATTGGTTGCACAATTCATCAAATATAATGAAGGGAGTTTAGGTCCATTATTCGTTCCATTCTGAATTATGAATTGAAGGTTTAGACAAAAAAATTGTATTTATCTTAGATTTATATTAACCCCTCTATATTATTTAAATTTAAGCTGTTTTGTAAGTTATAAATTGTTTCTATCTTTCTCTAATAGTTTGTTTTCTTTATGGTTTAAATTTCAAGAACCGATTAGTGCTTTTCACAGGCAACTTACAGGGTACAAAATGGTTCCCTATCTTGGTCTATTGCTTTGTTTGGAACAAGAGGAAGCAGAGCACGTGTTGTTCCATACTATGAGGACAGCAGGGTCCTGGACCCCTTCATGGGCTAGGATAACAACCCATGTGGAAAGGTCCTATGTATTTGAAAAGATCCTCCTGTAAAATCACTCAGTTCTAAATAAATAGGCTAGTCTGGCTTCAGTCCCTCCTCCTCTCCTTTCAGAGCTCTAAACAGTGCTTAGTTCCAGCAGAGTGGGTTTGATCTTTGCTGCTAGAAGATCAGCTGCTAATTCCTTCTGGGATGCTTTTGACGCTGCCTGTTAAGTTCCTTTTGGCGAGCTTTGATAGCATTCTTTCCAATTTCAATTTTCACCAGAGCTGCAGTTATTCTTCCATCCACAAAGAAGATGTCATATGTTTTGCCTTTAATGTGAGCACAGTATTCTTTATTACTGTCTTGCAATGTTCCGGGAACTAAAAACATCACTAGAAAATACATTGGAATGAATTAAATCCTGTTTAGCAGTGGAGTAAAGAAGGTTAGAATATAATTGCCCAAAGATTTCCATCAAATCCTATCTTTATTGCAGAGGAGAGCTGAGGGAGAGAAAAAATCAAGCCAGACTTTGTTTCAACCACTTTCTGTCCATAATACTTTAAGGTGGTAGTTCATAAGTAAATGGGAATTGTTGTTGTTTTCTATGGGTGTCATGAATTGTGACCAATTTCTGGTAGACTGCACAGGAAACTCCATCAGCACCTCTACGCAGAATACAGTATGATAAAATAAGAGGGCATCATAAATTTTGGTTCAGGATAGCAGCAAAAATGATAGAACTATCATCAAAACAAACAGTGGGAAAAAAATCACCTCATCTTTTTGATGCTTTCCTCCTTAAGTTTGTTGCTAAGTCTTACTGACCTTTTCATTCCTAACATATTTTATGTCCTCTGGTACTTGGTGACTTTCACAACTAGGAATGAGGAATGAGATGTTCCAGATCATGAGTGTTTAGTCTACTGGCATTTGTTCTTATTTTTAGTATGAACTGTGGAACGTATCAAACTGAATTGTTCACATCACATTTTGATATATTGCCTAGCTATAATGGAACATTGCATGGATCAAAATAGAATAGATCATTAATTTGTGAAGCTTTGCAAGGGTGTTTGCTATTTTGCAAATTTAAGACAAATCAGCGTAGTAAATCGAGCAGAACCAAAAGACAAAAAATTTCTGAGAATGAATTGGGAGTTGTAATCTTAGTCACATTTTAGTATCTTGTAAAGCATAAGAAAGAGCTGAACCATGTTATTACAGGTTATGTTTTCTGCTGATAAGGCATTATTGAAGTCAGTGGAGTTGCAGCATTCAGTTTGTTCTACTAAATAAAACATCTTGAAGGCCAGCACGTAGTCTTGATGAGGGTAGGGCAGATTTACATGATCTCTTCAAGTGGTGACTAGATGTGATCAATTTGAGCTCTTTGCACATGCACTTTTTTGTAGCTTTTTATGTGAGAACTCTCATTCCTAATTCTAAAGAAATAAGTGGCTGTACGTTCTTGAAAAACATATAGGGACTGACCTGAGTATTGAAGTTGTGCACTTTGACCATCCTCTTTCAGGTTTTACCAGGCTTGTTCTCCTGCCTTTATGAAACAACTAAGACAAAGAACACTTCTGTACTTGCTTATTATCCTGGAACAAGCCGCTTCTTTTGCATGGGGGATACATATGGATGCGTGCGGGTATGTACAAGATGTATATGTACCATACAGATACAAATGCCTGAATTATTCATATAAATACATATCAAATCAAATGTCTAGACATTCATTTTTTTCATTATTTGGATACATTAAATTTTTTGAATATTTGATTCATTACAAATTGAATTCAAAAATTGCATTCGTGCACACCCCTAATGTAACCAACATCACCCTGTCTTCACAGTCTATGCACCTCCTCCAAATATTATTTTTGAAGCTCTGGAAACAGCCTTGTTGAGCTTTGCTCTTGTGCTCTGAACATGACCTATGAGTGATGGGGTACAGGATTGGCAGGAGTAGGTGGTGCCTTGAGTCAGCCATCAGTTGTATGGACCAGAATAGCTATGGCTCTTTTGAATTGCTGCTGGTGTTGTTCCAAAACAGATACTGTCCCAACCTCACAAACCAGATGGCACCTGCTGTGCTTGGTCTGGAACTGCCTGGAGGAGACTAGTTGAACTGTGCCAAGTGAAGTAAATGTGGATATGACCACAGACTGCATCTCCACTTCCCCATAGAGACACCAACAAAAATGATTTTAACAACAGGTCTTCACATTATGATGGCAATGCGTGTTTTCACAGCAACCACACTGTCCCATTAGCAGGCATGACTGTTATCCAAGGTACCCATTATGCAGGTTCCTGTCATGCAGGATGTGATTTTCTACCATAACTACAGGTGACTTGGATTGTCACTTGAAAGAACACTTTCATGGCAGAGGCATCTTTTTCACTGGCAATCATGAAGTCTTTTCTGAGGTAGCCATGCAGAAGCCAGCTTTAAGGTAAATGGAGTCCCAGTCCCAGTCTTCAAGTAAAACATGCAACAAGGCATTTAAAATTATTTTCCCTCCAGAATTTGCAAAAGTTCTCACAAAGTGTCAAGTCTTCAGGCACTTCTCAGAATATCTTTTCATTTAATTGCAGATTGGTTTCTTTAATTTATATTGTCTTTAGCAGTGACCAAGCTAGTAAAATGGAAGGGGAGATGAAACAGATAGTGACTGACAAAGCTGAATGTAGATGAAGAGGTTGGAAGAAAGTTTAACTTGATCTAAATACTGAATTTTTAAAATTCCAGGACCAATATCATCAGGTCATCAGAAGAAAACATAAAATATGATGGGTATAAATTATGATGTCTTTGCATAACATGACTAAATGGCTAAACCATGAAAGATAATACTTGGCCAGAGACCTGCTTAATGGAAGAATTTCAAGACAACTGTTACCATCACAGCCTGAGGATGTCAGCAGTTCCTACATCTTTGACTCCCGTTGATAGTAATACTTGAATAGTTAAATGTATTATCTTAAAGTTGTATTTTCCATAACATGCATGGACATACAGGCCCTGATCCTTCAGCTGATTTGGACAATTGGTAGACAGCACATAACATTATTCAGTCTTTGATTTTGGACACTTTCATCCAAGCGTGATGACTGCAAATGTTATAAATGACCCTGCTTCTTTGCTGACCCTCTCACATTACTGCTACTTTTCCCTTTGCGGATATCCCAGAATAGGATGTCATGCTTCTGGAAAAATGTCATCCTTGTGAATCAGAATGTAAACCTAAGGACACAGTCTTCAAGGAGCATAACAGCAAACAGGACCCTTTCATGGAAGGTCAGGATATAAATTGAATAATAAACAAATTCTGCTCTGAAACAAATCTTGTATTGTTTCAGTAACATGAATTATGGATCTATAAAATCAATAGTTAAGAACACGTTCTTCAAATTGACTTTTTCTAGAGAGCTGTTGTTAAATACATTTAGGAATTATCTTGCAAAAGGGGTCCCTTGAGTAATTAAGCATATGCTCATTTTGCTCACTTCTGTGAAATCATACTGTTAATTCCTCATTATGCAAGCAATCATTATAAGAAATTCCACTTAAAAGAGATCTACAGATTCCTATCTGTTTTTTCACTGAATGATCAGATTTCACTTCTAAGAGACTGCCGCACAAGCAACAGCAGTGGGAACCAATAGGAGTTTATCATGCAAGTTTCCATTTTATGAGTAGTTACCACAGAACCAATAATGCTGATATGACAAGGAATAACTGTAATAGCTTCGGCTTACAGAGTACCCATTGTGAAATAGTCTCTCCATCACCTAATATAGTGATTAGCTGAAATAACCTTTTATTGTATATAAAAGACACATTCATGTAGTGAAAAACGTAGAAAATCCTAGCTGGGAATCCAATGCAATCTGCACATACGTGCTATGCACAAGTAATAATAAGTATAAAGATCTAATACAAGATTTAGAAAGACACATTTCAGAAGCTATTCTACATTATTTAACTTTTCATGACTTATTAGCAAAGTAAACGTAATTCTAATATTTATTTTAAAAAGTCAAATCACTTTGTTATAGTTTATTCCAACCCATCAAAAATCCTAATATTTAGCTGCTGTTTTTTTTAAAAAAATCAAATCAGTTTTTTAGTTTATTTCACCCTTTATAAATCACATTAAGCATATAGCTTTAAATCACTCATCTTAACTAATTTGGCTACATTGCATATTAAATCTTCATTAACTTTTTTTTACAATATAATTTATGCCTTTAGTTTACATGGAAGATAAACTGATTACATTCAGCGACAAAAGTGCTGGGTTTGGCTTGATTTCCAAGACAATTTTTTCCAGTAACATAATGTTTCACAACTTCACTTTTCAATAATTCAGCTCTATCTTTTCAATAGAAAGCTACAATTTGTTGAGATAGTATCATGAGATTGCCCACTTAATAAAGCTTTTCTTTCAAAAAACATACGGGAAGGAAGAAAAAATATTTTAACAAACCGAAAAGTCATATCAGGCTGACTTGCTTCATAGAAAATTTAACTGTTCTACAGTGTTGTAGTTTTGATACATGAACACCAACA
The DNA here is from genome assembly GCA_023333525.1 of Aspidoscelis tigris stejnegeri. NCBI lineage: Eukaryota > Metazoa > Chordata > Lepidosauria > Squamata > Teiidae > Aspidoscelis > Aspidoscelis tigris. The sequence goes on from JALMGA010000004.1 coordinate 65,697,779, forward strand.
AGCAAAATATTAAGCCCTTTAATAAGTAATATGTTAGATGGAAAATTATTTGTGAATGGTTTTCAAATGAATTATGTATAATAAAATTTCTAACACAGAAATATTTGTCACAATTTACTCCTTTTTGAACTCCTCCTGCTTTATCCATCTGTGGCCTTCATTAGGGTTGGGGAAATTCTATTACACATCCTCTTAAATGGAGGGTAGCAATTTATGGGTGCACTGTTGTGCCTTTACCACCATTCCAGAAAAAAGGCATAGCACTAACTCACATACTATGTTTCAATATTCCTAGCTATTCTCAGGCCTTTCCACTATTACCTTCTACAGGCCCAGGCCCATCCTAGTATATCCCATCTGCAATGGATGAAACAAAGGACCAGAATATGGATATAGCCTGCTGATACAGCACTCAAAGAAGTGCTACCAGACATGGTGTTGGAATTCAGTGTGCTGCTAAGAGGGACATGACCATGAATGCCAAAGCCATGGACAAAAGTTCTCAGAATTTGATGCTGGACCTGGACTTTGAGGTTGACAGCTGTGGGTGGGCCTGGACCATGTGAAATGAAGACAGCCCTGGACCTGGGCCAGACTACCTTGCATGGGCTCATGTGGGATAGTTCACACCATGGAGAAATAGTCTCAGACTGAGGAGCATGGCTATGCTTCATTATGCTGTGCTGGCTGTGTGATGACATCATTGTGCAGTGTTTTCCATTTTGGGGCACACAAGGGGCTTTCCCTGGCTTTCCCTGGGCTTCTAAATTCAAATAATACTAAACTGAAGTTATTTGTTCTTCTGGCTGTCTTCACACATAACAAAAACTGTATTTCAAAAGCACCTTTTCTCTGAACACAGCCCTTAATGGATTGGCACTGCATGGAAGAGTGGCCTTTCCACACTCACCTCTACTGGTATGGGATGCTCCTGCAGCAGAAAGAGCCACCCACATCCAGATGGTCCAGCCCTGCTCTAGCCCTGGCTGTATTTCCAAAGAGCCCTCAGAAATAACATCAAGTCTGCAAAAGCCATGCCACTTCTGGTGCCACTTTAATCATATTCCAACCAAAATAACATGCTGTGTGCATGAGCATCGTAGTCCAGTGTACGTGGGCCTCTGTATGGTTGCAGTATGGTCTTTAATAGGTCCATAGCAGACTGGGGCAAAGTTCTATTTTGTCACCTTATCCCAGATTGGACTTTCATCCAATACAGCCAAAGAGTGATTGGGGAGCTGCTGTAATCCTCACTAGCATGTGAACAGCAGCCCCATATACCAGAACAAGTTTCAGTACAGAGGTAAGGGCAGAAAGGGCCAGTGATGTTATTGCATAGTGTAGCACAGTAAAGGTTAGACCTGCTGCCTCAGAGTAAGGTCAGAGAATTTGAAACACAACAGGTGAATCCAGGTAAAAGTGCACCACACTTCTTAGAAGGCAGTAAAATTGTACACATCTATTCTATACACCAGCCAACACTCATTAGTGTACATAGGTTTTCTAAATCCCTCAGAACGGTGTCTGAATACATCTAGTACCACTTCTTACTTGCACATCAGTGTGTTTGTTTTCCTTTAAAGTGCACAAATTGGTGTTACATATAGCAATCTAGTTGGTTTGGTTTTTACTGTTAGCATCTGTAAGGGAGGTGTCCAAATAAAAGCAGAAAAGAATTTGTCTCTTTTGTAAAGCTGTTTTTTATGTGAGAAGAAAATGTGTAATATTTCTTTTAAGAAGAAAAAAATCATGGTGGCATTATCATTTCATGGACAATTCAAGGGTCACTGATTAGAAAAATATGCTTCATTCATCCAAGTGCATGCTACATGAACCATGTCTTGCATAAATGCAGATAATTTTTGATTTGGACTAAAGAGTCGGTATCAGTCTTGCCCAATTAAAGTCAGAAGAATGCACTTTTCTTTTATGCTTTCGAAGGAATAGATTCACTCATTTTTTAAAAAAGGTTTCCTTCTTCTGTGCAGACCTTTCCAGTGAGGTCTTTTCAATCTTTTAGATTCTTTATAGAAAAATTGTCACCTAAGTGGCAAAAAGCTTGGAAGCCTTTCAGAATACTTCCAGACAGGTGATTAATGCTCAAAACTGAAATGAGGTTATAAAAGTGATACCTAGAAACTCTGTCATAGATTATTTGAGTGAAAGGGAGTTTGCACATAAAAATAGACTTTCTGCATCTTCTTACAGAACCTTAAGCAGATATGATTACCTTAGGCTCAAAAAAGTTGAATTATTGTTTGTATACGTTGGGGTCAATTCTTTAATGAAAGGAAGCAAACTATTTCACCATATTTGGATTTTACCATCTGTGGTTATTAGAAGCTCGTATCAAAATTATCATTTTTAAAACTGTGAAAGATGGCAACAATATATAGAAAGGCTTCAATTCACTGTCTTCAATAGAAATCTAATAATCAAATGATTGTTTGTGGAGATTAAAGAAAGAGGCTTCTTTCACATAATAAATATTTCTACACTGCCCCAAGACACTTAGCCACCAATGGATGGATTTAAACTTTTATTGAATTTTAGACTATCCATATGAATTGAGCCACACCCAAGTACTTCCAAAATTTAAATTCCCAAGCTTGTCAAAATCATGCCAAACTCAAGCCATGCCTCCAGTGTAGGGAGGGGGTGGCTGTTTATCACCCAGAGGTCAGATCTGGCACATGGATGTATCTCCAATGACACCCTCTCTTATTTATTTGTTAGTTTGTTTGTTTGTATTTCTATCCTGCCCTATACCCGGAGGTCTCAGGGTGGGTTACAATATTATAAAAATCTTAGATAGGTCCCTGCCCTCAGGCTTACCATATAAAGAGGCAAGATACAAAAGGAAAATGTTCTAGGAGGGAACAGGGACACTCTTAATGATAATAATATAACAAACAAATTAAAATGAGGTTCTTAAAGATTTTAACATGACCAGATATGAAACAATTAAAAACCTTTAAAGGTGTATTGAGAAAAAGTATATTAGGAACCTGATTGGTACCAATCAGGAAGGCCCTATCCCCACGTAGAACCCATTGAAGGCCCCATCTGGCAAGCCCTGTCCCCACAAGGGTCAGGAGAAATCTGAATTTAATGGGTTCTTTGCGACCTTAAATCCAGATTTCGTGTGGACCTGTTTAAAGGTGTCCACAGTCCAGTTTTCAGGCATGAAGACCAGATATGTGGATGTGTGTCTATATGACTTATCTGCTTGATGGGGGTAAATGTGCTTCCTTAAAGGCGATGTCCCTCAGTGTCTAGCATGCAGCAGTGGCCTGAAGATATCTCAGGAACCTGGATATAATTATGGCAGTCTCAGTGGCTTCTTTAGGGACATTTATACAAAAGGCCACATTTTGAGGAAGGGTCTTAGTATCCTCAGTAAATTAGGAAGCAGCTTCAAGTTGTGGCCAAGTCCAGACAGGGTGAATATAGTGCCATTTCAGTGCTGCTATGGTGGGGTTACCTCATGTATCATAGACAACCTCACCATAGCCATTTTGTGTCCCTAGAAATGCTTTTAAATATTGCTGGAAAACCCAGCACTTCCCACAAGTATTCCAGCAATAGCGCTCTCTGGACAGAGCAACTATCCTACCTCCATCCAAGACGTATTCATGGGGACTGAAACAGCCAACCATGCATATGCGGAAATGGTGACATGCACATCTAGGTATACGATTACTCCCATTTGCCATAGGCAAGACGTTATTGATTTGCCAAAGGAGATACTCCATTACACCTAATATGAAAGATCTGTACTATTTCAGGAGAAATGTAACTTTAAAAAAAATCTTCCAGTTCAATGTGCTTATCTCCTCATAAAATACTTATTTCTCAAACCAGAGAAAAGAAAGGAAGGAACTAGGGGAAAACTACACAGGATAATTTTGGGACTAGATTTTGGGCCTTTTCAAACCTTCACTTCCCTGGGAAATCATCCAGGGAAGTGAAGATAGGGGATGTTTCTGACATCCACACACTTGGGGATGCTGGATCCATCCCAAACTTCAGCAGAGCTTCCCTAAGCAGTGGTGAAGTGTGACTTGTGGCAATTGCCTTTATCCTAGAGATGATTGTGTTACCATGGCAATGGCACCATTAGGCATTCACGGCACAGTTGCCATGGTGAGTGGGTGACACATTGTGCAACTGCACCTGTGCTGCCTGGTCCTAAGCACTGCTCACCCAGAAGAGGTGCAAATGGAGCTGTGCTGGGCTCTCCCAGCCTGGCCATTAGTATAACAGTAAAGGGCTTTTTAGCGCTCTACTGCTATACATGTGCGGGATAGTCCAGGATGCATGGATACACTTCTAGAACAGAAGGAACTTTGCAAAGTGTGTATGCCCCATGTTTGGGCAGGCCTGGAGTTCCCCTACAGTGAAAGTGCAAATAAGCTCATTAACTCTGCTTCACTGTTCACCACAGTGCACAATCAGCCAGTAATAAATAATATAAAAAGTTAGGACTTATTATGTTAATATCTGACTCCCAGACTTGAAACATACTATCCAATACTTCATTCTTTGGATTTATTAATAGTCCCAATATTTTACTTCCTATTCCTCTTGACGCTTTCAAAAAAAATTTCCATTATTTCTTCAAACTCCGTCAAAGGCCTGTTGGTCTGTAGTTGTATATTATTATTTAGATACCAATTCCTGAGTGAGTGCTAACACAACCATTGTCCCCCCAAAGCCTGTTTAATTTCCTATTCCCTCCATACCCCTCTACGGTCATGCAAATCCTTTACATATTTAGACCCCTTATCCTTTAATTGGAATATTAGTGTTTCCCTCAGAACCTCTTGATCTTTTTTATACATTCCATAGTTGTATATTTTGATATTTGTTGTGACATCCATAGTGAAGGATTTCTAAAGCCCCAGCTGGTCATTTTTATCTCAAAGTATGTGGATCAAAAGACACAAAGCAGCCTCATCATTTCAGATCATTGGCCTATCTAGCCCTGATTGGCAGCACCTCTTTCAATTCACCAGCTCTGCTACGTGGCATCCTTTTAACTGGAGGCGTCAGAAATTGAACAATATTGTCCAATGCAATTCTTCCCATGCAAAAGAAGTAAAATTATTTTATTGTATTTGAAGTGTTCATCAATATTCCTTATTTCCTTGTAAAGTCTATTTTTTATACCAGCTTGTACTTAAGCAGAGTTAGAAAAATAATAATGACAGACTGAGTCCTCCCTTCCATTGGCCTGCTGAGAAGGCCAATTTTGTTACACTGAGAAAGCTCATGAGGCCAGAACAACAAGTAAGGAGCTCAGCTAAGCCAGAATGAAAAATGCACCCACTGTTTCCTTGGCAGGCCAATAGAAGAAGGGGCTCTATTGGCCTGCCAAAGAAAGCAGTGGGCACATTTTGGTGCACCACTGAGGAAAAAGCAAGGATAGCACAGGAGAGTTGGGATGTGCACAAATAGCTTTCTTTGGAATTTGATTTGTTAGAAGTTGAATGTTAGAAAATCCATATTTGTTTGAATAGATCCCCTTTGAATGTGGTAGGATTGTATTGAATACAAATGTATTTGTATGAATATCCAGTGCATCTCTGATATGAACAAATACGTATCCAACAGGAACACATCCATAGCAGATATGTATCCAATATGTATCCCGTAACTTATCCGCTCTGAAAGTGTAAAATTTGATCTGAATTCACTTTTAATCTGCTCTTGATCCATGTCAAATGCAATCTGGATCCGTTGCAGATGTGACTGGTGCAGCTACTTTCCCAGTTTAATGAACGTCCAAACTATTCGCATGAATGTTAATGTACAAATGGTCTAATATTCGATTCATGTATAAATGTTCGAATTTGGATGAATTTGTACAAATAACTAATGTTATGAATATTCGTATACATCCCTACAAGAGTCCAGGATGAACATGCACACACTGCTTTTCTCGTATCCTAGAATACTTTTTTCCAGCTCAAGCAGCAGTGACTGAGGTTGCAGAGGGACAAAGCAGCAGCACTGAGACTGTATGGGCCCACAGGAGCTTCTCCAAAATCACGCTTCTTACTGGCTCTGGCCACTGAGGGATTTGGGCCTGCCTCAGAGCCATCCATAGGAAGGTGCATCCTAAGGCCATGGTATCCAAATGTACTGGAATAAGGGAGTTAAGCCATGGTCATATAGAAATCAGCTTCCACTGGGACAGATGTGGCTGAGTTTGCTGCCTCAGAGCCATGTCTGGCCAGAGCTGCTCGTATGAGATAATGTGATTTAAGAACATAAGAACATAAGATCAGGCCACAGCGGATCTAGTCCAGTGTCCTGTCACACATGGTGGCCCACGAAATGCTCATGGGCATTTCAAGCAGAGATAAGGACAGTACTGGTTGAGCCATAGTTGTGGCAGTCCCAGTAGAAGATGACCAGCTCAGCTGCCTTTTAGATACGCAAAGGCCAGGAGCAGGAAAAAGTACTTGGCACAACTGCCATTAGAGAAGTACTTTAAACAAATCTCAGAAATGTTTTAAAACTCCAGAAATTTTTACAAAGTTTTTAAAGAGGCCTTTTGTTGCTGGTTTGCGCCACTGCTGCCTGGTGTCTCTGAGAAAATAATGACCTTTGGCTTGTTCAGGGGTGAGAAGGAAGAACTATAGCAATGCGTGAAAAATCCAGACAGACCATAGGCTAAAAGCATAAAAATTGAGAACAGGAGATGGCTTAAATTCTTATACTTCAAGTCAAGGATAACCAGCCACCTGCCCAAAGTGAATCCTGATTGGCTTCACGTATTTGAATTCTGTTTCTAAAGAGTTAGGAGACAATAGATGATTGCTGAACACTGTTCCATGCATCGCTCCTGGTTCAACTTCTCTTGTTATGGTTGCACTGCTTGCCAATCTGTCTGGATATTGGGAGGATAATTAGCGATGCTTCTGCAATTTGACTGAAAGAGAAATCTGTATTTGTTCCCAGTTTGCCCAAAAACATATATTCAGAGGATGTTTTAAGCAAAAGGAATTCATGCATTCCTTTTTGCCTCTGAACTTCATCATCAAATGAAGCACTAATGCAAAGTCCTATTTTATTTAACGAGGAGAAAGTGAGTGCAGAATACTGCAAATATTTATTACATTCGATTAGCAGCTTTCAGAAGTGAAATTGAATGTTTTCATACTTTTCTTCAATTCACGCATTGGGACTTTAGCAAAAGGTCTTTTAGAGCTGCGCAAACACACCTGCTTGTTGGAAGATAGGGACTCCAATTAGTACCGTAGAGTTCATTTTCTCTACTGAAAAACAAATCACTAAAATATATTTTTGGGGGGAACAGAGCTTTTTAATTGCTGATGTCAATACAGAATTTCTTGAAAATGTTTACATTTTTATGATTATAATTTTGATGACAAACATTTATAAGTGATCCCCCCCTTTTTATAGGTATAAGAATATCACAGTTTAGAACATAATCAGAGTTTCTTTTCTATATGTGCTACTTTTTAGAAAACAAACCACTTGACCCTCCAGGATGGTCACACATGCTCTGAAAGCTGTGAATAAACACACTGAGGAGCTGCTCCCGCCCTAGAGCATATCCAAGCCTGAGTGGCTGTCCTCAATCTTCAGAAGCTGTGGACCAGTAAAAGCTGTGTGAAAGTTGCATGGACTATAGCAAGGTGGATGTAGCTGTCCAATCAAGTGCCACATCCGTCAATTGCTGTAGCAATGGCCCAGTGCACATGGCCATTGCTTTGGTGAGGCATATGCTGTCAGACAGCAGTGTTTACACTTACACTGCTGCAGAGTAAGTTCTAGGTAGGTTTGGGATTGGGCCAGCATTTGCAATGTGAACACTGGTCACCTTCCCTGTATTTCATGTCCCATGTTAGATAAGTGCAAAAAGGCCCAGAAACTCTCTCTCCCCCGTCGCCAGTGATGGCGCTCAAATTCATCAAAGATCTTCAAGGCCCAAAGGATCTGCATCAGGTTCAGAGCATGGTGGCCATATCTGCATATGCAATGGGAGTGTAATGACATGTGGGGATCTGTACTTTACTGGGAACAGAATCTATCCCCAAGAGCACTGTATTTGGAGAACAGGAAAAACCACTCTGCAAAACTTTCATGGGCCATATTTGCTCCTGCCACAACTGTGCAGAACAATAGTAGTGAGAGTAGACTAGTTTGCCTTCTGCACCCAGGACCAGCATACTGAAGCAAAATATCAGTTCTGGGGCAATTTCCCATGGTTTCCATAACAGCCCTAGAAGGAGGCTTTGGCTGTGTTGCAGTGGAGAGGAAACTTTTTTATGTGTATATAAGTATAATAAGATTAAGACAACTATAAACACAATTAATAATGAAATAGCACATACTGTATACAAAGATTTTAAAAAGGGGGATGCTGTTAGAATTACAAATGTGACTGATACCTACTGGTGTAGAAAACACTATGTATATATATTTATAGCATATAATTCCTATTCCAAAAGGATACCAGTCAACTCTATTATGCTGCATAGACATTCAAAGTTAGTGTGGTGAAGCCAGATATGTTCTGACCATGCGGTCTTCTTCAGTGTCTTCTTGAGATATGCCTCTGAATTAGTACAGGTAATTTTTGTACACGCAAAAGTACAATAGTGACAAAAAGCTGCACATCCTTGCTTCTAACATTATTTGGCCATTATACTAGGGAATGCTTCATCAACAAAGAGATCTCTTGACATTGGATGACTGGGCAATGAAGTGGACTCATCTTAGCAATTACAAATTGATACATACTGGGGCAAAGAATCCCAATTACAACTATAAGCTTTCTGCAATAGACCACAAGATGGATCTTGGAGTTCTGGTGGACAACTCAATGAAGATGTCGATCCAGTGTGTGGCAGCAATGGGGAAAAAAGCAAATTCAATGGTAGGGTAAGCCCACATTTGGAATATTCTGTACTATTCAGGTCAACACACTTCAGAAAGGATGTGGTGGAACTGGAAAAAGTGCAGAAAAGGGCAACCAAAATGATCAAGGAGCTTGGACACTGGTAAACTACACTAGCAGCTTGTGTGATCCAGTATACCATGACTGAGACATTTTTTCAGGGTAGCCAGGGGTGGTGTTAGAAGTTTGCCACTTCTGAGAGCTCATCCAAAACTGTCCTGACTGGCAGCTTGAGAGGCTGGGGACATCATGAACCACTCTTATTGCTGATCCTCTCTGTGACTGAGTTGACAGATTGTTTCTGATTTTGTGACCGAGAGTCATAACAGAAATCACTATATACCCTCCCTCTTTCAGCCTCACAAGAGGCCTTTTCACAAGAGGGGTTTTTGAATGCATCTATGACATGCTGAGATGGAGCATTCGCTCTTCTGGGGCGGCTGGATGCATTCCGACCTGCCCCAACCATCCCACTGCGTCCTAGACTTGTTAGTTTCAGAGCACAAAGAAGTTCTCTGAAAGCATCTGGGGGTGTTTGTGCATCCCTGAGCGTCTCCAGCTGTACCGGAGGGAAAGCGTTCACAAGCTATCCCTCTGTGACAGCTGGGGCCCTCCCCCGGGCTGCTATGGAGCCATGGTGGGCAGCCCGGGAGCCTCCTTTCCCTCTGTTCCTGCTCACTCCCGGAGCCCAAATCGGGCTCCTAGGGGCCAGCAGGACTCACACCCTACATCCCCCAACCCACCTTAGGGACGTGTGTGCATGATCGCTGCTTACCTGCTCACTGCTGGGTTGCAACAGGTGTGGGGAGGCTGGTGACACTCTGCACCTGCATGCAGGGTGGTTCCTGATTGGTCAGGGACCCACGCCTGCGCAGTTAGCCAACTGAAGCCGGGCTCTCCACCCCTGGCTCCACAGCAGCCAATGGGGGGAAGCTTGGGGAGGAGTGTCCTGCACACATCCCAGCTTTTTCAGGCTAAGACAGTTCGGGACACTTTCCTCATTCACACGTAGGCAGGTAGGAACATGTGCAGGCACATTACTTGCCTGTCTATGGACAGATGGACAAAGCGTCCGAACCGTCTTAGCCTAACTGCATTACAGCCATTCTAATCTGCATTAGCTAGATCTGTATTAGATTAGATAGAGATACACTACAGGCAGAGGCATTTGGATTGAGTGGGCTTTCGAACAGCAAATGCTGTGTGCTAAAGAGTGTTAGCTTGGAAGTAGACCACATTTGTCTGGTCTACCACTAATCTGGATTAATGAACACTTAGCACAGTTGTGATTTGGATCTATCTTACTCCCGTGCAAACAATGAGTTCTTAGCAGCTCCTTGATCTAGGGGCCTATTCACATGTAGGCCTCTAGTACACAATTAGGACAGCTCTGCTACAGATACTCTGTACCAGAGCTGTTCTAACTGCATACCAGAGGCCAAAGTGCAAATAGACCTTGGATTAATAAATAAGTGCAGAAAAAGGCTGTAGACTTAGTAAAAATAGTAAAATTTCATGCGATAAATTCTATCTTCCTCCAATGTAAAGTTTCTCAGTTTATTAAACCTAAAATAATATATTATTTTAGTGAATAATAATATTTGTTCTACTGATGCTTTTATTGTAACTTTAAAACAACAAAATGCATTGCTCCTGGCTCATTCCTGTTCTGTATAAAATGTCTACTAAGTCTTAACTGAGGATCTGCCCCCTCCCCTACTTAGGTTGAAGCATATAAACTTAGGAAAGCACAGCTTGCTTTTCAGGCTTCATGCTGAGTTTGCAGGCCTGACAATTACAGGAATGATCTTTTGATGTAGAAAATAAGCAGATTTATTATGGAAGTAAATGAGAAGAGAATAAATATGGAACCTCATTATGTTATTGTTTCAGGCACTCTGTACAAAAAGAAGTAATAAATACATATTACGTTGCTGCTGCCATGTGCCACTGTAATGACAAAGGTATTTAATACCACATATTTCAACCTTTGCCAAGCTTGCACACTCTATATAGTAAACGTTGAAAATATGGATTAATCAGTTCTGCATAAGACCGCTGAAAGCCAAAAACTCTTCAACACATTCTTCCTTAGGAAAGTACACTCAAGGCAAATCAAGTGTCACTAACTAATCATGAGAATTGTTCCTTACTACTAGAATCAATCAAACCTTTCCTCTGTATATCCATGCAATTGAATGTACTTCGCACCTGCACAGTTTTCAAGTTACATTTAATCTGAGAAAATAAAATTGGAGTTAATCTACCAAGAAATGTGCATTCCATGAGAAGAAGAGTAGCATTGATTTCTCACGCAACTGGAGTGTTCAGGAGTACATGTTTGCACATTTTTCTCTTTAAGGTTAAAAACGAAAAAAAGAAAGAAAGAAAGAAATCAGTTTACCATCATTCTAACATTGAATATGGAGAGGTTTCCTGTAACAGTATTAAAAATAAGGAATACAGTGAGAGAACGAGAGAGACCACCCAATATTACAATTTCAGGGCAGTTCACCACAATGTAAACAATAGCATAACAATTAAAGCAATAAAAAATGGCACAGCACCCTCCAAGGAAGATACCAATAGATTTTTTTAACTAATTGCTGGAAAGTCATCAGTAACAGGCTCTAGGGTATATCTAAAGGAGGACTTTTCAATAGTCTGGTGGCAACCACAGAAAAGTCTCTCTCTCTCTCTGACTGTAACAACACCAGCCTCTGAAACAGATGGAATTGTCAGGGGAGTCTCCTCTGAATATATTAGACAAGAGGCAGTACTACACAGGAGATGGCACTCCTTCAAGTATCTGCATCCCAAGTTGTTCAGAACCTTAAAGTCAGAGCCAACAGCTGAAATAGGGACAGGAAGCAAATCCATAGCCAGAGTAAGTCTTTGGGGAGTAGGGTGATGTGAGCTCAACAGAACACATATGTGAGAAGTCAAGTTGTGGCCCTGTGCAAGAGTTCCATCTTTCAAAGCAACTTCAAGAAGAGCACAATGTCGATAGCATTGTAATAATCTAACATATTCTGTAAGAAATAATAAATGTTGAGATTGTTAAGAAGCACAACTAACCTTTATTCATGTATGAAGTGGGGTTCATTCACTTTCTGTCTAAATAAAATCTTCACAGTTGATGGCTGATTCATTATAATGAATCATGGGTAATTTTTTTCTTCTGTGTAAAACAAAAGTGCTACTGTTTATCCGTGGCATCAAGAACACACACTTTTGAAAGCAGGGAACAGATGGATTAGAAAACTGTAACGATAAGCAGCTCATAATCACTTTAAAGGCTTTAGCAGAATAAGCTTTTGATGCCTCAGGGCGCTCCTCTATGGTTGTCTTGTAAGCATACTCAATGCCAGGATTGATCTTCTTATAATATGATGTTTTGTTGATAGGGAAATATGATTATTGCCCTAAGCTATAATATCTGTTTTTTTACAGGAACATTCACATAGTAGTCTTTACATTCTAGTCTTTTATCATGCAGATGAGAGGAATCTCTGCATCATGAAAGCTGCATCACCCTATAGTTCTCTTCCTGATTGAATTCTGATAATTATTTTAAATCTGTAAGAAAATATTGTTGATAGATGGAATGATTGTACCTTCAATTGTGCCAAATTTTATTTGTATGTTAGGGTATAAAGAAACAAAGAGAACAGGTTCGTAGGTTAGTGGATGAATGGCTGGGGTGGAGAGAAGGAGGAAGAAGAAGAAGGAGAAGAAGGAGCAGAAGAAGAAGCGTTGGCTTTCATACCCTGCGTTTCTCACCCTTATGAGGACTCAAAGTGGCTGACAAAGCTTTCTATTCTTCTCCTCACAGCACACACCCTGTGAAGTAGGCGAGGATTTGAAAGCCCAGAAGAGAGCTGTGACTAGCCCATCTGGCTTCATAGAAGAGTGAGGAATCAAACCCAGCGATTCCCAGATAAGAATCTTGTACCCTAACCACAAGACCAAACTGGAGGAGTGGGAGTGGGTTTTGGAAAGTAGTGTAATTGCTTAATTGGTTGACTACCTCTGGCTAGGCACAGTTCAGTGGACACATCTGGGCTTGTTGGCCACCTAGCTGAGTCCATTCCCTGCCTTTGTCACAACGCACACAGTGGTGGCTTAGGGCATATAGATGGCATTTAGGTTACCCTTGCTCTGATCATGGGGTTGGGTAATGTGGTGTTCATTTTCTCTCTCTCCTACACAAGCACACATACAGAGAGATAACTCATAGTAATACTAACACTGAAACTAACTTTTCTTCTTGATCATATTTTGTAAGATGCAGGATCTCCTGGTGGACAGCTTGGGGGGGGGGAATTGAGCCATGAAAATATTTCACAATCCTTATTTCCTTGTAAACTGTAACCTCTTTTTCAATATGGATTCTGTCTGGTTCAGGAGTCTCAGGCCATGACTAGTCCATTACCTCCACTTTCAATTCTCCATAACTACTGAGCACCCCCTATTCTAAAAATGGGTGTGGGGTCATCTAGATCCATGATCTTCTGTCATCCAATGGCATCATTACCATGGGATGCAGATCGTTCCTTTCTCTCCACCATTCTTCAAGTAACTGCTGTTTATTAGGATGTGCATGGGGAGGGCACAAGCCAAAGTCCAGAAATCCTGCTCGTTTTTCCATAGAATTGTTTGATTTTCTGTTTTAAAAAAAATCAAACCCTGTTTTGTATTGTTTGTGTCATATAATAGTTTCCTTTTTGTTTTTTTCTAACCAGTTCCTTTTTCTGCTACTATACAGGTTATTCTGACAAGTAACCATTCTGTAAGGTCATGTTCACAGTCTTGGAGTTGGCTCAGAGAATGTTCACAGATGGAATTGTCCACATTAGCTGCTTCTCCCCCCTTTTCTCAACAATCTAAACTAGAAAGTGTAGAAAAAAGACGGGATGAGAACACAAGGGCACTCATTACCACCTTTTAGAGACTTTTGCTGTATGTGAATGCAACCGATATCACTCTTACTATGACAAAGATTGAGATCTGCAATGGAATATTCTTTCAGAAACCATGTACTTCCCTATAAATTTAAAATATGATTATGGGCTGGAGTTTAAAACTGTCACTAATGAATTTCAGATGTATTATTTTTTATTAATGTATCAAGTTTGCATTATTACAGTATTAGTTTTATATATACCAATGCAATCTGGATTTACTTTTGTGACTTGCTGAATGACTTTATATATGAAAAGTCTCAATTTTTGATGTATTCCAACCTCACTTTCTGAAAATGGAGTAACATCATAAAGTAAAATAAAATTGATAACACCTCCTCTCTGTGTCTTGATTGCTGCTGGAATATTTTAGTATTGTACCTGAATGAAATACAAAATGCTGAGGCTGTGAGAGATTACTGTCTCCATATCCCAGAAAAAGGATTAAAATGATCTACGCTGAACCAATAGACAACTTTCTGCAGCCAATTCTAACTAGAAGGTATCACTGGAGAAAATGCACTATGATTGCTGTCGTACCTGCTGTTTAAGATGGTCTCAGGCTGTCTCAGAATCTCAGAGATCACACTCTAAAAAATTATTCTGATTATATTCCAAACTGTACTACCCCAATCCATTCTATCCTCTATTTGGATTATCCCAGCACTCAGATTATTTTCATGCCCTAGTCCAGTAATTTTCTCAGCGTATGCAAGATGATTGAGCACAAAATTAGATAAGTGTGTTCAGGTCAATAACAGTCTGAGGCCCTTCCTGCACTTGCCATATTCAGTGAATCTAGATTAGTAAAACACTGCAGGCAGATGCAGACGCCTATGCCCTGTTCTGCACCAGTGTATACAAACTACTGCCATCAGAATTGTCCAAACCACAATGCAATTTGTGCTGGATCAGCCACAGCCCATCTATTCCAATATCCTGCCTCGGACAGTCGCACACTAACTGCTTCTGCACACTCTCAAGTAGAAGATCAAGCAGTACCTTCTGTGACTGCCTCCAGATGGGATGAAAGCTGTGAATTCCTTCCACAGCCACTTTCTGTCTGACAGATGGGGTGATGGGAAGCTGTGCTGGGAATTCACAGTCACTTCCTCTCAAATGTACAGTAAGTTCAGAAGCTGCAAAGGGAATTTGCAATCTTTTACTTTCAGTTCCTCTTATTCCATGACTGATGGATCCCCCTCCAAAAGAGTCCCAAAGTCTTCACACAAAGAAAATTCTTCTTTCCTTGCCTATTTCTATACTCTCATCAGACAGTCATTTTGCTTTCTGCCTCTTTTGTTATTATTGTTGATTTTTTGTTTTTAACTCCCGTACAATGTTACATGTCTTTTTCATGCATTCTGTCTACCATTTTAGTCCCCTAAATCTATTTATTACCCTCACTGCATATTCATAAGGTATATTATTTAGGCCATACCTGAGTGGTCTAATGGTTTTACCTATTTCCTTCAATTTAAGTCTGACTTTTGCAATAAGGAACTCACAGTATGAGTCACAAAGAGCTTCTGATCTTGGTTCAGCTGACTGTACAGAGCTTCTTCGTCTTTGGTTGCAAAGTACATAATCAATCCGGTTTCGGTATTGAGCATCTGATGATGTCCACCTGTAGTTGTCTTTTGGACTGTTGGAAAAAGTGTTTGCTATGATCAGTCAATTATCTTGATAAAAGTCTATTCATCTCTGCTCTGCTTCTTTTGGTCTAAGGCCAAAGTTCACTTATTTGATTTCCTGCCTTAGCATTCCAATCCTCTGTGCTGAAAGTTACTTTTTTTTGGGGGGGGGGATGTTATTTCCATAGAAGGTATTGTAGAACCTCATAGAACAGGCGAGCTTCATCTTCTAGCACAAACTGTTGGGGCATATACTTGAATTACTGTGATTCTGAATGGTTTACCTTAGTTTTCAACAGAGATAATTCTGTCATTTGTGAGATTGTAACTCAGTATTGCTTTTGTCGCTCTTTTATTTACTTTGAGGGCTACTCCATTTCTTCTAAGGGTTTCTTGCCCACACTGAAGATGTAGATAGTAAATGAAAAATTAGAGATGAGAGATTTCTTATACCACCAAATTATAATCTCAGAGACATGCATATAATTATAATCTCATGAGATTAGAATAGGAATGATACTATTCTGAAAACATTTCAGAATACACACATTTTTTATGGTTGCTTTCTTTCTGATTTGATTTTATCAGGAAATTTTTGTCCTTTGTAATTATTTATCCAAATACTCCAATAGAAATTTGCAATCTAAATTATATAAATAATGTGGGTTCAACCCAACAAATGTTGCATTCCATCATACATTTATTTCATTTTTATTTCATTTTTTTAAAAAGTAATGTTATTAGGAGAAATAAAAATGGGCACAGATAATATAATTTTGTCCTTATGTGGAACTTTATTTCAGCATAGGGTTGGTGTGAAATTAGTGTTAATCTGTTCCTTTGAATATATCGCTGTTAGATATGTGACCTAAAACTTTTGCCTTGATAGAATCTTAATCTGACCTAAAACAAAAAACAAAAAGACCCCACCCTTTCTATGCCCTGTTTACTGTTTAATTACTGCATGGCTATAATTTGCTGTTCCATTTGGAAGCACTTTGGTTAATTTACTAGCACTGTGGGGTACAAAGTAAGGCTTTAACTTTGTAATTCTCATCTGAGAGCTAACTGGTGATATCAGTGCATATTTGCATAATATTATAAAACTGTATTAAGCTTCACTCTTCTCTCACAGTTGGAAAACTGCCCAGAGGTATGTCTAATGGCTACATGTAAGCTGTTCACCTGCTGATGAAAGAAGAAAGAATTTATATATATAAAACATGCTGCTACCAATCCAGAAATTTCTAGGTGTCCCTGTGTGACAGAATTCTTTAGAATGTCTGATGGTATGACTTACTATTTTCTCCATGTTTTTGCCCCTTGTTTCCTTCACAATTTCTACCTTCTCTTGTCTGCTTATGTATATGCTTACAAGATTAATTTCTTGATTCCAATTCACTTTATTGAATCCAGAAAGGAAGCACCGAAACGATAAGAGTGGAAACTGTGAGAGTTGTATCTTCCTGGAAACATAAAGGTTGAGTTCAACTGTCTTAGAAGAGAGGCACATTCCGAGTTTGTGTCATATTCCCTTTACAAAACGCTCACTGCTTAGCTTAGGAACCTTGAGACATGATTTGTCATACTGAAACTGTTTCAACTCACACTGCAGGTAAAACTGGCATGCAACACATAATCTTCATACTGTTGAAGACAGACTTCAGAAGAAAGGTCAGGACTAAAGTAAATTGTCCATGTTCTTTATAAATGAATTGATACTTTCTGATTACATTAAACAGAGGGAAGGATAATAAAGTTAATTACAGATCAGTAGGCTACCAGTGAAACATTGCAACTGTTCTCTGCAGTGTTCCACAGAGGAGAAAAATTAAAAACGTCCAATTTTTCATGAAAAAGGCTTGTTAGCTTCAGCTGAGACAAATCTGTCTAGAAGTCACTGACTGCCATTTCATCTCTGAAAATCAGTGATCAGACAAATAATCAAACCAATAAACAAGGGCCAGTCACTGTCTGTGCCTATGGAATGTCAGAACTTACTTTATGTTCTGCTTTATCTTTTTTCAGTAGTAGACAATCAGGTTCTTCCTGCATTGGGTGGTAGATTTGATCATGGTTCAGTCTAAGCCTCTGGAATCCGTACGCTGTTGTGGTATAGCAGACACCCTACACTGGATCAACTGTGGACTCAGTTGGATCACCCAAAATTGTTCTCTTAACTGATTTAGTTGTACACCTCAACACTGAGGTATACAGTGCCCAAAGGTGATGTATTGGACTAAAGACAGCACACCCCGTTAAGGCTCACAGCCTTAGTGTGCCTTCTTATCAACAAACAAACATGGTAACATTTGTAAAACACTTTTCTGAGCCGTGTTGCAGTTTCACATTTGTTTGGATCTCCTTTTGATGGTCTTGACAGTTAATTCATGTGAAGAGGTGGTGAAAGGTTGTGGCTTTCTGCACAGGAAAGCAGAGTTGTAACCACATCTCTTCTGCATCCAGTTCACTGCAAGGAAAGTCATCATTCCTGATTTTTGCATCATCTTATCTTGCCTCTCCAGGTAAGCTGTCAAACACATATTTCTGCTTACTCTCAAGGATGGAAGTAAAGCAACAACACACTTTCCCTGGGGTAAGTTGCAGAGTGTATTCAGTAATCTTAAAACCAACTTGCTGGTAAAGCTTTTATCCTCAGTCTTTCACAAGCGACTATGATAGTTTGTTCTAAAACCACTTGGATCTTTTCTTCTTTGAAATTCGGGGATATTTTTCTTTGCTCCATTTTTCATTATATCTCTTATCTGTCTCCATAACACCTTAGCTTCTCTTTTGCATATGTTAAGCATCCTAAATTTGATCCTTACATTGATCTTGCATTCTAACTGTATGTTCTCCAGATCACACCAATTTTGTTTGATTTTCTAAGCTTAAAATGTACATCTCCATTGACTTACATTGGGTTGACCAACCTGCCTGAGAACTTATATTGACTTTAATGGACAATTGGAATCTCAATACAAGTCAGTGGAGGAAAGAAACCTGCAGCATCCCCATTGTCAATACATTTCACACAGTTGCTAGTCAAAATACCTGCACTAACTACATAAGGGGCCTTTTCTCACTTAGCTGTTATGGAAAAGTATCCTGCAGGACTTAAGGTTAGGGACAGTGGCTGACTTTCTCATTGTGAATGTTGTCCCATCCCAAAATTTGCCCAGACCTACATGGGTTTGGATCAAGAATGAATGCTCTGGTCCAGGACTGTGTGCCTTGCTGTACCAATAGCCATGTGAGCTGGGCCATTACTATGTCAGTTGATGACCCGGTGCACAACTGCACAATCCAGCCACACTGTGCCAATCCCACAGAGGCTTCACAATAGGAAATAATGTGAAGGTGGCATTTAGGTATTAAATGAGAGTGCTAGAGGTGATCAGGGTGGCTCTTGGTGCTCTGGGACGGAGCATACATTGTTCAGTAGGGTTGTGACTGAATATTCAAATGCGTTCAAAATTTGATTGACCTGACTAAATTTTGGCATTTGAATTTGAATCGAATGTCCTTAAATTCAAACTTAAAGTTTTGATTTGAATTTCAAATTTCAGATCTATTTGTTCAAATTATTCAGACCTTCACATGTGTACAAGTTTGTACATGGTGCATACTTGAAGATTCACATCTTTTCCGCATCCGTACATGTTTGTATAGATCCTACAGGATGAAAACGGGTTGCATACGGGATAACGACGAGGTGCAGATGGATGTGTACAGATGTGTATGGATGCGTACGGACCCGGGGAAGATGTGTATGGGCATCTATGAATGTTGTTGACATTCTTAAGTGAAAATTCAAATGAAAAATTTGAACAAATAGATTCAAATTGGCTTAATTCCAATAGAATTTGGTTAAATTTGAATTTAACAGATTCAAATCAAAATGAATTTTCAAGTATTCAATTCAAATCAAATTGAATTCCAGAAATTGTGTTTGTGCACATCCCTATTGTGGGGTGCATATCTCTGTGCCAGAGAGGGCTAGATCATTCTGATGGCCATAATGTGAGCAGGCCCAAGGTTTTTTCACAGATTGCATTTACTGTCCTGCATATATATATGAGAATAGATTAAGATCTGCAGGTCACGTAAAGAGTCCCTCTTACAATACCTTCAGAAGTGACAGAGACTTATGGGATGGCCTTCTATGGTTGTGATCAAATACAGCCTTCGAAGTGGGATTGTTCACCAGCCTGCCCCTTCCTCTTTCGTAAACATTCTCTGCAAGAAAAGGTGAATTAGAGAAGGCTTGGGAACATAAAGGTCACACACTGTCTCTCTGTGATGCCTCTTTTGTTATGTCTGAACACAGTCTCTGTTACAGCCTCAAGGCTATAGAATGGCCTACATTATCCATTGGGATGACTGGTAAAGATATACTTCATTACCTAGTTATCCTTCTCCTTTGGATACTCTACTGTTTTAAATTGCTTTACATATCTATTTTTATGCATTGTAATTGTTGTAACCTGCTCTGACATCTCAGGAAGCAAAGGAAATAAATAAATAAAGCTAATAAATAATATACCTGCTGTTGAAAAGAATACTCTCATTCTTAATTTGCAATCACAAGCCAGGGTACAGTAAAAGCACATTTAAATGTCAAATAAAAAGAAACAGATATAAAATCAATAAATAAAACCACATAGTGTTAATTTTCCACAAAACCTAGGGAAAATAATGTTTTACCAACTGCTACAATATTTATATTATTATTTATTGCTGTAATCGTTTAGCTGCATGAAAACTGTTTCTGAGCATCCCATAACAAACAAATGATCAAAAACATTTTTAAAAAATTGAAGACAGATAAAACAAGTTTATGAAAACAATCATTTAGAAACAAGATTAGATTTGTGTGTGTGAATAAAAAAAGGTCTTCAGTGGGTTACTTCAAAGCTTAGGTGCCACCACAAAGAAACCTACTTCCCTTGTGGCCACCTAAGTTGTTTTACGAGGCAAGAAGATACAGAGCCAAGCTTCCATAACCTAATTTATGTTAGAAGCAACTATGTATGGAAAAAGACATAGTTTCAGACACCCTGGTCACAAGACTGTTAGTGCTTTAAAAGTGTCTCAAAACAAGCACTAGGAAATTAACCTGTAATTGGACTGATAAAAAAAATCACTGGTTTCCTGTGTTCAAACAGTATCTTGCAGCACTCTTGCAGTTCTATTCCTAACTAGCTCTAGGTGCTAGACCAGCAGTTCTCAACCTGTGGGTCGGGACCCCTTTGGGGGTCAAACTACCCTTTCAGAGGGGTTGTGACAAGTCTCTCACCGCCCCTCTCTCCCCACTCCCAGCTGCTCCACCCCCATGGTTGGGGGTCTCCACAACATGAGGAACTGCATTAAGGGGTCGCGGCATTAGGAAGGTTGAGAACCGCTGTGCTAGACCATTATGTTTATATCCAGTGACAGCTGGCACAGTTAGGTTCAGCAGAAGCTACTGTCCTGCTATGCATGGGTTTGTGAAGGCTTCTTCTGGAGTTCCTGCAGAACTGGTGGAGAAAGGAAGGCTTGTCAGGGCCACAAACCTGCTGGCAATGCAAGAACTTCAAAAGAAGGACTCTGAGGGCTAGTGCATGGTAGGAGAAGAGCCTCTGCCTGCACAAACCCCATTTAGACACATTGCAGTCTAAGCCACAGAGGTCACTATGGCCTATAATAATAGGTTTGATCAGTGCAAATCTAGTCCCTTAAGAGGGTTACAACCTTATCTATAATAGGGATGTGCATGAATATATGGAAATTCGAAAATCTGATTCAAATCTGACAAATGTTGACATTCAAATTCAAATTGGACTTAATATTTGAATTTAGTCATTCAAATGGATTTCGGATGTACCAAAACATTCGTTTGAATGATTTGAATGATTCAAATATACAGATACGCATTACATACGTATCTGTACAAATATTATACATATTTGCGCTTTTAATATGGGATGAAAATGGTATGCATGCGGGATAAAAAGGGCTGCGTACAAAATGTTCACAGATATCTTTATCAGATATGAATGTTGTTGACATTCGTATCTTTAAATACGAATCTAACATTCGAACGAATAGTTTCAATGTTACGGATTCAAAGCGGATTTTTTGACATTTGGATTTTAAACATTCAAATTGAATTGAATCTTTTGACATTTGATTTGACTTGAATTCGAATGCAAAAAAACCACTTGTGCTCACCCCTAATCTGTAATAGGGGCCTGAACGAATGCAATTTTCGGATTTGATTAAATTCGAATCTAATATTTGAATGTTTGAATTTGAACAGAGAAATAGAGAAAATACAAATGTATTCAAATTTGAATCTGATTCAAATACATTCTTATCTATTCTTATGAATTTTTATACGTATTTGAAGATACAAATGTCAACAACATTCATATGTGTCTGTATGCATCTGTACGCACCCATACACACCCATACATATGTAATGTGTACGCATCCGTACACATACAAATGTTAGAATAATTCATATGAATGATTAGAAACATTCAAAATTTGTTTGAATGTTAAAAAATGAATGTATTGACATTTGATTCAAATTTGAATGTCCAAATTTGTTTGAATTTGTTTGAATTTTTAATGTTTTGAATATTCTTGCACTTTCCTAATCTATAGTAGTTGAACTTAATGTGTGAAAGGTGTGAGAGCTGCAGAGGGTGCTGCCCCCATGATGGTGCCATAGACACCTCACCCCAGCATGGGGCATGAGAACAAGCTCTGGTGCCTTTTCTGGCACAGGCTTCTGCTCCCCCCACATTTTTCCTGCCATACCCCTACTGCCCACAACATATGAACACCCTAGCCAACAGCCCTGCAGCCACTCTACACAATGCCCAACACTGATGCCTAGCCTTGTATTGCCACTTTGAAATTGTGTGCCCCATCCTCTCCACAGCAAGCAAAGTAGGTATCTTTTCACTTTTCAGCTACCCACAGATCTCTATCAACCCTGCCATAAGGCAGCAGAGGGATTAAATTTGCCTCTAAGCCACTCTTGGAGTACTTTACAAGGCTTTATGGCTGGGGCAACTACTTAGGTAGTTTCATGCCTCTGGGGTGGTCTATAGACTGGTTGTGTGCAGCAGAGATGTACACAATTTTTTTTAACATTCAATTTGAATCAAATCAAATACCTGAAAATCTGATTCAATTCAAATCTTTTAAATTTGAATTTAACAAGATTTGGCAAATTTGAATCTGTTTGCATTTTTGACTAGAATTTGCACATATGAATGTCAACAACATATGCATCTGGATACCAAATTTGGATTCAATTCAGATTCTACCTAAGGAATTCAAAAAATTCCATTTATATTTTTCTTTTTTCTCTTTTCCTGGGTAACTAGGTAGTTACATTCTAAAAAAAATCAGATTTTAGCTGGAGACCAATTTTATTTACCACAGAATTACTTGTGACCAGATTACCTCAATCAATGTCTGCAAATCAAACTGACCTTCACAATGCAAGTATAACCAATGCAAAGGAAGTTTAGACTGCTTTCTTCATACACACTTTGGTGGGCTTCATGTGTAACAAGATTCCACACCCAAGGGAAAATTTATACTTCTTCCATACTTTTGCAGCAAACCATGGTATACTCCTGAACATTTTGAACTTTGTGATGGACATAGAAATAAAAAACAGTCCTTTAGTTATTTTTTAACTAAAAGATCAATATTTTCTAATAATGTGAAAATGGCAATGAGTATATATGACATAAAATTCCAATAAGGTGAAACATAGATGTTTTATGTTTTTTAAACCATCCATACTGTAGAAAATAACCATGTTTAATCAAAATATAAGCTTTCTTTGCAGAGTTTGCTTTGTCTTCTCTATGATGCTCAGTCAGGCTTTGTCCTGCAGCAGGGGAAATGAACCAGTCACTTGGATAGCAATAATTGTGATTGAAGTTAGAATCCAGAGTCTGCAGGCATGTTATTTCAGTAATTGTCATGAAATATATTAGTGCCTGGGATTCCATCTCTCCTTTAGATTTTTCCTTATTTATTTCCCTTGCTTACTTCTGTGCATATCCTGCAATCATTGCTCAGCTCCTTTATCATTTTTTTTTCTTCTAGAAAGTAGAAAATCTTGTATAGTATTAGAGCTGCCCATGAAAAATGTATTATCTTAAAATGCAAATACCTGGAATGCAATGTTCTTGTGTATATACCTTGACAAAGCAAGATAGTCTCTCAAAATAGTGCTTTCTATGGATTAATATTATTTCTAAACACCTTTAATAATGTTAATTCTTTCCAGTCTTTTGCATTTATTCAATTCTGTGGATTTGGCATCTTTTTTTCCTCTTCTTTTTTAGGTTCTAGTATTTTTTTTCTATCTTTTATTTCTATAATGGATAGTCCTAGGCCATTAGAGATTAATGCAAAAAGTCAAATCAAATCATGCTGTTCAGATGTGGCTACACAATGGTGGAAAACTCATTGGGGGATGATGGCAATTGTATGAAACCAACTTTGATAGAAAAAACATAGGCTACATCTGCACACTTTATATATATATATATATTTTAAAAATAAGCAACTCAAAAGTGGCTTAGAGGTGGTAGCATGTGGATGTTAAGTTTCCCAACCCACCTATAATCCATATTAGCCATATAACACAGTTTGGGAGTACATTTTAGGGCTTTTATTGTGGATTACAGTGCTGGTATGTGGATGCTACTATCTCTAAACTGCTTTTGAACTGTTATTATTATTACTGACATAAAACAACAGTAATAAAAGCAAACAAAATATTTATGCTGGATTAGGTCATTGTCATCACTAGTTGGGCCCTTCCCAAGTGCCTAGGACTGAGTGTTGTATTGGCAAATTTATTTATTTATTTATTTATTTATTAATAATAACAATGTGTGAATTATTATTATTATTATTATTGTGATGATGTAAAACAACAGTTACACACAGCAAACGAGATGACTATGCTGGATTTCGTATTATATCACCAGTCGGGCACTTCCCAAGCACCTAGGACTGCGTGATGTATCGGCGAATTATGCGAGCAGACCCCAGTAAAGTGACTTTTTGAAGTTGGCAGATGGATATTTTGTCAATGCCAATGGTTTTTAGGTGCCCGCTGAGATCTTTTGGCACCGCGCCCAGTGTGCCGAGGATGACTGGGACCACTTTCACTGGTTTTCGCCAGAGTCGCTGAAGTTCAATTTTCAGGTCTTCATATCTGGTGAGCTTCTCCAACTGTTTCTCCTCAATTCTGCTGTCACCTGGTATAGCAACGTCGATGATCCACACCTTCTCTTTCTCAACAACTGTAATGTCAGGGGTGTTATGCTCCAGTTTTCTGTCAGTCTGAAGCCTGAAGTCCCAAAGTAGTTTTGCCTGTTCGTTTTGAACCACTTTTTCTGGCTTGTGATCCCACCAGTTCTTTGCCACTGGCAGATGATACTTTTGGCACAAGTTCCAGTGGATCATTTGTGCTACAGCATTATGTCTCTGCTTGTAATCAGTTTGTGCGATCTTCTTGCAGCAGCTGAGTATATGGTCAATTGTTTCATCCACTTCTTTGCAGAGACGGCACTTTGGATCTTCTCCTGATTTTTCAATTCTGGCTTTGATGGCATTTGTTCTTATTGCTTGTTCTTGTGCAGCAAGAATCAGTCCTTCTGTTTCCTTTTTCAATGTTCCATTCGTAAGCCAAGACCAGGTCTTTTCCATGTCCACTTTGCCTTCGATCTTCTCCAGGAACTGTCCATGCAGCGCTTTATTGTGCCAGCTGTCCGTTCGACATTGAATTGCAGTTTTCCGGTACTGGTTCTTGGTTTGCTGCACCTTGAGAAGCTTCTGGTTGTTGACTTCAATTAAAGCTGATTCTTTGCTTTCTGCCACGTAATCTGCTAATGCATGCTTCTCTTCTTCCACTGTTTGCTTCACTTGCAAAAGTCCTCTACCGCCTGCTTTCCTGGGCAAGTACAACCTGTCGACATCACTCCGAGGATGTAGTGCATGGTGGATCGTCATCAGTTTTCTGGTTTTTCTGTCTAAGTTGTCTAATTCCAGCTGAGTCCAGTTCACAATTCCCGCAGTGTATCTAATGACTGGTATGGCCCAGGTGTTTATGGCCTTAATGGTGTTACCGCCATTCAATTTACTTTTCAAGATTTTTCTAGTCCTTTGGATGTACTCTTTACTGACCACAGATTTCACATGGCCATGCTTAATGTTATCCAGTTGCAAGATGCCAAGGTATTTGTAGGCTTCTGGCTGGTGGGACCTTATGGCTTGACCATTTGGCATTTCAATGCCTTTACTTTCAGTAATCTTCCCCTTCTTCAGTGCCACTGTGGCGCATTTGTCCAGGCCAAACTCCATACTGATGTCACTGCTGAATATTCGCACTGTGTTGGTCAGTGACTGGATCTCGATTTCAGATTTTCCATAAAGCTTTAAGTCATCCATGTAGAGTAGATGTGAAATTTTCTGTGAATTCCTGGCAGTTTGATAGCCCAGGTTTGTTTTCTTTAGGATGAGTGACAGTGGGATCATAGCAATGATGAAAAGGAGTGGGGACAATGAATCCCCCTGGAAGATGCCCCTTTTGATGTTGATCAGTCCGTAGCTTTCATTTCCGACAAAAAGCTCAGTCTTCCAGCGTTTCATCGCACTTTCTATAAATTTGGTGATGTTCTGACTGATCCCGATGGTTTCCAGGCACTTTGTGATCCAACCATGTGGCAGTGAATCAAAAGCTTTTTTGTAGTCGATCCAAGTCATATGCAGGTTTGTTTTTCGGCTTTTGCAGTTCTCCAGAATCATTTTGTCAATCAGTAGCTGGTCTTTTGTGCCCCTGCTTCTCCGTTTGTTTCCTTTTTGCTCTACTGGCATGATGTTGTTGTCTTCGAGGTAGTCTTGAATCCTGTCTGCTATTATGCCTGTCAGCAGCTTGAGCATAGTAGGTAGACAAGTTATTGGCCTGTAGTTTCCTGGTATGGCTCCTTTGGCTGCATCTTTCTGTATTAAGTATGTTTTGCCAGTTATTAGCCATTCACTGATGTTTCCTGTTTGCAGCATTTCATTGAACAGTTCGGCCATTTTTGCATGCAGGCTGGTCAGGTATTTGAGCCAGAAGCCATGCAACTGATCAGTGCCAGGGGATGTCCAGTTCTTCACTTTCTTCACTCTTTTCATGACCATTTCAGGTGTTATTTTCAGCTGCTGCATTTTGTTCATGGAGAATTTCTTCTCGAAATCCTTTATCCACCCAGCAGTTTTGTTGTATTCTTTTTCAGCCTCCCAGAGATCTTTCCAGAAGTTGGTTGTTGCTTCTTTCTCTGGCTTTTCCATTTTCTTGTCTACTTGCTCATGTAGGCTCTGGTAGAACTGCCTCTGATTAGACTGGAACATTTGGTTCTGCCTGTACTGGTTGATTCTTGCTTCATATCTTTCGATTTTCCTGGCTGTAGCTGTTATCTGCTGTTTCACGATTTCCAAAGCTTCGTCAATTTTCCTTGTATTCAGCCAGTATTTTTTGATCAGATGTTCTTTAGTCTTCTCATTGTTCAGTTTCTTCTCCTTCATGTTTTTTAGGTTGCTGGCATCTGATCTCAGACTTCTCATTTTTAGTTCCAGTCGGACTTTCCACTTTGGTTTTCCAGTAGATTTTCTAATTGGTTTTGGCTGCAGTAACCCTAGTTCTTCTGTTACTATCACAGCTGTACTGTAGGCGAGCTGGTTCAGTTCTTCGATTGTTGCTACCTGAACAGTTACAAGGGCAGAGTTTATTATTATTATTATTATTATTATTATTATTATTATTATTATTATTATTATTATTATTATTATTATTATTATTATTATTATTATTATTATTATTATTATTATTAATGTGTGAATAAAGCAAATATTATATTATTTATATATTATTATATATTACAGCAAAAGCATTTGAGAAAGACAGTGTTGAGTTTAATTCATGCTGCCAAAATTCTGAAATACAAAAATTGCTTTTAAATATCTAGAAAATAAGAAAATATGTGATTAAATCCAGAAACCTCCAGGGATCACTGCCTTTGTGAATCAAATCATTAAAAAAATAAACACAGAGAAAATACTTCTGGATTTCCATTAAAATTATATTGAAATTATCCCAGAAGTTTATGGTTTTGTATAGTTGTTGAAAAAAAATGGGAATTATTTATTTAAAATATTTACCTCTTGCTATTAAAATATAATTGCAAAGCAGTATGCAAAGAATAAAGACAGCTAAAATCCTAATCTTTATATAAAAGCATAACTAAAAACAAGGATTGGGAAAACAAACAAGCAAACGTTTACTCTGGAAGGCCAAGGTAAAAAGTAAGTCTTCAGTTTGTTCCTAAAGACCAGGAGTGTAGGCGTCCGACATATGCCAAAGGGGAGACTATTCCAGATGGTGGACTACATTCAGCAATTTGTTGTGGCTGCAGCAGAACCTCCCCTGAAGACTTTAATGCTTTCACGGGTCTCTGCTGAGAAAGGTGTAAGCTGCTCCTAAATTGTTGAGGACCTTTTCTGTCAAAGATAAAACCTTGTCTGACAAAGACAAAACTTTGAGTTTGGCATGATAACTAAGGCTTTACTGTAAGCCATCCAGAGATCTTGGGATATAGGGTGGGATATAAATATTTTAAATAAAATAAGCAATGTTTGTGGACTTTCCTCCCTTCAATCATACTTTCCTGAGTCCTGATTTTTACAGATCTCAAGCCTTTTAGAGAGTTAATCCTCCCTCACCCCCATTTTGGGATATGATTGAGGAAGAGGACTAAAGGGTGCTGAACTGTACTATAGTGGGTGGATACCGCATGAATGTGCTTTACCTTTTGCCCAGTGTGTGATTGCATGGTGTTGAATCACAGAATGTTTGTCCTATCAGTGCACAAGGAGTGTTGTGATGGTGGAGGGGGTGGAGATCCAAACAAGTCTGTTAAAGGAGGCCCAGGACAGGAACAGAAAGGTGTAAGCTCAGTAACCCAACCCAAGGAAGAACTGAGGAAGAATTACAAGGTATTGGGTACCATCAGAATTAGTGTGTTTTGAGTATGTCTTCTTAATAAGATTATTTCAGAAAGGTGTGACCACAGCTTTACTGGCAGTCAATGCAGGTACTTAAGTACTGGTGTGATATGTGCACAACAGGAAGCTTAGTTTAGCTATTTTCACTAGATCCTCAGAGTCCCTCTTTTGATCAAGTGTCATAAGAATCCAGTTACACCTGCAATGTTCCATGGTTTTAGTCTTGTTTCTAGTAGAGCAATCAGATCAGATCCTATTTTTATATGCTCTGTGTAAATGGTTGCTTCTGCTACTCCATTTTCTGTTGAACTGAAGTTCTCCAATAATTTTGCTTTTCATTAAGGTAATAAAAGCACTTGTGCAGCATCATTAAGTTACTCTTATTTCACCCATCATAAACGGTGTTTTCTGCTTCCAAGGTTACAGTAGTATTTGCAGTTTTTAAAGTGCTTGGTCTAAAAATAATAAATAAATAAATAAACTTCAATGTGGAATTGAGAATGCTATCCATAAATATATATTTTAAGGCATAGCCGTGTACTTATGCTATGAGCTGCTGAATAAGCACCTGAACACAACTTGCAATATCTCGCTGCCAGTGATTAGGACAGAACACATCTTATGCCATCATGTTACAGATATGGTTTTTGGTGAGCAAATGCTACTCCTGAGGAGGGGTCTTAAAATATGATAAAATTGCAGGATCCTTGTGTGGCGCCCACTCCCCAGTCAGGGTGGGTATTTAACTTTCTGGACCCTCCAGTCCTTTTGTTATATTTTATTTGCTTTAGGTAGCGTTAAAGAAGCTGTTTCAGCTGAGCCCTTCCCAGCCCTGCACTGCAAAGAACACCACTTTCACTCCTTCCCTATTAATGAGCTGTGAAGCAGTTCCCGTAGCAGCCGACTGTGACACCACTCTCTCACTTCACTCTCTCTCCCTTAAAGCTGCAGAATCCCCCTTTTTTGCTAATGCTCTGTATATAGCATTAGGAAATAAATACCGTAGAACATGTTCTGTCAAAACAAGGAAACTGTTCTTAATTGTTTATTGTTATAAATAAAGCAAGGAATGAATGATTCACTTTATCAGCTCAGGTTGCCTAGCCTTGAGGTAGTGTTAAGGATCCCCTGTGCCTGCCTTCCCAAGACCAGAAGACTTGGATCTATCTCTGTTTCCTTTCTCTCACAAGTGCTACTAGCTCCCTCATGAACCCTGGACCAAGAAAACAAAGCATAGAATGATTCTTTCAGTGTGGCATCGCCTTTTATACTCTGCTCAGCACATTGCACTTCTAATTGGCTGCTCCTGTGGGTTACTTCCCCCCCTTAGGGTAGTCTACATAAACTCCGCCGACTGCTTACCTGTTTCTCCAACCTTAACTGCAATTACATATATATTATACAATGCATTCATACTTTGTAGTAAATACAATAAATACTTTAAATAAACACGAGGCACCACACCTTGTCATTCATTTTAATAAACAGCATATTTTCAGAGATCTGATGCAGTTTGTGGGGTAGAGAAAGTGACTCAAAAGTACAACTCACAGCATTGACCATACTCATCCAAACAGACTTTGCTTGAATGCACTAGAACCTGGTTTTGGCATGCAGAATTGAGTTCTTCAGTAGCACACCACTGTGCCACTTCTTACCCATTACTGCAAATGAAGGGTGGGAGACCTTTGAGCCGTATGTGATTTTGTTTCCAATGTGAAATATCTGATGCAAGACATTTCTTGGCTGTGATCCCACTTCAATTTTTTGAATACGAATTTAACCTGTATTTATCCCCCACCAACCCACCATGCCTATGAGCACGATGTCATAGAGCAACACAATGACAGAGCAGGATGAAGAGCTCTCATAGCTTTTCATCCTGCCACTACTGCTGCTTGAGAGAGGTTACCTGTCTTCTTGGTGACAGTCACCAAATACATGGAATCATGTAACTGTTTGTCATCAGATAAATGAGTTCATGGTCCTAAGCAAATACATGGGAGTCCTGTCCATATTGCCAAAACTGACAGGTTTTTTTCCTGGGTTCAGTCCTGACAATGGATAAGATCAAGGCTGCAGTGTTGTCAGGTCAGGCTCTTCTCTGTTTCAGAGTGATGCAAGGGAGTCTGGCTGAGAACTACATGTTGGGATTATCTTGCCTCCTACTCCATCTTCAAATCAAGATCTCAGCCAGTCTGGACTTGAGGGAAGGAATGCTGCAATCTTCCTTCTTCCTAGAGTCAAGTTCAGACTCGGAGGAAAGAAGACTGCCTTGATTTGGAGTATAGAAGGTATAGGCTTGATCTGATTAAGAAAAACTTTAAATCTGCATCACTTTTTCCCACCTTGACTAGCCAAGAAGGGACGAGCCTTTAAGGGATATTTTCCCCTATTTGTATATTTATTAATGAGGCTTAAAGGGGAAAACTCTCTGTGGTGAGAGTTGACAGTTTAACTATCATAATAAGTCATACCCTGTTGAGGGCAGACGTTTGGCTTCATTAGCCTGCTGCATGCATACAGAACAGAGGTTCAGATAAGTATGACAACTCTCTGATCTTGTGTGGAGGAGGGAGGCTGCTGCCTTCCTCTATGTCAAGACCAGCTGCGTTCTTGACTTATCAAAGGAGGGAGAGGCAGCTTCAGTGATATTGATTCTGGGAAAGAAAAGGAGAGAACCATTAAGTTCCTCCCTCCCTAGTCCAATATGACTTAGGGAAGGAGGGAGACCTGCAATTCTGTTTTCAAAGGCATCCTTATTGCTGTCAAGATGAATGACAGGTCTTTGATCTTGACAATAGAGGACATGAGAGTGTGTAAACAGCATGGCCATATATTAAGAATAGTACTTTTCCTAATGTGGAGCAGGAAGGCTGCTATGCTTGTGGTGCTTCCTCCACTGCCATTCAAAAATTGTCATAATTTTTTTGAAGTTTTATCCCTCATGATACATAAAAATTCTACAAAAATATCTATCTCAATTTCTCAGTGACTAAGGAGGAGGAAGAAGAAGAGTTGTTTTTTTAAATCCTGCCTTTATCACCCTTAGGAGGACTTAAAGCAGAGGACAAACCTTCTGCTCTTCTCTCCACAAGGTGAGGTAGGCAGGGCTGTGAGAGTTCAGAAAGATAACTATGAATAGCCAAAGGTCATGTAGCTGGCTTTGTGAAGGAGTGTGGAATCAAACCAGGAGACTACCAAATAAGGCATTCTAATCAGAAGACCAAACTGGCTCACAATATGTCAAAACTGTAGTTATTTATTTGCAAGTTACACTGGCACATGTAAACTTTTATTCCAAATTAATCTGAAGTGTTTGTATTGGGACCCCACCAATCACTTTCTATTTCCTCCTTCCACAAGGAAGAACAGAACCTTTTTTTCCCCAATGCCATTTCTGCTTAAACATTGGACCTTAGAGATTAACTGAAAATCATCATTAACCAGAAACTCACAGCAAACAGGGTGATATGTTCTCCCAGTTTCAGGAATGCCTCTACTTAATCCTAAATTTAGAGAAATGAGATGTCAAAAAGGTGATTCTTAATTCTCTTCTAATGTTTGCTGTAGTTCTGGCTAGGATGGGGCAGATATCACACAGAGTAAATGTCTTGAAAATTATCCAAATATATCTTAGGATTTGTCGTGACGCCCCTTCAACCAGGGCAGTTCTCAGTCCCTCATTGCCTGCCTGTCTGCTTCAGCTTCCAGAATTAATAAATAAATAATCAAGCTTGTTTAAATAATATTGAGTGCTGGCCGTTTTCATAAGAACATAAGAGAGGCCCTGCTGGATCAGGCCACAGCCCATCTAGTCCAGCATCCTGTCGCACACAGTGGCCCACCAAGTGCTCATGGGCGGCGCAAGCAGAGACAAGGACAAAACTTTGCCTGCTCTTGAATCCCAGCAAATGGCATTAGAAGTGTCCTGCTTCCGCCCTCCCCCCAGCCTGAAGGATGTACCTAGGCATTCTAGTAGCCATTAATACATCTGTCATCCATAAATTTGTCTAACCCTACCTTGAAGCGATCTAAATTGGTACCTGTCACCACCTCTTCCGGCAGCACATTCCATAAACCGATGACCCTTTGGGTGAAGAAATACTTCCCCTTGCCAAAGAGCTCACCGCTTTCCCCTTTCTTCCACAAGAAAAGCCCCTAGTGAAGAAGTGTCTCTATCAGCCACTCACGGCTTGCTTTCTCCTGCTAGCTTTCACTAAATTTAAAGTCACAGGATCCCTTTCCCTGGCAATCCCTGTAGCTTAAACAAATAGCACTCCTGTTACCAACACTGCAAGCACTGTTCTCTTTAAATAACAATAAGATGTGTTCTTTATTGACAGCACCTGGTATGAACTATTGAATAGATAAATACAAGAATAAAATAAATAAGTGACTTCTCAAGTATTCACACAGCTACTGTCAACCTAATCAGCCCTAAGCTGCCTAAGGGTATCTCTCTGGCTCTTTTCCTAGCCCATGACCCTGGATCTATGTGGATATCTTTCCCTCAGGATGCAGAACGGTCACTTCAGAACCCCCACCCTGAAATATCCCAAGCATAGAACAATTTACTCTGGTGATGTTGCCTTTTATAGCCCTGCAGCCTGGCATGGGCTGCCTCTGATTGGTTGTGCATATGGGCGGTTTCCCTCCCCCTTCTCCTATGCTAATTAGGGTGCTGGCCCACTGCTTACTTGCTGTCACATTTCCTCTACAATAAATACATTACCTTAAATACTTTAAGTACAACACTTTAAATATTTTAAACAGTCAAATACATTACAAAACATTGCACAATAGATAACATCAAACTGGCATGGGCATCACAGTATGGATCCCTCTTTAAAAGTTCCACTGAACTCAATAAAAAAGCCCCATCACTAATGTAGTTTTTGGTCAGTGAGGGATGAGGCAGGCAAAAAGTCCTTGGCCAAATGCAGTAGCACTGCCTCAAGGTCAGTTCACAGTGGCTTCCTATGAGAGAAGATGAAAGTCCTAAGAAGCATCTCCATGATGGCTGTTTTGGCATGGTGATATGTGTGATGGAACATGATACCCCACTGTCAAATGAAACCTTGAAGTTGAGGGTTTATTTCTAATCCCTGGCTAGTGATCCCAGCTAGGAAAATTAACTTTGTAGGAGACGGTTCTCACAGGAACAATCTATTCAAAGGAATCCTGTCCATTTGAGAGAGTTCTTCCCACCCATGCTGGAAGCCCTCATTGCTGTTCACAAACTGCCCTGATTGGGACTTTATGAGAAAATAACAAAATATTATGTTTGGCATGTCAAGGATTTCCCTGTGAAGGAGAAAAACAAAAGCTAACCATTAAAAATAAATGAATGTGCTTTGAGTTCTCGTCTATCAAATAATTTGAACATTAACACATATCTGTTATTACACTT
This sequence comes from Aspidoscelis tigris stejnegeri, assembly GCA_023333525.1. Classification (NCBI taxonomy): domain Eukaryota; kingdom Metazoa; phylum Chordata; class Lepidosauria; order Squamata; family Teiidae; genus Aspidoscelis; species Aspidoscelis tigris. The sequence goes on from JALMGA010000004.1 coordinate 65,731,796, forward strand.
CACTTATCTGCACCCTGATGAAAATGATCAAATTTGCTGACCTTGTATCTGAAGATATAAAGAAGGAAAAATTATAATATTTGAAATTCTAATTCATTGTCACATAATTAGCTTTATTCATTCAGTGGTGAAACCAGACATCTCTGTCAATCATTATAATGAACAATGACAGGAACAAGGATTAAAATGAGGAGAAGCATCTAACACTGTGTTGTCTTCAGTTAATTTGTGACAAATGATTAGCTTTCAAAATAATCAATTTCTGCTTCATCACCCATAATCTCTTTCTCTTTTCCTATTTTGCATTCATTTCCAGCTTTAGAGGTATACATCAGTTGAGTTAATAATGAAAAACATAATTAACACATGCCAACAAAGGCTTAGTCAGTGTTATTTTTGTGATCAAAATTGGGCCATAGGGTTAACTATAGTACACACTGAGCCAGTTTTATATTTAGTAGGAATGGGAGCAATGACCAGATCTCAGGCAATGCTGTTCAGGGAACAGCTCTATGATAAAATGTTATCTTTTTTCTTTTTCTTTTCAGAAATGCTGGTCTGAATGATTCATATAATAGTCTTCTTTTTTGTCATTTAATGCCATTAAATAATGCTTAAAATGGAACAAAATAGTTGTAAATGGAGCCATTTCCACAAGGAGAATGGCTGCATTAGCAAATGAGGAAGATACCATACAAATAGGATTAGTTTCTTGTGAAATGGACGGACAGATTTATTACTTATATGTCTGTAAAAACTAGGAAAAAATGTAGTCCTAGGAAAAGTGAGCATTAAGGAGTTGAATAAACTAAGCATACCACTAGAAACAGTAAGAGCCTGGAGAAGTTTGGGGTTGCTATAGTTCCCATAACTTCTAACCATATGTTAAGGATCTGAAGTTCTTTTCTTTGATATAAAGCGATTTCCTCACTTACCTCAGTTGTCCTGGGCTAGGGTAAGATGCTCTAGTCCAGGATAGGTAATCCATTCCACTGTGGAACAAGATACTGCTGGGAAAGGGACAGGTTACTGGTCGATCGAGATAGGGTGATTCACATTTTGGATTGCCTATATTTTTCCAACCCCACCTTCTTGTTTTGGAGGTCAGGCCAGCACTGAACAATCAAAGGCTGAAAATAAACATTCCTGGCCTCTGAAATTGTCATGCAGGTCCTTTTAAGTGCCATTTCTTGTTTGCCACCAAAAAGGGCCCTCCATTGCATTCTAGAATAAGAGCCATGGCTTCCCCTGCCTTGGTCTCTGTGATGCAATTTTGGCACACTATCTCAGTCATTAGCTTTGCCCTTGCAAATGAAGCAAGCTTGAGGCAGGGCTTCAGCTGTTCCACACTATGGTGCGGACACCAGTGTCTTAGATCAGACATGTTCCATTCTAAGAGGAAGTGTGGAAAAAGCCTATTAAGTGCTATTGAACACAGCCTAAATGAGGGGGAACCTATGTCCACTAAATCCTTTCCTTTCAATCATCAAATCTATTGCTCTTTGTCTTTTGCATGGTAACTAGACTATATAAACAAATACAAAAGAAAGGCAAAACCACAACTTCAAACTTGCACTATCTACAGTATTTCATTTGACATTCTGCCCTCTTGTAAATCCTATTTTGGGGAGACATATGCAACAGGTGATGCCATACTATTTTCTTTGTGGAATCATAACTGATATAAAATTATTGCCAATGAAAATAAATAAATTATATGCTAGATACTGTATAAGCTTATCTCCTCTGCCAAAGGAAAAGGGGACAGCAGAGGATGAGATGGTTAGATAGCATTATGGAGGCAACAAACATGAACTTGGGCAGATTCTGGAAAACAGTCCTGTATTGATGGACTTAGTGTGCTATGGTCCATGGGGTCACAAAGAGTTGAACATGACTGAACAACTAAACAACAACAACAATAACAACAAAGTTCTAGTTATTTATCTGTCTTTTTAGTTTGCCACCAAATTTCTAGTAAGTTTTAAAACCTAAGAGGTCATGAATGTAGAAACAGTCAGACCAATGAAATTCAACAGATATATACAGTATATGTGATTACTAATAAATATATACATGCCTAAGAATACCACTAGCACCTCCTTAGTTGGGAAGATAAGTTAGCATCCAATGTTACAAAAGACAATAATTTGTAAAATATGTTATCAATGTTTAATGAGACTCTGTTACAAGGCTTGTTGCAAAGCATTTAGGTTTTGATATTTCAAATTCTTCTCAAGAACAAATATAATACTGCAATATATTAAGAATTCTTACTGGAACTACTGTAATATAACCAGAGGCTGAATATCTCTTTGAATCTGGCCCTCTGTTGAACAATGGCATGTTATGCAGCTGAATATATTTCTCAATCACTCTGATCCCAGCAATAGGAAATTTCATGAAATAATTTCATAGGATTAATTTTCTCCGCTTGAAGAGACTTTTGAAGACTTAAGGTAGGTTTCATAACCAGCAGTTTATGGAATGTGTAGGTGGAAACAATTATAGACTCAACATCTTTCTATACAGCAGTGTAGACAGATGAAGGATCAGTCTAACATGTTTACTCAGATGTAAGTTTCATTGTGTTCAGGTCTATTGAATTCTGGTAACTTGCTGTTATAACTGGAACCATCCAGGAAGATTATTCTGTAGAGAAAAGGGTGTGGCACTGGCACCACTGCTTTCAAAGGCATTGAAAAGACTAGACTCTTAGAACACAATCCTGGTCAGAGAGGCCCTGATCATGATCACTGGTAGCCACATTATATGTGACTACTGGCAGACCATTGGCCCCTGACCTTGAATATGAAAACATGGGCTAGTGAAACCAGTGTGCCTGGCTGATCTGGACCTGCCAGTTAGGACCATGGGCATTTCAGTGAAGAAAGGCCCTAGAAAATAAGATCAGAAGGGTTACATAGTCAAGAAGACACGGTGAGGAAGACAGAAGTCAGTCCAATAGTAATTAGCAGGAGACCTTTGTGATAGTAGGTAAAGCAGTGGTAGACTTCCTGTTGGGGACCTCCATTTTATCTTAAAGAACTGTCTTTTGATCTGCAGATGAACTAGATTTTGTAAGATCAAAGTGAGATTTTCAACTAGCATTCCATTCAATCCCACAATTATCACAGTCTTGCTCCACAGGATACCGAGTAAGAGGCCTTTTCATACTACAGCCGAATGCCTGTAGTGCACTTAGACTAAGACACGCGGGGACGCCTTCCCCATTCACACATAGGCAGATAAAGAACATATCTCCACGCATTACTACCTGCCTACGTGTGAATTGGGAAAGTGTTCCTGTGTGTCCTAGCCCGAAAAGGCCGGCATGGGGGCGGGACCCCACTCCCTTGTCTGCTATGGGGGTGGGCAGGCCTGTCTGGTCCCTTTACCAGGTTCCTACACCCGGAACACATCTAGAATCCCTTGGGATGGGATGGGGCACTTCCCAATGGAACCACCCGCCCAGAGAAGCAAATGCTCCATCCCAGGGCATCGATCACATTTCAGCCCTCGTGTGAATAGGTCTCTGGTTCTCTTCAAGTAAGACTGTGAGATGGAAATGATAAAGTGACACACAATCATAAGATAGTTAATGTCATCAAGTATCAATATCATCTATATAATTGCAGTATTTGAAAACCTACTGAAAAAATAATGAGTCAGTATATGGGAATTTTGTGCCATTAAGAACATCTTCTGGAGCACTTAGAGAATTCTAAGATTAGTGCAACTTCACAAATTTTAACAGTAATGTGACAATGCTGTGATATAAGAACTTTGAATGGACATCTTTGAATGGACAGATCCAGGTAGTGATGGTCAGCAAGAGGGAGCATATTGGAAGCATCAAAAACAGTCTCAATCGCAAATTATGTGACAAAACTGTTTGATTTGACATACTGCATGCCATATCAAACAGGTTAGTCACACAATTCAGGCTTCTGAGAAGCCTGGGAAATCTATATTTTGCTGTTTTCAATAGTTCTCAGTATGCCTTCAGGTGCCGTCTGTTTTCAAATATAAAGTAGTGGATAGATTAAAGGCCTGAAGAACAAACATCTACAGGAAATTCATTGAACTCCCGCTTCTGTATCCAGCCCCAAGCTCACATGTTTCCTGACCCCAAAACCTCACAGACTAGATTTAGTTCACATGCTGCCCCACTCCTGGGCTGAGTTTAGAGTTATGATCAGCCCCCTTTGTTTAAAATTAGGATAAGACACCCAGATCATATGGACACAAAAGGTCCTCATCACCTGGACCCACCCTCATGCTGCCACATTCCATCCCCCAAGGAAGATCATAACTAGCCTCTAAATTTGTTGTATCTGCCACTTGCGGCCACTGATTTTTGCTTTAGTCTGGGCAGCAGAGTTGTGCTTTTGCTCTTTTACACAGCTCTCTCCTTTTTGCTATTTGTATTACTTGACTGAACTGGAGGCTTCCACATAATGATTCTAGTTTCTGAGCCCTGATTGTCACGGAGGGTGAGATTTCCGTGTGCTCCCTAGCAGTTTAGGTTTCCCTTGCTTAGGTTTAAGGTAAATCCAGGTTCCCTCTATCTCCTTTTTTCCCTTTTCCCAGGCTAGCTGCCATACATGCTCCCAGCTAACCTTTAATTTATTGTACTGACTTACTATTCTGACATTGACAATCAGCTGCTAACAATCCAAGATGATAGCTGTAACATTTCCCCTTAAGCCATTTTGTTGGTATTTTTTTTAAATAAAGTTTCTCATTGATTTTGAAGAATCTTCTTGTCTGTGGTACTGTTGTGATGGAAAAGAGCTATTTTTCCATAAACCCAGTGCACTGTTCCTAATAGTATAATCGTATTATTGCTTGAATTCATTTCAGGGAGAATATTTATGAGAAATAATGTAAAAAGAAATACACAGAGCATCTTGGTTATGGCAATACATAGATTTAATTAGATTAATTTTGTAGTGTGAGATCAGCTTAGGTGACTTGACTATCCATGTTTCACAGGATACGTACTTTTTCTTTGAGTTGATTTTAATCTTTCTACCATTCTGGAGAAGTGCTTAATGGATTCCATATGCAATATAAATTTGGCTTTGGCAGAGAGACAAAAACTGTACTAGCTCAATGTATATGGTAGACAAATGCAATGAACTCATCTGTACAAGAGCCATATTCGGCTCCCTCCCTCCCTCCTTTTCTTTTTCTCTTTTCCTTTTAAGCCAATGATGGATGCAGGCTCCATTTTCTAGTCTCTCTGCTTGAAATCCTGATTCAGAAATGACAATTTTTAACTTTTTGAACATGTTAAATATGTATGACAAGTACATTTACCATAACTAACAGTATAAACTTGGGAAAGTAGTCTATAGGCAATGATGTGTTTTCATTCCAAATGTTCATATATCAGAAATATACATAAATTTAATACATATTATATGTGTATGTATTTTAAAAGGAGTTTAAAAGGTACCTGCAATTCTGCCTTCATGGATCAGTGAAACCTGTAATTATCTAAGTTACTTCCGTTCAGCAAGATATACCAGTGTTAATGAGCCTGATTCATCAAAGTCTACCTACTACAGAGGCAAGTATTACTGCCTGGATGATGTTTGAGTCATATCCGTATGCTTGCAGCGCATAGAAGATTTATCAAGTGAACCACCTTCTGCACTCACTTGCCCTAATAAAATGCTTACACTGAATATGTTAAGCAGGCAAATAGCTGCATGACATTATAGTGTTGCCAAAGAAGAACTCTGCAAAAATACCAAATCCTTATGCAAGCTATAGCTTCTATGGGAATTGGCCTAATTCCTGTAACAGAGCCTATACTTTCTATTTATACGGTTCCAGGTTCACTGCCATACCATATTCATGTTAAAAGAAGAAAAATCCTGGTGGTATTTACAGAGACTTGAGTCAGAAGGCATCTAGATGTGTTGTGCTATCTATAAAGTGGATGGTGCTGTCCACATATCTCTTCTTCCTGCAGTCAGTTTCAAAGACTGATTTTTAAAAATGATAGGGTGAAGAGCATTGAGAGCTCTTTAAACAACTTTGCCCATATAAGACTGCAAAACAGTACTACATGATAATATTTTCAAGCTTCAACCCATCTAAGTTTCACTTGGTTGGGGGCATAAAGTTATTCCATCCCATAATGATGAGGATTAAATGCTTTGCCTGTTCTTTAGTACTTGATAATTGTAGAACTGGATGTCACCAGAAGTGACATGGTTCTTTTATTCTGTAAGAGTGTCCCAGTCCCATGGAAGAAGAAAGAAAGGAATTTTACCAAGGTTGGTTTTAGTTAACACAATTTATGTAACTTTTATTATTATAAGCATAATATTACATATAATAAATGGCCAATACAATCATAACACACTCTCATTCCAAACATTCACCCAATGTCTCCCTTTCTCATTCGTTCTTCCATCCATCCTTCTGTCCCTGGATTGATCACTTTTCAGGGGTTTTACATGGTCTTCTAGGATGACTTCATGGTCCTGGAAGAAAGCCATGGATAATGAAGCCTGCAGAACATCCATCACGGCAAGCAACCCTCAAGTATGTCTTTTTATAGTAGTCGGTGATTCCCTGCAAACTCAGGATTTCCCATTGCTGCAAAAAGCAGGACTCATAATTTTGCTGACATCAGGGCTCACGCTGTTGACATTAGAACTCTCTCTGACAATGTTGACGTGGCAAACATTAGATCTCGTCATCTATGTACTTCGACCAGTACACTCACATTTGACTCGCAAGTGTCTCAGGACACGTGCTCCTTTCATGAAGGATGGTCACAACAAACTTTATGATGCAAGTTAGAGACTCTACAGAGAGTTGGCATGGCAACTTAACAGGCCGTAACGTACACTTCAAAGTCAAGCAGGCAAGTTATCCCTTCCAGGGGGGAGATCTCTTCTGCCAGCTTTTAGAATCCAACTTACACAGACACTCATTCACTTTCATACATACACTTTCATACGATTCTATAGGGGGTTAGGGATGATTGAGCCAAAGATAAATATTTGCTGCACAGGTAGACTTTTGTTGGGTTTGCTTTCTTCTAAATGGGGCCTGTAATCTATATGTGAGACAAAATTGGGGGGGGGAGGGGTACAACATTTGTGCTAACACAAATTTGCACAGAATCATGGAAGACATGACCTTCATGAGTTTCTAGTGCTGTTGAGTCATTTTGGGAAGCACATATAGGAGTAAGTATGCTTCTGAAAACCAATTGCTGAGATAACTGTAAAGAGAAGAAGTCGTGCACTTATGACCTGCTTGCTGGCCTGCATATGCAACTGGTTGCTACTATGAGGCTGTTGGAATAGATTGGCCTCAGATTTGTCTCAGTTGGGAATTTGTTAAGTTATTATGCCCTCATTAAGACTCATTTAATAGTAATTATGCCCTGGTCTGGATAGTTAATTATAATTATGGCTGCCTCCAGACAGGGTATAAAACTCAGTGGTATACTATACTGGGACTATGTTAGGATTGAAATACATGTCAGTGGCAATCCCAAAGGATATTTGGCCAATATTCCACAGTATTACTGTAGTGGGAAAAAGGAATCTCTGCCTGCTTTTTCCCAATATAGTGATATTCCTTTAACTGTCTGGATGATTCTCTTGGGAGCTGCCATCTTAGAGGAGGCCACCACATGGGGTCCAGAAATGGAGGTCACACATGCATGGGAGTAGTGATCATGCGCTTACAGGCATCTGAGCTTTCAAAAGGCCCAGATATATGTGGTACCTCAATGGTTCTCCACTCTTGACCGGCCATCTGGGCAATAATCACTTGTTCCAGAATAGGTTTATTTTCAGAATATCACTTAATTTTGGCCACTGTCTGGAGACAGCCTATGCTAATCTCAGTGTTTCTATCAGCTGGGTAGACTCACGTAACTGTGTAAGTTGACTTATGTGTCAATTCATATTTTCATGTGTGTTTGATCGAGTTGCCAACTGTTTTGAAGACTGTTGGCTGCGTATTTTTGGATATGATTTATATTCATGTTGTAATACAAGTGAAGGTGCATCCCTTACTGCATCATCTCTGAATACCAGATTGTGCGTTACTATCACAATTCACAATATCTAAACAATAAGAGAGAGAAAGATTGTACCAATCCTTCTGATAAATCATTGTAGTGAATGATGTTACTGTTCTTCCTGAATACCAATAAAAGTGCACTTGGTTATCATTCTGCCTAAAATATTGATTCAATATCTGACACCTCCAGCACAATTGATTATTACATCAACATATTGTTATCATCCATGAGACAAGAGGTTTTTGGTTGGCTAATAGGGTTTTCTCCTTTTGCTGGTAAGCAAAGATAGATATTTATTGAAACCCTGTAAAAGTAGTCCCAGCCATTTGGCAGAATGTGCATTGTGACTAATCAGTATATGTTTCACACATGGAATTCACAAAGGACTGAAGGAGACAAGTGATTCTCCCCAGGCTATCTTACCACCCTACAGTTAAGTTTGAAATATAGCTGCTTTGACTTTCCCATTCATAAATTGTTTGCAGTGTCACATTTCTCTCTACTTAGACCACTTCCACCAAATTGATGACTTCACTGTTGAAGGGACATTTTGAAATTCTGAAGCTCAGCACAAAACACTGGGGATTTGATCTGATTTGTAGTCCTATTGACACAAACTGTGTTGTAAAAGGAACTGATGAGGTGGGTTAGCAGTATACTATTACATGCTTCACTTCTTGCCCGCATTGGTAATCAGTGCACAAAACATGAATAATCATTGTGACAACAAAACATACTTAATTTTCCTTTGTTTGAATTCATTATTAGCATTCAATAGTGACAGATTGAAGGAGATAAAAACAAGATATGTGATAACTGCTCTTGGCAATGTAGGTCCTTCCTGCACTGGGCCTTATTCTGGATTATATCCCAGAATAGTGGCTTGCTGTCCAAAAGCTGACACAGACTATAGCGGGCCCTGTGCAAAAACAAAAATAGTTTCTGTTACTACTGTCCATGTTTGGCACTTAAGCTATTTGTTCCTTGGATATTTTCCAAAGTTTTATTAAGTTTTGTGTTCTCTTGACATGGTGAAAGTACTGGTAAATCTTTTGTATTTAAACTTTAACATTTCTTGTGCTAATGTAAAAGGAGGTGTTTATATCAGTAAATAACAGAAAATTTCCAAGTAATAGAGGAGACAATGAGAATTTGCACCAGCTGGTCAGTCATTAACTTCTTTGTGAGAATACGTTTTTAAATAAAGAAACAGATATTCCAAAATGGAAAAAAATCCACATCTGCCATGGCCATGAGAAAGCAGAGAAATGCCTGCTTATCTTGGAGGATTAACTTGAATGTATAAATGTGTTTAAACCTTATTTTATTATGTTTCACAGAACGACCATAGAATTTATATCTAACAGATAAGTGCATAAAATACCCTGTGAACAAAGTTTTGTGTTTTTTTGCATTATAAATCTTTAAATCATTCAATAATTCTAGTAAAGGAGAGCAGATTAAGAAGGTATGTAGTTTATTTTATGTGTTTATCACTACTGTGGAATGAGAGGCATAATCCTTTACAAATACTCTAATGTTCCAGTAGTAAGGAATGACTGTGTTGTGGTGTAAGGGCTTTGTATATCTCAGTGAAGCTATTACCTATGCTGTGCAAAGCCACCGAAGACCTAAAAGTGACCAGCTGGAGAAGAAAATGGCAAACCAATCCAGTATCCTTGCCAAGAAAATCCCATGGAGAAAAAAAAACACTAAAGAGAAACAGGATGATAATTGAAACTGAGCTCTTCAGGTCGGAAGATGTCACAAACATAACTTGGGGAGAGGACAGAGTAGCTCCAGAAAAAGTGAAGCAGCTGGAAGGGTGTTTGGCTCTGGATGTGTCTGGTAGTGAAATGAAAGTCAAATATTATAAAGAACAATCTTGCATATGCACCTGGAATGTAAGATCTATGAACCAACATGAATTGGATGCAATCAAACATCCAGACTAAACATAGACAGCCTGGGAGCCATTGGATTAAAATGAACTAGAATGGGTGAGTTTAATGCAAATGACCATTACATCTTTTATCATAGACAAGGGTCCTTCAGAAGGAATAGAGTAGCCCTCATAGGCACTTGAATTCTGGAATAAAGGCAGCAGCAGTACACATGTTAGTGTGGAATAGGCCACCCCTTGCCTATATCATGCTTTGTCTGCATTGGACAAGGGCTATTTCCACACTTTCTGCAGTTAATCTGGATTAAGAAGATCTGGATCTTCAAGATCTGGTCCTCGCTCGATCTGGTCCATCAAGTTCTGGATCTATACGGAGGCCCCATGCAATCCCACGGGGTGTTTAGCATCTGATGGTAATGGGTGCTAAACAGGGCTATCATGTGGAGGTTGTAGCAGGCATCCTGAGGCCCCAGTTAGACCCAAGCAGGCCTGCACAACTGTCAATCAAGAGTCACTTCCAGTTACAGTGGGTGTGACAGACATGGCTGCATAGTTGCCTACATAGCTGCTACATAGGTTGTGGGCAGCATTGTAAGCTGCCTACTTAGGGTTTGTGTAGGGGGGAACTCACAGCCACCCCGCTGCAAATGGTGGCCTCCAGACCTGCCCCTGGACCCCTTTGTCCTGGTAAGTGGTGGAAGCACACTCTGAAGTCAGATCTTCATGGCACAAGATTGGATTGAAGCCCTGTTTAAAGGAGTCTATAGCTAATCCAGATTAAAGGGCCTGAAGAACTAACTGAATCCAGAAGTCTGCAATGGTCATGTGGATGACACAATCCCAAAGGGTTCTTAATGGGTTCCTCAGTGTGCAAGGTATGTAACAAATCCATACCAAATGAGTACTTATTGGGTATTTAATGGGGTCCATGAAGGCTAGGTGGATATGGCCAAAGTGTAGAATGGCACACTAGCCTAGTAATCTGAAATCCCTTAAACTCACAATGTCTTGCCACATGTTCTTCCTTCCAGTTCAAAGCAGGGAGTCCTGCATCAATAAGGAAGGTAGGAGTCAATCTGGTGGAGTAATGAAACAGGGCCATACTCTGTCCTATTAAGATGGACCATATTCATGGTGGGTAGGGTCTCCCATATTCCACAAAAACATGTGGAAGAATGGCCCTTAGAGCACTTGCTGGTAAGAAATACCAGGAAGTGCAGAAACTCTCATAGATTCACAAGAAAAGGATGGTTTTTTTCCCCCAAGTATAGCAAATAACTGTCATCACAGAACAAAATAAATATTACTTTTTAAAGCAATTTTTATTCCTGCATAATCCAGGAAAACTGTGCATATATTTCTATGTCATCTTCCTAACAAAATTGTCCAAGGAAATTTACAACACAAAATATAATAACAGAATAATAGAATACAGAAGGCTTCCATTTCATTATGATATAGAAAAATAAATATTGTATATAAACCAACAATATGAGCTAATAAACTTTATATAAACTAATGAAGTACAATATCAAATTTTTGAAATAGAACAGGAATAGAAATGCATTAGGAGGATTTATAGTTAACCAAGATCAACAAAAAAAGAAATAACTTCTGGTACAGACTAACAGGTAAAGTATACCTAAAGGAGATAGTGAAGGCTTTTCTTTGTATGTTATATTTATGTGACCTGTTGTTTACAAATTCCATACTACCGTGCTATTTTTCAACTTTCTATCTTGTATCTTGAATTTGCTGAGTTCAATTAATTCTATTATTTCTACTATGACCTTCATCCTCCCTTAATTCCCCTAACTATATTATTTCTTTTCCAATCTTCACTTTGGTAAAGGATTGCAAATGAGGAATGAATGATCCAGACATCTTGTACATGGCTGAAAAGAGTTCATTCCACAGCCCTTTCCACACTCCCCTTCCATCCTAGGCCTGGGTGGGATATCCTGGCTTCAGATACACAACTCACCCGTCAAAACTGGCACCAAACCTGAAAAGACCTGATGCCAAACCTGAAAGTTCTCAGCTTTTGAAGTTGCTTGGAGGGCCCGTTTCAGTGGACCACTGGCATCCAATGGCAGTTACAGCAGCGCTTCATGGACTGGAGTCAAATCAGGCCTATCATGCCATTTTTGGTGCCCTATCTTGGAACACCTCCAGACAGCGCTGTTTAAATTCAGTTTACCTATACTCCAATGTTCCCTTACTGCAAAGTGAAATCTGATTGTTCTGATTGTTCAAACCACTAGAGGAATGAGAGTTTAGGTGCTTCATACTCTATCCTGCGCCTGCCCCCATGACATGATTCAGAGAGCCAATCTGGTTTTGAGCCGCACTTCTGGGATTTTAGCATTTTCTCATTTGTACTTCTCATGGTTCCACCCGCACTTATGTGATACTGCGCTCTAACGGTATAAATTGCACTAAGTGAGTTCTTTCTCCTGCGTTAACTAAAATGTGATGTAACAGTCCCATACTGTGGAATGGTGAGGAAGAATCGGTAGATCGGTCTGACTGTTCAATCGGGAATGTGCTTTAACTTTGCAGTATAGGACTTGCCTGGATACAGCCTTGCTCTATGGTCCATCCTCCCCAGAGCATTGTATGTGTGGGGGAGTATACACTATTCCCCAAGAGTGTGCAGAAGACTCCTTCTTGGAATAAAAGGTCCCAAATCTGGTTGGTCTACACTTTATCATAACACTGTGACATTAGTATCAATGCACCTGAAATCATTTTGTCCTAACAATGCAGTGAGGGTAGTAACACATGCTGCTGTGCTGTAAGGATTAGGAACTATGCCACACTAGCTCCAATGGGGAACTCCCAGGATTCCCAGCACACGGCATAGGACACTTCTGCATCTATGCTAGCAACTAGGCTGGGACAGCCTGGCACAGCCCCATTTGCACCTCTTCCAGGTGCACAGAGCTTAGGACCAAGTGGCACAAACACAGTTGCACAGCGTGTTGCCCAGTCACCGTGGCAATGGTACTCTGCATGCCCATTGGCACCATTGCTGTGGTGACCTGATTTTCTCTAGTATAGACATGATTGCCATGATCTATACCTTGTCAGCACTTAGGGATGTGCTGCCAAAGTTTGGTATGGATCCAATGTCCAGAAGATGCTTTCCCAGGGATTTGAAGGTGTGAATAGGTGTGTCTGTATGAAACGTTGCCAGGATGCTATGATACCAGAACCATACCAGCGTCATGGCAAGGGACAGACACTGTCACTGAGTAATTTATATCTCTAGTTCACAAATTTATATAAGATTTGGGCTGTGTTGGCATGTAGCAACAGAAGCATCTCAAAAATGCTTCAGAAATGGTAATCTAATTCATATTCTAATTTCTTCTCTAATCCTCTTTTCCCAACCTAGAATGTTCATGAGATGAGAGAAGGGACAGACTGATATATGAATTATTCTACTTGCAAACTGTCTCAAAGCTGCCTTTAAGGCACCTCCGACATGCTTATTTTTCACTGCATGTGAATAAAGCCTGAGATCTTTGCTAGATGTCACAGGACTGTGTTCTCTAGTTTAATTATATTTTCAAACTACCTGTTAAAAATGTTTAAGAGGAAACTGTTCTAAGTAGAACATGGTGATACACAGGTATTTCAAACCTAAAGCAAAATTAAATGGGATTTGTCCAGAGTAGTACGTTTCACTTGTACTATCAGTTTAGCAAAGGCTTTTGCAGCAGCTAGCTATGTTGCTGAAGGGTCAGGAGAAAACTTTGTTTGTTTTCTGACTGCTTTGGCATAGAATGTTCTGAACATTATTAGAAGCTCTAGAAACAGCTGCTACCTTCCAGAGCACAAACAGTGGAAGCTGCAATTAATGCTGTCTACAAGGGATAAGTGGAAAAGGCAAAGAAATTACAAAAGGAAGGAAAGGGAGGAGGAAAATGCATTGGAAAGGCTGATTCAGTATTCTTGATTATGGTTGTGACATTCACAGGCTGGGGGGAGGGAAAGAAAGCAGCTTTCAGCAGTAGTAGGGATCTGGTAGCTGCAGAATCTCTCCAGAGGAGCAGAGGCTTGCTGACAGGAAGAGGGAAGCTGAAGGATGTTGAGCAGGAGAGACACTGAAGTTTTTAGGAGGGAAAAGAACTGACAAGAGAGGGTTTAGAGAGAGAACTGAGGGCCTTTCCACATGTGCTGCCAGAAAATGGATCTATAAGATCCGTTTTCTGGTGAAATATTTTTAAAAAGAAACTGTCCCAAAGAGGGACAGATTCTCGGAGGCCCCGCGCGTCCACACAGGCATGGGGTGGGGGTGGCGGGGCCAGATTGGAGAGGATGCTGGTGCAGATGCACCAGCACCCATCCCAATCTGGGCTCCAGAGGCCCTGCCCAGCTGTCAAAGACGAAGAGTGCATGCTCTTTAACAGCTGGGGCCACCCACCAGTCTGTGCCATTGGTTCCTTCGGAGCTGCCATGGTGAGGCCAGCAGTCAGCTTCCCTAGGTTCCCCTTTGCTCAAGAAGGCAAAATGGCACCTTCTTGAGTGAGAGGGAAGACGCAGCCGGCACCCCCCACCTTGCCCAGGGCTGTGCGCTCATGATCCGGTGCTTACCTGGTCACGACTCGGCGGTTTCCGGCATGGGGAAGCCCGGCTTCCACTGCACATGCGTGGGCCGCGGCCTTCATTTCCCACGCACATGCAGTGGAAGCTAGGTCCCTGCTTCCAGAAGCCACCACGCTACGACCAGGTAAGACCCTGATCGCGAGCACGCGACCCTGGGCAGGCTTCCCCTCGCAAGAGAAGGGACAAGCGAGGGGGAACCCGGGGAAGCTGGCTGCTGGCCTCACCATGGCGGAGGCTGGTGGGCATGCCCACCTGTCAAAGAGGCAGAGCATGCTCTGCCTCTTTGACAGCTGGGCATGCGCCGGCAATCTGTCTTTTCCCCTGCTGCTTCGGAAGCGTTTAACTGGTTAAGGGGAAAAGCCAGATGTAAGACCTAATTTTTCAGGTCTTACATCTGGGTCGGATTTCAGTGGCAAAACCGGTTTAAGAAACTGATGTTGCGTGCCGACATGTGGACATGGCATCCTCAAAGGGACTCCAATCTGGCCTCCAATGCAGCAGCCACTTCCAAATCCTTCCCCGAACAGGCTCTAAATGCTTTCATTAGAGCCTGTGCGGAAAAGCCCTGAGAAAGAGTTTTGAGACAGAACCCTGAGAATAAGAGGCAGAGAAAAACAAAGCTATAAGGAAACAGAGGGAAAGGGCTTCAAAGGGGTCGAAGCTATTAAGAGGCTGTGTGTACAGTATGTGGGTTTAGAGTCTGCCTCAGACTAAGAGAGGGAAGGCTCTTTTGGAGTCAGTAAACCTCTGCATTACATGACAACTTTTGTTGGGTGAATAAGCAAAGAACTTTACACCGTTTTCTGATCATTTAGTTACTTTCTCATGGACTAAGGGACTCAAAGCTGAGTCTAAGCTTATTTGTTTATTTTATTTCTTTACAGACTAGCAAGGACAGACTAACAAGGTGCTATGCCAGCTTAGGTGCTATATAATTTAGCAACCTGGGAGAAGTTGGCAGGGTCTGGTGATCCCACAGCTTGCTTTTATACTGCCCCACTTTGAGGAGGAGTGAGAATAGAAGGGGCTGTGAGGAATCGTGACAATGATTAAACAAGGTTTATATCACTAACTATAAAAATGTGTCGAATGTATTTTCTCACTTTCTAATTTATCTTTACATAGTAATTAGGTGCTTGGGATGGTGGATTAAGTTTTGTACAGTATGATGCCATACATATTTATTTAGTAATTAATATTCCAATGCTTAATGGATTTTTCTTCCAAAACCTGAACATATGAAATTGAAGCCCTTTCTGCACTGGAACTTATTCTGGATTATATGCCAGAATAGGGATATACTGTCCACATGCTAATGCAGACCGGAGGCTATTTACCATGGCAAGATGTAATGTTGTCCCTTCCAATGTTCTATATGGCAGATTTAGCAAAGTAGCTATGGAGGAAAGAGTATGTGCCTGCGGTTCAGGGGCTATTGAATCCTTACAGCATATGTTTTTGTATTGTATATGGTACCAAGATTTGCGGCGCTGTCTATCTGACGTTTTTCTCTTTGATCTGGCTGGTAAGTCCGATCTAGGGAAAATCACTTATCTTTTAAAAGGGTCCAATAAGGAGCTAACAAAGATAGTAGTTAGATATATTGAAACTTTTATTCGGAGGAGAGATGAAAAGATGCCTGTGTATGAGCCCTAGATCTTAGCTGCTGATGTATTTACCTATGTGCTATATCAAGTCCTCACTTTTAATGATTAATTAATGGCTTTGACTGTAAAGGAATTTTAATATTTGTATGTTCTTTTATGCCAATAAAGGTTCTGAATTGAATTGAATTGTTCAGCATCATTCAAGGGGATGGCAGAGAGGAATGACTTTCACAGTTAGTGGACAATGAAGTTAAAAAGTTTTCACTTCTTTCACTGCACAATTGTCATAGAAAAATAATATCTAAATGTTATTTTATTATTACTATCACTGCCCTTGCTTTTTAATTTCCGTACTTTCAAGGCATTTCCTCATAGCATAGAGTCATTCAGAACACATTTCTAAGCAAAACTCCAGATGTCAGAATTTTTCCCATTGTACAAAACATATTTCCGAACGTGAGTCTAACTGAAACTTGCATTCCAAACTCAAAACAGGTTTTATACCGTCTAACTGGGTTATTTCTGCACTCAAAGGCCATGATCTGGATCAGTGGACCTGAACCAATCTGGACCCCTGTATGTTTTTTGTACACCACTGAAATGGCTCTCTCAGTAGTCCAGAAAATAAATAGTGTCATTTGCAGATTTCAGATCAGGGCCTGCTGGTCCAACAGTAGACATATTTAATCAGGAGGTCTACTAGTGATCCAGATAAAGGGCTTCTTCATCTGGATTATGCTCCATACTATGCAGACAGAGCATACCAGTTGTCGGTGGAAAGAGAAGACAGTCCATGTCATAGACCAACCCAAAGATACATGCAGAAAGGCCCTGAATTTGTTTTCAGTCTTGTATTTGCATAAATGCTGTATTGATTTGGATGACCCACCTTGCTTTAACTGAATAAATTTAAGCTTTGAAAAGGAGTTGATTTAACACTAAGCACCAGAAATAGTAAAGGTAGTGTACAACTATGGCAAAAATTGGTGGGGTGTGCAACTGTTTGAAGTTTTGGAGCTCTGGTTTACATTTAAGAGAGACATCAAACCAGAGTATTGTCTTAGGTCTGCCACGCTCGAAGAAGAAGAGCTGGCTTTTCTACCCTGCTTTTCTCACCCATTTAAGGGGTTTCAAGGTGGTTGACAAAGCTTTCTATTCTTGTGTGAGAAAATAAACTACAAAGGTTGCTGCTATTTTGGACAACTACTAAATTATATCATAGAGATATTGTACCCTACTGGAAATCATAGGTATGCTTTAGGTGGAAAGGAGTGGTAAGATAAATGGATACTTATTTGAGATACTTATTCTACTCTAGCAGAACCAGTGACAGAAGGAAGGAGGAAGGAAGGAGTTGGCTTTTCTAACCCATTTAAGGGGACTCAAAGTGGCTGACAAAGCTTTCTATTCTCCCCGCAACAGAACACCCTGTGAGGTAGGTGGGGCTGAGCTCAGAAGAGAGCTGTGACTAGCCCAAGGGCACCCAGCTGGCTTCATGGGGGAGGAAATAATCAAACCTGGTATTCCCAGATAAGAGTACGGCTCTCTAACCACTAGATGAAACTGGCTCACAGAAGCCTGCAGTAGTCACATAGTGTCTGTAATACAGACACTACTATACAGACACTACTATAGCTATATGCACCACACAAGGTAATGATGTCACTTCTAATCACTGTTGTGTTATCAATAATGTTTCCAAAGTTTCTCTGGAAGTGCTTGTCTATAACATGTTCTGGCTGAAGTTCTCAAGGAACATGTTTGGATGGTCCACCAATGCTGAATTATTTAGTACAAAATTAGTAGCCATAGATCCACTGCTTACAACACTTGCTTTTTCACCATCAAGATACAGAGATGAATTACTACAGATATGTTCATATCTCTCAGATATGTCCTAAGCTCTAAATGTTGGATGAAAGTTAAGGAAGGACTGTATGCCTCAATACAAAATGTTCATTATAGTCAGTATGTACGTTTGCATACCTATTATTTCACATTTTATCCAGTGCATGGAATTTAAAGACAAAGGTGTGTGTGTGAAAATTAAGAATTGGTCATTATTACATTTCCCTCCAGGTCCAAAGATAGCCAGCTCTTGAAGAAGACTAAGTCCTCTTAGCCTTCAGTAATATGTCATTGTGTGTTGGCAAGAATGGAAGTTGGTGGTGACTGATAAATAAATGCCTAGCTGACTGAATAGCAAAATTCACCCAGATGCTGTTGTAAGGGCAAGTAAGCAATTGGCCAAATCACAAAATGTCCTCCTTTTTTTTTCTTTCCCAGGCATTCTTGTTTCAATTAAAAAATCTGACCTTTAGAGCACCCTCTTCCAAAACAGGCAATTTAACAAACTTCCTTGACATTGCTCCTTTGCCTCTTATTCTGTGTGCATCTGTGGGAGTTTATAATATGTGCTGTGTATGCACTATTGTCTGAGATATTTGCTTTTTGACCTCAAGCACAATTTGTCATTTTCAGCTGCTTTCCAGAGAAACACTGCATAATTAACATCCCAGCATACATTCAGTGACTGAAGTGCAAACTTACAGGAAATGGTTGTGAACCTTGGATATCTGATGGGTTTGTATGGAGTCAGTACTGCTCTTGTAATTTTGCAAATAGCTATACCTGCAGGGATGAACAAAGGGTGGTCAATATTAGTGGAAAACAAGGTGCCAGGTTTTTTCTTCATTAGGTTAATGTTCATCCCTGTTATTCTGTAATATAATATTAAAGAGCTAAAAGCAGCTGCTTTTATTTAGGGTGGAGTGAGAAGCACCTTTATTCTACTTATAAACATAAAAACATGCTGAAGGATAAATATTTCTAAATGTAAACAGCCTTAATTTGTCACATAGAATTCATGCAATCCGAGGCCTTTTCACACTACAGCAATTAGGCTCTAGTGCACTAAGCCTGGTACGCTCCGGGTACAGGAGCAGCATATGCTTTTCTGGCCACTGAGGATACTCCTCAGCAGCCGGAAATGTGAATGGTCATCCTGTATCAGGAGCATATTGGCCCATGCTGCTTCCAAGCCCCACCCACTGGATGGCACGATAGGCCACTGCTGCCCGCATCACACATTACGTGACACGCTGGCAGGCAGGCGGCTGATCTGAGGGGATCAAACCAACCCGGCATGTTGGGGTTTCATGCCTCGCCTCCCTTGGATTGACTCCCCCTTCCCACCATCTCACTGTGCCACAGTCAGCATGGACCTGCCCATGCACAGCATTGCCCAGGGGTGCCTGGGTGTGCCCTCTCTCAGCAATCACAGACCTTTTTCTTCTGACCTAGCAGCGGCAGTGATTGTGGGGTTTTTTTCCAGGTTGTTTTCATTTCAAAGCTTCTTCCTTTTCGCTTTGCATATGCCAGAGGAGAAAGGGGGGCAGAAGGAGGGGGTGGAGCAGGAGGGGAAGCACCCTGAGATCCAAGAAGGAGAGGCAAGTGATGGGTGTTACTGCAGATTAGGATGGAGGCACATGAAAGCAGGGTTGGCAGCAGCCAAAGAGGGAAGCATCGGAGTGATGATAATGTGCACTGGGCAGGAGGCAGACATGGTGCTGATCCAGGAGGCGGTGGGTCACAGTACCTCAACACCTCACCTGTCAGATTGATCAGCCAGAGTCAGCCTTGCATCAGGCTGCCAGCTGGCATGTCACAGACATGGGCAGTGGCAGCCAATTGTGCCAGCCAGAGGGTGGGACTTCCACAGCAAGCCAGAGGAAGAGTGAATGCTCTTGCGGCCGGATGCTTCAGGTAAGTCCAGGGGATAGGTTGGGATAGGTGTGGAGCATTCACAATCAGGACAGTTCTGGTATGGGTAGTCACGCTTCTGAGCTGTAGCAGCCTAGTGAGCATGTGTATGCTCCATACCAGAGCTGTCCTGATGGAATACCAGATACCATTGTGTGAAAAGGCCTCTGGTCTGAAATACACTACAGCCTCTAATGTACCTCTGAGGAAGAGCATACACATGCTGAGTAGGTTGTTACAGCCTACAAGTATGCCCTCCCTCCCCAGAAGTGTACTATTTCATTCATTCATTCATTCATTCATTCATTCATTCATTCATTCATTCTATTTCTATCCTGCCCTATACTCGAAGCTCTCAGGGCAGGTAACGACTTTTAAAAACAAGAGATTACAAAACAATATATCTTAAAAACTGTAGCGTGCTCTGCACTTGACACCGTTACCTAATTACTTACCTAAAGCAATCAGCAGTGCAGTTGTTTGAGATGCTGCACAAATGTGCTGGCACCTCAAATGACTTAGAGCATCAGTGTCATCAAGGCGATGGAACTGATTTGCGCACGGTGGCACCCAGAGAAGGACCAGGCCCCAGGATCGAATAAGGTGAGTATCTGATCCCAGGGGCAGTGAGTGGGCAAAGTTGAGTAGTCTTCCTTGATCCTCATTAATGTGTGGATAAGGAGCCCCATGATAAAGATTAGAGGTTCCTTAATCTGGATCAATAGTTAGTGCAGAAAGGGCCTTCACAAATTTTAATTTGATTAATAGGTTGGGATTTTTTTTAACATTACTGTAACTTTTTTTTTAACATAAACTTGATAAAAAATGACTAGTATTCATAACATTAATGTTACTAATAATTAACTATGTTATGCTAAAAGGCTGTGTCTGCATGAGACTGCTGGTCTGTGCCAACAGCCACCATAGAGGTTGATGTCCAGCAGACAGGAAGGGTGGTGTGAAAATGCCTATGGACATCACTTTCAGCCTAATTGCTGACTAGGTGTGGAGCACAAAATCTTGCTCCACAACCTTGCCAACCCTTACCCCGACTTACCTGATGGCGTCCAGCAACCATTCACACCTCTGCCAGATGGGAAGGTCATTGGCCTCCTAACATGACCATAACTGCACAGAGCCTCAGCATTATCATTGTGATGGGACAGGAAGGTAAGTGTGAAACCCCCTCATGTTTACGGCAGGCAAGTGAAGAAAGGCCCCAGATTCACAGCTAGCAGGGATGTGCACAAATATTCATAACATTTTACATCTGGCTGAATTTGGACTTTCAAAAACTGGCATTTGAATTCGAAACTGTCATGTCCCAGGGCAGCGAGGCAAAACACACGCGCACGCTTACAGCAGTCCTTTAAGGGCTCAGAAGTACTCAGCGCAAGTTCAGTTCAAAGTCAAAGTTCCAGAGATATGGCAAAGTCACAGCAAGAGTCAGGCAGTACAAGATCAGGGGTTCCAGAGGTACGGCAAAGTCACAAGCAGGCCCAAGAGTCAGAATACAGGCAGGGCGGGAGCTGCACCAGTGTTGTCTGCCATGCCAGCTCAGCGTGCGCTGCTCAATTAAGTAGGGGAAGCAGCACCACGCCCTTGCTGATGCAGGTGGGCCAAACGCTGTGATCTATGCTTGGTTTGTTTTTACTGGCAAAGAAGGAGCATGGAGAGGCGCACTATGGGTTCCAAACTTTTGTCTCCGGTGGAGTCTGAGAATTCCCCCAACACTGGCTGCTGACTCACAATGTCCACGCTGCTAAGTTCTGGTTGCTGCACCGGCAGCGGCGCCATTGCAGGTGCAGCCTCCTCCTCTGAGGAAGGTGGACTGGCAGGACAGGGCAGGACAGAATCAAATGTTCTGAAACGTTCATATGAAGCTAAATATGGGATTTGTATAAAGGATCCATATGCTATTTATACGCAATTGCATGGGATTCATATGGGATTGAACATTCATATCGAATGAATACAAATTTTCTTGCATTTGATTTGATTCAAATCAATTAAAAAAAAAACATATTCGTGCACATCCCTAACAGCTAGTATAAGGGAACATCAATAAATGTTCTGAATACTATCAAAGAACATTTATGCATTCAGAACTGATTTCTTTCAAACTCATAATCATTTCTTGCTTGGGAAGATACATTTAGTCTGGCCTGCCATCAAGAGCTTACAGACTGTCCTACACACTTCTGCTGGCTCTGGTAGATACTTGCTATAAAACACTCAAAGAAAACTGTGGCTGTGTCTTCATTGGATAGCAGACCTCCCTCCCAGCCCTTCATGGTGGTACATCCCTATTTCTCACTCAGGCCCTGTCCCCATGCAATTGAAAGTCTGCTGGAACTCTTCTTTTGCCTCTGAGCGGCCCCATTCCAGGCTTTACAAGGCGCTTAGGGAGCTTAGGAAAATGAGACACCTGTGATAAAATACGTGCACTTTAAAGAAGAGTTCCAGCGCTCTTTCGGCGATTCGCGGGTTTTGCTCGCTATATCTGCCTTGAGGACGCTCCATGGCAAAAGGGGCGGGGATTACTTGCCTGCACACACAGCCAAAAAGCATTCACACATCTGAGAAACGCAGCAGGTTCGCTTCCTTTCCTTTGTAAAAAGAGCCAGAATTGCTCAGAATTGCAACATTGTTATCAAGTGATCTGTGAAAGCCTTAAAAGAGAATGAGCGAAGGATCGCGCTGCCGATGCCTGCAGCCGCTGACTTTGCAGGGACGGAAAGCCTTTTCTAACAGAGTGAACTGAGTGAAAGTAAGTGCTGAAAGTGAATGAATGAGCGATCATCTGCCTTTGCTAGGGGCGGGAAGCCGTTTCAGGAGACGGAGATCTGGCTATTTTTCCTTTTAACAAGAGAGGGGGCGGGGGGGGAAGATGTGGGGAAAGGAAACAGGCTTCCTTGGGGACGGAAAGTCCGTTTAGATCGCGGCTACCATGGGGACGCTTATTTCGGAAGTGGAGGGGACTTTTAAAGTCAGCTATAACAGAGTGACAGCAGAGGAAGCCGAGAGGGGCTAATAAGTCTTTTGGGGACAGGGCCTCAGCCAAAGCATCTGGGGCTAGAAACTAATGCCCCCGAGGCCCAAAAAGGCTGTCTTAAGTCATGACACTGAAGTTACTAGCTAATCCCCTGGTGCTATCAGTATTCCAACTCATGAGGCACCGATAATCATGAAAGTGCCCTGGACATGGTAATGAAAAGCTCCAGCAGCTACTGTATATTGCCAATATGAGGTTGATGAAGTTCCTCTGCAGGGCAGCTTACCAGCATGAAGGGACTTGTGGCCTATATATTTGTCTGATCAATCTATTCAAAGAGGCTTTTAGCTGTTTTTCTCCTTCCATTTCTTTTTAAAGTTTCCCTTTGAGTGGGACCAGAGGTCAAGGTTATAGGTGAAGTGGTTATTACAGCTGAATTACCAAATGAAAATTTAGTTCAAGGAGAGTGAGGCTGAAAACTTTCTCATGCTCTCAGAAATCATCAAGAATATTCAATCTTACTCATGGCTAAGATTATTAGGAGTTGAATAAGATGGGGGAGGGAGGGAAATCTCTACAATGCCTTCCTTCTAGATCTTGTCACCTCATTTACACACACCACCCACTTCCAGTAAATAAGCCAATTTGCAGGACACCTCTGTGGGTATCTTTCATCACTCTTTCACTTTAGGTGGCTGAGTCATATAATATGCTCATATCCATAGTACAATTGCAGTATTAAAACCCCTGACTTCCCTTTTCTTTTTTTTGTCCTTCGAGGAAAAAAAAAATCATTTTAAAATAAATTTTAATTGCAGGTGCATTTCCAGAGAAGAACTCCCTATTGTACAAGAGCTTTTGAAAATTTACATTTTATTTCAGCAACTTGTACTTTTGTGGCATCTGTTCCCCAAATGCTCCTGAGGCAAATGTAATGGTGCCTGTGGCTTTATTTTAAGGTTATGTTGTTGACTGACTGCTCTGGTCTTTCTAGATGTCACTTTTCCTAAATCAACCTTTGAGAATGGATTTCAGAATAGATGCCATCTACTTTACTAACAAAAACCCTTGAAGCAGCATTTATCTATCCATCTGTCTGGAGAGAAAGATTTTATTTTAAAAAAATGAATAGAAATTTAAATTGCAGATCAAGATATTTTATAAAAGATACAAAGTCCCCTAATCCAAAATGTAGAGGGAGGATATACCAATGGGATTTCAAATAATGAATTACTGAACAATGGATTTCTACTATAACCTTTATATACGAGCAGAGTAAAATACTTAAAATATAATTGTTGTCATGTAATTAACAAAATAATTATGTATTTTAACTGCTTATTTAGAAAACATACATTTTTTTTCTGTGACTATCATTCCCTCTTGCAAGTATAAACCAGTCCAACAAAATCCGAATCACAACCGTACTCTTGTGATCACAGCTTAATCACAAAGAAAACTTCTTTGTGATTTGGATGCATGATAAGGAAGCCGTGTCTGCAAAACACTTCCATACAATAAGCACTCAGTACTGAGGAAGAGTGTGACATTTGTACAGACATTGACACTTTCTGCATTAGGATTTAGATCTGGGTGAGAGGCCCTCTGATCCAGATTGGGGTCTCTTCATCTGCAAATTAAAATGGATTGAGAAGCCCCCGCCCATATGATTAGGCAGGGATTCAGCTGCACGAGACAGAGCTAGATCTGGATCAAGAAGCCCTTGATCTGGATCTAGCATAGAACCCATTTATTAGATTGACAATCCAGACTAAGGGCCTTAAAGTGGATCATGGAGGCATGCAGATGCCATGCTTCCGTGATCTGGAATTTCCAGAAGTTGTTTTCAGCATGGCATGCCATAGCATAGTCTGAGAATAACCCACCTCACACCCCATGGCTAGGATCTATCCTTCCTAGTTTTTGGGAGAGTGGCTGCAAGCTTGTACCATGTGAGCTCCACAACCTTAGGAACATTGATCCAGATTAGCCATCCATGCAGATAGCACTCATTTGGCTCTACCGATCCAGATCTGCTGTGCCCCTAGTGCACCAAGGGCCACTGTGTCATGCTGCATTAAGTGTCATTATAGTGCTGTAGCAGCAAATTGAACTCTCCCTGTTGTCCATTTCAAAGATTAGTGTTCAAAACTGATAGCAGGGAGCAGAATCATATGGGCACAGTTCCACATTAAGAACTGTGCTATAACTGTAGCACTACTGTTCTTTACACAAAAAAGGGGGATGCAATGGTTGTAGTGCTTATCCCTTTCCTGTGTGGACCCTACCAAAATAAAGGGAGCCTTTTAGTCTGTTCAGTACTTGCACACCATTTCATTCATTATTGAAAAATTGTATAAACGGTGTTTAATCTGTGACATAACATTCATGCATGCAAATCAGTAACCCTGTTCCCACTTTTCTGACAGGAAAGTATGAAAAAGAAAGGAGAAAGGGCAGTCACAGTGCTTTCTCCTGCCTTCAGTTGAACAGATTTAAGAGGGTTTAGTGTGGACAGCTTTGTCAATGAGTGCAGCATCATATGGAACTTGTACCCTTTCATTGAGCTCATGGCACCATTAGAGTGTCATGCAGATCCTACCAAGGTTTGAAACCACCCATGTTAGATTCCCAGCAATGTCTTGTCCACATTACTTCTCTATGGGTTTTGATCCATAGGTTGCCATTACTCTCAACGTCAAAGAAAACGGAGAAGGAGGACCAGGCTTCAATATAAGCAGCACTGTAATGAGAAGTCTGCTTGAATGTGAAAGCAAGAAAAATCTACTATTTTATTTCAAAGGCTGGGATTGTGAGGATCCTTATGCACAAGACATGTGGAATACAACAATATTATTAGCCCTTTCTGAAGCTGATCATGTTCCAGGGTAGATCCCAAAACAGGCCGAGTCCCCTCACCCCATCAATTCTTTGTCTGCATTGAATGAAGTGTGGACCAGACCTTATCATTGAGGTCTACCACTTAACCTGGTACCCTAGCCAGGTTTAGTGGTAGACCTCAATAATAAAGTCTACAATTAAACCAGAGCCATTATACTGGACCATGGAGATGGATGGCGATGCATTCTTGTGCAGAAGGCACTGATCTGGCCCATGCGTTCATATGATCCAGATCTAGAGCGGTTAAGTTTTGCTAACGATAAATGTAGATACACTACCTACAATGGGAAAATAAGGTTACATAGTCTAATACAAATTAGGTGCTTGAGTGTTAAAAAATTTAACACTGGCATTTAATCCAGAGAAGGTATTATACCAAATACTAAAATATAGCCAGTATTATGTGACCATGTGCACTTTTAATGCACTGCTTGCCTTCTAGAAAGCTTCTACCATATAGATTATAGTAAATAAAAATTTTATTTTCACTAAAGCTTATTGGTATTTTTATACCTGAAATCCTTCTGATTTATTTTTTAATTAAAAATATTGCTCAGGCTTGAGTGTGCCTATATTGATTTTGAATCTAGCAGTTATATTGGTAGAAACTTATTTAGACGAGAAATCACTAAAACTGTGCACTTCCGATATAAGACATCAGCCTTGATCGGCTGCTGTTTAAGCTACAGAAAATTTAAAGTAATCCAAGCACTTAAATAATGAAATGGAGTCATTTTAATTTTGTTTTCTTTTTGTCATAATGCTGCCGACAAGCCTGTTTTATTTTATTCAAATGTAGTTTGTGTGTGTGTGTGTGTGTAATATTATTTCTTGAAGTCCTTCTGAGTTAAAGCAAAGTTTATGAGATACACAGCAATCTTGTGAAGCTTTCAGAAAGCCACAAGGCATGGCATTTGATGAGACTTATCTGGCCAATCTCTTCTTAGTTTTTAGCTTATTTTCACAGCACTTTGGAGGATTATAGCAGAAAACACACCGAGAAAGATACAAAGACCAGCGAAGCTTTTAACAACAATTTTACAACTGGTCTCTTTGATTTACTTCAGTGGGTGAACCAATGAATGGTATGTGTTTGTCAATGTAACATTAGCCTTGCTTGTTTACTCATTACACTACATGATTTTCTTTTATTATATTATGCTCTTCCACCCAAAGATTCACCCAAGATGAAAGAAAGGCTCCCTGTAAAATTTATCAAAGCTTCTATTTTCCTGCATTTTAAAAAGTATTTTATAAACATCTATTATTATACAAAAAGTCTCAGATACATTAAGCACATATTGAAGATAGGTATAAGAAAACTATATACAAGAATGAGCACACATAGGCTGTGGCCACACCTAAGGCTTAATCCAGCTTCAGTTCAACTTCAGAGCAAGAAAACACCATCAGCAAAGTGGGCAGTAATTTTATTTCCACATTATCTATCCCAAAGGTGAATTTTGTTCGTTATCTAACACTGAAAGAGAACAGCTTGCCATTTTGCTAATGTATTCTCTCATTCTGCAAGTGGATTGAAGCTGGATTAAATCTTAAGTGTGACCACAGCCATAATAAGATCAAACAAACAGGAAAACATATGATCTATATACAAAACAATTGAAAGAACTTCTAATATCTGTAATAAAGAAGTATAAATTCCAAGGTGAGGGTTAATTATGCAAGATAATCATATGCATTCATATGCATAGAGGTTGAGATAGGTTCAACCTGTTGTTTGCTCATGATAGTTAACCCATTATTGCTATAAGCTTTGGCTACTGATGTGCTGCTTCCTCACAAAGCAAATGCCACAATGTTGCTTCCTTCCCTCAGCTTAGGATAGGAAATTGGGGTCTTCTTGGGATTAATGAGAAAATAAAAAATAAAAAGCAAAACCTGAGAGAAGTATCTAGAAAAGTGGCTTTCATTTCAGAAGACACATAGCAATTATATCAATGTTCTTGTGACTCTTCTGGAGATCTGCTTGCACTTTTTGATCTCCCCAAATATTAAGGAGACCTAAAACTGCTTCCTTTTGCCATGTGGAACCACAGCCATGAATCCACATTGGGCCCATAAAAATGGTGGGCCTCTTGCTCTGGACATTTGTGTGTCTAAGTAGCCAATTGTTTTATTGGCTAATCATGCTGTGCAATTATGCTACAAAAATGCAGCTCAAGATTTCTGTACAACTAACAGTCATGCCTCCCTCTTATTCGTTATCTTAGTAATTCTCAGAGAGGACATTCTAGATACCACTGTAGTTCTGAAAGGAAAGGAAAATGTGTAGTGATTGCTCCTTAAACTTGGTATATAATCCCTATTTTGGAAGACTACTTCTGGGATTCCATTACTAGGTGTAGCAAACTGATTACTATCCCAAGATAATTTCAGGTTTCATAGCTTGTTTGGGCACAGCCTTTGCTGAGCTGGAAGAGAAACCTCACTAAATAAAGCAGAAGGAAAGAAAAAGAATGATTTTGCAGAACGAAAGAAAAAATGCAATACCTGTCAATGATTGGTTCTACTGTCCTTAACTCCCAGTTCTTCCAACATTGCCTGCATATGACCTCAGCACCATGGGTTTTTTTTTCTTGCCAATCTGTAGATACCCAAGTGACTTACCTTTGCAATACTCTGTTCAGATGCATTCTTCGATGTGCCTCCTGCATGATTTCATATTCTGAATTAGGCCCTGCTAGTATGCTAGTAAATCTTCAGGTGGAAGCCTCTCTATTTCACACCAGTATGTGGACAAAAGAGGTCTTGAAGTGAATTACAAGGGATCATAATCCTGATTAACAGTGAGTGCAGAAGGCTCATAAAGTTTCTCTGCACAATTCTTTTACATAGCCAAGGTAAACAGTTGCTACGGAGTATTAACACCATTTTTAATCCGTTGGCTCAAAAGTTTATTTTTAAAAAACAGTTTATTATTTCAAGGAGAAGTCTTCTAAGAAGAATGTTAAGGGCAGAAAAAAAGATAACATGTAGTTGAACATTTTATTCTAAATGTTTTCTTGATGGCCAAAGAAATGTCCTACTCTCTGTAGACTGTTGCAAGTCATTCCAAAATTGGTAGTTTTCACTCTAATCAAACCAACACTGTAGCATCTATCGATTGATTCTGAGATTTGAAGTGTATTTTGCAAGTACATTTTAACTTCACCCAGAGACTATATTATTTCTTTTGTTAAGTGATGGAAAAAACAAAACAAAATCTTTTTTTCTTTTTCTTTTTTAGGTACCTGGGAAATCACCAAGAAAAGATTGTGAGCTTTTGTAATCAAAATCTGTAACTGTCTTGTAGCTCTTGAACTTGCTAAGTTTCCCAAGGGCTTCCAAAGGTATTTCATGGGAAATTTGCTGGCAAGTTTTGTTCTTAACTAGTTTGTAGGGAGAATTTTCTAGGTGCCAATGATTGCACCTTTGATCCATGCACTGCAGGTGGTAAAAGGAAAAAAAAAGGTATTGCCATGTTAATAATTTTTAACATGGGCCCACACAGTGCCTTTATGGTATAAGAAATATGATATAACAAGTCAGGGTCTTCATGACCTTGCTCCCCCATGGTGAATTTGGTGTGCTGGGGAAGTACAGCAACTATGCAGATCCACAGTTATCTCATGACAATGCTACCATATATACCCCTTGGAGTTTTTGAATGATAGAGCAGGAGAAGGGTTCTATGACATTTTTCTGGTTTGCCAATTGTGATCTTTCTGCCTCTACTGCACTGCTGTCAACTTGACCTTTGCATTGCTATTCTCCAAAATCTGTGGTACCAGGCCATATCTAGCCCTGCTTTTATCTGTTGTACAGATGAGAATATGGTGGATTTGTTTCAGTTCCAAGGTCATTATATGGCTGAGAGAAATTGGAAAATAAAAAAGAATACTGATGCTGTGACTGTTGTCTAACCAAAGGGATGGAAAAGTACTAAGGAATAGATGTCTTTTCTGCTGTTCATTGCTATGTGATATTTTATCAAAAAAAGTCTCCATGTTCTTGTATTTGGGCCTGCATAGGTTAGTCTTGAACACTGCTACTGCTACTGAGGAACACTTGTCTGCCCCCTCAGCAGACTGTACACAGGAAAACGCCATGAGGCATTTTATTTTGTTTGCTGACTCACTGGCCACCAAGGTCATCACATAATCTTGATGGCCAAAAGCAGCAGGTGGTATATGATTATAAGACTGCAATTTTAAAAGAACCACTGCTACTACGGCACTCCTCTTAATTTACAAGGAGGGCAACTTCCACATAGTCCCTTTGGACAATGCCAACTGCCTTGTTAGACCATAAGATCAACATCCCAGAGATGGTCTTCCAGGGAATGTTCTGCTCACATGGCCCTCATGGTTGGAACATTCTTTTGTGTGAAAACTATGCTCAAGAGTAGGATTTGCAGAAACTTAAAAATGGTTCAGTTCAAATTGAACCAAATTATATTCAGTTCAGTTTGAATTCAAACCAGGCTCAATGTAAAACAGGCTTGGTTAGAAAAACGGAACCTGTTCAGCCTGCGGAAAATGAACTTGAACTGGTTCAAATCAAATCAGATGATTCAACTCAGTTCAACTGAACCCACTCAGTTCACTTTGAGTTTGAACGGACCTTCTGAACCTGACGGTGTATTGGTCTGAATTTGAACTGGTTGAACCATCCAGATCAGTTTGAAACTGTTCCAGTTGAAACTGGTTTACCACATCTCTTCGCAGGACTACTCCAGTAACTAGAGTGGTTTTTCTTGCACTCCAGCCATGGAGAATGGTGACTATGTCTGGAGCAAACTAGGGGCCTATTCGCACTTGGCTTTATTCTGGAATATATCCTGGAATAGGGACTTGCTGTCCATATGCTAGTGCAGGCTTCAGCATGCCCAAAGTGAGGTCTGCCAGAGCCTGCATTAGCATGTGGACCACAGACCTCTATCCTGAGATATACTCCAGAAAAAGGCCAAGTGCGAATAGGCCCCCGGTGTGTGTTCCCATGCCGAAAATACTCTGATGTTAACCTTGTTAACATCGGATTAAAGCTGCCCAAGGGGACACTTTATTGCAAGTTACAACATGGATTTTTATTAATCGCATCAATAGCGAAGCAGCCGGGTCCCATGGGGTTTCTCCCTAGGTGATGCTCAGAGCCCAGTACCATTTTGCTGAGATCTGGAAACAGTTCAGTTCCAGGGCAACTTCCAAGCTTCACTGAGAAATTCCCTCTGGACAGAATGAGTGTGTGGTGCAGAAGCTCCAGAGAAGAGGTGGATTTTGTCAAACATCTAAACCTTATGTTTTTTTCTTTCAAAGATTCCACCTTGAAAACCAATAAAACCCTCCTTGCAGCTTTTTAAATACCTTGATATCTCTTTGTAGTATATTTGTTCTCTTATTTCTTGCTAGATTTCAAGCTACCACTGTAACCCTTTTCAAAAGCCAAAGCAATTTACCATGCGGCCTTCCTGAAGCATCACTTTTCATACCCCTCTTGACCCTTACTTTCTCAGGGACAACTTTCAATAAATAACCTGTAAATTGCCATTTTCTTTCTTCCTTCTTTTCTTTTTCCAACCGCCCCCCCCCCCAATAAAACTTCATTTCTGGAAATGTTTTGATCTGTTGCTCCCTTGAGCATTTTACAAGGTCACACTATCTACCAAAAATGATTTACTCTGTGTTCTTCTGTATTTTGGTAAGCATTATAATTTCTGCCCCAGATCCACCAGACATACAGTACTTTGTTCTGCAGAAGAACAGTGCCACAGAAGAAAAGAAGTTTACCTTGGACATTTGAACTCCACATTCCCCACATTCATGATCCAGGCCAAACCTCTGAACACACTCAAGCACTATGAAAATGTGCAGTGATATACCTCCCTAAAATGAAGCGATGCTTCATTTTTGTCACTATGGAAACTTTTTCTAAAAAAGTATCTGCAAAGTACAAATTGCAAGTCCCTCTTGGTGTTATGTGGCTCTAGGGCTGATGTATTGATGAACTAAACTGAATTGCTCACCCATCTTGAACTGGTTCAGGTAGCTTGCCAAAATGGAGGTGCTGACTTTTTTAAAAAAGGTACTTTGATGTAACTCCTCAATGTCAACAATGAGTAGCCACAATTTTAAAAGGATTTCAAGAGAACATTCTTCTTTCCTTTACACAGAGATTAAAGGCAGAAGCTCCCAAGCTTGGAACTCCAGTTACTGGTGGAAATACAGCTCCCTATCATGCAAACTTCGGGGCTGGAGGGGGACTGGTCTGGAGCGCTGCCTTCATACAGACAGCACTGTTTTGAATAATGCCTTGCAATGGTTTGAACCAGAAGGCCTCACTAATCCAGACACATTGGTTTGGATCATGGTGAGGCAGTAGAGAAAGACCTGAAGTTAAATTTAAGGATAGGGGAAAGATACTTTTCTCACAAATAATCTGAATTTACAACATAGCATTAATGGAGAATAGTATTAAGGAGGGAATACAAATAAAAATAAATAGTTGGAAATCTTAACGTGTATGTGTGGTTTTTTTGTTTTGTTTTTTTGTGTGTGTATAAATATGAGAATTCATTTAATTTGGTAGGGTGTTTTTTTAATAATCGGTATTGAATATTGAATGTTGACCTAAATTAGTCATAGAGAACTATGATTGTAATGAGACAAAGGTACAAGTAAAGGAAATTCGACATAAGGTTGGTCCCAAGCTCAAACTAGAAAGCTAGGTATACTGGCTCTGCCTCTCCATTTCTTCCGCCTTGCATCATGTGGTAGGTATATGAACATAAGAACATAAGAGGATCTCGCCTTAGAGGCATCTTGTCTGTTTTCTCCAATCTGGAGGTGAAACCTGGGCATCCAGTCTAGTGCCATGGATACACTGTCTTCCATGAATTTGGCTATGTTGAGACTTGTGATATACTTCGTCATACCTGTGAAGAACTTCCTGTTGGTCAGACCTGATGATTGAAAGTCATGCAGGGCTAGCACAGTCACTTCTGGTCATCCTGATAGGGCATCAAAAGCTGTGCTGTCCCAAATAAGCAAAGTAAAACGATGCTGATTGATCAGCATCTTTTTACTTTGCACCCTTCAGTCGCATGCTGTGCCACTGCTAAAGGTAGAAGAAAGCTACGTTCCTTTGAGGTAAGTCTGGACACCGCATTTGTTTAACTCTTTCCATGAATTTGTCTAACTCTAGGTGGTTTTGTAGGTGATGGGCCTAACAATAAAGCTGTTCTTCTCCCTTGTCTATCAATGTTGAAATGAAAATAATAATCATGCCAATAAGACCACAACAGAAGTTCCTGTATGGTTAAAAATGAAAGTGCATCACTTGCCATACCTGCTGAACACAATATCTAAAAATATCCCTAAAACATGAGTTCAGTAAGATATGCACTCTTTTTGAGAAACTGGAAAACAAGATGACTCCTGTCACCCGTCTCTGGGATACCCACTTTTCCAATAAAATGTTTCTCTGAGGCAAACATCTATAAAAAAAAATAGCTGCTGCCCTTACTACACGGGTCATCCATCAGTTTTCTGCAGGGTGTTTCCCAAAAAAGGAGCATATATTGCCACTTCCAAGCATTTGAAGACTTCAGCTGATATGACAGCTGTCATACATTCTAGTTGCTTCAAGGAGGAAGGCAAAAGAAGACAAGTGTAAGATAGTTGAGGTGCAAAAAATAGGATTTTGAAATATTTGAAACAGTCCTGCATCATCATTTGGAAGAAGGGCTATTTCCATGGCTATTCGACATTTTCTGGGCTTTTTCGGGGGAATACCACTTACTTGCACTGATTTGGCATTTAGCAATGCCATAACAAGTTTTACTGTTTCACAGGTATCAAAAGTGGGGACGGCCACACACAAAGAGAGCCATTCTGAATGGCAGTGACTTCACGGTGAGCAGATATTCTGAGCTAGAGCATCCCTGGGCCATCCCAACCATCATAGTGCAAGGAGACCCATAGAGTATATTATCTGGATGCAAAACCTATCAGTCAAGCATGGCATGCGTATTATTTCACATTTCACAAAACCTTTTATTTTCAACATTTTGAAAGGTCTTTTATTAAATGTATATCTGAATTGCACAAGTAAAATGAATTTTAAAATACTGGACTGAGTTTAGCTTAAAGAGACTGATTATTGATAAATTTGGGCAAGGTATTTCACGTCCTTCCAGAATATTACATAAATAAGTTTTCTATTGCTGATCATGCAGGGAGTCTGAAGAAGCAACTAAATTCCTTTAGAAAATGCTGAATGTAACACATTTAATTGGTGAACATATGTTATGTACATGCAAAGAATTTAAATTACCTATTTATATCTCCTGAATGCTTTGAGGATAAAGAACCACAAGTGAAACCTGAAATGATTTTTTTTCACTGTATTCCTGTAACTATCCATTAACATACAAAGTGGGAGATATTTATGTTCTGGCATTCAGCCAATCTGTTATAGAATCATTCAGTCTTTCAGACGTTGCTGTGATTTTAGAGTTGCAGGGATAGATAAAGGATAAAAGCTATATATGCCCTTATAGGCCAAAAGAGGAAACACAACAAAAAATGAAGGGCAAAACATTTCACAGGAACTGCAAATGGCTGCAAACAGAGAGACAAATTTTAGAATAATTATTATAGCTTAAATTGATAAAATACATCACACTGTGGGGAAAAATGTGACCAGGCAAAAGTATGTCACTGCCAAGGGCAGCATCACAACTTCTAACTCCCTTCCTTCTAATGATCTTTAAATTGCATTTGGACTACATAAATCTACAAATAGATAAAGATCCTTTGTAATGTAAACGCATAACACCTCCTTCTGCTGCTGTACTTTCTGATATTAAATGTTTCAGTGCCAGTTGATTTACCTATAGACCTGTGCAAATTTAGCTAAAATATGAATGATTCAGACTGAGGGCAATTCAAGGCAGTTCAATTTAATTCAGACTGAACCAGCTCCTCTCAAAAGGGACTTGCATGAGTCAAACCAAACTAGGGGCTGATTCACACTTTGACCTATAGTTTATCATTGTCAACATCTGGGCAGGGGCATTTGCATTTACAGGAGGTGCTTACAACCTACAAGCGCTTTCTGCCTGCTCAGATACTGACTAGTTGTAAACTAGCTGTGGTGAACGACATTGTGCACAAGCAAAGCAACCCGTCCCAATTCCATCTGAAAGCTTAAGTGTCCAGCCAGTGACCATCTGCACTCTGGTTGGCTGAGGAGGTAATCTGAGTTGCTGTGCAAGCATGCTGGCACCTCATATGACCCCCTGATGTGACTGTGACCATGAATAACATCAGCATCACTACAGTGATGGTGCTAGTACACATGCAGTCATGCAGGGCACCACGCTCAAGCAGTCAGTGCCCAGGTGTGGATTGGCCACATGATCAATCTCAGGTAACTGATCAATTGTGTGGAGGCTAGGCTTCATTGACTAGCACTCGCAAGTTCGAGCACTAGTCAATGTTAGTCTCTCATATGCCTTTCTCATCCATGGGACGGGAAGTGAAATGTGAAATCGCCCCAGGATTACTCAATTCAAACCATTTGAGTTCAACCACAGCTTTCAGACACCACTGCTTGGTCCTGGGATACTTTCTTACCAGAGAAATACACCAGACTCAATAGCGGGAAACCATACAAAGCCTTTATGGACCTCACAGCTGCTTTTGGCTCAGGTTCTAGGTCAATTCTATTGCAGAACCTAAAACAAATGTTATTCACAATAGATGACTCCTTATTATAAAAGCTCTATACACCAGTATCATCCTTCAGGTTAGGTGTACCAAGGACTGGCTATTATTAACAGGTGAAAATCCTATGGCTAAAGAAATTAGGCAGGATTGTATTCTTATCTCTACTATTTTTAATATATACCTGAATCATTTAGAAACTCATTTAGACAACTTTCCCCCCACCCTTGGTGTCACTCACGGCTTCACCTAACCCCACCCTACCTCACCAGAGATCCAGAGTCCCCAAGCTAGGCAAAAATACATGACATACACAGGACTGCTGCAAAAGAGTTGCACTGGCTTTCAATGTTACTGAACCCAATTCAAGGTGTTAATTTTAACTTATTAGGGCCTAAATGACTTGGGCCCCACATATTTAAATGAACATCTTCTTCCATATCAACCTCCCCATGTCTTAGGAACTCAAGGAGAGTGCCTCCTGGTTGAACCTTTTTACCTTTAGTAAAAAGGGTAGGCGTATGGTAGAGGGCCTTCTCAGTAATGGCCCCTGAACTACAAAATAGTCTCCCTTGATTTTAAATGATGTTACCCAGCCTGATACCTTCAGGTATATGGTGGGATAATAAACAAATAAATAAATAAATACCAGATTCTTCCATTTGTTGGATTGCTAGCAGAAGACTAGAATAAGAAATAGTAGGGTTACTTGAAGCCCCATCTGCCCCAGGTTGCTTGATTCAGAATTAACTTGGTTCATATTTAACTATCTCATACATTTATTCCTTCATTTGATGTTAATGTCAAATTTGCCAAAAACATGCATGCATGTGTGTGAGTGTGTGTGTTGGTCTTTGTATGCATTTTGTCTGAGTTTTAGCAATATACACATCTCTACATGTAAATTCCTCTACAAGTTGATTTCTACTAATATATATTTTATGCTAAAATTTAGTCCGCAAAATATGGAGAACTGCAAAGTTTTAAGTATACCCATATTTTATTTTATTTATTCATTTGGGATGTTTGAAAGGTGTAGATTTGCACATTTATGCAAACTCAATGATTTTTTAATAGCCTTAACAAATAATATACACTGCTTGAAAAATGAAAAAGCAAATAAATGCCTTACATGGATTAAGTTGCCTTTGTTTTAAAATTTAAATCTTTTCTTTGTTCAGGTATTAAATTTAGCTATCCCACCCCTAAAGCCAATGGCATCATAAGGTGTAAAGCTGAGATCAAACACTACCCCTGCCACCTAATCCTGAGTTGTGTTCCTTTTTACTTTTAATCATGTCACACTTACAAGCCACCATCAACTCTAATCAGGAAACCTTTCTAAAGGACCTTATTTCTTTTTGGGTGCTTCAGCATCAGTTGATTGATGTAGCAATATCTAAGGTTAATCTGGCTTTGTCAGACTAAATGAATTAATCGGTTCAGCAGGCCCCAGACTAACCATGGTGAACTGAAATGCATGATATCACTGCATACAGAAAAGTTGTATCTAATGGACTTTTGCTGACACAGAAAAATTGCCACTGTGACATGTTTGTCCTTGAATAATGTTGCCAATTGATTCAGGACTAACAAAAGCATCACAAGGTTACCTAGCAGATGGTGAACCAAAAGACTAAAAATCCCAAAAGAAAAGAAATTGGATTGAGACAAAAAATCAATTCCAAAACTATGGGTGCAACTATATCACAGATTTGTGACTGCACAATCATCATGCCCCCCCCCCAATTTAACATCTATGGGGCAGTGTCCCATGAAAGTTAAGTTCTGGGGCAGTGGGTGGCATTCACAATACAATTGCCAGCATTATTCCAAAGTTCACCTCCAAGTGCAGATGGTCCTGTCCTGGACTGTTGACATGCCCAGAGCAATGTCCATGCATAACAGACCATTGCTTTGGTGATTGCTGATGCAGCACACAACTATGCAGCCACAACCATACTGCACTGCCTCCTGGCAGGACTCACATACAGTAGTTATTGTGAACACTGCCCCTGGGAGTTTACCAGGAGCGTCTTAGACAGTGTCCTTTGCCAGGAGTGCTCTTGGTAATGCTGTGCAGCAGTGGCAATCAGGTCAACTCTGGGGCACTTTGGGACAGAGGCAGAACCATGCACAGTGTGCATATGTTCTGCCTCAGAGCATGTTGGGCCATTCTAATCACCTTAGTGTGAACAAGCCCAAACTGATCTTCAGTCCCCCTTCTAAGTTGTTTACCCACCTTTCAGTTCATGATGCGATGAGTCTACTAGGACACTAAGGGTGCTTCTGCACTGACTTCTGAAATCCAGATCTATTTAGATCCAGATTTCGGAAATTTGTGGTAAGTAAATCCGTATCTAGTAGATACAGATCTACTGCTACACATTCCGTCCGGACCCGCAAGGTGGGACGGAATTAGATCTGGATTTGACCTCAATCCGGATCTCCAGAGACCCTGGCCCGCCATGATTGGCTCCACTGAAGCTGAGCATGGAGAGCTGGGGGTCTCTGATTTCAGGACTTGCCCTTGCCCCAGAAGCCACGGATCGTGGCTTCTGGGGCCAGGGGATTGCTTCACCTAACCCCCCCCCCCAGCCCACCCTGCACGAGCGATCCCCTCCTTACCTTAATGTAGCCAGGCTGATTCTGGCTGCAGGGTTCCAGTTCCCTTTGCGCGTGCATCTGGTGCACCTCCCAATTGGCCTGCACCTGGCTTCAGGAGGCTCTCTGTACAGGCACCAACCCTGGCCAATCGGGAGGTGTACCGGATGTAGGCACAAAGGGAATGCACTTCACAGCCAGAATCGGCCTAGCTGCCTTAAGGTAAGGAAGGGATTGCTTGCTGTCTCCCCTGGGTGGGGTAGGGTGGGGTTAGGTGAAGCCCCTCCTGGCTCCAGAAGCCGTGATCCATGGCTTCTGGGCCAAGGGGGAGCCCCGAGATAGGAGTCCCCTGGCTCACCATGCTCGGCTCCAGAGAAGCCAATCATGGTGGGCTGGGGGAGGGCCCAGTTAGGGACCCTTTGGATGTGTCCTAACTGCAAAAACACCCATTAAGACTACATTCTATGTAGTCTTCAGGTAATCCGGTTTAAGGGGCACTTAGCACACATTAGTGACACATCCCGCCAGAGTCAATGCAGAAGCGGACTCCCCAATGTGTCTCTAATGTGTGCTGCAGTGCGGACGCAGATTTCGGAAGTGTTTAAAATATGTGCTTAATGGGTGTCAAAGGTCCAGTGCGGAAGCACCCCAAGGGTGTTTTCACATTGAATGATAGACTGGACTATAGTCTGACCTAGGCGTCTGTCATTGACCTGCTAGTGCAAGATAGCAGACATCCTATCATCCCAGTCACACTTTGCCCACATTTGAAAAGGATCAGGCTAGTGAGTCCAAAATTCTGTCTTAGACTTATGCTAACTCCAAAGCTGGCACAGGAAAGGCTATTTGTCTTCTGGGATGAGGAGGCCCTCCCTGGGCCAAGATTTGAAGACCAAGTGCAGAAACAGCCTAAGGCAACTACAGATCTGTGCTGTTATCTTGTAATACAGTTGTCCAAGCGGTCACTGGAAGGCATGGACTCCTAGGAAATGCTGCTGACCACCTAAGTCTTTTTCTTAGAGCTCTTTCTGGCATGAAAGCATACAGGGAGCATGGCAATGGTCTCTCAGTCATTCCTGGATGGTTGGGCCTTTGCTACAGCATGTGGAGTCTGCCTTTATTTTGTTGGGCTGCCTAAGTGGTCTTGGAAGTAGGTAATTTGTGGTGAATTTTTGAATTTTTTTAATGTACTGTATATTCTGTTTTAATCTGTTGTTTTAAGGTCGTAACCCGCCCAGAGACCTTTGGGTATGGGGCGGGGTAGAAATGTAAATGATAAATAAATGATAAATAGATAAAATCCTCTTCACTTGTAACTTAGAAGATGTTGCTTAATAGCTTTGAACTGAAGTTGCTTACATGGCCATATTTGTGTAGTTTTCTTGGCAGATACTGAACTGGTTTGCCTGCAGAACTGCAGGGTTAAACCTGGGACACTGCTTTGCAAGCAGCTGTTCTGCTACAAAGCTATGCCCACCAGAGTGCTTCCAATGTGTGATGTTCATATCTGTCTTGAATGTTTTCTGGATGCCAAAAAGTAAGGAAAGAAGGATCCCCCGTAATGATCTCCAATTTCATATGTGCTCATGGCTCCCAAACAGGCAGATTCTGGCTTGCTCTGATTAACTGTGCTGACTAGAATTGTGCCAAATCCATTTGAATTTAAACCAGTTCAAATCAAACTAGATGGTTCAGCTAGCTCAAATTCCAACTGAATCACCACCAAATTTCCAGGGAGTTTGCTCAAATTTGAAGCCAATTCTCACTTGGCCTCATTGTTTGCAATAGGTTAACATGTGGGTAGGTGGATCTGCACTTACAGGAGGTTTTTACAGTCTAGATACGCCCCCTGGCTGCCCTAATGTTCACCTATTGCAAACAAAATTGTGCACCACACACACACTAACCCTTACCTGAAACTTATCTGATGCACTGTTGGTGAGCATTTATACCATTTCTGCTGCAAGGGGTCATCTGAGGTGCTGCACAAGTGTGTTGGCACCTCTGACAACCCCAAATATGACTGGTTGTGCATCTATGGGTGCAACTATATCACAGATTTGTGACTGCCCAATCTTCATGTGTGAACAAAGGGCTTCCTCCCCCCATTTAACATCTATGGGGCAGTGTCCCATGAAAGTTAAGTTCTGGGGCAGTGGGTGGCATTCACAATACAATTGGCAGCATTTTTCCAAAGTTCACCTCCAAGTGCAGATGGTCCTGTCCTGGACTGTTCACATGCCCAGAGCAATGCCCATGCATGTTAGACCATCACTGTGACAATGGCACTGGCACACATGGACGCACTAGGTGCCGCGATCAAGATAGCTGCACCCTGTGAGTGATCAGACATGTGTCTGGACAGAGGCAAGTTTTCAGATGCATGGGGGGGGGGGGGTTAGGCTGATGTCTACTAGTGTTCCCAAGTGTGAATGACAGTACACGTTAATTTGTTCTGCATTTTTACCGCCCAACGGACAGGAAGCTAAATGCAAATATGGAACCAGTTCCAGCATGTTTGAGGTTCAATTTGAACCTCTTCAACTTGGTTCAAATTTGAACCGAAGTAAACATGGTTTGGTTCAATTTGAACTGCTTCCTAATGTGTGTGTGTGTGTGTGTGTGTGTGTGTGTGTGTGTGTGTGTGTAGAGATAGATAAAAAGGTTGTTAACAATATCTCAGAATGAAATTATTTGGAGATGCTGTATTAAGTAGATGTGTTCTAGGGATTTCATTTAAAGAGATAAATTGCCTGCTCTCTGGCAATAGCCAGATACTGCCTTTAAAAACCTTCCCAGCACTTGCCTAGTGTTTGACAGAAAAATAATGAGCAGGTTCTTTATTTTCTCTTTCAGTTTAATGTTAAAAAAAATCTGGAGAGTATGAAGAGCCTTGGAACTGCAAGTGTGAGGCCAGCAAGAGCAACTAAATTGAAAGGAGAGAAGCTGAGGAAAAATAGGACAGATAGGTGATAATAGTCTTCTCACAGAAACAAACACATACAGGCACGCATGTAT
Source organism: Aspidoscelis tigris stejnegeri (assembly GCA_023333525.1). Classification (NCBI taxonomy): domain Eukaryota; kingdom Metazoa; phylum Chordata; class Lepidosauria; order Squamata; family Teiidae; genus Aspidoscelis; species Aspidoscelis tigris. The sequence goes on from JALMGA010000004.1 coordinate 65,772,990, forward strand.
GCACATGCATACACATTTTTTTCTCAGTACCTTATTATTTAAAAGTAGAATCAAAGTGAGCATGCAAAGAATGAGGGGGAAGTCATAAGGGGCAGAACCACGGAGCTGATGGTTATATTCTGCCAAGTCTGTCATCTTCACCATTAGATTCTTGAATAGTTTTTACACCTGCTTGAAGTGATGCAGTGAACAAGGCCTCTTGTCTGTGTCCCAGGCTAAACCTTGTCAAGTGTTCCAAACTCCAGAATTAACAAATGGATGTTGGACAAAAGACACTTGCAAAAGACACCTTGCCCCTGCTCCCTAGATGCAGCATTTGATCAACAGGGACATGGGACAATTGCTTTGGGGTCTTGGACATGATGCCAGCAATAATATGGCTGCACTAATACAGTACAGTGCTTACAGTCTCTCTCATTATTCCACATTTGTTTCTGTCAGCCCACTTACTGCAGATGTCTCCTGCTGCAGTTGATTTGGATCTAGCTAATATGGATTCACTCATATGGATTAAGTGTGGTAAGTACAGAGAGGGCCCTGATCTGTGCATTCTCAACTGCATTCCATTACTATAAAAAATTGTATTTGTTTAGTTTTACAAGAATTAAGTTAAACATAGAGGGTTGTTTGCACATTTCTTTTCCTGTTATAAAATTACGTAGATCAGACAGTGATATCTGCTCCTTGGTGAGGCACATCCACATGCTGCTGTTCACCAAGCCAGTCCTAACTGGTAGTGGATAACTAAACTGTTGTCCACTACATGACTAGGAACAGTCAGTAAGCTCCCAGTAAGCATTAGTTACATCCTCTTCCGGGTGCAATGCTGCTAGTGGGCGTGGTTGTGTAGCTGCATCTGTGCATCTATACACCATGGCCTGATTGTCATGGCAATATCTAGGTGCATGCTGGATGTTGCTGCAACTGTTGCCATGGTGATCTGGCCTGCTTGAGTCTGCCAATTCACACTTCTAGTGCTGGTGGTCTGGTCCAGGATTTCACTAACCCTTGAAGTGTGATTGGCTCCCTCTGTGCTTCATCTTCACCTCATTGGAATGGTATTATAATACCATTTAAGTGAGAACAGATCCAAATATGGTCAAATTTCCATTTTACCAGTCTGCAGAATGCCTTTGTTGATCCTTATCTTCATGACTGAGAGTTTATGAAACCTACCTTTTTTATCTACAAGTCCCACAGAAAGAACTGGAATAGAGTAAGTCCCCAAAACTAGTTGAATACCAGTCCAATCCTTTATAACATCTGAGAGAAAAACTTCTTCCTTCTGGGAAATAAAATCCCTTCTCCATTTTAACATTGAGCAGTTTAATGCTCCATTTGGTGGTATCTGAAGATTACAAAACTCAAAAGAATTTCAAGTTATTCCAAAACAATGTCCAATTCCATCTTTAATTCCAAATTAAAGATGCTAGAGTTAGGGTCACCTTCTTAGACAGATACAGTGGTACCTCGACATACAAGTGCCCTGACATACAAGTGTTTTGAGATACAAGCCGCCGAGCGAGTGATATTTTGCTTTGAGATGAGAGCAAGATTTGAGATACGAGTATGTAAATACAGTACAGTACATAACAAAAACAACTGAGGTGGTGTTTTGGGAGCTGGAATGGATTAATGGGAAAATTGCTTTGAGATACGAGCGATTTGACATAAGAGCAAGGTTACGGAATGAATTAAACTCATATGTCAAGGTACCACTGTACCTGCAAGACCAGAATTAAGATCCAACATGACCATGAAGCTCATTGAACACCCTTGGGCCACCCAGACTGCAGTAGGATACTCCTGGGAGCGGGTTTGCTCTTCACGTTAGCAGGCACTATGTATATTTACATCTGATGGTGCACAAATAGATTGTAGGGCCTTTTTGCACTTGGCTTCTCCACTCTGGGAAGCTTAAAGTAAAATGGTCTTCTTGAATGTACTAAGCATCTGCACTTGCAGATGCCTAGTGCATTCCAACCCTCCTGAACCCTTACAAGCAATGTGAATGGCTACCCAAGCTGTATCCATGCCCGAATCCTACTGCTAGTACCAGTGTAGTGCCATCTTCAGGGCAACTATGTGATCCTCCATGTCAGTGTGCATTCAAATGCCCATCCAGCACTAGTGGAGGTGCAAAAGGGCCTACTGGAGCCTTATCAGCTCTGGTGCTTGGTAAACGTAAGTACATCATGCTACAGGGTCAACCTGTGACATGAGTAGTTGAAGGAGCTGTTTCTGGTTAGGAAATGATTCGTTCATGTGTTCTGTTTCTGAGCTCATCCCGTGTCACCTACTGGGCCAAGTATGACTTAGCCCTCTTTATGACCGAGTCATCTATACTGATTCCTTTTGTTATATCAACTTATAGAACCTCAAGTGTGAATAGAGGTTTGGGTTTTTTTTAGGCTTGAGTCCCATATTTAGCCTTATAGATCATTCCCAAACAAGCAGGGATGTTTGTCCTTGAATCTGGAAAAAAAAGTCAGATCTTAGTAATCTATCTTACACAGCCCAGGAACAGACACAGTAGAGCTACACACTTCTTGAAAGGAAGACATTTACTTTGATTGTGCCTTTACTTTTCAGACACTTGAAAATACCCTGCATGTACACTTTGTGTTCTTTTTAGAAATACAGTACTTGTTGCCTGCAGGCTGTACAACGATATTGCTAATAAAGGCCTTAACCTGTAAGTTGAAAAAGGCTTAGTCTTCTCTGTTGCAAAGAGGAATAAATGTGAAATCCCAGAAAGCACTGTGGTGAAAAGAAATCAGAACAATACATATATATATGCAGCCTTAAGTAAAAACTTTGGCATAAAGTAAAAACAAAAACTCTAAGGTGAAACTTTGAAGTTTTTGTGTTGTTTTTGAAAAACTCTTAATTTCTAGTGTGTTTTAAATGTTCCTCTAGGTTTCCTTTTTTTAAATGCACTTGGATCATAGGAGCAGAATTGCTCACACAATTTTTTGCTGCAGTGGCAAATAACCACTATGATTAAAGATCTTGGTTGTTAAAATATGGAAAACAAGAACATTTCCAAACTCTTCAGATATATTATAAAAGTCCATTATCTTGTCTTTTCAGTCTTATTAAAACTTCCTTTGTCCCTGACACATGCCCTACCTTGAGCTCCATTCCTACCTTTGTCAACCTCACCTGAAGGCTTACAGTGTTTACTCACTCACTCACTTGCTTCTTGTTTGTTTAATAATGTAGTTCTGTACAGTGACTAATCTCAGTCTCTCCCCTCTATGGCATGGCATGAGCCAGTTTGGTCTAGTGGTTAAGGAGCCGGACTCTTATCTGGGAATAGGTTTGATTCCGCACTTCTCCATGCAGCCAGCTGGGTGGCCTTGGGGTAGTCACAGCCCCACCTACCTCACAGGGTGTTCTGTTGTGGGGAAAATAACAGAAACCTTTGTCAGCCGCTTTGAGACACCTTAAATGGGTGAGAAAAGTGGTGTAGAAAAACCAACTCTTCTTCTACCAAGGCATGATCTGTCGCAGCACTGTACCTGAGAAACAAGATCTATTCAACCCTGGGTCTTTCTGCACTGATAGGACCATAATTGGAAACAGGAGATCTGCAACAGCCAGAGCCTCTGAGTCCAAACACAGAAACGTTAGAGAGGAATCAGCACCACATGCATGACTGCCCTGATCCAAATCAGCTTGAACTTCAGTTTGAGGCCCCTGGTGCTAGAAATAAAAGTTCCTTGCCTTAGAAACTCTGAGGATGGTATTTTTGGAGCATGCTTTGGTGCAGTGCTGAAATTGCAGGACCCAGAATTGTGCACTGTACAGCATACCACCTTGTTCAGGATCAGGGCCCATGTGTCTGCCTGATAGTCATGTTTAAATGTGATAACCAGTAATTGCAATCAGGCCCTCCTTCAGAGCATACCTTCAGGGGTTGTGGCCTCACAGATCTGCATTAATGTGTGGACTCTATGAGGTTCAGAAGCTTACCACATGGTCCCTTGATAGGGATCAAGGTCCCATGTAGAAAAGACCTCTACTTCTTCATGGCTCAGGTAGTGCAGTGGCCAAGTGCAACATCCCCCACAGACTCACATACTGCCAGTCACCATCTCACAGTAAGTGCTAGGAAAGTACAGTAAACAGTGAGTGGTTATAAGCTTCCTCCTACTCTCCCAGCAGCCATTCCCTTACCACCTTACCAAGTGGACTTCGTTTAGTCCATATCTGCAAACTTGTGCATGTCATGTCCTAATTGGCATGGCAATGGCTGGACACATGGTGGAATTTGACTTGGCTATTGGCATGATGATTTGAACAGTCTGGGATGCACCATCTGCATTGCAGGTGCTGGTAGTAAAGTTGGAAGATACCCCAGCATGCCCCCAAATTTAACTGTCATGGAATGATATAGTTATAACCACACAGTGGAAGCAGACCCGTAGCCTTTTTAAATGAGTTCGTATTCAGCAAGCTGCATAACCAACTTCTTTCTGAACAACTCTATTTGGGCCTTGCATGTTTGGAATACAAGAGATGATGTTGTGTGAAAAGACTGTTATTACTAATCTATTTCATTCAGTTTTTCATGAGATAAATAAGAAAAAGGGAAATAGAAGCAGATGAGGATGAAAGGTTTTTTTTTTTTTTTTTAGGGAAGGTCAGTTTCTGTCTAACCCTTCTTAATTTCTCTTTATAGTTCTATATTAATGATCTGTATTTCCAAACCAACTAGCAGGACTAAATTCTGGGGGATTCTAGTCTATCATCATTTCCCTGCCAAAGGCTTTACTCAAGACAATGGGAGGAGCTGAATGCCTTGGGCTACAGGACCTACTGGAGGCTTTCCTTTTTGCTTGACATGGGCAACATCTGCACACACTCCTCTGAACTGGACTGCTCATACAAAGTTCCAGGCCCACGACCCTGGAAGTGGTCCATTGTGGCACTTCACTCCCAAGGTTTCTTGCCAGTAGGTCAGTGCAGAGGCCATATGGTGGCTACTGGGTGAGCCAGGCCTGCAATGCCATTTGCAGAATGGTTTTTACCTATCTGAAGATGAAGCACTCCCAGGAGTAGATTCTCCTCCTGGAAATGGGCAAGACACCGGTTACGTGTGGACCACCACTCCTTATTTTGGTGTGGCCTCTTGGTGCGCATCCTGCTGAGACCATAGAAGTCCTTCTCATTATCTGATCTCTTTGCAAACTAACCATGCCTCCTGCACCTGTGCTCTGACAACCTTTCTTTTCTTATTCAGTTGACATCCTGTCTTGATATTCTTATTTATACCCAGTACCAACCAGTTTGGAGTCTGGTCTATATAAAACTTTCTCAGAATTTCATATTTACACACATACATGTAAATGTGGAACACAGCTGCCAAAAACATACAATACACATTTGCTAAATGCCTTTATAGAAACAAACACTGAATAATCCTTAAGGATATGCACAGTTAGATAGAAATTCTGCTTGATAGAAATCCCTGTGTCTACATTGGCAGTGACCAATATTCCGGAACCAGCAATGCAACAGGACACAGACCATTAGGAAACTTTACTTTGGCCTGAAAAGGAGTTAGAACAGATCAACTTAATGGTTCCAATTCTGACTTGTCTCCCATACACACACTACAGCTGGTCTGTGGGATTTAGTACTAACTTTGTTTTTGATATCTCCTGGAATTGAGGGAAGAACATTCTCTTCATTTCATTAAATAACGTAAAATCTTCAATATTTCTTCTTCTTTTTTTCATTCAGTCTTTGCAGTTTTCATAAGCTACTAAACCCTGTTTTAATGCTTTACATTGGAAGATAAATGTACTTCTTTGGTTTTGTATTCTAATGTGAGTAGCAGAACTTAGAAGGTCAATTGCTCAGATGAGACTAATGCAAAACAACTATGTATGTACATGTAATAGATTTGATCTTTTCCCTTCAGTTTTCTTATTCAGTACAAAATATTTTCACACAGATTTATATCTCTATAATGATCCACCAGCTATGAACACTCTAAACACTGCCACAGCCTCCCAAATTAATTAGTAAGCATGCTAATTAGTTAGTTTTCTTTGGAGTGGGGAGAAAAAAAGTGTGTTGCCTGAAGTGCTTTAAAAGAATGAATTATCATTATAGTGATATCTTGTATTCCATAATGCTGAGTGTTCTAGATCTCCTTGGAAATGCATGCTCACTATCTAAGCTATTATGGCTGTGGTAGATGATAAAGGCACCATTGATTTCCAATACAGAGAAGCAATTTGGATCATGAAGCTACGAAATAATTACATGCTCCAATGCCAAAAGTGACATGAAGGTGCAAAAACAAAAACAAATTCTTTAGCTTATTTCTGTAAGATGTATTCTCTAATATTACATCAGCACTGCAATTACTAGGGATTTCCCCATCATTATACTGTGGCGAACTAGCTGTATATGTAATTTTTATACACATATAAAATATAGGCTATCGCTCTAACAAAAACTGCAAAGGACAAGGTTCTATACAGTGTGCAATCTAGCATGAACCTAAAATTAAATGTATTTGCTGCAGGAGCTATTTGTACAGTGTGAAGTGACCACCAACAATTTGTATTGCTGTTGCTAGGAGCTATCAAAAGAAATGCCACTCCTCACAGCAAGTGATGAGATTTGACATATGGCATCAGAGCATCATTAAAATTACACCTGCTGCAGAAGTGGTTGTGTCTTTCAGGAGACTTTCAAGCAGAAAAGGTTATTCCAAGAATGCAAAAGGGCAGGCCTCATTTTCTTTTCCCCTAGCAGACAATTAAGAGGCCGGATAGCTGGGAGAAATTATGAAGGGGGAAACAGGAGTGCTTTTGCAGAACTGATAAAAAATAAATTAGAATCTTATGCTTAAATGTAGCAGTCCTGACCCCTAGTTCAGTCTCCTCTGCCATGGATTCTGGTATCAACAGGACATCCGACGGAAATAAGGTGGGATCCACATGCAAGACTGCTATTAAGATAAAGTGTTCCAGTGTGTCTCCAGAATACTGAAGATGTTGCTTTGGAGAACTGAATATGGATGGGAAAAAATGTTTATTACCTTTGCAATTTGTACAGATTGTGAAGGTTCAAAACTTCACATTTGAAAATATTGGCTATATTTGGAGAATGACCTTTGCATGCAAAGCAAAAGCTTTTGTGCCATCACTCAAAGCTTCGTTCCATTCAGAACAGATTTGGAGGGGATTCGGAGGTGGCAAAGATTCAAAGAGAATTTGAACCAAATTCCAATCCTAGCACATTTGAAGTGGCTCTATTTGCACATCAAAGCAAATGGGGTGGGGGATCACACCCATCTCTAGAACTGAATGTGATTGATGAGATGACAGTGATGACATATATTCCTATGATGACTTTCTGCTTGAGAATTTAAGCAAAGCATGCTCCTCATTTCAGCATGTGACTCTAGAATGGACCTTGATTGTGGATGGAACAGTATTTACAAAAGAAATACTCTTAGGGATGGGAGTATTACCTCCCATGGTAATGGAGGATGAACCCGCCCGTCCCCATGAAAACCATGGTAAATCTCCAAGGTTTTCTCCACCCCTCCCACCTTGCCTGAGCATGCGAACACACACACGCATGCACAGACAGGGTGGAATCCCTCCTGGGGGAATGTCTTCCTCCTCCCCACCCCTCTTTCTCTCTCTCCCTCCTCCACACACACAAACACAGAGGGTGCAATCCCTGTCATAGCCTAAATAAAATTATTAAAAGAGCTGTGAAAGCCACTGCTCTCATTTTAGCGGTGCTCTGTACGTGCACACAATAGCCCCTCTCCCCGCCTGAAAGCCGCTCAGCTGGATGCAGGGCAAGTGTCAGCTTTCAGGCAGGGAGAGGGGCTGTCAGATCCCTGATAAAATGTTTAAAAGAGCAGCGGCTTTCGTGGGGCTCTGACAGGGATTCCACCCTGTCTGTGTGTGTGCACTCATGCATGTATGTGTGTGAGAGAGAAGGAGGGCTCAGGCTGCAGGAGGGAGAGAGAGAGAGAAGGGAGGGGAGGAGGAAGATGTTCCTCCAGGAGGGATTCCCCCTGTCTGTGCGTGCATGTGTGTGTGTGTGAGAGAGAGAGAAAGAAAGAGAGAGAGAAGGGAGGGTAGAAGGAAGCATGACAGCAAGCCAGAGAATGAGAGGAGAGGCAGAACAAAGAGATCCTTCCCTCCCCTGCCGGAGAAGTTTACTTGCGCCCAGTTATAGATGAAGAAATAGATGCGAGCGCCCTTTAAAACAGACTTGACTCTCGCGTCTGTTTTTAGAAATTTTCCCTGCTCTTTACAGCCTCTATACTCGCCTGACAGCTGCTCTGCAACCAAATAACCCAGAAGTGTCTGCATGACCGCATGACAATACGTGCTAGCCCTTTATTTCGCATGTAGTACACTTGCAAAGTGGGGTTTTTTTTAACACGTATTATCTCACATGTATTAGGGCTTTGCGTGGAGACATTCCTGAGGCAAGGCAGGGTTAAATTTGGATTAAAAATTACATGGAGATGGGCCCTTATTTTTGTTGCAAAGACTATATACATGCTGTGGCGCCGCCCATCCCCCAGTGCGAGCCAGCTTACACTCTTCACCCCTGTCTTTAAACACAGTAAAGGGGCTTTTATAATTTTAGAATCTTGGTAGCGTGTTTTATATATGTTTCTGGTAGCATGTCAGTATACTGGTTTTAGCCTCGCATCCCACAAGCAGACACCAACAGTGCTTTCTACGTTTCTTCACTTGCCAACCTCTAAACTTCTGGCTGCTGTTTTATTGTAACTCCTCCCAGTGGCCTTGGTTGTTCTGTAAAGAAATCTTTGCTACTGCAACCCCTTCTGAGCTTGAATAAGGGAAGCTGGCAGAGACTTTTCAAAGGAATAAATAAACAGGTTTTTATTCTTAGTAACAGGTAACACAATAAAAGTTCTGAAGATGAATACACGTCTGTCAATTCAAAGCCACACCCCTTAGTTCCTAGACTTCACACTTAAGTCTTAACTTCACAGTTCCTTTTCCTTTCTACCCCCTTCTGGCCTTATCCCCAGCTCAGAAGTTCAGGACCAATGCTAGGTTCTCTCCCTAAGGTAAGGAGACAGTCCAACCCGTCTTCCTCCCCCAAAACCCAAAAGCAAGGACAAATCTTTTTCTTCTAGCAGGCGGGTTTTATACTCCTTCACTAGTCTAAACTCGACACCTGATTGGTGGAGTTCACTCCTCCCCCTCCCACTATGCTAATTAGGGAGGCTTCACCCCCTCCTTACCTGTTTAAGCTGTCAGTTTAGACTCTCTTCCTCAAAGCACATTGAATACACTTTCATTACACTTTTAAAATTACTTTTCCCAGCACTAAAATTTAGTGTGGGCACCTCACATGCTTATTCATGGTACATGAACAACCATCATAAATGGTAGCTGTATCCTGAATTTTTCTGTCTCTTGAGTGGGTGATGAGTTCTCTCAAGCATCATCTTGTTTTTAATGTTACTCCCCCTGAGACCGTCAGGTAAACGGTGGAATAAAAATAAAAATAATCAAACAATACTCACTCATCATTGATCCTGATCACTTGAATAGACAGGTGTTAGAACTTAATTTTTGGAGTACCAAATATTATATATTAATTTTACCTTGACTGCATTCACACCTGAACCTTAATTTAGCTTCAGTCTACATTTAGAGTAAGATAACGCATTGGCAAAGTGACACCTTTGGGTTAGATAATGTGGAAGAAAGTGGCAAGTTACTTTGCTCATGTGTTCTTCCACTCTGAAATTAACTGAAGCTAAGATTAAAACTTAGGTTTTCACACGGCTCTTGCTTCTGTAGCAAAAGTATAGTAATAAAAATAAACTAAAGCTTTTCTTATGCTTATGAGAAGCCAGTATCAGGAACAAAGATGGCAACTTTGTTCTTTATGACTTCTTTTCTCTCCCCAGGAGAGAATAGTTTTGGCAAAAAGCCAGAATGATAGATGTGAACCTGTAAGAGGGAACAAAATTATCCTGTTACGGTAATAACAAAAGAGATTTCCAATTTGATCTTTTCTTTTGTAAGAGGCAAGGCTAGGTCTACAGTAAAGTGACTTGTTAATCATGTTCTTGTTCTAATTTGAAATGAAACTTTGAACATAATCTAATGTGCATTGTAGTGCAATGAGTAGAATAGAAATTACATGACAGGCAAAAGAAAGAAAGAAAGAAAGAAAGAAAGAAAGAAAGAAAGAAAGAAAGAAAGAAAGAAAGAAAGAAAGAAAATAGTAAAGTCTATATAAGTGGTTATAGTCCTTCAGCTACTACACATATCCTGTAGCACTGAGTTTAGACATCATCGGTTCAGGATTAGGCCAGTTACAAATGTATTCCATAACATTGGTTATTTGGATAGGAAGTAGAGACGTGTATGAATGAAAATAGTGCATTTGCTTGTTTGAATTCAATTTTCAAACTTGTTTGAAAACACTCTGCCCCTCCCCACACACAACTTTTACATTTAGAAAGTCCTTTTCAAGGGCAAAATCACATCAAACATAAACTGTTCAGTCGAATTATTTGTGATCACTAGTGGAGGACTGGTTTGGTTTGACCAAATTTCTCGATAATCAAACAACTCAATGTTCAGTTTTATGCAATCAGTTTCAAACAAGTACTATTAGATTGAATTTTTGAATGTAAACTGAACTTTACATTAACAGAAAGCAGAGTAAAAAGTGCAAAAAACCTCATGCTTCTGTGTGACTTTACTTTGAAATATCAGTTATTCCAGGTGTTCTTGCCTCTAGTGTCCAGGTCCCTTTAAGATCTCCGAAAGGCAAGATTGAATAACCCAGTATTTGGGGAACTGATAGAAGGCTTCCAAATTGTTTTTCTTTCTCTCTACCATAGACTTCAATAATTTTGCAACTACACCAAAAAGAAACAAAACAAGAAATATACACACTAGGCAGAGACACTAAAACATGTCCATCTCCCTCAACCGCATGTTGTGAATGCATTTCCTATCACTGGACACTAGATTTGATAATCTATCACCCAATCTGCCCACTGGAGTGTAAATTAGGAGCACTCACAACTGCAGAGTAGATCATCATGTTCCTTAGGCCAAGTGATTTCAGCCAACTAACGCATAATGCCTTCTGTTCCACTGTCTAAATGTTTTGGGGGAACATGCAAATGAGCTTCAAGTGCCCTCCAGATTAATGGTTGGGTCCCAGTACTGAGTTTCTGGGGGAAGGAACCCAAGCATGTATGCAGATCTGTTACTGAAATGAAATGCTAAAGTAGTATCTAAATATCTAAAATAATGCCTTCTCTCATACCAAACTGCCTGTGCCTTAAGATCTGGCAGTGAGGTCCTCCTGGTTGTCCCATCGTCTTCTGTAGTGAGGTGGGTGGGCACCCGAGAAAGGGCCTTCTCAGTAATGGCCCCCAGGTTATGGAATAGTCTCACCCTCAAGGTGCATCACACCCCTTCTCTGTTTATATTCAGTAAGGTGGGGAAGACGCAGCTCTTTGCCCTGGCCTTTGGCTGAGGTGATTACACTTTCCCCCCACTATAGACACCATTATTTTAATATGGAGTATATTGTTAGATATGCTGAATTTTTAAAGTTTTTAAATGTATATTATTGCTTTTAATACAGTCATTTTTGTCATTTGTTGTTTTAAAGGTTGTTACCCACCCGGGGACCTTCAGGTATAGGCCAGGATAGAAATAGAAATACAAATAATACAAATAGAAATACAAATAATAAATAAATATTTGGGAGGCTGAGGGATATATGGCATATTTATACCCAGAGCTGAACTTGGTGGAAGTCATAGAAAAGATCAAAGTTAATGATTCCCACCCACCCCCAGTTTGCAGTCAGGGCAGTTTTCAACTGACTACTGTAAGAAACAGTATTAATTGTTCCTGTGCCTCAGCAGCTTTATCTGAAGAAATCATTATGTCATCATAAATGACATAAACACAGCTATTTTTTAAAAAAATATTAAACTGATTAATAGAGAAGAGGGAGGAAAGTGTCCCTATCCCAATAATATGTCCAACCAGTATTTTTGGCTGAGTTGTGTACTATAAGTGCTTGAAAAAGGGTGAGGAAAGAAACCACATTCTAATTCTGTGAAATTATTTCTTTCCAGTGGACCAAAAAGTTGAAACTTTTTAATCTCTTATGATTAACAAAGCCTGCTGTGCTTTAATGCAATGCTATAACTTGAGAGCTTTGAAATTTCTTCACATCACAAGCCAGTGAACATATTTGCCATTAATTTTAATGCCACTATAAAATCAAGATTTTTTTTTACTGTTATAATGTATTAATTATATGAGCATTATATGTGTTCAATGTAATACAAAACAAAAATATAAATTTAGATCTCTGAGGAATGTACACATTTTTTTTTCTCCAGGAAGCAATGCAAATATGCAATATTTTATGCATGAAAGAGTTTTACAGCACACTTTCTCTGCAAGCCATGCAGAAGACTGTTGCTTAAATTCAATAAATGGTAAGGAACAAGCACAAACACTCTTCTAAACAGTGAAAGGCCTGCAAGCCTTCCAATCATTAGTTTCACTAATTTGCATCAACAACCACCTCGCTTCCAGTGGAATGCATTAAAGGAGCTTAATTGGATAGCCAGAACTTGGTGTCTTATGGTCTTTTTTATTACTATTAATTGGCATCTTTGTTTGTGGCAGAAGTGTAAAAGGATTTCATGTTATTATTCTGCTTTATAAAACTGCTATCTGGTTATAGCACAGTTTTACTAAAATCACTGGGAGAAGAGTAGAGGACCACTGTGAAGATGGTTAACAGACAACAGTTTTATAGCTTTTTCATATCATTATCTTTCATTCAATATTTTATTATGTAATCAACAAGGCTTATTTCCCCTAAAAAAAAATAATTTATGTTAAACCTGCTATATAAACCGGTCACAGCCCATGCTCATGTATTAAAATGTTCTAACGTTGTAGTGTTCTTATAGTAAGTCTAAGTGATGTTACTGCCACATTGCATATGAAACCTGAAAATGAGACCAGAGTGTTGTCTGAATATGGCGATCTACAAGTGAGATTTGAGCTTACTATTTTCTGCAACAAGCCCATGTCCTCCTCTGTTAAGTAATACGATACTTACCTTGCCACTGATGTAGGAATCTGTGAACTTTTTAGGCTATCTTAGGGAAGTCCACACTTTGCTTCCTGTCTGTGGGAGGCAAAGCACAAACTTGCCCACATGTATACTAAGCGTTCAGACTTCTGAATGCTTAGTACACACAATTCCTCCCCCTATGCGTCTGGACACTCACCTCCAACACAAAGGCATGTGGATTAGCTACCACTGGAAGCTTGAAGTGATGAATTTTCTAGCAGTTTGCAGGACAAAGTCACTGATATTCACGTTGAATTGGACTCCACAGTTGGAAGTAGTTCAGTAGAGGTATCTGGGCACTATCTTCTGGTCCTATGTGTAATTAGCTTCAATCATTATGAGGAAGTAGACAAACTGTTTGCTGAAGTTCAGCCAACCATTTGTCTTCTTGATCCTTGTCTTTCATGACTAATAAAAGACAGCTGATGGGATATGCCTGGGTGAGTCTAGGGAACAACAAATGTCTTATTGTGGAGGAAGGTGTAGTGCATCTAAAGCATGGCCGGCCCAATCCAAGGGTGTGTATGCGCAGGACAGCTCAGCTTCAGTCAGGCAGCACATCACCCAGTTGCCACAGCAACAGCCAGTACACTTGACCATTGCTGTGGTGAGGTGATCAGTACTAGTACAGTAGCATTCACACTTACGTGGCATTTAGGGAAGTGCTAGGTAAGTTTGGGGAATGTCAGGAGTTAAAATGTGAATGCTCAATCCATTCCTGATCTTCCCCGATTTCTATACCTTGTTAAAGTGAAAATAGGCCCATTGTCTTTCTTCCTCCCAGCACAACACAACACTCACCAGAACTGCCTGGTTTTGAGGTGACAGGTGAGGTTAACAAGGCATCACTTGTTAAATAATCAGGGTAAAGTTGCAAAGCTTTCTTTGTCAGAGTATGCCAAAATCAGTTATGGAAAAATCCCTTCACCCATGCAGTGAGAAGTCAATCTGGATGAACAGAAGCGATTAGGGATGTGCATGAATTTTCTTTTCTTTTCTTTTTTTTTTGTATTTGATTCATATTAAGTCCCATACAAATCCCATACAAATGCATACAAATAGCATGCTGATTCTATATTCAAATGTATACAAATAGCATACAGATCCCATACAAATGCATGCAAATAACACATGGATCCTATATATGAATGCATACGAATAGCATACAGATCCCAAACAAATAGCATACAAACCCTATATATGAATCCTATACAAAGCTTCATACGAATGTATCAAAACGTTTGATTAAAATTTGAATGTAAATCTTCAAATGTGCCAACATTCAATTCGAATTTGAATGTCCAAATTCAGCCAAATTCATCATAATTTCAAATGTTATGAATATTCATGCACGTCCCTAGAAGTGGTAGTTGGAAATTCATTACCATCTATTTATTCTTATGATACAAGAATAACTGACCAAATTTTTCATAACTAAGATACTTATATTTTGCAAATATTTGACTACATTCAGAATTCTGAGTGATTTTGATATTGCTTGAAAACAAAAAACAAATTGCTCCAGCCAAGGGGAATCTGAAGGAAATGATATTTCTCAAAGGAAAATGATAGAAATGATAGAAGGACCACATGCCCAAGTAAAGAATTAGTAGCTGCAAAACACTGAATGGTTATCTCATTAGCAGAAAAGGGCAAATATCCCCATGAGAATTGCATGCAATATGACTATATGGCATTATATTTGAGTGCTTGTTCCTCTCTTAGGCACTAAAAAATGGCTGCCTGCCTGATATTTTTATCTGTCAAATTCTGCCATGCTTGAATGCATATTAGCTTCATTTAAGTACTATAATGGTTGATTTGCCACCCTCATTTTACTCAAGGGATGAGATAGCCCTTTTTTTGCCTGTGGTAGGTTATTTTCTTTTTAAATGCAGAATCTTATTATGATAAAAAACATTTGGCTTTCGAACAGTGCTTTATGATTGTCAGGGAAACCAAAAGGGCTTGAAAATAAATGAGGCATGCCTCAGTAAACAAAAGCACAAAGCTGATAATAGATCCAAAGCCTAAAGAGTAATGATTCTGGAAAGGAGCTTATCACTGGCTTGCTAAATCCACGTGTTACGGGCTCTGTGTTTCTTTCCCTTCTTCTGAATAACTTGTTGCCAAGTTTTAATTCAATATTTTTAGTTTAGGCCACAGCCCTACCATGCATATTATATGCAATTTTATATCACATAACTCTGCATTCTGATTAGTGCTCAACTTAGAACTGTAAGAATTAAGAAAGAGAGAGAGAGATGACAGAAAAATAAAACAGCTTTCGAGGGGCAAGAGTGACAGACTGAGGCATCATCCAGAGACAGCCATGGAAATAGACACCTCAGGAGTAGATGTCTGTATATATACCACAGAAGGGGAAAGTGTGTAGTTTAGACAGGAGACATGTCCTGAGGGATTTTCGCACTGCAACGCGTTCCGTGTGGAACGCGTGCAGGCGGGAAGCTTAAGACACTTCCGGGCGCTTGTGTGTGAACGGTAAAAGCGCCCGGAAGTGTCTTGGCCCGGCAAAGGCCGGCCAGGGGCAGGGATTCGGCCGGCAGCGCTGCCGCCCATTGGGTGAGAGCACCCAAGGGGCGGGCAGCGCTGTCAAGCCACCCGCCCCGCGCTTCGTGCCAGCTCTACGGGCCCGGATCGGGCCCGCGGGACCTGGCACGAAGATGCCCGGGCACCCGGGCACCCATCATGGGGCCCGGGGCAAGGCCCCTATGGGGCAGGACCCCTTTGAAGATCAGAGCCCCTGGCTCTGATCTACAAGGGCTCGCCCCTCGCCCCGATCTTGCTCATCTATGGGCTGCAGGTGCCTGGATCTAGGCGCCTCCAGCCCGCAGATGAGTCCCCTGCCCCCCCCAGTCCCCAAAACCCCCACCCCAACCACCCTCCGGCCCGGATCGGGCCCATCTTCCCTCTGTGGGTGCCTATATCGAGGCACCCACAGGGCGAAGATGTTTCCCCCCCTCCCCCAGGGCCCTGGGAGGACGCGCGCAGGACGGATCACCTACCTCGTGGCCGTCCAGCGTCCGACTGAGGGTGGCATTGTGGGATCGCGCAGGACGCAGCCCACCTAGGCGCCCTATTGGACAAGCAGTGAACTGCTTCTCTCCCGGAACGCGCCGGGGCGGCTCATACGCGTTGGAACGGATGCAGAGCACTTTAAAGTGCTCTGCATCTGGAACGCGTGGAAGACAGCTCCGGACACGAGGCGGCGCAAGCCCCGCTCGGGCAATGCGAATGCCTCGTCCGGAGCTGTCTTCCACGCGTACCGGAAAGGCCTGTGCGAAAAGGCCTCTGGTCTCTGAAGCTTCACATCTGTTGAATAAAAGGTCTGCAGGTGAACGGTATTTCACCTTGCCAGCTACTTGTCAGATGGAAATGGTTCCAGAAGTCAACCATTTTTGGTCTGTCAGTTTTTACTGGCATGGACACGAAATTTCCCTCAGCAATCTTCCTGCACTCCTGCCATTACTTTATCTAGTGCTGTCACCAAAGATGAATGAAGGCACATTCCACTCTCAGAATGCTTGGTCGATTATACACTTCCCTTCCTGTCCACTGGATGGGAATGGTGCATGATGAAATCATGTTGACTAGCACTCACACTTGGAAGTGCTAGTCAACGTTAGGTTTCTCCCCCATGATTGAATACTTATGTCTGTCCAATCGCCCATCTGGTCCTCTTCAGGGCGCTGCCATCTTGAGTGCAGCGCCCTCTATGACTGTACATGCATCAGCATTACTGCCATGAGGACACTGACACTCTGTGCAGTTGCAGTCTCGCCAAGAGGTCAGCAGAGCTGGTGGCAGCTCTGCTGACCTTCCCATCCAGCAGAGGTGTGAATGCTCCCTGGCTGGACACTTCAGGCAAGTGACTGGGGAATGTTAGGTAGCTTGTGGAACACAATTTTGTGCTCCACAGCTAGTTGATAATTAGGGAATTTCTGGGCAGGCAGGAGTCGTTTCTAGCATTTAAACGCCTCCTGCAAGTGCAGATGCACTTGTCCAGATGTTGCTTAATTATCAACTACAGGCTAAAATGCGAATCAGCCCCTGGTTGCCAACTTGGATCAACTACTTGGTCAATGTCTGAATGAGAGCAGATGCACTTACCCACTGGTTCCTTGGGGCATTCAAATGATGCCTATGGTCTTTTGCGTAGATGAAGCATATATGTATGTCAGCGTGTGATTAACTTTTTTAACTTGAGCAAAAAGTTAGATAAAAATGGTTCCTCAAGAAGAAGAAGAAGAAGAAGAAGAAGAAGAAGAAGGAGCAGCCAGAAATCAAAACAATGTTTGATAACACCGCAGTCTGTGAGTTTGACACTTGCAAATAGAAACAGGGGACAAATTCATTTAGTTTAGTTATAAATGTGAATTGATATTTGCACCTAGTGCAATCATCCTGACAAATTCACACTTTCCTGAATTTCATAATGCAATTCTATAACAGGATTTTACAATGCAATTTTCTAGCAGATTTTTTTTTCCTATAAAGACATGTAAAAGTGAAACAAACACACAGAGATTTGTACATTGGTATCCCTGGACAGTGCAAAACACTGGATTGCACAGTATTGTAACCCCCCATATTTAGAACAGGGGGCATAGTCTTTAGCATGCAATAGGTCTTTTCCTAAAGAGAAGTACTTCTGGTTGTTACCATGTGGATCTCAGTAGATAACACTTACACCAGACATACCAGAAGCCCTTTAACTGAGGGTGCTTCCGCACAGGCCTTTTAACACCCATTAAGCACACATCCTGAAATGCGTGTTTGCACATGCGTGGCTGTGTAGGACACTTCCAGTGAGGAGCATTTGCACAGCAACACCCATTAAGCACACTTTCGAGTGTCCGCATCCGCACATTCGGGCCTATTAAGCACACTTCCGGTGAGGTGCGTTCGCACCTATCCATACCTAAAGTGTGCTTAATGGGTGTTAAATAGATGCCACATTTCATGTGGGCTTAATGGGTGTTTCACGGTGAAAACGCATCCTTTTAGGATGCGTCCGCACAGCAAAAGTGTTCCTACCCGGGGCACTGTCCTTGCCCGCCATGGTTGGCTCCTTGGAGCCAAGCATGGCGAGCTGGGGGACTCCTACCTCGTGGCTTGCCCTTGCCCCAGAAGCGGTGGATCGCCACTTCTGGAGCCAGGGGGAGCTTCTCCAAAGCCCTCCCTAGCCCACCCGGGGGAGACTGGACAAAATCCCCTTCTTTCCTGCTTGTGGTCGCCCTGAATCTGGCCACAGGGACCCAGGATGCAGCGCGCCTGTGTCCTGTGTGCCTCCTAATTGGCTGGGGCTGCTCCTGTCAGCTCCGGCCATCAGGAGGCATTCTGCGCAGGCACACCCTCTAGCCAGGGCAGCGCGCAAAGAAATACTGGGTACAAATTTAGAATACTATGAAACTAACATCAAAGAAGCATTTTTTATTTAAACCTGAACTGTTTTTGTTGGGTATAGTAGATAACACTTTGGATAATAGAAATGTATTGGTATCATATATGGTGACTGCAGCAACATTATTGTATGCACAAAAATGGAAGGAGAAGGAGATCCACACGGAATATGAATGGTTAATCAAACTGGTTGACCTGGCAGAAATGGACAAACTAACAAACCTGTTCAAAGACAGAATAACTGACAAATTCTTAGAAGATTGGCACCCTCTTATTAACTATCTGTGTGAACTGCAAGTGTCGATAGGTTTTGACTAAAAGTGAAGAAGGCAGAAAATAACAAGGTTGACAAAAGAAGCAAAGGAACAAGCAATACTAAGAAGGGAAGCTGGAGAAATGGGGGAAGTCATACATAATAACAAGGCAATATATATTATGAGAAGATACAAGAAATTGTATGATAGATATTGTTTGTTTGTTTTATGTTATGTTGCTTTTAAAATTAATAAAAATTAATTTAAACAAATTTAGGGTGCTTCCACATTTGCCGCTGGGAAACAGATTTAACAAAATCTGTTTCCTGGCAATCCAGCCTTCCAAGGATCCATCTCAAATAGAGAGGGATCCTCAGAGGCCCCACGCGTCCGCACTTGAGCAGGGAGGCTGGATCTTCAGGGCCAGATCGCCTGGGTGCTACACAGAAGCTGCAGCACCCTTGGTCAAAGGCAGCCGGCTCCTGCACTGGCCCCACACCGCTGATGCCACCCCCAGAGCCGTGGGACTGGAGCATGGAGCTGCCAGTCACTGCGTATTTCTGGTGGCATGTTTCTGGCGGGCAGAGGGAATCTGTCCCTTCCTCGAGGAAGCATCTTATCTGGATTTCAGCGGCAAAACTGGTTTTAAAAACTGGTGTTGCACGCCGAAATGCAAAAGCGGCACTGTGAAGAGTCTCCAATCAGGTCTGCAACACGGAAGCCATTTAAGGTAAGTGTTCTTAATCTGGCTTAGGGCAGGGTTAAAATGGTTTCTGCACCTAAGGCTTTTTCGCACTGCAACGCGTTCCGTGTGGAACGCGTGCAGGCGGGAAGCTTAAGACACTTCCGGGTGCTTTCACCATTCACACACAGGCACGCCGGAACGCGTTCTGGCGCGCCTGTGTGTGAACGGTAAAAGCACCCGGAACTGTCTTGGCCGGCAAAGGCCGGCCAGGGGCGGGGATTCGGCCGGCAGTGCTGCCGCTCATTGGGTGAGAGCACCCAAGGGGCGGCAGCGCTGTCAAGCCAGCCGCCGCGCTTCGTGCCAGGGCTACGGGCCCTGATCGGGCCCTGGGGACCTGGCACGAAGATGCCCGGGCACCCGAGCACCCATCATGGGGCCTGGGGCAAGGACCCTATGGGGCAGGACGCCTTTGGAGATCAGAGCCCCTGGCTCTGATCTGCAAAGGCTTCGCTCCGCGCCCCGATCTCGCCCATCTACGGGCTGCAGGCGCCTGGATCTGGGCGCCTCCAGCCCGCAGATGAGTCCCCCGCCCCCCCAGTCCCCAAAACCCCCACCCCAACCACCCTCCGACCCGGATCGGGCTGATCTTCACGGTGAAGGTGCTTACAGCGAGCCACCTTCACCACGAAGATGTTTCCCCCCCTCCCCCAGGGCCCGGGGATGGGACGCGCGCGACGGATCACCTACCTCGTGGCCGTCCGCCGTCCGACTGAGGGGGGCATGCCGGGATCGCGCAGGACGCAGCCCACCTAGGCCCCCTATTGGACAAGCAGGTGGGCCTAGGTGGGCTGCGTCCTGCGCGATCCCGGCATGCCCCCCTCAGTCGGATGGCGGACGGCCACGAGGTAGGTGATCCGTCGCGCGCGTCCCATCCCTGGGCCCTGGGGGAGGGGGGGAATCATCTTTGCGGTGAAGGTGCCTTGCTGTAAGCACCTTCACCACGAAGATCGGCCCAATCCGGGTCGGAGGTTGGTTGGGGTGGGGGTTTTGGGGACTGGGGAGGTGGGTTTTGGGGACTGGGGAGGTGGGCGGCTGATCTGCGGGGCACTCGCGCCCCGCAGATGGCTGCGATGGGGGCGGGGGGGACCCTTGGGGGAACGGAGCGATGCGCTCCGGCCGCCCAAGGCGTTCCTCGCCCCCAGCCAGCCCAACATCGACCTCCTGCCACCCCAGAAAGGGGCGACAGGACGCCGATGCTGGTGGCTCGTCAGCTTCGGCAGCCCCATAGGGGCTGCCGGACCCGGGAAGGAGCCACGTCCCGGCGGCCGTCGGAGACGGCAGACGGGACGCACCGAATCGGGGTTCCCCTGTCCCATCTGCCAGGGTCACTGACCCTGGCAGATGGGAAAGGGGAACCCCAATTCGGTGGGTCCCGTCTACCGGCTTCGCCGCGCCGGCGCAATCGCTGGCCCGGCAAGTCGGGCCCTGGGGGCGTGCCGACGGCTGTCAGGGAGAGAAGCGTGAGCGAACGCTTCTCTCCCGGAACGCGTCGGGGCGGCTCGTATGCGTAGGAACAGATGCAGAGCACTTTAAAGTGCTCTGCATCCGGAACGCGTGGAGGACAGCTCCGGACACGCCGGGACGGAAACCCGGCCGCAGCAATGCATATGCTGCGTCCGAAGCTGTCCTCCACGCGTTCGGGAAAGGCCTGTGCGAAAAGGCCTCTAGTGTGGAAACACCCTCATATTAATCTTAGACAGGTCCCTGCCCTGTCCACATTAATGTCTTTTTGCCAAATTCCTTCACAATTTTTCAATTTATCCTCTTTTACATTATTTAGCATATGGTATGTTCTACTTGTGATACTCTTCCTTGTCTTTGGCTGCATCTAAATAATCATAATGATGGTGATGGTGATGGATTGAAAGCATCTTAAAAGTGGTAGCTGCAACACACTGGTACATTTTCTAATCCTTACTACGTGATACCATTACAAGGACACTTTTCAGCTTTTTTTTTTTTAATGGGACTGGATGCAGAAGGGGTTCCTTTAGGTAACTCAGTTGTAATACAATCTTACCATGATTTATGTAGGAGTTTTGGTCTGGAAAAGCAGTATACAAAACTAAGCCATTGACTTCAATATATACATCTACATCTATACATCTACTTCCATCACTCACTTACTTACATCAAGTTGCATTGTATTGGCCAACCCACCAGAAAATAACATTAACCTAAAGAGGGAATTGGTATATCAATACAAGTCAATAATGCAAGTTCCCAGGAGGACTAGCAACCTAGTGCAAGTCAAAGGAGAATTCCTTTCCTTTATACACATGTATTTATGTCAATCTAATTATCATAGTCCAGAGATATGATGGACCACTGGCACTTAAACATCTGCTTTGCACATTGCTTGCAACCTCTATGCAAAAGATTTTGTACCAAGCACATGGGCTCCATTTTAACCTTCCCATTTTGACCAGCCTGAGTGGTGTTCTCTTGCATTGCATGATAGCACCTCCCCCCCATGTCTAGAATTGTAATAAATGGTCCACTGGTAAGTCTCCCATTACTGGAATCACTCTCCTTGCTGCCTGCTGTCATTGTGCTGGTCCAATCACAAACACACTTAGAAACTCCTCCTTGGCTGTCCTGCAACCTTCGACACTCACTTACAAAGGGCATAGGTAAAGCAACATGGCTAAAATTGAACTTTTGGATGCTAAAATCCATTTTGTTTTCCTGCTAACTCATACTCTTGCTCAGCCTTTCAATCACTGGCCTTCACTTCCCCGATCTGTGAATATTGTACCAGATCTCCATTCTCTTTGTGGGCAGAGACCCTGGAAACAACTTCACACTATGCCAGAAGGTGGGATAATCCATCCGGTTCCTCTCTTTAGTAGTAGTTATTCATTTCAGATTTACTCTTTAGTCTCTCTGCAATTGTCTCTTTTAGATCCCTGTCAGCATTCATTCAATTTTGTCTTTTCATTCATAGAATTCAGCTTGCTACAATGTAACAAGAGCTGTCAGAGTCTTGCATTTGTGGTGTGAGATGTCTCCTAAGTGCCCGCTATAGGGGACAATCCTATAACTACACTTGCTGTTTGTTCTTGCTTTCTGTATTTTGGGCTGTTGATCACCCTTTGTTTCCAACAAATCTATTTGATTGCTGTTTTACGCCTTTTTGCTGTGTTTTCAATAAAGCTTTTATATTTTTATTGGAGAATCCCTCTGGAGTTATTATTGCTGTCTGCTTGTTGGCTTGCATGGTCCATGCCAGTTAATTGTCAGTTATTAAACTATTTGCCTAAGATGTCCTACAGACATGGTATTTGGGAGTTCTTCCCCCCAAATTGATGCAACACTATAAAGGAAGAACCAAACTACCTTGTAACAGGAAAGCCTAACTAGCTCCATTTTGGCCTTTAGAGGGCTAACACCTAGAGTAAAAATCTTCACTTGGGAAAATCAGCTTGTTTTTCTAAGTCTATCTTGATCCAGAGTCATGCCGTTTATTCTGATTTTGGGCAGAATCATCCTGATGCTAACTGTTCTATGCTGAACTTTTGATCCTATGGAACTCAAAGCTCGAACCCCATGTCTTTACATGGAGAAACCTTTTTATTTGCTTGAGTCTGTATTATTTTGTTATTTTTTGTAGTTGCTCATTTTTTTTGTCTTTTTTATTTTAATAAAACAAATAATTCTACTTTTTATTCTGGTTCATTTTGCCTTTTGAAGCCAGAAGGGAATTTAGTCTTTCTACCATGACAAATGCAGTACATCTTTATGTGGTAATAGTGCCATTGCCATGGCATTTGTCATATGGCAGAAAGCAGTAATTAGGACAAGATAGTAATATTACTATTACTATCCAACTTCACCTCTATCACCATTTTATGGCATTCAAGGTGTCTCCTTCATCATGGATTATAGCTGGAGCAATTTGAAGTTCACAAATGAAATTTATTCATGCTATATGCACCATGTACTCTGATCCCTCATATTGCCTTAGTATTTGTGGAATAACCAGTCATATATGTGGTAGTAGTGACAGATTACGGTATCTTGCTTTCTGCATGCAGAGTATATTAAAAAAAATGTGAAGCAAAAGGTTGTGTATAATTACACATCTTCTCTAGAGGCAAGGAATCTTTTCATTTCATATTATTTCCCCATCTTGCTATAGATTCAAACACAAGAACAGCTTTATCTGAACAATTTCAAAGTGAAGGTCAGAAGTGGCCTAAACAAAGAACGCAGCAGGGCAAATTATAGTTCTTCTAGCCATAAAAATAATTAAATGCAATAAACCACATTAGAATGTCATTAAAGATCTGCCTCAAATGCACAAGACCAAAGGAAGTCTGAGTTGAAAGCGAGCTGCTACAGTATTCATAGTCTGAGAAAGAAAGGTCTTTCTCACTGTAATAACCCTAGGATTTTATTATTATTATTATTCTGTAATTGGGGGAAAAAATGAAAATGTGTTCTCATTGAAGTCTTTACAAAACTTTCCAGGAGGTTAGAGGAGTCAAGAGACATCCTTATGAACTTCATGCCTAAGTGAAGAAACAATTTTTTTTCCTAGTGCTTTCCAGGAGTTCTACAGTTTCTCTGGAGGTGAATGCTGAATTTTAAGTATACTAAAATTAGCCGCACTAAAATTAGGAAACAATGGTGAGATTGGAAATGATAATTACAGTAGTTTACAGGACTTAGAATAAACAGGATAGCATTAGGACAGGATACAATTCTGATTGATACAATTAAGCTTGAAAGGTTCTCTTGGTGTGGTCTAGTCTTTACTACCACATCCACCCATTCTCTTAGAAAGGTTAGCAAGCATATAGGGTCAGCTTCCTGGTTGATGAAATGGTGAGCAAATGTTATTGATTGTTCAGTAGAGCTCAGGCTTCTAGCTAATGTTGCTTCCTCCAGATTCATCAAATGTTTCCACAGGTATCCTGCTTGGTGTTTTGTTTTTTTTTGTTTTTTTTTGCTGTGTTTTATGTAATTCTACAAGGGTCCAATTATTTTGTTTATCACAGAATTTATTGTGCCCCTCTCCTCTGTCTGTCCTTTATTAGATAACTTGTATGTCCATGTAAATTGAACTATGGCAAATGTTAAACAGAGACACAATTAATGATGTCAGAAGAGAATGTTACACCCTTTACAAGCCAGCTTGAGGACTTTACACCCTTCCTCAAGATAGGTGTCCAATGGCTACTAGAATGGATGCCTAGGTACTGCCTCCAAATTGAAGAGGGACAGGCAGAATGCCTTTAAAGACCATTTGCAGAGAACTGAGAGCAAGTTAAGGTTTTGCCTTTGAGATGTCCATAAGGAATTGGTGGGACACTGTGTGAGGCAAGATGCTGGACTAGGAGCCCAATCCAGCAGGACTCCTCTTATGTTCTTAAGATAAGAAATCATAGCAGAAAAAAATGCATACTGGGGAAAAATTAAAATCTGCTTGCGTGCTGAAAGTTCAGATTCTTGTACTTAGCAGATGTTCTTATACCACAATTGTTTGTATCCCAACCCTTTGTGTCAGCTTTTCTTTATTCATTGGTCCTTCCTCTCTTTTTCTTTTTTTTTTTTTTTTTTTTTATTTATTTTTTTTTTTTCCACCCACCCCCCACCCCCTTTTCTACATGTGACCTCTTGGGATACATCTGGGTCATATTTGCATAATTAATTGTAATTTCATTTTCCGGGCTTCTTCAATCCTAGTTTGTAAATATTCCTTAATTGGGAACCATTTTCGTTTGCAATTCCTCAGTCTATTAATATTTTCACACTTTGCCTTCAAATTGGTCAATTCTACCGCCATTGCTTCCATAATATAATAATATACTTTTTGCATTTCCCATTTCGTTTTATCTTTCCATCCTCCTGCCACCGTTATTTGTGCACCCATAATTATGATATGAATCACCTCCCTTACTTCTCTCGGTCTTATATCGTCTAAATCTCTATTCCAGATTGCCATCCTTTCTGTTATGACAATTTGGATCGGGAATA
This sequence comes from Aspidoscelis tigris stejnegeri, assembly GCA_023333525.1. Lineage (NCBI taxonomy): Eukaryota > Metazoa > Chordata > Lepidosauria > Squamata > Teiidae > Aspidoscelis > Aspidoscelis tigris. Next base: position 65,798,565 of record JALMGA010000004.1, read on the forward strand.
TATCATTTATCATAGTTTCAATCCTTCCCCAGAATCTCTGTATCTCAACACAGTCCCATATCATATGTTTGAATGTTCCCCTATTATGGCATCCATGCCAACATCTACCATCTATATTTTGCAAATTCCGAAAAATATGTGCTAATTGCATAGGTGTCCTATACCATTTATGTATTATCTTTCTTTTAGTCTCTTTCATTCTGTTAAAGTTACAATTCTTAATTCTAAATATCTCCTTTTTTACTTCTTCCATATTCAAATTCATATCATCATTCCATAATCCTTGCAATTCTTCATAAATTTCCCCTTTTACTGTTATTAACATTCTATATAAGTCTCCTGTTATTCCTTTTTCTCTTTTCAAAATTTTTCTAATTATTTTTTCAAAATCTGTATCCTCCCTTCTTATCAACCGTTTTACTAGTGTACCATCTATAAATGTCCATATCCCCCTTGCCTGGAGCCATCTACCTCCTAACCAATTTTCTATTCTCACTATATCATAAGGTATCTTATCTGATGTATATAACTGTTCAATAACCTGTATTCCCTGCTTGTATAATATTTTTAAGGCCCCTTTCATACTATTTTCATCACTCTTGTTTATTATCCATATGGGGGCTAATTTCCCTAATTCCCTAACTAATTTTCCTTTTACCTGTTTCCATATTTTCATTGAACCCTTTAATGGTTCTACCCATGTCCTTTCATCTCCTAATGACCAATCCTTATATATAATTTCTTTATATTTCATATTATTCATTTCTTTTTCTATTCTAACCCAAATTTCATCTCTATATTGTATTTCTAATACCCTCTGAATCTGAAAAGCCTTATGATATGTTTCTAAACTGGGTAATCCCCAGCCTCCCTCCTCTTCCTTGGCATATAACCATTTATATCTTAATCTGGGCCTCTTCCCATTTCCCATCCATTCTCTCAGTTTTCTATCCCACTTTTTCAACATTCTGATCGATATACTATATGGAATCGTTTGCATTGCATAAAATATCTTTGGTATTATAAACATCTTTATAACTCTTATCCTATCCATTCTGCTCAAACCTTTCTTATCCCAATTCCTCAATAACTTTTCTATTTTTTTCCAGATTTTTTTATAATTTCCTTCTAGAATTTTTGCGGGGTTTTTATATATCCATACCCCTAAATATTTCATCTTTTTAATTCCCAATTTCAACCCCGTTAAGCTTCTTATCTCTAATTGTTCTCTTGGATTTGTATTTAAAAACATAATTTCTGATTTTTGTACATTAACTGACAACCCTGACTGCTGTTTAAACTTCTCTAGTATCTGCATAACATCCCTAATCATCTCCAAAGGTTCCCCTGTAATAATTATCGCATCATCTGCAAAGAGATTTAACTTAACTTCTTCCAACCCAATTTTATACCCCTTCCATTGTACCCTATCTCTTATTTCATTTGCTAATACTTCTATTGCTAATAAAAATAAACTGGGACTCAAAGGGCACCCTTGTCTAGTTCCTCTTAGAATTTTTATCTTATCTGTTCTATATCCATTCATTCTTATCCTTGCTGTCATATTACTATATAAATTTTCTAGCATATTACAAAATTTATTTCCTAACCCTATTTCTCTACATAATCTGACTAAATATATATGATTTAAACTGTCAAAAGCTTTAAAAAAATCTAGCTTTAAAAGAGCAGCCTTTCCCTTACTACTATATGCATGTTCTAGCACATTTATTACCGTTTTTATCGGATCTCCAATTTTTCTATATTTCATAAATCCATACTGGTCCCTATGTATTAACTTTCCCATTATATCTTCCAGTCTTTTTGCCATTATCTTGGTGAATATTTTATAATCTTGATTAATTAAACTTATTGGACGAAATGAGCCTACTAATTCCGGGTTCTTCTGAGGTTTCAAGAGAGAAATTATCTCAGCTTCTCTCCAAGTATTTGGAATTTCCCCCTCTTCATATATCTTATTAAATAGAGCTTCCATATGGGGCAATAATTCCTCTCTAAATATTTTATAAAATTCTGCACTATATCCATCATTCCCAGGAGATTTTCGAAGCTTTAAACTTTGTATAATTTCATTAATTTCTCCCCTTGTAATCCTGGCGTTTAATCTCCTTTGATCATCCTGGTCCAATTTTTTATTTATTTTTAATAATGAATTATCCACCTGCTCCGCTTTATATAAGTTTGTGTAGAATTCTTTCATTATATGTAATTTTCCCGGTTCATCTATCACTCTATTTCCCCCCTTATCTATAAGACATTTTATATAATTCTTTTCCTCTCTCTTTTTTAACATTCTAGCTAATCTCCGCATCGATCTTGCATTCCAAGTTTTTATTTCACCTTTATAATACATCTGCTTCATCTCCAACTTCTTTTGCATCCAAATATCCAACTGTTTTTTTGACTCTTGTAATTTCCTATAATCTCTTCTATTACGTGTTCTTATATAAATCGCCTGTTCCTGTTCAATTTGCATTAATAATTGATCCCTTCTATGCCACCATTCTCTCTTCTTAGCAGTTTCCAAACTAATACATTTTCCTCGAATTGTGGCCTTCATTGCGTCCCATACAACCTGTGTACTAGCAGTCCCATTGTTATTTAAAAAATAATTTCTAATTTCCATTTTTAAAATATTATACTCTCTCTCTTGAGTTAATACCCATGGGTTAAATCTCCATATCTTTTCCCTTTTCTTTACCCCTAATTTAATTTTGACCTTTATTGGCGCATGATCCGATATCCATATTGGTAATGTTATAGCCTCAATCACTTGACATCTATTTGTAATCTTTGCTAAGCAATAATCAATAAGACTATATGAAGCATGCCTAGAAGAGTAGCATGTTTTCCTTTTACTCAGATCTTCCATCGAATTTAAATCTTCCAACCCATATCGTCTAATATTTAAATCTCTACCTGTTTCCCTTCCTCCTTCTATGCATTTAAAATTAAAATCTCCTGCCACATACACTTCGCCTTCTGAATAATTTTCCATCTTTTGTAAAACAGCTTTTAAAAATCTTTTTTGATTTCTATTTGGAGCATATATATTAACAAAAGTAAACACTTCGTTATTTATTTTCCCTTTTAACATAATCCATCTCCCTTCTCTATCAATTTTTTTCCCCAACAGTTGGAAATTCACCTTTTCACCTATAATAATTGCTACTCCTCGTGCCTGGTTCGTTCCTCTTGATTCATAAATATTTTTCCATCTTATCTCAGGTAATAATGGTCTTCCATTTCGTTGTTTGTGTGTTTCCTGTAGAAAAATGATTTGTGCCCTTTCTTTTCTAATTAACTGTTGAATCTTATATCTTTTTGTTTGGTTCTGCAGCCCGTTTACATTCAAAGATAATATTATTAAGTCTTCCATTTATTTTTTTCCCCATCTTCATCCCCCATATCCCAAGAATTTCTATTTACCTTCCCAAATACCCTCTCCCTTTTACCCCCCCCCTTTTTCCAGCCCATACCATACAAAATTAATAAATACTTTGACATTATATTCCAACTTTAGATCTTCCAGGCTGAAAAGAAAAAACAAAACTCACGGACTTTCACCCTGCTTTCCCCCCTCTCTTCCATATATAAAACTCTTTTCCCTTATATAACTTGTTATTTGCCGCCATCTTGAGGCTCTTAAAGGTCATTTCGCTTTCCCTCGTCTGGTGATCGACTTAAGTTTTTTTGGATTTTCCTTTCTAAGTTCTTTAACTTGTCTCTCCAAATCTCTTAAGTGTTGCAAATTTTGTGTTTCCAGACTGTCAATTGATGATTGATTAGAATCACTGTCCGATTGTCCTTTCTCTCTTGATTGATGTACTAAACGGGGCTCTCTTTGAGCTTCAGAAGTTCCCGGGATCTCTTCATTTATTACGCTTGAGTCAGAGGCTTGCAACCCAAGATCCACAATCATCTGCATTCCCTCCTCTTTACTTGCCGCCGTATATTTACGGGCATCTTTATATACAATTAATAATGCGGGAAACGCGAAGTGAAATTTTATTTGGTTTTTCTTTAATATTTCTATCGTTTCCCTTAATTCTCCCCTCTTCCGTACTGTGCCCAGAGAAAGATCTAGGAGTGGCCATACTTTAACGCCGTTAAAATCCAAATCTTTTCTTGCCTTCAGCAACCGAAATATTTGTTCCCTCTGTCTTTCCCTTACAAAACGTATAATAATGTCCTTTGGTTTGGCTGGACCTCTTGAAATCCAGTGAACTCTCTCTAAATCAGACATTTCAATTTGCACATTATTTTGTTTTAACCAGTCCACTATAATCTGCTCAAGATTCCCCTGTACAGAGTTTGGAAAATTTCTGAGCCTCAAGTTTTTGCATTTCTGTCTGTCCTCCAAGTTACTAATTCGGTTTGCTTGCTCTTTATTTTCCTGTAGTAACTTATCCAAAGTTTCTTTATTTGCTTTAATATCCTCTGCCTGCTTTTTAAGTTGAAACGAATTACTCTCTCCCTGCTTATTTGCCTTTTTTAACTCCTCCTTCACTGTTTTCATGTCTTTGGAAAGATCACTCACAGTTATGGAGATGTTTTGAATCAGCTGAAACATTTGCTCCATTTTATCCTCTCCGGAAATCTTTATAGCTCCAGCCGCCATCTCATCCCCTATTGAGTTCAGCCGCAGGGAGGAATTCTTTCCTTTGTTCATGCAGATCAATCTTGATACTATTCCAGTCGCCGTTTTGACACTATATCGTTAACTACTTTACAACTTCTTTAGTTAATTATCTGCTTCATTTTTCAATTGGAGGATCAGATTTTTTTCCCCTTTCTTTTCATTACTTAGAGAGCGGGTTAAGCTAGCGTCTACCCAGCTCGACGCATGCGTGAAAAGTCTCTCTTTTTCTTGCATTGAATTATGTAGTTGTTTGACAGCACACCAAGATTAATCAGTAAACGCTGCAGTAAACAGGAGATGTAAATGTTGTTTACCACATGCTCTTCTCCTTCGGAAAAGTAATTCCAACCATCATAGCCAATGCCAATGTTGTACATCTGTATGTCAGATATAAATTTAAGAGCTCCACACACCCTGTTACATAACACATAAAACTTGCCAACCAATCAACAAAAATATTATATGAAAAGTTAACATACCAAGTAAGGACTGTTTTGCTCTTAAGTGCTATTGATCATACCTACATTTATAGGAGAGGGATAAAATGCTCTTTCATAAAAGTAGATGCTTGTCCCACTTGATGAAGAAACTAAGCTTAACTGCTTTAAAATGAGGCTGAACAAATGAAGTACAATTGATGAGACGTGAGGATCTGGGTGGCACAACATGAGTAGCTGCAACCAACTACAGAGTTCCTGACATTCCTGCTGAAACCTTCATTCATAGGCATGGGTGAAAAATATTTGTTAGCTTTGCAATTTGTACAAATTTTGAAGTGTCAAATGTCTGCATTCAGATCAAATATTGGCTATATTTGAAGACTGATATTTGCATGCAATTTTGTGCCTTCATTTGAAGCCTAGGATTCCTAAGGATAACTTTGTTTTGACTCATGCCTTGCTTTGAGAGATAAGATTTTATTAAGTTCACTTTTTAAAACAAACTAAACAAACCTAGGCCTAGATGATCTCAGTAGTGTGCACTAACATGAGAATAACATGTTCCTATTCTGGAATATAATCTGGAATAAGGCACAGTGAAGAAAATGCTTTAGAGGGATTTCTTTACCATGAAACAGCCAAATTCTTGACCAGCATAAAAAGCATCCCTTTATAGAGTACAAATAGGAAAAGCAGAGACATACAAACAAAAATAACCCTAAGGGTTTAACAATGAATGATTTTTCACTTTTGACACTGATGTTCTTAATTTTAGGTCTCAAAGCACTGCACTGCCATGTGAACAGCTGGCCTCCATTCCAGTGTAGAAATAAGGCCCAGTGTAAAAATGCCTTAGAAACCTACAACCCACATTGGTTGTTCATTTTCATATCCGACTTCTTCCAATTATGCAACCATCATACGGCTACCCTGGAATGATTTTTCTGCCTTTACTGAGCATAAATAGGGCAAAGCCGTGTTCTGCTTGCCATATGTTATCAACCAAGAAGATGCACAGGTTTTCACATAAGTCCACTGGGTCTTTCTTTACCTTCCTATGCTTTGGTAACTTCACAATAAGCCCCAAATATTGTGCTGCAACTTGCACACTAAATGCATTTATATCTCAAATATCTTTTGAAGAAAGAAGAGCAGCCACACTAAAACCTAAGCATTTACTTTGATATATGTTACTCCGGAGAACCTAAACTAGTGCACTTAGGTAATATCTGCTGAAGTGTAAATCAAACTTGCAAACCACACATTGGAACTCTGAAACCTTTTAGTTTTGCTAAAGCTTTCTTTATCTCAGTAGACAGAGTGATTTGTTGCCTTTTGTCATGACTCATTGGACCATATTTCTGTCTACATTATATCTATGTATTAACTTTTATGATTACTGTAGACCACATTGCTTTGTTTATAAGGCAGGCCAGACATTTACCCACTAACCTGTCATAAATTGTTGTACACTGCAAAGTAATGTGCCAGTGAAACAAAGAGGTTCCCTCCATCAAGGGGAGTTACTGGGAAAGTCTCAAATACTTTCTTTCTCTAGCTCTCTCACAGACATATATATTCTAATTTATTTGTTTTTACTAAGCATGTGAAGGAAATAATATATGCATGAAAATCAGTTGTATAGAAGAGGATGGTTAATCCTTTAAGATCTCATGTTCAACAATCTCAGATCTACAAGATTGTGCAGCCAAATTAATATTAATCAATTAATGCTCCTGATACTCACATCAAGTATAAAAAATAATGTTAGAATAAAGATTCGATCAGCTTAGGCTGCTCTGAATGCACTGGGGAAAAGAAATGTCCTTTTCAATGAGGAAAGCAAAAGAACTTACTTTTTTTTCCAAGTAGACTCACTTTAACATTATTTTGTTCCAGTTGATCTCACTCCCTCTGTGTGTGTGTGTGTGTGTGTGTGTGTGTGTGATCAGATCTGTCAAGAAGAGGCACACCGACCTCCCAAATAAGCCTGGCTCGCTTGTGCTTTTGGAGGCGTGTGGGCACACACAGAGAGGGATGTCTTCAGTGTCCTTCCTCCCAATCTCTCTCTCTCACACAAACTCTCTCTCTCACACACACATACCACTGCTGCCTTCTTGAGGGAAAGTGAAGAACAGCTCTGCTGCCTCCTACCTTTTGCTTTGCAGAAAAGCGAAAAAGCACCAGCCAAACAGTAACTTTGTTATCAGTGTCTGTGGGTGAGAATGAAAATGTGAAGTATTAGAGTGGGTGAATTGCTACTTTGTTAGCAGTGAAGTGGCTGGCTGAAAACTAAACTGGTGAAGTGCTTCCCAGCACTTTAAAAATCTGGCAATGGGCTGTCCTCCTGGAATAGACCCCACCCATTTCATGACGGATTTGCCCCGATAATGCTGCAGCACTCCCAAAGCAATAAGAAAGAAGCATTTTAAAAGCAAAAATGGGGGGGGGGGATCTGAAAAAAACAGGTGTTTATTCCATTTTTTGGCCAAATAATCCTGAAAATACCCCTGAAATGGATTGGTAATGGGGACAAAGAGAATCCAAACAGCTTCTAAACCATTTTAAAATGTAATAGTCTGGACAGAATGTTTTGAAACTGTTTTGAACACTCAAAAAAGTCCGAGTGGGAACTGGGCCATAGAATGCTCTAAAGATTAAACTTCCCTATACAAGTGGGCATCCGTGTGGGAGAGTATAATTGCTTCTTCCAGAAAAAGGAGGGAAACTCAGGAGCAAGAAGAGCAATTTAGGGTGTGTCCAGACTTACGGATACTGCACATTTTGATGCACAGTTGGGGCATGGGCATCACACCTGGCACCCGATACTTTGTAGTGGTGGCACATTATGCGTCTGCTACTTCAAATTTACATGCTGAGGAACAATGAGCACTCACTTTGCAATATCGGGTAAATTCAAAGTTTCCTGCCAGTCTGAACAGGGCAGTGAGAACAGTGAATGAGAGCACTGGTTGCTCCATCCCACAAGATGCGCACCTCACTTCATGCACCACGGAAGTATCACAGCTTTCTCTGAGAAAGCTGCGGGGAGGTTGCTAGAGTTCAGATGGCCTATCATGGCCTTGCAGCAGGTAAGCTATGCCTTTTGCTCTAACAGCAGATTTCATTCCATCAATCTGGATACAGCCTTAGCTCAGCTCAGCTGGAGGAGGAGCTAACTGAAAAACTTATATGGGGTGTTCCCTCTTTCCCCAAGGCCAGGCCAAAGGGAGGGAGAAAAGAACTTAACTTAAGATATACAACACCCCTCTCCTAATATCTAGGCATGCTGAGTTGCCCGTTCCAACAAGTTCACCCTCACATAAAGTATCTCAGGATGTGCACGGATGAGGCTATCTGAGCTATATGCATCTTTAAGGGAAAGCCATTCCACACCATAGGTGCCATCACAGAAAAGTCTTTCTCATGTCACTGCTTTACCTTTTACTACTCAAAGAGGCGGCATTGCCAAGAGATGCTCTATCATAGATCGTGACTTATAGTTAGATCTGTATAGGAGGAGGGGCTCATTCAGATATCTGGGCCCCAAATTTTTTAGCACTTTATAAGTGAAATTGAATTTGGCTCTATAGCATTTTAGTGACCACTGTACTGTAATTATTTTGGGACTTGCCTGCTATGTGTCCACTAGAAGCTGCTTTCTGCCAAAATTGCAGTGTCCAAAGTGTCCTTAAGGAAACTTTTCAAAAGAACATTTGGAAAAGATTCTTGGAGGTCAATGTAAGTTACAACTGTTACTGTGTTTTAATTATTGTCCCAGTGTACAATTTTTGCTTTAGATTTCTCTTTTTTAGGATTTTATCATCTCATATTAATCTTTTTATTAATTCTTATTAATATTAATAAATTAATATTTATTATTCATTTAGCTCTTGAAAAAGTTACATGCTAGAGATGTGCCAAACTACTGTTTGATGAATACAAGCTGCAGTTAGAGGCCACTAATGCTACCCCTGACAGTCTTGGCAATATTTAGCACCATTCTGTTACTCTCAAGTAGTATACACAAAGCAGGGAACTTATCCACTTTCCAAATATGTACTAAGTGCTATTACACAGCCCATTGTGCGCAGGCGTCCAGTGGATTTGGGCATGCATGTGTGTAATGCCATTGTGCATGCTCAGAAAGTCTAGTGCACATCTGCACATGCGCAATAACATAATATGCATGGATAATGATAAGTGCTGTAAGTCTGCTCATGGGGAGCCTATAATGGAACTAAATATGTGTCCTGAAAGCAGGTAAATTCCCTGCTTCAGTTGTACTACTCAGGACTAACAGAGTGAAGTCAAATGGAGCAGGGACTGTGAAGGAAAGCACCTTGCAGCTCATGAATCAAATGGCAGTTTGGCACATCCACAGCACCTGTTGAAACAAGTAAAGAGTCTCATTTCAAGCACCTTGATTTTATACCTCTATTCACTACCCTCCCCTGGCCATTCATATTTCAAGTGTTGCTGGCCCAATATGGGGCTTTTTCAGCACTCAAAGGGCCTTTCCGCACTGGCTCTAAAAACGGATTTAGAGCCAGATTGGGGAAAGATTAAAACTCGCCTTCTGCATTTGGGATGCAATTAGGGTCCCTTTTCAGTGGTGCTTCTGCATTTTGGTGCACAAGACTGGTTTCTAAAACTGTTCTCGCCACCGAAATCCGGCCCTATTGCAAGACCTAAAAAAATAGGTGTTAATCTGGCCCATCCCCTCAAACCGTTTCAGAAGCAGAACACTTCCGCAAATGGCCGGGGAAGAGCCAGATTCCCGGTGAATGCTCTCTCTCTCTAACAGCTGGGCCCCTCCCCTCAGCCTTACCCATTTGCTCCCTTGGAGCCAGGACGGGGAGACTGTCAGCCGGCTTCCCCGGGGTCCCCCTCACCCAAGAAGCTGCAATTGCAGCTTCTCGGGCCAGGGGACCCCGCAATCTACACCCCCACCCCAGGTTGCGAGGACCATAGCTTCCAATTGGCCAGCCACCCTCAGGAGGCTCAGGGGGATGGCTGGCCAATGGGAAGCTGGGCTCCTGGTGGCAGAATTGGCCCAGCCACCACCAGGTAAGCACGTGATCACACACATGTGACCTGGGGTGTGGTGTGGTGGGTGTAGGCTGTGGGGTCCCCTGGCCCAAGAAGCTGTGATTGCAGCTTCTCAGGCGAGGGGGACCCTGGGGAAGCTGGCTGACAGCCTCCCCATCCTGACTCCAAAGGAGCCAATGGGTGAGGCCGGGGGGAGGGCCTTCGGAGGCCAGATTGGGATGGGTGCTGATGCGTTCATACAGCAACCACTCCAATCCATCTCCAAAATCTGGCCTTGCTGCCACTGCCCCACTTGTATGTGGATGTGCAGGGCTTCGAGGATCTGTCCCTATTTGGGACAGATCCTTGGAAAGACTCAATCGCCATAAAACAGATCTGAAAAGATCCGTTTTGTGGTGGCTAGTGCAGAAGGCCCAAAGTGCAAATGGCTGCTAGGTCTTTACCAGCTTAGTACGATATTGTTATACCGTACTAGGCTGGCAAGTGTGAAGTCGCCCTAAGATTTAACTCTGGAGAATAGAGACAAAAGGAATATCTAGACCCTGGTTAGAAGATGATTTTTGGCCAACTAGAGGGGAGGACAGTCAAATGACATTGTTCTGGGATGCCCATTTTGCACCCCAAGCCCTGGAAGTGACAGCATTCTACACAGAGAGAATAATAAAAAAATGTATGTTTCATGATATGAACATTTTTTAAAGGTTCAGTGAACTCCACATAATTCCATGATATCTTCAACAATTCCTGATTATATTCTTTAATTCTTTGGCACCTGACTCTGTTTGAAGGATTCTGATGTGTGAAAATCCACAAAGTAGAAAAGTTGAAGAGTGTCCTCCCTTGTAATAGCTTCCCCCCATTTGTGCGTGTTTTAGGGAAAACTCTTGGTAAAAATGTGGGGTATAAAAACCATTTTATTAAACAAAACCTTTGACCAAATCATTATTAATTCAGAAAAGTTTCCTAACGTCCTATGATATCATAGAACCATTTGTATAATTACTATCTTACCATTTTCACTAAGGTGCTTCTTAACATGACATGAACATAATATTATACATATCTACTTTAAAAGTAAGTCCCATAGAATTGAACGGCATTGACTCCAAGACAAATGAAGCCCTGCAGTTTATATCAATGCATCTTTCTCTGCAATCCTTTAAGCAACAAAAAATAGCACTCTCATTCCACTTAACTTCTCAGATCCATACTTTGGAGAATAGGCTTGATTCATTAAATCATACATTTCATATTTTTGCAGTGGGGGAATTCAATAGGAACTGATAGTTTGACATGCATGGATTCTTTTTCTCTCTCCTCTTTTTTGCAAGAAACAAAGCTTTTGTTTTTTGTTCACGGAAGAGAGGAACACACAACAGGGCAAGAAAACTCTTTAAACATATAATTAAATTCTCATTGAGGCCACTGATTTGCATGTCATAGTTGCTATGTTAAATTTAGTCAACAGTAATGATACAGTCAGAGTGTGCCAAGAAAGCAAAAGCATATGCTAATTATATAGAAGAAAAATGGCATAATTAATCATATTTTAGACTAAATACCAGTAAGTATAAATGATTGCTGCAGTATGTTAGTGAAGGTCATTCTTGAACTTTGTATAATATGCTAATGATGTTTGAATACTCTTCACACAGTGCATCTGCTGCTGCAAGTGGGACTGGAAAACCCTCTTCTCCCTTCATTGTTTCATTCCCCCCGCCCCTCCTTCCACCACCCATTCTACACATGAGAAATCCTAACAGCACACAAACAAAATAAATGAAGATAAATATGCTTGCGAAACCAAAGATTTGTCTTTATTTTAGCAGATGGATTAGGAAAGTTTCTGTCAAGACAAATACTTCCTGAATTTTACAACATTATATTATAAGCCACCAGAGAATCTTTGGCAAGGTTCATTCATAACTCACCAGATGTATGCCGATAATGCTGGTTCTGCACACCAAAATGTTTCCTAGAAGGTGCAGCTCATGTATGGTGGAGTGCTCCTAGGTGTGAAAAAACATAGCCAGAAGCACTCTAAAGTAGTCTTCCTTGAATTACCAATGTGAAATGCCGATAGAGAGGGTTTTTCACGTTTCTCTATGGTTCCTTGTGGTCGGAACCACAAAATATTTGTGTTTTGTTCAGTTGAAACCATTGGTTTGATTTTTTAAAAATGTCACATTCATGTTGCTAATGTATATCTGATTTTAAACAATTATATGACATTCTTACTGGGGCCAAGTCTCCACTTCTGGGTAGAGATGACTTGGGCTGAAGATACACCTTAGAGAAAAGACACTTTCCTTCTCTTCATTTTGGAGTGAGAAAGTACCATGGAATGGTATAGCCTCTATGCAGCATGGGAGAAACTGTCCTGTCACACTCACAAAGGGGCTGACACAGATGCCAGGAGGTGCCTGTTGCTGCTGAATATGGAGACTGCGGTGGCAGCAAGCACGCTGGACCTATAAAGACACTCTGAAATAGTAAGTGTATATGTGACCTGAATTTCTGCTTATGCTGTGTCTTACCCTGATATGCAAAACCTTCATTGGACATAGAAAGAATACATAGATAGGAAGAGGACCATACAGTCTGTGTTATCATGACCATCTTAGTGGCTGTATTTCCCTGAAATGTTTGGTTTGATGTCTGCTGCAAATAATTATGCATATGTACCTCTTAAGAAATTTGCTACTGGCATGAACAGAGTTATGAACTTCTAACATTTTCTATGCACATCTAGGGGTAATTACTTGTTAATAGACGCCTTTTCACATTTCCATTCTACATGGGGAGGGGGGGGGCGGTTGTACATGCCAATGGTGGCTGACACCAATGAGTACACTAGAAACTAATGGCTACTGTTCTGGAAATATTCCAGAAACAATCTGCACTGCAGGTCATGGCCGATACATATACTCAAATACAGGCACTTATTTTCTGTTTCCACATTGGAGGCTTTGTTTGTATTAAAAATTATTTAATCACTGCAACCCACCCTGGGACCTTAGGGTAAAGGGTGGGTTAATGTTGTAAATAAAATAAGCCAATCATGGACTGGTCTCATTTTTCTTGTCAATCATTTTCTTGTGTCTAATTTTTAATTTTAATTTTATTAACTGTACTCTAATCCAAAATAGCACTACTTTGCTCTTCAGTTATTTGAGGAATTGAACCTAACATTGTAGTAATTCAGAAAGACTGCCCAAGGAATGGCTAATGGGTAATTCATCACTAATTCTCATGCAGGTTAAATAGGAAGCAATAAAAGAGACTCATCTGATGGTAGTGTTCTATTAATTTTATGGAACATCACTCTGTTTTTAAGTTATTAATGATATTGTTCCACTTTTAACTAACTGTTCTGAAAGCCTTCGAAAAGAAGGACAGGGTATAAATATTAATAAAAATAAAAGCATAAATATAATTACAATGTTACAAGAACGTTGTCCTGGAAAGACTTTAGCTTCTCTTCTCACTAAAGTTTTCTCACTAATGTTCGTGTATTCCATTAGAACTACATAGAACTTTCAGAAAAATGAATGGCATAATATTTCTTTTGTTTATATTGCCCTGATTGAAAAAAAAACAAATAATTCGTAAATATGTACTTACTTAAAGACAGAATGAAATATATAGTCCAAATTGTTTGATAGTGGTTTTAAGTTCTTGAACTTTGTCCTGCTATCTGCATATCACTGCCAATACCTCTTACTTAATTTATCTGAAAAGTCTCTTGAAGAATCACTAAGTGTGTTTAAAATAAAAACGAGCTCAGGGGAAAAAAAACAGGGAAATTCACATTACAAGATTAGAATAGTAGCATTAACAATGCATAGGAGGGAAAGAGAAAAGAAGTGCTGTAAATATTAAATTGCATTGTCCTCAAATCATAGAATTGTTTACAATAATTATTATTGGCATTTATTTTTCTTTGTCAGTTCTGTAGATTCAGGCAGGAACCTCACATCACAGTTATAGGACTTTGAATGTAACTTCTTAACCACTGCAGAACACTGCTCCCCTTCGTGGACAGGAAAAGAACAGTAATAAATAAACAATTCTTCAAGTGGAAAGAGGACAAAAGTGTCCCACCCCCCAAGGTTCAGTATTGGAAGCTGTGTCTTGTGGTTTTTAGTTTATTCATAAATGATCTAGAAGTTGAGGTAAGTACGTAGTGAGGTACAAGAGTTTTCTGTTGACACTAAGGGTGTGTTCCCAAAGCCGCTAAAGGCCTGACTGGAATCAGACTCAGGATAGAATGATCCCATTAAATTCCCAAGCTGTCGGAATCCAGGCAGGGTCATCCCCATGCCTTTTCCTTTTCCCTGGATTTTCTGCAGAAATCCGGAGAAAATAACTACCTCATTACTGAGGACTTTTCCGCTCCAGTCCGGATTTTAGTCCCAGCTGGCGGCTGGGGTGAGTGAAACGAGCAAGTGACCAGGGGTGTGTGTGGAAGGGAATGCAATGGCATAGGATGGTTGTTGCAGGAGGATGAGGAGGTCAGGGTGAGTGGGGGTGTGGGGAGGCAGCGGATGGTGGTGGTGGTGGCCAGCTGTTTCAGGATCAGAAGAGGAGGAGGAGGAGGAGGCTGGAGTGAACAGGGTGCGTGGGGAGGCAGAGGATGGCAGTGGCAACCAGCTGTTTCAGGAGGAGGCAGAGGAAGCCAGGGTGGTGGCAGCAGTGGCCAGTGGTGGCAGCAGGCACAGGTGTGCTTGTGCGCACCTGTGGGTTGGTTCTGGGAACAGCCCGATGCACGCTCAATGCTGTTCCCGGCCTCCAGCCCTAATCGCATCATAATCCGGATTACTCTACGTAGTCTGGAGTTTACAATTGGTGGGAACTTGGCCTAAATCTTTAGGTAGTAAAAACTGGAAAAGATTGTGAAGATCTCCAGAGCATCTCTTGTCATTGAGTGAAAGGGTAATGAAGTGTCAAATGCACAACTCAGAAAGGATATTGTGGAACTGGAAAAAACAACAATCTGCAGAAAAGGGCAACTAGAATGATCAAGGGGATGGAATGCATCCCTTATGAAATCAGGCTGCTTCAGCCTTGAAGGATGATATTTCAGAGGAAAACTGACTGAAGTCTATAAAATCATACACAGTGTGGAAAAGGTGTATAGAGAAATTATTTTCTATATTGCAATGTGCTAGAACCAGGGGGCAGTCTATGAAGGTGATGGGCAGTAGAGTAAAGATTGACCAGGAAAATTATTTTCTTCAGTTAGAGAGTCATTAGTCTATGAAATTTACTACCAGATGAAGTGGAGACAGCAACCAGCTTGATAGCTTTAGGAAAGGGTAGACAAATTCCTGGAGGCTAGTAGAATGGATGCCACCTAGGTACTGCCTCCAGGTTGGAGAGATAAGCAGGGTGCCTGTTAGTTTCCCAGAACAGTGAAGAATAGTTTCCCAGCCCTAATCTTTTCTGTTTCTTTGCTTCAGAACTATAATAATTAAATGTTTGCTCTCTCAGATGACTAGAGATCAGAGCCCCTTCCAGATTAGCAGAATAAATCTGCAATATTAAAAAAAAAAAAAATGCAGACTAACTGCTGCGAAATTGCAGTCCAGCGTCCACCAGACTGCAGCAGCCCACAGTAGCTTCCTGCTTGGGGAGCTGCAAGACTTCCATGTGGCACACACAGTCACATGGGGTGAGTTGTGCATCACGTGGGATGGTACAGCCAATGGGAACTGTCCGGACAGGCAGGAAGCTTTGAATTTACTTAACGCTGAACAGTGAGTGCTCCTATATCAGCCTTAAGTAAATTCATAGTGGCATGACTATAAAGTGACGCCAATGCGAAGTATCGGCTTTTGTGTGTTGTGGCTCAATCTTGACTCTGCATTCTAATGCGCAGCATCAAGAAGTGTGGACGCAGCCCAGGTTCCATGTACAGCTATTTATAGAATTTTTCTATGCCCTCTGTTGGTCATATGTGGCTACTGCAAGAGGACAACCCATAGTATTCTGCATGGAGCCATGCAAATGCTTCATTTTCAAGGAATTGATAGTGAGAATTCCAAAGGAAATTGGCGAGTCACTGTGTGATACAAGATGCTGGATTACACGGATTGTGGCCTGATGAAGCGGGACTCCTTTTATGTATATGGACCAGGTTTACTACACGTTCCATCAAGGAAACCCATGGCTGGCTTAAATGTTTTACAAAATATTAAAAGTAGCATTTACACACCCCTAACACTTTGGATAAATTACCACAGGCAGTGGGTGGCAAAGTAGTTTGGGAAGTCAGGAGAAGTGACATGCAATGGGTGTTGGACTAGTTTTGAAAAACTTTCCTAACTTTTCTTTTAAAAATATATTTCCACATAGGTGTTTATTCCCAAAATATGGTTTTTAAGAACAGGTGGCATGAAAAAGTGTGCGTTGCATTACATGTAACACTTAAGGAAAGTTTCTAGAAATTGCTAATGCACAGTACTATGGTAGAAAACATTATTTTTACTTTAAAAGACCCACTTTTTCTTGAAAAGAACACAATTGCTTGACAGTTCATCTGCTTCAGTGCAAACTTGTTGTCTTCCCAGCAATGTAGATGGAGGTAACATTACCAGCAGAGTGAGTGAGCCAGCGAGGGGATGAATGGGGAAATAACTTTGCTTGTTCGCTCTGCCGGCAGGCAGATGAGGGGATACTGCAATGATCCTCTCGCTGCTGCCATTCCTGCCATTCCATGGGGACAGGCAGTTACGGTTTGGATCCGCGTTGCCCCAAACCACATGGGGATATTTTATTCCACGTCACAACACGGATTTTTATCACACGTATCCAAATTGCATCAGATGGCTTGCATGCAGATGTGCCCTTAGAATTGCTTCTCATTCATTAACCTGATTTACACTTTGGAGGGGCATTGAAATCTCTCCATGAAACCTCAGACCTCTTCAGCAGTGGGTCCTGTGGTAATGGGCAGAGCCCTTCCAATGTGGTTTGAATGGCCTGTGGAGACACAGCCATAGTTCACAGCTATATCTGAATTACCTTTTCTCCCATGTGATGAAAAACCACATTCAAAAGGAAAATGCCAATGTCTCTATGCAGGCAGGGGGAGATTTATGTCTTATTTTGTTCACTGAACATTCTAATTTTTGTTGCCAGTGAAAGGAATAGTGAAGCTTATTTGGCCATTTGGTTCTGAGTTCCAGCAAAATTGTATATTGCACTATTGCTCAGTTCAGCCACAACATTTGCTAGCTGAAACAAACAAATGAACAAACAAACAAACAAATGCAACATTTTCCCATTCAATTAGCACACGCTCAAGGACTTGATGGTATTTTATTACAAAACTGTAAACACTAGACAGTCCTCTACTGGACATAAGAACAAATTGATCAAATATGGGTTTGACAAGGCAACTATAAGGTGGGTTCAAAACTGGCTTAGTAATCGTACTCAAAGAGTGGCTTTAAATGGCTGCACATCCAAATGGAAGGAAGTGTCAAGTGGAGTACCACAAGGTTCTGTCCTGGGCCCAGTTATGTTTAATGTTTTTATAAACGATCTGGACGAGGGAGTTGAAGGGAAACTGATCAAATTTGCTGATGACACAAAGCTAAGGGGGATTGCAAACACCAGAGAAGAGAGAGAGAGGATTCAAAAAGATTTAGAGAAACTCGAACAATGGGCTGCAACTAATAAAATGGTATTTAACAAAGAAAAATGCAAGGTTCTGCACCTGGGCAAGAAAAATGAAAAAAGCACATATACAATGGGAGGAATTCGGCTGAGCAGCAGCACATGTGAAAAAGACTTGGGTGTCCTGGTAGATCATCAACTGAACATGAGTCAACAGTGCGAGGCAGCTGCAAAAAAGGCAAACGCAATCCTGGGGTGTATTAGGAGAAGCATAGAGTCCAGATCACATGAAGTTATTATCCCCCTCTACTCTACCTTGGTCAGACCTCATCTGGAGTACTGTGTCCAGTTCTGGTCACCCCAGTTTAAAAAAGACGCTGACAAGCTGGAGCAGGTTCAAAGGAGAGCTACCAAGATGGTGAACGGTCTGCAAACCATGTCCTATGAGGAACGGCTTAAGGAACTAGGAATGTTTAGTCTACCAAAAAGAAGACTGAGAGGAGACATGATAGCTGTCTACAAATACCTCAAGGGTTGTCACAAGGCAGAGGGATCAGCCCTGTTCTCACTCTCTCAAGGAAGGACTAGAAACAATGGGGTGAAACTGCAGGGGAAAAGATTTAGTTTAGATGTTAGGAAAAAATTTCTAACAGTAAGAGTGATCAACCAGTGGAACAGGCTGCCACGGGAGGTGGTTGGTTCCCCTTCGATGGAGGTCTTCAAGCAGAGACTGGACAGCCATCTGTCTGAGATGGTTTAGGAGATCCTGCCTTGAGCAGGGGGTTGGACTCGATGACCCAGGAGGTCCCCTCCAACTCTACCATTCTATGATTCTATGATTCTATGATTCTACCTTGTTCAGTTAATCACATGACAAAAACTTTGATAAGTTAGTGCTGTGACTGAAGTTTCAAGATAACACACATACATAGCAACAAAGGTTACTAGTTTCTGCACAAGCTGCTTTTGCACTAGACTAAAAGTGGTCATGTCTCACAAAAGTGGTCTGGCACAAAAAAAGCTCAAGCAAAACCCCTTGCTGCTAGAATTAAGGGTTCTCCATTATCAGTGAAATTTTCAGGGCTGGGAACCAATGCAAGACACACACCATTTGCTGCAGCTTCCTCCCCAGCAACAGATTGGGCACAATTTATGAAAACTACATTGACCCCAGACTGCATTCTGTCCCTGTGAGGACACAGCCTAAGACTGGATGTGAGCTCTGTGAATATGTTATATGCACGTGTACCTATGTGCATGCATGTTTTATATATGCTTAATGGTGAATAAAGGCTCTCTAACCCAGACTGTATATCACTCAAGTGGGGAGATATCTCAGGCCGCCAACTGGTGGACTATTTCATGGAATGGGTGCACAGTGATAATAAATTAAAACACAGAGATTCATTTGTACAACATTGATTAGGGAGCTGTTAAAGTCACAGGGCCTCTGAGAATACTTACAGTGCACAGGAGATAGCCTATCAAATTACTGAGTTCTCTTATTGAATTTCTCTCATCAAGATTGCTGGTAGCAAGGTCGTTGTAGCTATAAATTTTAATTGCAAGTTTATGAGTTCCAGCCAGATCCACCACTCTAATTGGCATCTACTAGTCAATACAAAAACCCTTCATCCTTCAGATCCAAGGAGCTGCATCAAAGGCTTTCCCTAACAATCTTTCCTTACAAAGTCTACCTCATTTAGCCATTTTTGGGGGGATACATTTGTGTTAACAGGCCTCCAAGACTAGTAAAATTGGAATCCATGAAAAGTAATTGAGGTGATGAGATATAATTTGCCAAGTGCAAACTTGGAAAGTATTGCTGAAGAGTTGGTTCATATAATAATCCTACAATACAGAATCAAGAAGTTGACCAAAGGAAGAAATAGACTTCCATATCTAGTACATTAATAATAAATAATAATGATGATGATGATGATGAGATGATGATGATGATGATGATGATGATGATGATGATGATGATAATAATAATAATAATAATAATAATAATAATAATAATAATAATAATAATAATAATAATAATAATAATAATAATAATAATAATAATAATAATAATAATAATAATAATAATAATAATAATAATAATAATAATAATAAAATTAGCAGATGTTCATGGTGGAGGGAGGTTGGCCCAGGATATGCAGTTCATCCCAAGTGCAGGAGGGGCCACCTGCACTTGGACGCTCCACCCCATCCTAGCCTCCAGTGCCAGCCTCAAAGGCTGCACGCAGACCATTAAGCCAATGTACAGTGTACTTTCAGGAGAACCAGTCCTGGTGATATACTTCTTTCCAGATTCACTTCTTGTGGAACTTCCTGGACCCTTTCTGCACTTGCCCTTCTGCTAAAATATATTTTGGGACAGCCATATGCTGGCCACAAGCTAATGCAGACTATGGCAGACCTCACCTGGGGCCTTCCATAATCTGCACTAGCATGGACATAGCAGGTCCCTATTCTGGGGTATATTCCAGAATAAGACCAAGTGCAGAAAGGGCCCTGGAGTGCCAGTGAAATTGGTCCTTCATGTGTCTGCTAGTGCACCAGTAGACCTCTTTGCTTCTGAGAAGATCCTGCTATGACTGAGCTTGTCTTTTACTTGTAGATATGAAGCAAATTGCAGACTGGTCACAGTAAACTTAATTTTGTCTAGAAGGATACAACTCTCCTCCCCATAGAGCTGTTCTTCATCCACTTGTTTTCTAACTGCCATAAAGCAAATGTGTATTAGAAACTGTGAGGTGCCTTTAATATTATCATCTTCCTCATCTTCTTTTGCAAAAAGAATATCCCTCTTAATAGCATAGGGCTTTTGAGTAATGGACAGTCAACAGGACTGTGGTACAGTATAATCATCTTCCATCTGTGCACACTAGTGCAGCATAGCAGAGGTCCCACTTCCTGCCATGCTTAATCTGCACTGAATAAATCATGGACAAGGCTAGGAACCCTAGCCTAGTAGAGCAGTAGACATTGAGACCAAGGCCCACAACTGGCCCATGGGTAGTGTATCAAGTCACAGAAGAGTGCAAATGGCACCCTCCGTCATGGTCTACAGGGGACATTTTTAGCAGTACTCCACAAAGCTCCACTAGAATTAGATCCCGTAGCCTACCCCAATTGGCCTCCAATGCCTTGGTGCAGTTTCTGGCCTTCGACCTCTTGGTGCAGCTTCTAAAGGCTCTTTAGATGCAGCAGCAAGTGCCGGAGCAGGCTGGGGAGTCCAAATGCAGGCAGATGTATCTTGCTACAGCAGCAACCCATCCCAGCTAGGGACAGATTGTTTGTTCCATGACAGAGTGGCTCACCCTGTCCCAGAACATCTCAGGAAAGTGCAAATGGGGCCACAGATGTTGCAGGCAAGACTTATCCATATATATATTGGAGTATATATGAGTGCATGTACAATAAGCAGTTATGTGCTTCAAGACATGAATGACAAAGGCATGGGATGTGCAGAAGGCATTACTCAAGACCGTTTGGTTTGGCTTAGATTTAGCTTATTTCAAACAAACTAGTTACTCTTCAGTTGAGACTGAAAATTAGTTACTACAAAGTATTTCAGTCAGTCAGATTAACTCATTATTATGGTCAGCCAAGCTACTAGCACAGGTGGTATGTAAGCCTGCAGGAAGAAATATTGATCCCTAGAAATCAAAATGTTATGAAATAGCCCAGTATAACATGATAAAAGACTACTACTAAAATATCTCAGACCACTGGAAACATACAATATGAGCTGTTCATAATCTTTCTATCTCTGTTACTCTCTCTCACACAAACACAAATACAATGTTAGCTTGGATGAGTGAGAACACAAAAACAACTTATTGATGATTGCAATAGAAACTGAAGAATACAGAAGAGCTCTGCTGAATGGTGGTCAAGCAGCTCTGTCAAATATAAGAAGTGCTTTACTCTGTTCTTCTTTAATTGTGTTTTATGATGGCTTTATTATCCTATGACTCATCCTGAGACTTTTAGAGATGATAGATAGATAGATAGATAGATAGATAGATAGATAGATAGACAGACAGACAGACAGACAGACAGACAGACAGACAGACAGACAGACAGACAGACAGACAGACAGACAGATGTTAAGAAGTAGGGGCAGTGAGGGTAGGAAGGAAGGAAGGAAGGAAGGAAGGAAGGAAGGAAGGAAGGAAGGGCCTCCAACACAATTGGTCCCCAGGGCAAAAAAGAAACAATATGGCCATTCACGTCTTTCAGAGTAAAATGAAAAATAAACTCTACATATATGTTTGGTTTCTGGGTACAGAAAAGACAGAAGAATGAATGAATGAATGAATGAATGAATGAATGAATGAAAAACAAACACCAAGCACACAGCCAGCCAAATGCTCTAAAAGCAGTGCTTCTTCCATTCCCAGAAAAAAGTAATGCCTTCCCCCAGGTTAAGACCTTTGTATTTTTTAGAAGACTTCAACTGTTCCTGAATGAAAAGTTGTGCCACGAAGATGGCAAGCTTCCATGTTTGAGATTAGCAGGATACATGTTTCAGGGCTGCACCAAAAACATGCCTCCAAAATGCATCCCCCAGAGGCTCTGATGCTAGGAACTTTCACAACAGCATTGAATTGGACAAAACAATACAGCAAACAACATGTTCATCAGAGGTCATTTCTGCACTTACCTTACAGGACCAGTCCAATTGGAATCTGTTCTGGCAGCAGGAACAGCTCCGAAGTACCAGAGTAAGCCTTACATATTTGGATGTTCTGGTACATTGACCCACATTGACTCTGGAAACTGCCCAATCTCGGGAAGTACTTCTGGGATTATCAAGTTCCTAGCCTCAGTTTCCCTGGGGACATTTAGGTAACATAATTTGTTGCACCTCCAAAATGAGACTCCCTGCTAAACTGGAAAAGGGAGACAACCATCCTTGGATATACCTCTCTGCACCACTGTAGCTCCTCCTGGAAGAATGGTAGACCTGGGGGGAAAAACCAGATCTACTAGGGTGCTTCTGCATTTACCTTAATAAATCTGGATCTACCTCGTCCAGATTTAATAAATCCCATTTCCAGTAGATCCGGATTTACTAAATCTGGATGCAGGGTAGATCCGGATTTACGAGGGTAGACCTGTATCTAATAGATACGGATAGATACGGATCTACCCACCCCCCGTCCTTCCGCACATGCGGCGGAAGGACGACTGAGATCTGGATTTGAGATCTGGATCTGCCTCACATCCGTGCTCTGGGGCACTCCCCCGGCCCGCCATGATTGGCTCCACCGGAGCCGAGCATGGCGAGCCAGGGGACTCTGCTGTCATGGCTCGCCCTCGCCCCAGAAGCAGCAGATTGCTGCTTCTGGAGACAGGGGAAGCTTCTCCGAAGCCCTCCCTAGCCCCCCCGAGGAAGAGCACCAGCGATCCCCTCCTTACCTCTTTGCTGTTGCCCCAGTTCTGGCCGCAGGGTCCCAGGAGGCTGTGCGCCTGCGTCCTGGGTGCCTCTTAATGGCCAGGGGAGGGGGAGGGCCCCGGGTAGGGCCCCTATCTGTCTCTAATGGGTACCGTTGTGTGGACGCGGTCTACCCATTCTGTTCTTAATAGGTGCCACTGTGCAGACACGGTTTCCCACTTGTGTGCTTAATGGGTGTTACTGTGCAGATGCTCCATACTAAAAGCGGCTTAAAAAGGTGCCGCCATGCAGCTGCGTGCTTCCACATGTGTCCTTAATGGGTGTTTAAGGGCATATGCAGAAGCACCCCTAGTGTCCTAGTCATTTTGGCTGCCTGTACTAGGACATGCTTGATTCTAATGTGGCTGGATCTGCCCAGAGTGGGTGCAGAGCCTCACTGTTCCATGCCAGTATGCAGAAGGAAGAGGCCTGAAGAAACCCAGATGCCACACTGTGATGGATTATTGGTAAGTGCAAAAAAGGACCGAGAAATATCAGAACAACATCCACAACCTACAGCAAGAATAAGGGCAAAGCAGAACACAGGGACACTCTTTACTATTTATGAATATTCTCTACTATAAGAGTTTCATAAATTTTTCTCATGTTACATATAAGACTAAATCTAACAAGGTTCATTTAATACCAAGTTGCTCACAACCAAAAACATAAGAGGAAAAATTATATTCACTATTTAAAATTGGTGGGCAAAATTATATGTAATTACTTTCACACTGAATTACTTGTATTAGCAAATCACTTTTGACATGATTCTTTCTTTAATTAAGCAAAACAGAATCAGATATCTTGATTGTCTGTGCCAGTTTTATTCTTAAAAAAGCCCAATAAGATAAAATAAGTGTATATAAAATAAACATCTCTCTACTTGATAAGCCTTTCATTATTTTAGCAATATGAAAAACCATCTTTTTTCCCACAAAGGATAGAAAAAATATTGTAGGAAACATTTTAATGTATCTATCCCCAGTTGGGATATTGATTTATTAGAACTGTTAGTTCTTGAAAATTATTTTCATTCCATTGTATGCAGATGAGACTTGTGTCCTAGATTCCCCAGTTTTCACAAAGCATTCAGCACTTTGGATAAATATTGCAATGGAAATGATTTAATTATATGTCTAAATTAAAGATACTTGGCACTAATAATATTATTTGGCATCTGAGTAATAGTGCATTGCAATATGTAAATTCAGCGGATGAATCCTGATGTTATCTTAATTGCTCATCACATTGTCTAGAACATAGAAAGCCCTACTTAGTACAATTTCTCCAGGAAAAAGAAAATGTATGTAAAGTGGCAGTAATTATTCTGTTTCTGTAATAAAATGAAGTTTAGATTAAACCATTTAATTCTGAATAAAAATACTGCATCAAGTTTCTCCTCACCAACAGAGATTGTTTATTTAGTTTGTATGTGACATTCATTATCACTGTGGAGAATGGTGGTGATCTCAAGTATAGGGTGACATTGTACTATCTGTATCCTATCTGTTTTCAGGCAAGTAAAGTTAGGCAGGTTCTGTACTTTCACTAAAGATTGCCTTTTGAGTGATCTTTGTCCATCACAGTGGCAGCAGTGTGCTCTTCATAGGCCTGCCACAACCCCAGGCAAAAGGATTATTACTCCTCAGTTTAATATCACCTTTTAGGGATGTGCGTGAATATCCAACAAAGTCATAATTCTTAAAAATAGGTACAAATTCCAACATTCACAGATGAATCAAATTGGGCCTACATTTGTAGGTCCTATTTGTCAGTAAATCAGATATGCAGATATCCATTGAAGCTTTGGTCAACACTTCAGCTAATACTGGCCTCCTGCCCCCTGCGGCCTCCTGCTCCTTACGGGTCCCCAGTTCCCCCCAGGCCTCCTGCCCCGTGGCCTCCCACCCCTCATAGTTCCCCAGTTCCCCACAGGCCTTCTGCCCCCTGCGGCCTCCTGCTCCTCACAGTTCCCCAGTTCCCTCAGCACAGGCCCCATGGCCCCACTTACCTGACACAGCTGCACCTTCTTTCTAGGCCTTCTAGTTCAGTGTACATGAATCAAATAAAAAACAAAGATTTGTGCACATCCCTAAAAGACACCTAAACCTTCCCAATGAAACAAAGGAATAGAACAACTACAACTATAGATTTCTTTTTAATGCAAATGTGGTAAAGTTTGATGACCTCAATTATTCAAGAATAACAGTTTAATGACCACACTGGATCCTTGTCTCACATCTTGCTTATCGCAAAATGTGTCATTGTCATACATTCTGCAGTTAACAGAGTGACAAAAATGAAAAATCCTTTTTAGTACATCAACCAGATAGGATATTTAAGAGGTTGTAAATGCAGACTAGGCTATAATGCCATGTAAACAGATTATGGGAAAGACAGATCAATGCAACTACATCTTGGACTTTACAACATCTATGTATGCACATCAAAACTTTAAATACTAAGGGTGCATCCCCATGCAATTTAAAGCCCGCTGAAAATTTCTTTTGTCATGGAGCACTCCCATGCACGGCTTTTGTCCGGGCTTCCAGCGCCGCTAATTAGGAAAATGCGCTGCAAAAAAAGGGCCCTTTAAAGAAGACTGCAAGTGCACTTTCCAGGAAGACGCGGGTATTAAGAGCAACATTTTGCATGGAGACGCTCCGTGGCAAAAGGAGTGGGGCTTCTCTCTGAGGCGGCAAGCTCTCTCTCTTTTTTTTTTTTCTTCTCATCCACAGCCAGCATTCACGATATGAAAACAGTAGGCAGGCATTCCAATCACAAAGAGAAAGAGCAAGATACATTGTAATGAATTGCTTATATCAAGTGAAAGTGTATGAGGCAAGTGAAAGTGTATGAGGCAAGATCGCTGGCTGGGGGAGGCGAACAGAGAACTTGTAAATTTTTCTTTTGGACTTGTGAATGAGCGCACAATCACATGAAAATACTTAATAAGCAACAATTTTATCAATTTTGTATTCTGCATGATGAGATAAGATTGAAAGTTCAAAGATCACTAGGTCATTTTATTTCTTTTCAGGGTTAAGCAGCTTTACCTGCCTAGGCCTAGATGCTAAAGTTTGGAAGGTTCCACCTATCTTTTTCAAATATGAAAAATAGACAAAACACTAGGCGCTACCTATTATGGCAGTTATTCTTTTTGGAGGAATCTAGTCATTCTTAGAAAATTGGATTTGTTTGCTTTACATTCAGACACAATGAAGAAAACTGTAATCTTCTGTCTTTCATTACAAAATGAAGGAGCTAAAACAGAACGCTCAAGTTATAAGGCAGATTCTGGTTGAATATCAGAAAGAGCTTCCTTACAATACGGAGAGTTAAATACAGACGTGCATAAGCTCACATTTGTACGTTCAGTTCAAATTCAATTACTCCTCATTGAAGTTGGTTCAATCTGGACCAGATAGGAAAAGCTACACGGGTTCTAGATCAAATTTTGAACAGCTAATGAACTTCCTAAAATGTCAAAAAAAGGAAGTTCACAATGGTGCAATTCTGAAAATCTTGTACAACGGTCAGGGGAAAATTATAGAGATGTCTGGGCCAGTTGTTGAGTAGCTGATTGCTAGCTTGCTCTTTGCAGCTTCATACATTCCAGATCCAGAATTCTGGGCTAAACATGAGTTCCATGATGCATGCATCTGATACTTCCCCGGTGTTCTATTTGTTTACTGCTCAGAATATACTATGGAACAGTTTGTCAGTTTACGTAACTTGTTATTGTGAAGAATATTTGTAGCACAGGTTTGCAGTTCTATTGTAGAAGGTTCTCTGAGGTTGATTTTTTCCTCTCTCTCTGCAGAAGTTTTGACATTAGGGGCATTTTTACACCTCCCTTCCTGTTCTGTCACTAACAGCCCAGCCCCCAGCCCCCACATGATCGAACACTCATGCTGATGCTCTGTGCAGTCACAGTCATGTCAGGGGGTCGTCAGAGCTGTCAGCACATTTGTGCAGCAGCTCCAATGACATCCTCAGCCACAGAGGTGTGAATGGTCATGGCTGGATGCGTCAGGCAACTCCCTGGTAAAGGTTAGTATGCTTGTGGAGCACGATTTTGTGCTCGACAGATAGCATGCAATTAATCTACCTCTGGCCAGGCAGGGTGCATTTCTAGTCTGTAAACGCCTCCTGACTGTGCAGGCCCACCGGTCCAGATGTTGCCTAATTGCATAGTGTGGGCTGAAGTGCAAATTCAGTGCACATGTTATAAATTCTCTTACTCAACCACAGGTTAAACTGGCATATAGTGGGAACATTAAAGCAGGATAATTCAAAGAAATCAGAGCATTTATAGAAGCCGGGAGCCAGTATAAGGGTACAATAGTACAATTCCACTGTGATGAAGATTAGGAGCAGAGGGAGCCATCTGTCTGTAGAGAAAAAGATCAAGGTTGGAGAACCTTTTACAATGGAACAGTTTACATAACATTTTAGGTGGACCGTTGATTTGGGAAGCTGTGTGGCTTCACTCACTTTATGAGCAATTTCATCTTCTTGCTTCCCTGGGAAAGTTTCCTGAGGATGGGGGGAATAGTTCCAGTGTTCACACTTTAGGACACTGTATCTATTCCTAGCCTTGTTGGTGCTTCTCTAAGACTGGTAAGGTGTGAATTGCTGCCATTATGGTGGTGATCAGGTAACCATGGTGCCAATGCACTTGTGTGGTGCCATTGCTGTGGTGATGGGATGATGCAGCAGTAATCGCACTTGTGTTGCCCCTCCCCAGGCTCCAATGAAACTTCTTCCATCAGGAAATAATGTGAATGGAGTCACGCCTGCTGATAGGGACCATAGAACTCCTCTCTACATGCAGACACATTGAGGGACACTCTGCATGTGTTGAGCCATGTTGAGTTAAGATGCAGGTCCATGAAATATTGATGGCCTGTTAAGGAGCTCCCCCAGAGTTCTCCCAGAAGGTAAGTGTGGAAAGGCTCTAGTATAGCTATTCATCACTAATTATGTTACATTGCTGTTCCCCACCATGCAGAATGAATTGTCTCTGGGTATATCACCACATGCAAATGTTTCAGTGAATCTCAACCTTTATTCTTCAGGGGACAATTTGGATCAGCTATTGGCCCCTTTATCACTTTCAGAGAGATGATTCAGGAAACTAGTAGCCCAAGACTGTTGTTCTCAGTTTCCTGGTTAAACAGCAAGAGAAAAAAATGCAAAGGATATAAAATAAATCATGTGTGCTTTCCATTTGCATTAACCAGTATAATTATAAAAAGGATAATTGTTGCTCATAATGTCTGCAAGGTTTTAATGGCACTCGTTTCTAATTGTTTGCAAACTGACAATATGTGTGTTACTGATTTTGTGCTCAGCTAGCAAAGTGTTAACAGTGAGGAAACTTTAAAACATTCCATACTAGCTAAAGTTCTTTTCCTTAACAAATACAAGAAGATCACAGAAGAAGATAATAGCCCACCACTGTGGTACAAAACCATTAGATAGTTGGGAAAATTCCAAGCCAGCCTTGGTTTTCTTTGGCTGAAGCAGAAGCACCATGCTGAGCAGAAGCATATCTGAATGACCCATCATCCCTGCTGGAAAGATCTCTCCTTCTTGTCTTGACTTGAGTGACCTCAAAATAAAAGTGCCATTATTTTACAATTCATGACAAAAAAAGAAAGTAAAAAGTAAAAAGAATATATTATTAAAAATATAATTTATAACCACTGTTATTTCCAAAATTCTTTTAAAATACTGGCGTTGTTAGCTGTTATATCCAGTCACAAGACATTATTTTCCATAAAAGAAGATTAATGAGGGCAAAGGTAGTAACCTTTCTTCTCACTTCCTCTTTGCCAAAGAAAACACTGCATCAAAAACATATAAATGTCAGTCTCTGATCCTTATCAACCATATTTTTGTCTGTCACACACACAGTTCAGTCTCCCGTATAACTTTGGTTGGTATGACATATTTGTAGATAAATATACACAAGAAACTTGTATTTAAGTTCTGAGTCCACAAATCTGGAAGTCCATCCTATTGAATTCAGTGTGTTAACTTCAAAAAGAAAAAGAAAAAAAGAATATTATCTTCAAAGGGCTGCAGCAAAATGCTAAATGCATGCATCCCAAATGTGAAACTCCCACAGTATTGAGCCAAGGTCACTCATCAGAATGCCTTTGATCAAAATGCATTTTCGGAAGATTAGTCAGAGTCTTACCATTCCTTATGCCCCAGTGGTTGTACTGTGGAATGTCTAGCTGCCGTCCTTATTTGTCTATGCATCGTTTTCAAACTGAGGAACTTGAGTAGACAATCTTCTCCCCCATTTTGTTGAAATGCCTCCATGTCTCCATTTACCCTTGGAGGTGCCTACAAATGTGACTTCTACCACATTGTTTCCATTTGCAGCAGCACAAAGCACACTGAGGTGATTATGCTACCCTATTAACATAAGAAAATAAAAATCTTAAAGGAGGCCTGTTGAATCAGTCCATAGCCCTTCTAGTCCAGCATCCTGTCTCACACTATGATCTACCAATTGTTTCCAAGCATTCTCAATTAGAAGAGACAAAAGCAAACTTTCCCCGCTCTCAACTCTCTGAAAATAGCCTTTAAAGGCATCCTGCCTGTTTCCTCCAATATGGAGGCAGTACCTAGCCATCGATTCTAGTAGCCCTTGATACACCTGTCCTCCAAAAATTTGCCTAACACTTAGTGATGTGTAATAAAGAATATTTTTTCTTTATCCACCTTTTTCACTTCATATATGATTCTATATAGTTCTGTCAGTTTTTCTGTTAAACATTGTCCTTCAAGGCTGACGAGGCCTAAATACTGTAGCGTAACTTTGTAAAGGAGTTTTTCCAGCCCCTTGATTTCTGTCATTTTATGCACTTTTCCCACTTACACAATATTTTTTCTGAGGTGTGGTGACCAGAATTGTACACAATATTCCAAATGTGGCCTCACTGTAGAATTTTAGAGAGTCACAATGATGCTTACTAAGTTATTCTCTATTCCTTTCATAATTACCTAGTCTGATTGCCAGTTGAGGCACCATTTTTAGAAGGTACAATTTTATGCTTTCAAGGGAGGTACCACAATCACCAAAATGAAAGAGTTCTCTGCCGAAAGCAGAAATGAGTTCATGCCATTTCAGCAGTGATTGAGGTGCCTCTCTTTTTTGTCCTTTATGAAGCCACCTCCATTTTGGAGTTACAGCCGTTATCTGAGAGGAAAATATATATTGGCTGTGCTAAAAAGTTGATTGATTTTATTTATTTAAAAAATTTATATACTATTTCTGATTAAGGTATAATCTCAAGGTTTATTTATTTATTAATTAAGATTATGCATAAACCATTCCTCACCAAAGATATGAGAGCAAAGGCCATAATACTGCAGTATGATCAATTGGACAATATGTCTAGATTCAAAAAAGGGTTTTGACTGAGAACTAAAAATTGCATGGTTGACATTAGTAATTCCTCAGAATTGCTGAAAACTAAACCACGAAAATCCCACCAATTGTCAAAGGCTAAATATGTTGGGCACTGTTAGCTTAGAGATTTGTGGGGCAGAACTGAAATTCTAAACACCTGAGCAGAGTCCCAGTGCACATAAATCCAAGGCCTGATCTAGGTGTACTGAACCTTTCATCATAACACAAGATCACAAGATCTTCTTTCTTTTAGGCCACCACTGTGAAGAAATCACATCTAATATTTGTCACATGGTGTTCATAGTCCAGCAAGCACCATTCCATAACATTCATTGATATGGCTTCAAATGGTTTAGACTTCATGATTGCTGCTGTCTTGGTCATATTTTTTGCCTCCCCTCCCCCCTTCATTCAGTTTGCTAGCTAGAACCAGAAAACACTGCATGTTTTATTGAACTAGATTCTCAATATGATTGTTTCAATATTGTTCTTGTGCTTGCTTTTTATTAGCAGCTGGTGGCAAAAGTGCATTACTCCAGGGTTTGACAAGTAAGGAAAAATATTTGGACTGTGTGTGTTGGCCAAGTAGAACGAAAGTGCCAAAATCGATGTGACAAAACTGTCTCTTCAGGTCCCACCATCAAGTCTAAATATTTTATAGACCCTGTGCAGACAACACAAGGCAATGTAAAACACTTCCACTTGATGGCTGTGAATTATGAAGCAGTCTGCAGTTTTGCAGAGACCCTATGTGAGATCTAAGAATGCCTGCAAAAAGGAGTCTTGTAAATAAATCAGTTTTATCTACAATCCAAACATTTTAGACAGATGGCCATTTAGAATTCAGTATTTCACTAGGGAGGGGAAGGGAACCAGAAAGAGAAGAAAACAAACACTGCATTACAGCAAAATCTTACACTGTAGGATATTAATTGTTAAGTGCATCCAATTTTGTTTAGTACAAATACAGTGCTCAATTTAAGGTGCCAACTAATTAAAATAAAGAAAATAGATATTCTTACCTCCAAAATTTCTGCTAGTGCTCCATTAAGATGATGTTTGATTTATTCATAGTAATTGAAATGATTAATGGGAACATTTGAGTGTTTATTATACAGCTGGCCCATACGCACAAGTGGATGGCATCCAGATGATACTGTAAAATGTATTATCTGGACTGACACTCCTGAATATATCTAATGAGATTCATAGTTTTCATAACCTTTCTTTTTTTTCTGGGGCACACATATACAAAGGCAATGCTGCTTAAAACACATTGCAGAGCTGGTTGTCATGTATGTACAGTGTCTAATTTCCCTTTATTTGATAATTCCATAAATCATACATTCACTTTTGATGTCTGATTGACATCTTTTTGATGGCTATCCTCTGCTGTGTGAGTTGGTAGGACTCTATAAACCATTCCCTTGAGAAAGATGTGAGGGTTTTTTTTTTCTGATCACTCGTTCACTCATTCAGTGTAAGTCACCAAATGATGAACAAGCATGTGTGAACTAGCTTTTAATGAGTACAAGCTGAATAAGTGAATTTATTCATTGAAAAAGACTATGGGGAAAACTGTTATACAGGAACTTTCCTTCCTCCTTCCTTCCCATTTCTTTCATTATGAAATAACTTTCCATTTTTCTGTATCATTGATAGTCACTGCATAATATTTTTTGATATTTTTTTCAAAATGCATAATAAAAAAAATTCATGGCTCACTCAATTGCTTAGTAGTTATGTTAATTATCAAGGAAAATTCAGCATTATTACAAATGCTAATAACATGTTAACAAAGACACTATCCATATAGTGTTATCTTGCATGATGCACAGAGAAGGAAGGAGTGACTAGTAAGGAAAAACATTCTGTTCAGATCCTCTCCACAAAGGACTGAAAACTGCTAACCTCTGGTGATATTTTCAGTCCTCCAGAGCAGATCCAGGAGCAGCAATAATCAGGATCTGAAATGAAATGAATTTCATTTGCCACTGGCACTTATGTTATACCCAATTTGGGCTCAGGTTCTTTTGGATACAGGTCAAGGTATTGGTGTGACACTACCCAGAACTTACTGAGGGATTTGAAGTAATGCCAAGACACCAAATTTGGTTTTATGCACTATTCATATAACATTTATTGTAATACAGTAATCACATATGATGCATCAAGAGAGCTCTCTTACTCACACACATACTCACCCAATATTCACACACACGTGGCTGTCGCTGGAGATGGTGATCAGTCATCTTCACGATGCTGTGGGAGCCCTGTTGCCTGCAGTATCAGGAACTCAACTGGTGGCTTGTAGCATCTCTCTTCTTATAGTTCAAAAGTGACAAGTTGTTTCATAACTTGTGTTACTGTAATTTTCCTTTGTTTTTAAACATTGTCCTTGCAGCTAGTTGCCACATTCCTTTCCTGGAAGAAACAGGTCATTGTAGACTCTTCAGTGTTACTGCATTCTGTCCTTCATTCATGTTTTCCTTTTTGCCACGTCCGCAGTTCTCTGAAAAATTCTGCTTGGCCTTCCAAGGCAAACGTTACTCCCATATCAGGCTTTGGTGTCTCCATCTTTTCTTAGCCATTCTCATTCATTCACATACTCATTCCCATTCACCACACTTATGCCTGTCCACCAGATCCTGTACCTCCTAGACCAGGAATCACCTCCTATATAAGAGCCCTTCTGGATGCAGTCAAAGTCCAAGATAGCACTAAGTGCTAAGGATGTGCAGAATATGGATACTGCATTCTGTTCCAAGTCTGGACTAAAAGCTAATACAGAGTGAAACACAAAACATTTGTAAGGTAATAATTGTCTATGCCTTCCTCCTACTATGCCACCATTACCCTTAGGCTGCGTTCCCATGCAATAATAAGTCTGCTGAAAATCTTCTTTTGCCACGGAACGGTCCCATGCACGGCTTTAATCCGGGTTTCCAGCGCCGCTAATGGGGAAAACCCGCTTTAAAAAAATACCTGTTTAAAGCAGTACTTTCTGGAAGATGTGGGTTTTCAGCGCAACATTTTCCATGGGATCGCTCCGTGTCAAAAGGGGCGGGGATTCTCTCCCAGGTGGGAATTGCCGGCCGGAGAGATCATCTCTCTCTCTCTCTCTCTTTTGCCTGTCATCCAGCCAACGATCTATGCAAACAGCGGTCTAGGCAGGCATTTTCTCTTTGCTGTTTCTCTTTCCAATCCCAAAGAGAAACAGCAAAGATACATTGTGATGAATTGCTTCCGCGAAAGTGAAAGTGTAAAAGAGCTGGCTGGGTGGAGATCTTGTAAAGAGTGCCGGCTGCAGTCTTCGCAAGCAGGGGAGACGAACAGAGAAATTTTAAATTTTTCTTTTGGTCCTTTTGAAGGAAAGGATTGCAGGATTGCTGGCTCGGGGGGAGGCGTTTCGGCAGCTGGAAATTCCTTCCGCCCGATCACCCAATGAAACAGCGAGGGGCGGGGAGAAAAAGATGCGGGTAAACAAAACACGCTTCCTTGGGGACGGTCCATTCATTTTAAATGCATGTCTTGCTTACCCCCTTGGGAACGCTTAAATCCGGATTGAACCCGCTTTTCTTTAATCCACTTAGTGGAGGGGCAATAGAGATACAAATTAGTACCATGGGAACGCATCCTTAGAATGCTTTAGTGCAGAGCTTCTTTCAAGCTTACATGGCTGCAGATCCTGCTTTTGTTTTTAAAATCGTGCCTTGTCTCCATTTATGAACACTTATTTTCAAAACATTATCACTTAATTATTCCTGAAGATGTGTTCGCACACTTTAAAAAAGCAGCTTAAAGATGGTTGTGAGAATGCAGATGCTAGTGTTGCCATTCCACTTTTAACCACATTAATGATCAGAGAAAGCTCTTTGGAAGTGTGTTTTCTGACTTTCAGTGTGGTTTAAGACACTAGCAAGAAGAGACTTCCACCTCTAAGTTTCACGCCTCCTTTAATGGTTGGGCTAATAAAGGCAAGTACATTTGTGTGTGTGTATCTGTTTATCCTAACAATAATATTAGTGCTTTGATGATATTCATTACTAGAATCTTCATTCCCTTTTTCATGTAATTTAATTACAATTTTAAATAAGACCAGCTTTTTACGCAGATCCCTGTGGTTAGCCCAGTTTCCCCAGATAACTCAATACATTGCTGTTCTTCATTAACTTTTATTGATTGTTGTGCAGTGGGCTTCACCCCTCTTAACATGGATCTTAAATAAGCTAATTTATTTATTTTTTCTTTCAAGTTAAGACTGCATGGTAGGACAAAGGGATTTACTAGAATAGGAAGGTATGTGGCCCAGTGTACATCTGCTGTGATCAATTACTTTGTCTCATTAAATTTTTAAAAGCTAATCTAACAACAAAACTGTGACAAGTCTATTTTTACATGTTGCTCTTTCAAAATCATAAAACCATTGTTTAAACTTGTTAGTTAAGATTCAAGGCTTCATGTGTCAGAATATGAATAACCAACATCCTTGTCCTACTCTGGGAACTTACCTAGTGTTCCGGATGGTGGATTGTTTTAGAAATAGTCCTTGCCTTCACTCTTGTTTCCCATCTTCTGTTCTTTGTCCTGCTTCACCTGCTTCCTGCAAAGACACTCTTTTGTTTAGTTGTTTGTGCCACAATACAACTTAATCCGATTAACCCAAACAAGGAAGATTCCACTTGAACTGGCAGTGTTTCCTGCCTCAGGTGAAAAAGCTCCAAGATTAATATGCTTATATGAGTTTCCAAACTCGATAGTTGATCTAATCATTGCAACTTGTTTGCCTAATCTAAAAAGTCAGAATATTTGTCAATCTTTTGTTTACCACTGTTTCTGTCCAAATATCTGTCTCCACACTACCAGGTTACATTTTGTGCTATAAGAGTCAGTGCCTTTCTCCATACAGGGTCCCTTGTATTCCTTTGAAGGTCCACCATCATTTCTCACTCTCTTAAAGTACTGCTACATCTTTGTCCTTCACCCTACTGAGGTCCTTCACCCTGTTTTAGTGGGGTACCAAGATCAGTCCAGGACTGAATTATGTGTGCTTGCTGCATAAGTGGGTTCCTATTTTCAAGAAGAACATTGCTGAAATTGTTCTTGAATCAAAGGAAGACATCAAAGTTCTCTTTCATTTTTAAACTTTAAGTTGTTCCACTGTTCCTGAGGTCTGGTCACAGTTCCTGAGGTCTGCAGTGGCCAACTTTGAACTGCCTGGTGCAAGCAGGGGACAATTAGTTGTCCTCTAAGTGTATGATCTGCTGTTCCTAACAACTTGCTTTGCCAATCTCAAAGCAGGCATTTACAGCTGATTATCATTTGAGATTTCTGGACCCCCTGCTTCTATTGTACCTACACCTAATCACTGGAGAAGGTGACTAGAATGCCAATATCTCAATTCCAGACAAGCTTCTGTTTGCACTTACTGATATTGGTCTCATCCCAATCCCCTAAGTAAATGAATGTGTGCTTGTGTCTGAGCAAGACTATTTCACTTCCTCATGCGAAAATACTCCTTGATCATGAGAAGATCTCCTGATAACAGCTCTTCTTCAGCATACTTTACCTCTTTTGTACCCCTTTTTTGCAGTATTCTGTCCTGTTGGCAGTCTGTTGGATCTTTGCTGGATACCCTCCACAGATAGTAATTATGAAAGTAATATATCACTCCTTTCTATAAGATGAAAGAGTGCACTTCTTTGTGAATATTGGAAGATTTGTGGCAATCCCCATCTGCCCATACTGAAAGACATAGCCAACATGGAACAAAACAGGCTACGATCTAGAAACTCAGCTGTTAGTACTGCCAAAGCCCTAATGGTAGATGACTTTAATGCCATTAATGCATGGAAACAACATTGGATAGACAGTTGCCCTCCACAATGCCAAAGCTTGCCCTGCATTTTGGGAAAACCATCTGGATTTCATCATCCCCATGCAATATGGACAACTATAAATTGCATATGCACGGGACTTGGTAGATGTGCAGATGATCTTTATAAGTGGGGAATAACTCCACCCCAATATGTGACTATGGGGCGGAAAGACAAGCAATCCAGCATATTGTGGAAGAATGTCAAAATCAAGCATATAATAGGAAGTTTTGTGATTTCTTGACAGTGACAAAAAGGTGCAATACACTATGTCTGTGATTTAGATATGTTTGTGATCTTGCCATGTGAACTTTACAGACTTTTCCTGTTTTCTATCTTGTGTTTATCTGTTTTATTAAGGTATAATGTGAATTTGCTATACGATAAACAGTCAAATCAAACCTCTAGTCCTTCAAAGATCCTTTCCATAGAAATACTGCTAAACACATGTATATAATTGTTCCCATAACAGTTTACTACAAACTTTTCACATTAGAAGCGTGTTCCATAGTAGGGAGCCTGTAAGGAAGACAAAACACAGCAACCAAGTAAGTCACTCTTGCAGCACTGATCTTCAGCAAAGGCTGCCAAAAACATATGAGGGTGGCAAGTGTTTTTAGAATGCCATTTCTATGAAAAGACCACTTCCAAAAGCATTTTGCTGTATTCTAGAGCAGGTTGCTGGTCTGATGAGTGAGGAAATATATAGTTACTGTTCTCTATGGACCCTTTCTGTGCAGACTAAAACTGAATTAAAATGGGGAAATGACCTTGAATTAAATTATTGGGTAGTCAATAGACTAGGCAATTTTTAAAAATTCATTCTGTGGTGGATATAGCAGTTTTAAACATAAGTGTTAAAATTGTTTCAATAAGAGAAATTAAATCAATGTATAGGAAAACAAACCTATTGACTGGTAAATATTTCTTATTTGTAATGGCTTGTGACAATTTTGATTATTTACAATGTGGAATCTTCTAAAAGATCATCATGAAGCACACCAAGGAAAAAATTCAATACAGTGGTATATTGGCCCTTAAATCCAAGAAGAATGGCCAACACAAAAGAACTTTGAGGATAGAAGAAAAAGATAAGCTGAGTATATATTTTCATTGGATAACCCAAACCTATTCAACAGTTTCCTCACAACTTTCTTTTTTCCCTTCTTTTTTTAAATAAAAAACCACTTATGCCAATTACTGAAATAGATTTAAAACCTTTGCTAAACTCATACTTTAATTTCTGCTGGCTAAAAACAGATAACTAAAAGCAACCCACATTAATATGAATTTTGATGGCTCATTTGCACAGCCTCACATATCATAATGTTCAATACATATTTTGATTTTTATAGAAAGTATAAAATATAGCAATTATCTGAGCTCACCATTGTTTATCAACTAAAATTGCTTCTCTCAATTACCCTGCCATGTTGCTATTGCTGTTTCAGGAGAGTCATACTATTATTAAATACACATCTTCGGAGAAATTACTTCTATTTAATTCAGTGGCTCTTACTCTCAGATTAATCTATAAATGTTTGATACATTTACTTAAAATATACATGAAAAGTTTGAATGCAACTGTACAAATAAATGAGGAGTGCTTGACCTGCCTATTGCTAAGGAACATCTTTGAGACTGTTTCTATGCAGTCTCCCATTGGAATGAACTATGGCACTATTTTTGTGCTGTATCCCAGTTCAGCGTCATGTTCATGCAAATGTAGCATTCTACTGGGTAGCAATGCCTCTCAGTAAAATATTCTCAGATATGGACATCACTTTCCATTGGAGCTGTTGATGATAGATCCTATTCAGATAGATCCTTAACAACGGCAGGGTGTGGTCCTCATGTTCTGATCATGTTTCTAGAGAACAGACCTGTTTCTAGAGGAGAGCAGACCTGTGTGTGAACTCACCCCACCTATGTTTTAATCTATATTTGATCCACCTTTAGAATGAAAGAATACATCCACAAAATTGCATTTTCCCCATGTTATCGAACCCTGAAAATTCTCTTTGGTTAGATAATGCTGAAAGGAATTTGGTAGTAATTTTGATGATGTGTTCTCTTACCCTAAGGATGGACTGAACATGGATTAAAATTTGGCATACCTGTACCCCAAGCCACTTTTCTTCCCTTCCTTCTTTCCATCCTCCCTTTTCTTATCTCTTTTTACCCTATCTGAACATTCTATGTTGTTGGCTTGGCTAAATATTATAAGTAATGTCTTTATGTCAGTATTATTGCCATGGCTGAAAAAAAAAAACATTGTAGCCCAAAAGTATAAGCAGTTGTTAAAATTGGACCCAACTGGGCCCCCACTATGTTTTATGTTTTATTCATTCTTCAAGTTGGTTATTTGATTTATTTTATGTATAACACCTATCTAAAACAGATCAGAGGAGATTTTTTTATAAAAAAAGTGATTTTTTTTCCTCTCTGTTTTTTTCCTCTCTGGGACACAATGTAAGAAAGAAATCCAGTCCTTATTGCGGCACTGGAATTACTCCATTATTACAGCATAACATTCACTCAATTATGGGAAAAGCAAAGGAGTCCCCCCCCCCCAAAACCCTCTGATTCACTGGTTGACTGGGTGGATCACAAGTTAAAAGAGAAGGGAGTGCCCAAAGATCTTACTTGTCTCCTGAGGAACCTGTATGTGAATTAAGAAGGAATAATTAGAATCAAACACAGAAAAACTGATTTGTTCAAGATCGGAAATAGAGCACAACACTGTTGAACGTTGTCATCCTATTTATTTAATTTATACGCAGAGTACATCATACAAAATGCTATTCCAACTGAATCAAAAGCCAGAATTAAAGTTGCTGGGAGAAATATTAACAGCATCAGATATACAGACATTACTGCTTGGATGGCAGAAAGTGAAGAAGAATTAAAGAGCCTCTTGATGAGGGTGAAAGAGAAGGCTACAAAAGTGGGTTTAAAGCTCAACATTAAAAAATTATGATATTTAGCTGAATCACTTCCTGGCTGATAGAGAGGAAGAAATGGAAAGTGCCAGGTTTTACTTTCTTGGACTCAAAGATAAGGCAGAGGGTTTCTGAAATCATAAAATAAAAAGATGCTTGCTCCTCGGGAGGAAAGCTATGACAAACCTGGAAAGCATATTAAAAATCAGAGACATCACCGTGCCAAAAAAAAGTCCATTCTAAGTTGAAGTTATGTTCTTCCCTGCAGTTATAGATGGCTATGAGAGCTGGGCCATAAGTAAGGTGAGCAAATACTTTTGAGAGTTGTTTGGATTACAAGAAGATCAAATCAGTCGATACTAAAGGAAATCTATCCTGACTGTTCACTGGAAGGACTAATGCTGAAAATGAGATTCAAATACTTTGGCCTCTTAATGAGAAGGTAGGAGGCACTGGAAAATACTCTGATGGGAAAGACTGAAGGCAAAAGGAAAAGGAAACCACAGAGGATGAAATGGATAAATAGTGTCATGGATGCAATTAATATGAGCTTATAAAAGCTCCAGGAGATAGCAGAAGACCAAAGGGACAGGCTTTTTTTTATTTATTCCTAGGGTCATGAAGAGTCAGACATGACTTAATGACTGAACAACAACAAATGTTAAATTTCTATTTTAGGGATGCGGATCCAGGCCAGAAATATGAAAATGCTCCTTCAGGAAGGCAACCCTACCCAAGAATATGAAATCGCTATTTTGCACGTATATTTCAGCATTTCTTTAATGTAACTGTGGACCAAACAAGTCATAGAAACTGTAGGTGATGCACATTTTAATGTCTGTTGCATTCTTTTCAAGATTTAGCTCAATTCCCTCTAGAGTTCTAAGGTATGCTAAGAGATGTCTTAATATGCTTGAAAAGTTCGGTAGATATTACAAGGTCTCTTTTTTCTTTCCTGAGCCATTTTGAATGCAAAGTAGGGAGTGAGAGATATATTTCAATTGTAAACATAACATCGATTTTTAAACTGAATTTGCATATCATAAGTTTTATTTCTTCCAGTGTCAAAAATTTATTACGTAGAATGCCATAATAATAGCTTGTTAATTCTATGCCTAAAGCAAGAATTTTACTAAACATTAATTTTGGAAATTTGGGTTATTTTTAATTCCTCTAGGCCCCCATGTTTACTCTATTACTTGGTGAAAATAAGATTTATGTTTGCTTTCATCATAACAGAAAATATAAATCAATACAGGTAATAAATCTTTAAGTGCTTTTTAACCTTACACGCTCTTTATAGGTTGAGAGATAATCAATAGCTATGACAGAAAAACTGCATATGATTCATCTTTCAAGTCTGCTTGCTTTTATGACACAGTGCCAATATTTCCAAATGTAAATGCCATGATCCTTTTTCTTTCCTTCTTGGGAGGAAAACCCTGACATAACTGGAACAGTTATTAGTGTTCAGAAATACCATTCAAGGCAAAATTACACCATGTGACCCTGCATGCAGTCAAATTGGAGAATCCAATTACTGAATTACAATTTGCTGTTCTAGTATGAAATTACTCTGACTGTAGGGGCCATTAGGAGCTTTTTCTTCAGAGGGTGCATCCCCATAGAGCGGTGATGGCCAACCTATGACACGCGTGTCACAGGTGACACACCAAGCCCTTTTGGGTGACACACATGGTCACCCTGGCACCTGGACGTGTAGTGCTTGCTTGTTCTTGAAGTGTACGAAATACCAACTTTCAATTGAAGATTTAGCAACAAAAGTCACTTATGTAAAGAATTATTTGTTTTTGCTTTTAATAAAATACATATATCAAAAATACAACTTTTTTACTAGAGCTACAAGTATCACAAAATCATGGATACTTCTGGATGTGACACAGCACCCAAGTTAGCTAGGTTTCTTGTGAATTTTGACACACTGAGCTCAAAAGGTTTGCCATCACTGCCATAGAGGCTTAAATGCAGGGTGGATTCAGATTCGGCATTGGGAGTTCCCATTAAATCCCCAATGCTCTGAATCCACTCTGGATTTTCCAGCCCTGACCCCATGCCAGTTTTCTTTCTCTGGATTTTCTGGGGAAAATGCGGGGAAAGAACACCCCTGTTTAAACAGTGGTTTTCTGGCTGACTCAGATTAAAGCCGAGCAAAGGAGGGCAGCCAGCGGCTGGGCTGCACCCCCTCGCTTGCTTACCCAGCTGCTGCTGTCCTCCTTTGCTTGGCTTTAAACTGAGCCAACCTTTTCTTTCCCCCTGTTGAAACAGGGTGAGGGAAAAGGAAGGAAGGCAGCTGCTGCTAGCCTCCTCCTCCCAACATCCTTGGCTGCCTTCCTTCTATTTCCTTCCCCCTGTTTCAACAGGGGGAAAGAAAAAGCTGGCTAGGTTTAAAGCGGAGCAAAGGAGGACACCCAACAGTCGGGGAAGTGAGCAATGAGGTGCGCGGAGGGGAGGCTTCCCCTTGGATGTGCCCCCCCCTCGCTCACTTACCTGGCCGCCGGCTGTCCTCCTTCACTCAGCTTAGGACATTAGGAGGAAGAGGCTGGTAGCGGCGGCGGCTCACTGCACTGCTCGTAGGTGTCCTTGTGTGCACCTGCAGGTTCCGTGGGAACAGCCCAATGTGTGCTCGGTGCTGTTCCTGGCCTCCAGCCCAACCCGCAACAGAACCCAGAGCAAACCTGGATCAGAGTAATCTGGGTTTGCTCTGGATTTGTGGTAGGTGGGAGCACGGCCATAGTCTTCCTTTGTTTCAGGAAAGTGTTCTCAGGAAAGCTTAAAAAGGGATCTTTTTTATCTTCTGGAATAGTCTTTTCTCCATTATCTGTAGGATGCCTACACTTCCTGCTTTTAGGCACCAGTTGAAGACCTATCTTCTTAACCAGGCCTTTCCATAGTCAATGTTTGCCTGTTTCCCCATCCTTAATTTTAATTATGTTTTTATTTAACTATTATGATTTTAGATGTTTTTTTAAATTCTCTGTACATTGTTTTGAGATTATATTTTAATGGGAAGCAGTTTATAAATATTTTAAATCAATGATAATAATAACGATAATAATTTTTCCTCTATTCCTAGCAACTTTGGCTCCATCCACACAGATATTTGCAGTGATTCCTCATTTGGGTGCTAAGCCTGCCCAAAGTACTGCAAAATGACTCAGAAGGAAACTGGGAGAAACAAAACCAATGGCAGTTCTGATTATGATTTCCATTGTATTGATCTATTGCTGATTTGAGTGGGAAAG
Organism: Aspidoscelis tigris stejnegeri; assembly: GCA_023333525.1. Classification (NCBI taxonomy): domain Eukaryota; kingdom Metazoa; phylum Chordata; class Lepidosauria; order Squamata; family Teiidae; genus Aspidoscelis; species Aspidoscelis tigris. The sequence goes on from JALMGA010000004.1 coordinate 65,841,314, forward strand.
GCAATGAGGTTCTATGATTGGTTTTTGCAAAGATGGTAGGAAGCCCATATATTAAAGGAATTGGGGGGGAAATCTTTCCTGGAAGCGAGAAACACCAATAGCATTAGGTTGTGCTGGTATCAGATCCTTGTAAATGGACCATGCTACCCAATAAATGCATGCAAACAGGGGCTCATGGTCTTGAAGCAGTTGAGGCCATTAGTCTGGAAGCCCTTTTGCCAGATGATATGAGCTTGGAAGAACTGACTTAAGGAAGATCGGAATGGATGAAACTTTAGTCTTAACATAAAGCTCTAATTAGGTGATTAAAAGTAAATGTGCTCAGAACATATTAGGAATGTGCATGAATGTATTTTTGACATTCAAGTCTGAGTAAATTTGAATGTCAAAAAATCCAATTTGATTCGGATATTTAAGATTCGAAGGTCACGAAATCTGATTTGAATCTGCAGCATTTGAATCCATACGTTCAACTGTGAGATTCGTATTTAAAGATACTAATATTGACAACATTAATATCTGTTATACATATCTCTGCGCATTCCATAAAAGTCTATATGCATCCCATATTATCCTGTATGCATCCCGTTTTAATCCCCTATTTTAAGGGTAAGATACGTATAATTTTTGTGCAGATTCGTATACAACAGATACAAATCTACACATTCAAATTATTCAAAAATATCAGATTTTCAAAAATCCATATTGGAGTTCGAATGTTTAAATTCAGATTTTCAGAAATCTGATTCAAGCTCAAATGTTGACATTCATTGGATTCGAATAGAATATTTGAGTATCCGAGAACATATTAAAGCCTATCTTGGTGTGCTAAAAACTAGTATGAGAGTGGCAGGATGACAAACCATGACCTGCATGAAGCATATTTCAGCGTCCAGACTGTGACAATACAGCCGATAGAAGTTCTTTGAAAGCCCTAATATACAGGCTACTGATAAATAGGCTAGGATTTGTGGAACAGCATGTTCCTTCCTCTGTGTGTAGTCTCTTCCAAAATACCACCCTCTTTCAGGTTTTGGTAATAAATGTTTAAAAACCAGTGACCTAGAAGCTTGCTTCTTTTCAGTTTTAACGAAAGAATTATAATGCCAAAAACATTCGGTCGAAGTAGGATACTCAGCTGATTTCTATTCTGCTTGTCACAAAGGTAAGAAAGAAAATGGAGAACACAAACCAATTACATTTCATGCCACTAAATCAAGTTTTGCTGCAACAGAATGACCAGTTTATTGATACTTTACTGTGTTGTTGTTGTTGTTAATGTTGTTGCTTTCATCATATAATACCACTGTTTGATGCATCACATCCTGTTTCTATTATGTTTGTATTGCTACTTTATATGGTCATATGACTAATCAATAAAATTCATTCATTCATTCATACTACTATTATTACTAAAGCTTACTTTACTAAATAACTTACTAAATAATAAAAAGCGTATTCCTGACTCTTATCTAGTAAGTAAATTATAGTAATAGTAGTAGCAGTAGTAGAGAAGTAGTACTAAAACCATGACCAGAATCAAAATAACAGATTGATATAAGATTTGGTAAGGAAGAAGAAGTCTTAGGCATATCATTTTTATTTATATATGAATGTTTTGGAGCCCAGACCAACCCACCCTATGCATGATAACTTGGTACTATAAAAGATTCACTTGCATGCTTGTGAGTCTTATTCTAATGAACTATTGAACCTGTATTGGAGCTAACAATTACTGATATTGGAGTTATAGGACCAATATTCATATTCATCCAATAAGGCTTCATATCCCTAGTTCAAAACTAGACCCTTTAAAGAATGCAGCCAACATTCTTATGCATGAAAAGACTTCTCAATAGAAAATAAATTGTGGATTTGTTTGCCAATATCTCTTCCTTCCATTAAAATGAATGGGACAAGTATTCTATAAGAACTCAATAAAAAGACTAGAAAGAATGCAAACTTATATCTGCTAAAATGTATAGCTTCATTTAATTTTTTCCACATGAGTATTCCCCCAGAGCAATGAAGAAGATAATCTCAGAAGAAAGGAACTGAACTAAATTCTCATTGCTGCCTGTCACGCTAACCCTGAGGCTTTTAAATCTATTGAAAATAAAATTATGCCAGAAGGTTCCAACCACAATCTTTTCTCTTTCTATCATCTAATGCTAATATGTGTGTCTGCGGCTCAAAGATGGACATAAGACGGGCATATCCCAAAGTGATGGAGTCTCCCCATTACTGTTTAAAATAGGTCTGAATCCCCTCAGTCAGATCATCACACAGAGCAGATATGGCTACAGATTCAAAAGTGGAATCATTAACAGCTGCATCTGTATATGGATGATGTCAAGCAAGAATCTACAGTGAAGACATTGAGATGTCATTCCGTCTGGAAAAAGGTTGCTCCTTTTCAGTTTTAACTAAAGAATTATAATGCCAAAAACATTGGGTCTAAGTAGGATACTCGGCTGGTGGATGATTGTGAAAGGATCTATCCAAAGGAGTTAAACTACTTTATAGTTATTGGAGACTTGGTCAGTATATGAAAAAGCAGTGACATCTTTCTGCTGACAAAGACCTGTATAGGTAAAACAATGGCCTTCCATTGGTAATGTATGGCTGTGACAATTGGATCATAAGAGAGCATGAGTGCCAGAGAATCATTGGTTTCATATTGTAGTGCTAAAAAAGAATTTTCAGTATCTCTTGTAATATAAGAAGATCAAATTAGTCAATACTTCTTGAGCATTCAGCCATTGAGACCAAAAACAAAAAATCCTAATTAATGTTTAATAATGGGTAAGATTGTCTAAATAATTCGAAGAAATAGATTCAAAATTGAAATTCGAATCAAAACTTTAAATTTGAATTTAAGGACATTCAATTCAAATTTGAATGTAAAATTAGGTCAATTCAATCAAATTTTGAATGCATTTGAATATTTGTGCACCTCCCTAGCAGAATCAAGCCCAGTATTCCCAGATAAGAGTTCAGCTCCTTAACCACAAGACCAAACTGGCTCAGGATGTGGCTAGTCCCTGACAGCATCTACAGTAGTCCAGTCTCCCATAACTGTGCAGATGTCACTGAGAAAATCTTACACTGGGGCAATAACTCCATGCTAAGGGAGGCCAAATATCTGAGATCCTAGGAAAATCTCAGTCCCTATAATGTGCATAAATGCTGTGGATGAATACCAAACTATAATGAATTAATTGTCAGAACCTTTAGATTAAGATAGTAGTAATGTGAGTGAATTTGCCCAAACTGTTTCTAGCAATTGAACTTTGGTTCAAGTGGCAGCAGTCACCCTCTTGGCAACCAACCAGGAAGCCAAACTTCATACCACTCTCCTTCATGTGTGCATGGCCCCACATGCCCATGGGGTGTAGGTGCTTTACCCACAATTCTGCTTTTCATGACATCATAATGTGGTATTCCTCTGGTGCTGAAGCAACTTTGGTGTTACTATCCATAAATGCCCCCCCCACAACAGCCTATCAAAATGTATTTAATCCATCAATTTCTACATAAAAAGTACATTACTTCTGTTACCAAATTTATTTTGAGATATGTTCTGAAATTAAATAAAATTAAAAATGCAGGAGATCAATTCTAGCATTCAATCCATTCATTAGGTGATAGTTGGACTGATTTTCTTTTAAGTACTTTGAAATTTCCATTTGTATTCAGTCATTCCCTGTAGCCATTCATTCATTTTATTCAGGTCAGTCATCCATTTCAGTCACCAAGGGCCCTTCAGAGATTTGTCTGGAAAAAGGATTTCCCATTGGGACTGTTGAAATAATTTAAACCCAATATCTGAGAATATCATTGTGGATGTTTGTCTCAGCATTCATTTAAAAAGTAACGAAGTCCAAAGTTCTTGATTTTTCCTCCTGACTTTCCACCTAATCTAAATTTTACTGTTTAATATCATAAGCAGAGACCATTTTCATCTGATTAACCAGCGATATTATAGGCATCCCAAAGACGCACAAAGATCTATCTATCTATCTTTCTTTCTTTCTTTCTTTCTTTCTTTCTTTCTTTCTTTCTTTCTTTCTTTCTATCTATCTATCTATCTATCTATCTATCTATCTATCTATCAATTTATGGGTTAGGTGTAGTGGTTTACTTACAGGGAGTAGCTAAGTTTTCAAGTTCAGGTAGTACTGGAGAGGATGGTTATAGAACAGATACATGTGAAATCTTGTTCACAACTCTCAACTATTTGTATGTCAAATAAATGTGCCCAGTAAATAAATGCAAATAAAGTGATTATTTTTTATTCCATCCCTGGATAAAAAAGGAATTATGAGATAGTGAACAGTCATGAGAATGTAATATAAGAAAAAATTAAACTTAGCAAGAACAACATGGATGTTTATCAGCAGGCAACAGATTACAACAAAGGTTTTCCCAGATCAAGCTGAGGAACAAAACCAGGGCTCGTAAAAGCTCATAAGTCTCTGACTTTATTAATGGGTTGAATTAAAATTTTGGGAAACATTTAGCAAAGGAGAACAATGTAGATTTTAAAGGCTGATAAAATCTGGGGTGTTTTTTTTTGGGGGGGGGTTGCAGTAGACAAACATTCATTGAAAGTATGCTCCAAAGCTCAGTGTGTACACAGGGACATTCTGTTGTATCTGCTGAATGTTCTGCCTAATTTGATAGACTATTCTTACAGTTATATCTATTGTGTCAAAAAATACTTTATCCATCTTATTTTTCCAGGATTCAGCTTCACTGTATGAGTCTTAGCACCTTGTTTGGAGTGCTTTGGTCCCAGACCAACACAGGCAGTAATGCAGAGACATCTTAGCTGTTCTGCTCCACACAACTGACTTCGACCCTAAGGCACTACCCATCCCTGCCAATTATTGGCCCAGATCCCATCACTCATACATCATGTTTAGTGGAGAAGGGCAGAGTAGAACAGAACAGTCTTTTAAAGTACCAGGCCTACCTCTGTGTTAGGGTTTTGACTTCAATAAGTGACACATGTGTGTATGACACTCTAATGTGTTACCAATATCATGTATATCAGTAACAAAAATACTGCAGTTAATTTCTACTTTTCAAACAGAAACAATAAATCCAGCAGTGAAAGAAGTATATGATCTTAAAAATGGAATATGTATTAAAGAACTTATGCAATTTTATATTTTGTTGCAGCTGCGAACTGCAGCCTAAATCCAAGGGCTCAGGGAAACCTGGGGAAGCAGCATTTAGCTACTTCGGACATGGCTGCAGTTCTAAAACCACAGTAACGCAGGTTACAGCCGGAAGGCTGTAACAATGAGGGTAACAGCTATTGCTATTACTATTCCTTACCAAGTGTTATGACAGTAAATCCCTTGATTCCTACCGGTATGCAATCAGGGACCCGCCATGTGCTTAATGGCGGAGTTAAAGATAGACAGCACAGGGAAGAGAGATCAGGCAGGAGACAGGATCTGATGGAACAGAGAGAGATTTATTCTTCTGCAGAGGTTTAAATAGCCTGCTCCAAAAGGGAGCGTTACAGACATCGCATGGTGTAGAGCTGGCAAGGTGATTGAAGCACATGGTCCTCGGAATCCCCTGATGTCATTTCCTTCGGTTGCAGGAAGAGAAGAATCCTTTTGATCCCACGTGGAGAGAAGGGGTCCAGGTACTCAAGATGGTGAAGGCTCAGCAGCAACAGCATCAGGGGAGAAGGAGATCAGCAGCTGGAGCAGTCCAGGCAGCAGTGAGAGAAGCAGCAGCAGCAGGACAGAGATCTCTGCCCTGCCAGGAGGATGAGAAGCAGGAGAAGCAGCAGCTGCTGCTAAGGACACAAGGGGTGAGAGGCAGTGTGAGAGAGGGGCAGCCCCCAAGCAGAGGAAAGGGGTGAATCCCTAGTAATTGCTCCAATATTTCAGTGTTCTTTAAAATTTATTCCCTTTCTACAGTTATCACTAGCGCATAATAAGAAGGAGTCTTTGGGCCTCCCTGCTGATGAACTTTAAAGGAGGTCCATCCCTTCCTAGGCTGTGGTCACATCGTTTTAATTCTTCTTCAATCTACCTTTGGCCCCAGCACTCACATCTTTTTAGTCCATTTTATTTGTGGACTTTCCTCCCTTCAATCACATTTTCCCAAGTTCTGATTTTTACAGGTCTCAAACAGTTATAGTGTTAATTTGTTTTCATTTTTGGGATGTGATTGGGGAAGAGGACTAAAGGGTATTGAACCGTACTGTAATGGGTGGATACTTCATGAATTTGCCTGTTGAGTCACAGAACCATTATCTTATCAGAGCACAGGGTGTGATGTGATGGTGGAGAGAGGTGGAGATATAAGCAAGTCTCATAAAGGAGTCTCAGGATAGGAAAAGAAAGGTGTGAGCACAACAACCCAAACTGAGGAAAGATTATCATTTATTGGGTGTGGTTGAGTTAGTGTATCTTCAGTCCTATTTCTTAGTAAGAGGGGCTATTTCAGCAAGATGTGACCATGGCCTTGTATGTTCAGTCCCCATGAGATGGAGTCGAGACTGTACTAAGGCACTCAAAATGGCATCCTGGTTAGATCTGTTTTTCATGGTCTACCAGGATCCTAGGGAGTGGTTACAAGAGCAGTGAGGTGTGCCGTTCAGCATAGCATGGAGGACTGATTTCAGAAGTGCTGGCAGCCTTGTTCCATGCCAGGACCAATTCTTCCCAACTTGTGATGGGTTGCTTATTCCAGTACAGGGTGACTTGCCCTGTACAAGAATAGCAATAGTATGTGCAGAAACGGCCTTAAAGTAGGAATTATGGGCTTCCATACAGTTTTACATGGACGGGAAAGAAAGCACCTAATGATAATGAAGGCTCTTGTGAAGCTGAAGGAGGGCAAAGTATCAGCCCATTTAGGAGCCTGGATCTACATTTATATTTTTATCAGTATCATTACTAAGTCTATTTATCCTTAAGAGAAAAAAAAATGTGTGGTAGCTCAAGAGAAAGTGGTTTATAATATACATAATTTAACACAATTGCTGGTACATCATCCATCACAGTGTATTAAGACTGAACACTATTAGCCTAATATACTTCTGCTGCAATATGAAAGGGGTACTACTCATTCATCAAGTTGTATTACTGCACATTATTAGTACTGTATTAGAGTAATATAATGCATTTCTTAACAAAGCTCATTGAAGTTTCCTACTTAAATGTTATCCTTAATATGTAAGATATTTTAAAAGGAGGAGAATAAGATTTCCTTTTAAGGCAGCAGAGGATAAGGTATCTGATGCAGTGTTCTTGTCTAAGAAGATGACTTTATGATATAATATCAGTTTTATTATATAATATCAATTTTATTAATAGACATAAGGGACCATGGAGTAAAAGAAGGGGCAGGAGGATAATAAATACAGATTATGGGTGAAGTTACAACTTTATGGCAGGCCCTACTCCAGGATATAATTCAGAGTAAGGACCAGTGAAGAAAGGGCACAGGTCATGACATCAGCTGTTTTATTTCATGATTTGATTTCATGTAAGAATTCAGGGCTGTATCATCACACTGCAGCTGAGCCTTTTGCAGAAGTTTTGAAATCGAGATTCATGAGTGTCTGGGTGTTCCTCAAAGATATGTATGAAGAAAAGCAAATCTGGTGTTAATGCATTTCACTAGAATAGCAACATTTCAGTAAAGTTTGGACGCACTAAGGGCATGTCCCCATGCATGTTTGGTCTGGTACTGAAATCGGGTTTGGCATGCATTTTTTAATTTGGTCTGATTCCCATGGACCAAATCGCCCCAAACTGTGCCAGACCAGGACCAAATTTGGTACCCTAAAAAACAAGTTCTGGGCATGGTTTGGGGGTCCAGCATGCATTGCCTAGTGAGCTGAGCCTACCCATCGGAATGGTCCTGGGCTATTCGGGGAGGAGATTGGTCCATGCGTCATTGGAAGGTGGGGTGTGCTTGCAACCGCTGAGATTTTTTGGGAGTGAACCCCAATTGCCAGGCAGGCAGGATAATGGCTTAATTTTTGCCCCCTTTCCACAGCAAATATTCCACCCCCATTTCCCAATTGACAAGGCAGGCAGGATAATAGCTTGATTTTTTCCCTTTTCACAAATATTCCACCCCCGTTTCCTGATTGCCAAAGTGATCATGATAATGGCTTGATTTTCTCCCTTTTAAGCTTGCCAGGCATTCTCATGGTTCCTGGTGGAGCAGAGGTGCACAAAACTGCTGAACGGCCCAACTGCCACAAAAATTCATAGTGGCTTTGAGTTTTTTAACTTAATTTAATTTTTTTCTCTACCTCCCAGCCCAATCCTGGCTTTCTGTGCCACTAAGGGAGAGGGGGATGTGGTTTTTTCAGCTGGCGGCACAGGGGAGGGCTGACATCAATCTGGCTTCCAATGAGGAGAGAGGGGGCAGAGAGGAGGTGGCACTGCTCCCCAGTGCCAGGGTTGGTGTGGTTTGCATGGGGATGGCTGCATCTGCACCCAGCCCACTTCACCAGGAATGGTATGGGGATGGGCAAGATTTGATCTCGGACCCACTCCCAGTCCCATGCATGCCAATTCCAAGCCAAATGGCTTGCATGGGGATATGGCCTAAAATATGCAGCTGTATTTTCTATGTTTTCAAAAATAGTGCATAATTAGGCAACTTCTGGGGAAGAGCATCCACACCTTGAGGAGGCTGTTCCAGCCTCCAGGCACCCATGACTTCTCAGAAGTTCCCTAATTATGCACTAGGCATGAAGCTCAAAATTGTGCTCCACACCTTTACTACCTTGACTCAGTTCCTTACCTGGTGCTTACAGCAGTGAGCATCTGCATTTTTTCTGGGGCTCTGGGGTCATCTGAGATGCTGCACAAGCATGCTGTCACCTAGTACGACCATAGACATGACATGCAATCATGGAGGGTCCCACAAACAAAATAGAGGAACCCTGAAGAGGACCAGCCCCTGGATCAGTCATAGATGAGTGACCAAAGTTGTCAGATATTAATGCCTCTCAATTGGTTTGTAAACATAAAATATGGATAATCCAAACTTAAGCGGAAAGCAAAAGTGTTTTTAATCCAACAGGACCACCACAGACTTTGAGGAGTAGGTGGAGTTTCTCTCTCTCATATTGAAACATCATCATCATCATGATTGAAATTACAAGACTTGTTGTACTCCCAAGCTGGGGATGTTTAGGTATGCTCTGGCATGGAACATATTCACACTGCTTCCGCTCTGAAGGGGCTCCTGGTGTGCATAGCTATCCTCATCATCAGTAGCTTGGATTAGCTATACTAGGAGCACCAGCAGTGCTCTAGTACAGCCCTAGATGCAGTCTTTGCTCCTATTTTTGTGTAGCAATGTGCACAAATATTTTTTAAAAAATCGTTATTCATACAAATTTGGATGAATTCAGACATTCATACTTTAAAATTTGTATGAATATGAATATTTAGAGAATCGTACGGATACGTATGGCATGAAACAGGATGCATACGGGGTGCATACAGATGCGTACTAGATTCATATTATTGGATACATATCAGATATTTGGATGAATAGTTACAAATGTATTTGTATCAGTTTGAATATCCAGCCATTCATTTTTCTTTATTCATACAAATTTGGATTTTTGGATATTCGATTTGTTACAAATCAATGTTGAAAATTGCATTGGTGCACACCCCTACTTCTGTGTAAAGACTGCATGGGCAGCTGTGGCTGCACAGTCACATGCCTTATTGCCCAATCACTGTAGCAATGGGTCAGTGCATATGACCATTCTTGTGGTGAGGTGGGTTTGGGATAGGGCTGGCATCTGCATTTGTCCCTGATCTCAACTTCTGTGGGCACTGTTCTGTGTCTGTGACTTTAGTCATCTCGCTGTTCCATGGATTTTTCCCTCCTGCTATTCCAAACATGCATTTTTTATGGTCCTTTGCCTTTCTAGCAGACTGATTTAGTCCATAACTAAAATCATATGTTTGAGCAAGTAGGGTGCATTGATTGAACACTCTCTATTTGAGACATAATGGTCAAGTGTTTTTAAGGATGAAACTATTTCTTCCAAATGACCTCCACTGAAGTTTTATTTGCCAGTTTATTTCCCCTTTTAGGTTTTCACCCACCAAAATCCTTTGGCATATAGAAGCTTTTTCTAAGATCAAGTTATCGGTCTGGTGCTACATATACAATGTTCACCTGTTACACACTGTCATGCAGGATATATATTTTCTACCTCCTGAAAACATAGCCAAATGAAATTTAGGTTATTTTTTTTAACCACTTTTTCTCACTAGAACTATATATATGTTGTTCACATCTGCTCAGCATCTCAACATCTTTAAAATTGGAGTAAATAAATCAGCAGCTCTGGAGCTTGATAAAAGTTTAGGTCTTTTATAGTGCACGTAAGTTGTATTTCTAGACAGTGAATATTATTTGAACAAAAATGCACAGATGCAGACAGGATTCAGATGACACATCTATGGTGCCATGGAGGAATCTGAAGGAAGTGGGGGATCACATGGCCCCAGACCTATAGGAATGCCATCCCACCATAGAGGAGTCGAGGAACTCAAAACAGTGGTGGTCATTCAGGTGCAGGCATGTTTGGAGGAAATGAATTATCTTCACTCATGTCAGTCTGGTTTCAGGCACCTCTATCAAGAGAGGGATGGTGCAGTGCAATCCTAATGTTTCTCCTTGAACTCTCAGCAGATTTTGGTACCACCAAACATGGAATCTTGTTGAAGTCACTTTGGGTGGTGGGAACTGGAGGTACTTTATACAGTGGTTTTCTTCCTATCTCTGAAATAAGCTCCCCCCATAGGGAATCCAAATCTACCTGCTAAGGAAACAAAATATACATTGAATAATATTTGAAATACTGTTGACTTCTATTTTCCCCATTTTTGCATAATTTAGGTAATATCTTCATTTGAAAATGGAGGCACTTGCATTCAGGGTACGTGAGGGAGTTGTCACAACCACTGTTCAACAGGAATCTTCCTCATCTCCATTACAGTGGCACTCTTAGATGCCTTTCAGAATAGCATCTTGGATGGTGGTCACACCCAATGGGCCAGTGGGATCACTGAAAAGTAGTTTATGCCAGTCCAAGTGTTAACACAGGTGGCAAAAGATTGCTTTACTGGTCATCTCACACAGTTAGTGGTAAGGAAGCCTTAATCTCTCATTTTGAAGCTGCATTAGATTTCCATGAAGCCCTGTATGACCCCTTGGTTAAACTATTCACTTGCCAATGTACTAATAGAGCTGAAGTTCAACTTGATTTAATTTAGACTTAATCCCACACCTGTTTTTAAAGCTAAAGTTCTCCCTTGAATGATAGGATGTAAAACAAATGTTTTTGATTCTGTGCTAGGCAATTTTTTTTAAAAAAAGCAGTTGCATGCCTTTCATATTTCGGAGGAAAAATACTGTATGCCAAAATAGCTCCATCTAAATTTAAATGCACATACCGTATTATTTTTTAGTTAACCACTAGCAGTGTTTCATTTGTATCCAAAGAAAAATCTGAATAGAAATCAGCCCCTTGTTCCAGTTAGTTTCTTTAGCTGCTTTGTGCGAACTCTGTAAAAGTATCTTAATATGTATTTATTGAAACTCATGACTGGAATTTTCTAGCTGTGGCTCTGTGCGTTTTTGTTTTCTAAAAAATACCCCTCTTTTATGTTAATTTACAAGTATATATCCTCACACGAACTCTATTTGCATGTAATGCAGCATGAAATTAGACCAAGCATTCAGGTGCATGCACACATGCATAGAGATAGAGAATGAGTCCCATCCTACCCTACATACATCTTCCCCAAAATGAGGAAATTAGTGAAAAGGAAATTGAAAGGGAAAGTCAAAAGAGTTAAATCACTTCAAAATGCATGGAGACTACTTAAAAACACAATAACGGAAGTGCAACTAGAATGCATTCCTAAAAGAAGAAAGGGGACTTCTAGGTCCAAGAAGAAACCAATGTGGCTCACAAATGCAGTAGATGAAGTCATTAAAAACAAGAAGAGTTCATTTAGGAAATGGAAGGCTTGTCCAAATGAGGAGAACAGGAGGGAACATAGGCACTGGCAACACGAATGCAAGACGGCCATTAGGAAAGCTAAGAAAGATTTTGAGGAGCACATTGCTAAAAACATCAAAAGAAATAACAAGAACTTCTTTAAGTATATCAGAAGTAGGAATCCAACCAGGAGAGCAGTTGGACCACTAGATAGTAAAGGAGAGAAAGGGGTAATTAAAGAAGACACGGAGATTGCAGAGAGACTAAACAAATTTTTTGCTTCCGTATTCACGGAGGAAGACAGAAGACACATGCCAGTAGCTGAGCCTGTGTTTTCTGAAGAGTTAAACTGTACAGAAATAACCAAGGAAGAGGTCCTGGCATGTCTTAATAAACTAAATGTTAACAAGTCACCGGGACCAGATGGTATTCATCCAAGAGTCCTTAAGGAACTCAAATGCGAAATTGCCGAACTTCTAGCAAAAATATATAATCTTTCCCTAACATCAGGCTCCGTACCTGAGGACTGGAGGGTAGCAAATGTAACACCAATCTTCAAAAAAGGATCCAGGGGTGATCCAGGCAACTACAGACCAGTTAGCTTAACGTCAGTTCCGTGTAAGGTGATGGAAACCATTAGTAAAGACAAAATTAGTGTGCATATGGAGCAGCAGGCATTGCTGAACAAAAGCCAGCATGGCTTCTGCAAAGGTAAATCATGCCTCACAAATTTGTTGGAATTCTTTGAGAGTGTCAATAAACACGTGGATAAAGGTGAACCAGTAGACATTGTCTATCTGGACTTTCAGAAGGCTTTTGACAAAGTCCCACATCAAAGGCTACTGAGTAAACTCACCAGCCATGGAATAAAAGGACAGGTTCTGTCCTGGATTTGTGACTGGCTTAAGGGCAGAAAGCAGAGAGTAGTAGTAAACGGCAATTTCTCAGGGTGGAAAGAAGTAAAAAGTGGGGTCCCTCAAGGCTCAGTACTGGGACCAATGCTTTTTAATTTATTCATCAATGATCTAGAAAAAGGGGTACATAGTAAAATAACAAAGTTTGCTGATGATACTAAATTATTTAGGGTAGTAAAATCTGAAAGTGATTGCCAAGAGCTCCAGAGGGATCTCTTAGCATTGGGTGAGTGGGCAACCAAGTGGCAAATGTGCTTTAATCTTAACAAGTGTAAAGTAATGCACATTGGGGCCAAGAATCCAAATTACGTCTATAAACTGATGGGGTCTGAGCTTTCTGCAACACGCCAGGAAAGGGATCTCGGGGTTTTGGTGGACAGTTCAATGAAGGTGTCAACCCAGTGTGCAGCAGCAGCGAAAAAAGCAAATTCAATGCTGGGAATAATTAGGAAGGGAATAGAAAATAAGTCAGCAAGTGTCATTTTGCCCCTTTATAAATCTATAGTGAGGCCACATTTGGAATACTGTGTACAATTCTGGTCACCACACCTCAAAAAGGATATTGTGGAACTAGAGAAGGTGCAGAGAAGGGCAACCAGAATGATTAAGGGGCTGGAACACCTCCCTTACGAAACCAGGCTGCAACGTCTAGGCCTCTTCAGTCTGGAGAGACGGCGTTTGAGAGGGGACCTGATTGAAGTATATAAAATTATGCACGGCATAGAAAAGGTGGATAGAGAAAATTTCTTTTCTCTATCGCACAACACTAGAACCAGAGGGCACTCTATGAAGCTGATGGGTAGGAGCGTAAGGTCTGACAGGGGGAAGTATTTCTTCACACAGAGGGTCATTGGCCTATGGAATGTGCTGCCAGAAGAGGTGGTGACAGCTACCAGTCTGGATGGCTTTAAGGTAGGGTTAGACAAATTTATGGATGACAGATGTATCAATGGCTACTAGAACGAATGCCTAGGTGCATCTTTCAGGCTGAGGGGGGGGGAGGAAATGGGGCGCTTCTAGGGCCATCTGCTGGAACTCGAGAGCAGGAGAAGGTTTGTCCTTGTCTCTGCTTGAGATGCCCATGAGCATTTGGTGGGCCACTGTGTGCGACAGGATGCTGGACTAGATGGGCTGTGGCCTGATCCAGCAAGGCTTCTCTTATGTTCTTATGTTCTTATGTTCTTACATGTGCATGTTTTCATGCACACACATACACATTCACACAGAATTATTTTTATCTACCTGATTTGGTTCATGGGTTACCTATTATACACTGTGCCCACTAGATAGGTAAAGCTACATCCCACACTTTTCCATTGCCTCTTAGGAGCACATAGATTGTTCATTCAAATTCTTTAAATCCTTATAATACCTAAACCATTATTGCAAATCCTTGCTCTTCAGATAGCTGAATCCTTATGAATCTCATGAGCAATAAAGCAATCTTGTTAAATAAAAATGGAAGTAGTGGACTTTGTGACTAGGACTTCATTTGCAATTCAGTAGTTTGAGTAGAAAAAAAGAATGAAGCAGGTAAGTACTTGCACAAGCTCTGTGTAGACCAATTTTGAGGAATGAACACTAATGGTGAAATCTATTCTGTAATACATTATGACAGACGAACATATAATTCACATATTAATTCAAGTGTTCATACTGTAGCTAGGAAATGTCTTTATGATTAATTTAATTGTGTTATTGTAACTTTTGCAACAAAAAATCCCTGATTGTACCATGTACCATCTTATGAAATTAAATTAGTCTTCAATGTACTAATGTATTGTATTATATCTGATTCAGTCCCTATGCTGAAATTTCAGCTTTCTGACTGAGGTTGTATCCAGACAGGGTAAAATTATTTTGTAATTGCACTTGATTTGCCAGACATGGTCACGGTGCTACTGATATAGTCCCAGAATATAGAACTAATTTACCACATCATAATTATTCCAATAAAATGAACTATCATAGCACAATATCTAGTTATTCTGTAACTGCTGTGCAGTAAGATTTGCCACATGACCTGTCGTTACACAGAAGTACTTCATGAGATACTACTGGGAGGGTTAGTCACATGGGAAGAAAATATTGTAGATATTACACTAGCAATGCTAAAACCTGAATATTACACTCCATTACAGCAGATATTACACTCCATTACACTTGTAATGCTAAAACCCGGAGTATTGATCTAATACATAGATAATGAGTGATATTTCTATACCAGTACATCAATAAATTGTGAAATAAATGAGTGAAGTTTGGAGGCATCATAAATAGGTTGCAAGGATGTTAAGAAATTTCTTATGAGTCTGGGTTGAATTAAATTAAATTGTATTAATTTTATTTCACTTGGGGGGGAGAAACTGTAAAATTTGTGTTTTGTACTAAATTGGTAAGAAATGATGTTTTGTAAAATATGTAAGATAACACAAACTAAAAATTAAAATTAAAAAAAAAATAGGTTGCAAGCATCAGTTCTACCTCAATGGATCGCTGCCCATGACCCAGAATGATACCTGTATTTTTTGAATTTTCAGCCTAATGTGATTTCTAAAATAATTGCATTTGTTAACTATAGCAATCTAAAACTGACTAGTCAAGTTTATTGTAATTATTCTTCATCATCTTCTTTTTAGAGGATGTTGACATCTGAAACTTTTGTGCATTTTTTTTAGTTAACATATGGAAGGACTAGGGGAAGTTAGAATTTGTGTCATTTGTTTCCCTTCCATTTATATCTCTAACACAATTCAAAGTACTAGGAGTGGATTATAATAAAAGCAGTATAAAACCAAATTAAAAATGAATACACTAGGATAATGATTAACAATGCCTGAAAGAGCTTCTGGTATGGATGCTAATATGTTATTGCCTATCAGCTTTTCTTTTGAGCATTCTTGTAAGTAGCTTTTGGGAAGATAATTTGAAATGATCAATTTCCTAGGATTTTTCTTAAATACTGCTGTGTAATGCAACATTTGTCATACTTCTTGGGGTAGTGAACAGATATGACCATTTTCTGGAATTTACTGTATATTTTCTATTCGATGTTTCTACTTGTAAGAGAAATTTGAATACAAGCAGAGTCTGACTTTAAAAAAGAGGTTTGCAGTGAGTGGAAAGGACACAGTACCGTGAATTCTTCAGAGACTGAAAACAAATTGTCACTAGAAATACTTTTACTCTCCTGTCACATGATTTTCTTCATACTGTGTTAGTGGGTTCCTTAGTATACTGTTGAAGAAAAATGCTTTATGAATTTCCAGTACTGCTTTAACAAGCATTACAGCTCTTTGATAAAATGATTGAAAAATATGAAGTCAATAGAACGGTCCGTATTCAAGGTGTCTAATAGTAAAAAGGAAGCTTATATACTTTCTTTGCTTAACGATTGGAGCCTTAAAGGGAGAGAAAAAGCCGATGTTGCCAACCTACCACCCCTTTTGCTAATTATTTCTTTTGCAAACCTCTGCTCTCAAGGATATTCTTATATTTTGAATACAAAACCCAACAACAAATATGGATCAAGATGTCAACTATAGATCACGATCTCTGGCATTGCTTGTTTGGCTAACTCTATTTTACTGTATTTTTAACCCCCTTCCCATCTTTCCACAGAGGGAAGTTGATGACATCACATTAAAGGGCCGATCTCTCCAATTCCATGGCCCACAAGATGTTTTCCCCCTTTCCAGCCATCAGTGCATGTGGATATGCCTTTAGATCTTAAAGAACAAGTGAACTTCCATCATCTTTTCAGTCTGAAAGGATTCTGTTTATTGCACGGCTTTCTGTTCCTCTGCTTATACACAATGTGGCCCCGCCCTTATGGAGAATGATGGCACCTATGGTTCACAGAAAGGTGAGTCCCCTTCACCTTTTGTATCAGACTTGCCTTACTCAAAGAGGAACCAGGTGCTGTAGAGAGCCAGGATCTGTCAGACAGGCAAACTGCAGTTCAGCATTTCCTCCGTACTATAAAGGTGGTCTAGCAAAAGATTGAGAATGTTTCTTATAAATTACTACACTGTTACCTTTAGTCACAAGGATGCTGGGAAAGAAAGAAATAGAAAGGACCAACCAGGATAGTGAAACCTGGGCTAGTGGTGGCCAATGAATGGTAAGTACAGAAGGTGAAGATGAGGAAGAGAAATGAGATAGAGTTTTTTAGGTGATCATTTTATAAACTGTGTGATACACGTTTTTTCTGTGTCCATAAGTGGGGCACTCCTTTGCAAATGGCCCTCTCCCAAAAAAGCCCTGTCTGATGACACCATTAATTCAGTAGGGACTAATTTATTTATTATTTATAAATGCATCCCCTTCTTTTCTTAAGCAGAGCTCAAGAAGATGAATACTGTTTTCTCCTTTTTTTATTATGTCTTTTATTACAAACCTATGAAGTAGTCAGTTTATGCTAAGAAACAGCAATAATTCTGAAATCATCCAATTTCTCCCAATTTCTAGTTCCAACACTCAGTCTATAAAGATTTCCTTTATTTCATTTCTTTAATGTGCCATCCTGGGAAGGAAGTCCCAAAATGATTTGCATGTGTATGAAACTGTTGATTTGATCAGATTCCTGAGATGGCTGGCACATCAAAGCAATGCAAAAATCCATCCAGACCTGCCTGTGAGAATTACAGACCTCCTGAGAAAATCTGATCTCTGACTCTGTTACTGATAGATGAGTTTGCAAAATGGTAGCTTCTTCCTTATTGTGGGCCCCAGAGTTCACAGGCCTTTTGACCCACATTCCTCATCTTCTGCATGAGTGGCCTGGACCCATCCTACCTAATGATGATGATAAATCTTTCATCTTTTATTATAAATGTTGTCCTGAGAATATTTTATTTTTTTACAAAAAGTAAAAGAAAATAAATGTGATTTCTAGCATCACAATTTTCAATAAACAAATGCAATCCACTGTCAGTAAATTTGTCAAGAAACCTGATTTTCATCAGTGGAAGTCTGGTGACTGGCAGGTTGACGCTAGAACTATGCCATTTTGGATTCTTATATGTGTGTAAGTAATTTTTGAATATGTTTTAAATGAATACACTGAACAAAAATAAATGAAACAGTAAATCACAATATTATAGAGCCAAAGAGATAGGAGACATTTAGTCATTCTCCCTCTTTGCTGTGGTAAGATAAAGGGGTGAGGAAGACATGAGGTAACCAAAAAAGCCCTGTGGTTCTTATTAAGTCAGTCCTCGTGAAAAGAGGCAATGGCTGATCCTGCACTCACAGGTATATTGATCCAGCAAGTGCACTAGGAACCTCCCTTCCACATGCTGGTGGAGTAAGGGAAGCCCCAAATGAGGAGAGCCAGATGGGCTTCCTTAGACCATCCCAACACATAGGAGCCTGCTTGTATGTTTGCTCATCCAGTATACCAGCTAATACAGAATTGCCTGATGTATAAACACCATCAGTTGTATCAGACACAATTCATTTAAGAGAAACAAAGAAATATTTTGGTTCCTCCCTAAAACTGAAGAAGAGGAACAAACAAACAAAACGTGATCTTTTAAGGAAAACTACTTTCGGATGCCAAAGCACACGCTGATACTAACCTGCAGTCTCACCCAGGCACATTTCATTTATCTGAAGAGTTGTGTTTCAATGAGGTGAAGGACAGTCTAGTCTAGTCTATTTCCCATGGCACTTTTAATTCAGTTAGTAATTATATTTGTTGTTCATGGCACACACAATTTGATATACTGAACATGCCTCTCATTTAGTGTAGGGTCACCTTTTGCCACTGTGGGACTGCAAAGAGGTGTCAAAAGAGAAAGTAGATTGTATTTTCACCATCATGGCCTGATTTGGCACTAGTGCTGTAATTAACAATCAAGACACATTGTTAAATGCTACATTCATTCTGGACTGCTTTGTCTGCAAGAATCTGTTGCAAAAATGGGTTGGGGGGAGGAAGACAATGAAATCAGAAGCAAGATCAGGCGAGAACACTGTGGACAGAGAAATTTGAAAACAGAACATAACAAGCAAAGAAGGGGAATTAGAAAGAACAATAATAAAGGGATAAGTTTAAGTAATGGCAAAAAGCAAGCAAAAGGCTTCCACTAGAAAACTAAAGAACAGGTTGCGTTACTGAAATTGCAGGGCAGAAAGTTACAATGCAGTTACAATGCAGCTGTTTAAAAATAACAATCAAAGCTACCATTGTATGACTGTCTAACTATAACTGCAAAATTCAAAATGATACCAGCTGTCTCTCAATATTCTGGTCAGGCTCTAGAAAAGTAACTCATCTCCTTGTTTACAAAAAGCCGCTCTTAGCAATCCCCATACTGAATACTAAAGTATAGTGCCAGATATGCTGGCACATTTCACAATATGGTAAGGTTACCACAGTAGGGTTACTATGTTAAAATGAGGACATGAATCCTCCTCCTTTAATTGTTGCCAAGAAATGGAAACATCAGCAAGTTTTGCATGCAGGGCAAGCTGAACCTGTTGAAATTCTTACTTCTATACTATCTGTTAAAGGGGCAGGAACTCTGTCCTCCTTTTTACATATAACCCTAGGTGATGAGGGTAAAGTATTTACTACTTTGAAGCAAGAAAATACACAATTGTAACTATATTTATATAACTGAATTTTGAAGATGTGCCTTTATGCACTTCCCTTCTGGTGATTTAGATCAGCAAGTCTAGAACAAGCAATCCATCCTAAGTTTACTCTGGAATACGGCTAAATAGCAAGATTTTCAGGTGACATCTAAGGCATCCAGAGCAACTTTGGTTTGGTTGTTCTTTCTCTGGCAACATTTGCACAGGGCCTTCATGGTCACTGCAAGACTGGGCTGATGGTGCAAAGGCTATCCATCTGTGCACCCTTGTTGCTTTACAGGTGACCTCCAAAGGTACAAAATACACATGCTCCTATGTCCTCAATGCACCTCATATATTGTAAATGCTCTTTTGAGAGCTATAATGGAAACTGTAAGAAGGCTGTGATGGTACTTCCTACAGTTCTCTCTTCCTTTCACATTATATAGGCATGCTCATTTCCTGTGCTCAGCAAAACAATCCCTGACAGAAACATCAAACCGAGAGATGAAGTTCCCCAGTTTTGATGTTTTCACCACCAGAGCAGCGGCAGGCATATGGACAGCACTTTCCCCCTGAAAAGCTTGTCTGTTCAGTCACTGAAGTTTGCTGAAGCAGCAGTCTCCAGTTACTTCACTCTCTGCCATCATGTGGAAGTTTCCTCAGACTGATAAAGTAGAGATGACAGTCTAAAGGAAAGCTAATTTGGCCATTTTGTATGCGCTTTTAAAAATTCTAACCATCAACAGTTTAACACATTGCCAGGATACTACACAATTGTTATTTCTGTTGTTTCTCTTTTACAAAGTCCAGGGTGATTTTTTGCATTAAGATTACTTAAAATAAATCCTTGTTTCACCTGCCAAATGCTGTTCAGTGCACTCAGGGTTTATTTTTAGAGCTGTTCTTTAACAATGGAGATTAGAAATAACATGAAAAAAATACCCTAGTAGGTCAGACCAATGGTCCATCTCTTTCAGCAGCTTGTTCCCATCGTGGCTGCAAATTATGAAAATTGTGCATTCCAACCTGAGTTACTATTTGCTTATTCCTGACCTTTACATTTCTGCTTTTGCTCCAGGAAGTATTTATACATACTGTATAACACATTATAAATACCTCCCTGCTTAATAGTTGTTCAATCAAGATTAAACCCTCACACTGGAAATGTTACTTCCTACCAGCCTTCAGCTGTAGTCATAAGGGGTCCTGCAGTTCTTCCATCTAATGTGGCACAGGCACTCCACAAACTGTATATTTAAAAAAAGCATTGTTTTGTTACTTTTATATTATGTAGCACTATATAATATTGCATCTCTTTTTTTCATTTATTCTGGTTTTGACAAGTGCAACAGGCCACAAATGCCTATTACACATAGCATATTCTGTCTTACGGCCTTTGATGGTTGTTGTTGTTGTTTGATATTATTAGCAGCTATTGGAATAGATTCAATGGACTCAATCCCATGGCTATTGGTGTTGTTCTAGTTGTTCTCCTACTACTACTCTTCCTTGAATTTTCTGAAGATGTAAAATTTCTCAATTTCTTTTGGAAGGAAGGAAAGACAACTAAAGGCCCTTTCCCCTTTGAGTTGACTATTTACCCTGGTCTATTCAGGGCTGGGACAAGAAGCAAGATGATGTCTATCCCAGGACAAGCTCAACAGGGCTGTATTTACAGTCTTGCAAATACCTAGCTGCTGTCCTTGATAGCAACATGCCCATTTCTGTGGTGGGGTCCAAAAGCAATCTTCAGAGGAGGTGCATAGGTGGTGAGATGAATCTGCAGTAGTGGCATACACTTGACATGTCATTTTGCCAAATTTGGATAAACTCCATTTTCCTTCAGGTGCCCTGAATCCTGGGCTAAAATAGATGACATTAGTATAGTTGTTGATCTCTTCAAAGAGGTCTGCAACTATTCCAGGACAGGAAGAACTTAGGTCAGTTGTAGAATAGGATCGTGCTAGCACCAAGCCCTTTCTCAGTTTCCCATTAAAATGGGATAATACAAGGCCTGGATACACTCTGGGGCTCTCCTTCCATGCACTGGTGTGGAGCAGAGAAATTTATGCCCCCTGTTAGCATGCTGCATTTGAATTGGATGCAGCATGGCCTGGTTTAGGTGGTCAAAATGAGAACTTCTGGGATAGGAAGAACAAGTCACATCAAGTTAGCATGCAATGTACTCCTCTATACATGCTAATTGTTGTTCCAGAGAAGCAGCCCATGCAGCAATCAGCCTGGTAGGCTACACCTTCTCCATTCCATGTATTCACATAAGTGAAAGCATCCTAGCCTCCACAAAGCCAGTACCTACCCCAGGAGTTCTTTGGAAAGGCTTACCAGCAAAAAGTCTTCCAGGGCTAATATGGTGATTTAAAGAAATGTTGAGGGCAGGTCTATGTCATTCCCCAGCCCTCAAACATCCTTCCACTTACATACCTAATATCTGGAGTGACTTGAGGGTATGTGTGTGTTACATTATGCAATGTCTTGTCCTCATCCAGCCCATGATTTCATCCAGGCATGGACTGTTAAGTCTTCCTTATTCAACTGTTCTGCAGAAAGTGATCTGAGTAACACCACTTTCTCAGACAGATACAAAATAGAACTGGTACACTATGTGTCCTTTGCCATAACTTAGCAGACAGGTTACAGTGGCACAGACATCCAGCATTACCCTCTGATATCATTCCTGCAGACTGAAGGATAATTTATGTAACACCGTGCCTTCCACTTCCAACCTGTGAAGGTGAATCAAAGGGATAATGTGATCAAATGGATCAAAAAGCATTGGAAGACCAAGAAAGAACGATAGTCATACTCCTTTCATCTTTCTTCTGAAGAAGACCATTTATTATGTGAAATGTTTATCCCAGGACAAAAATAGATTTCAGAACCAATGATGGTAACTGCCTATAGGCAAAATTGTTATTGTTTTTTTTTCTCCACTATTTTGTCAGGGGTATGACCATCAGAACCAAGGAAATTTGGGTACATTCCCCTGAAAACAATGAATTTCTAAAAACATAGATAAAAAATGTATGGTTCTTCTGAAATGAAACTTCTCAAGTTAAACGGACAGTCATTACTTGCTCAACTTTTAAACCAATTACTTGTTAAAATCCTCTAATGCAATATCCCTAAGGCAATTATATCCGAATGTCAATTCTGACTTCTTAAATAGTTTGTTGTTCTTTTTAGCATATTTTACATTGAATAATTGTAGCTGAAATTTAATGATTGCTGATTAAATATGTAGTGGAGCATTTTAATGCTGTGAAAAAGGTTGGAAATTATAACTTGAATAATAAACAAAAAGGTTCTCATTTGAGTGAAGACGCAGCTTGGCCTTCAATATCAATGAATGCAAAAATGAAAATGACATTGTTTTAAGGAAGATGTACATATTTCTGTGTCAAGGGTTTAAATTTTGGAGTTTAGAACTATTATGTGCCAATTCTAATTTAAATTACAGGTTAGTTTTTTGGTATGCAGAAGTTTTTGTAGTTGTGATAACCCATTATTGGTAGGTATGTTTATTAATAATGTTACTGTAATGTAAGGTAAGCAACGGGAGGAATTCATTAGAATAAGCTGGAGAAAGAGGAGTGAAGTAGCTCAGGAAGCAGCCAATAGTAAGAGGCTAAGGCACATCATGCCAAGTATAAAAGGCAGTGCCAAAGAGGGGGAAATTGTTCTAGTGCTTATTCTTGTGGTTGAGCAGTTCATGTGCTTTGTATTGTTCCTGTCAGGGAAAAATAAGACTAGATCTGCGTTCTTAGGCCTGGGGAGAGAGTTTAGCCAGGGAGAATTCTTATTAATGTGGATTGGTAATCAGACAAAGAAACAAGAGAGTAAACGTGTTAATTCTAGTGTTTCTCCATTTTTGTTATTTAAAGGGGAAACAAGAGAGAGGACGGCGCCAGTCAAGGCGAGGGTGAAACGGGAAGCCTTGAGGCCATTTTAAGACAATACTGCCATATACATATACAAACACAAATATGATTACATATAAAAATAAAGCTCAAGAGTAGTTTTTAGGCTGAAAGTGCAGAGGTATTGAGCAGTACACCCTCAGCTGTGGTGGGGTGGCGTCGCAGTAGTATTAAAGCTTTGAAGATAATGGAAGTCCAAAATTCAGATCACTGGGCTGAGAAAAAAATGGGATAAAAATGATTAGAATCAGACAGTACACTCTAGCAGTTTTTGTTTTGATTTTTTTTTTTTAGAGTAATAAAGAAATGTAGATTTCTCTCTCTCTCTCTCTCCAGGGTATGGTTCTATTTGGTGCAAGATCACAATAAGTTTACTTGAATGAGGAATTAGCACAATGGTTGGTAACTTCACCAGTTTGGTCTTGTGGTTAGAATGTAAGGCTCATATCTCATACTCAGCGAGTTTGATTCCACACTCTTCCACAAAGCCAGTAGGGTGACCTTGGGCTAATCACAGCTCTCACAACCCCACCTAACTCACTATGTGTTTGTTGTATTGAGAACAGAAAGCTTTGTTAGCCACTTTGAGTCAAGGGTTATCAGTCTCTAGGATACTCAGACAGCTTCTACACCGTGTGGCTAGAACTGAGCTATTTGAGCCAGGAACAGGATGAGATGAGGCAAAGCATGCTGGTGGCCACTCACATTGCTTTGACCCAGTCCTAATCTATTACCGAAATAGGGAAGTTCATTTTCCTGGCCCACATTGCAAGCCAGAGGAAGTCTGTTGATGTGCCTGTAAACGACCTCGAAAATTGACCAATGAGGATGGGCTCCTTGATGTGGATTAATATGCAGATCAGCAAGCCTGTGATCTGGATGAAGAGAATTTTTAATCCAGACCACCAAGAAGTGCAGTAAGGGTCTTAGGATTTAAAGAGATGTAGAAGAGTTTGTCTGGAGCATTCCTGGAAGTTTCTGATTTTCACCTATGTTGATGCAGCCCTTAGGTTTGAGAGATCAAAGTTGACCCTGTAATATGTTTACAGTTAAGAGTATTCCCCCCCCTTTATAGGTTCTACAATACTAAACCATTCTGATTTTTCTTGTCAAAATGGACATAATTGTTCACTAGACTTGAGCAATCATGACTTCATCCGAGCAACGCTGAGAAAGAACAGGCTTGAAAACTGATTTGTTGTTAAGGCTCTATTGGAGAGAGAAGCAAGGAAGGGTAAAAAGCCAGCCTTGAGAATTTCAAGAGCTGATGGAAGAGGCTGCTCAAGGGCTCTTCAAAAAAATTGCAGAACGTGATGGTTAGAGTGGAAATGCTTGGAAATAAGTCTATAAAATCTTCACCGGCAACCAAAAAGAGGGGGGTACATTAAGTTTAAAGCTTATGATCCATCATAAAAAATACATGTAGTAACTACTGTGTCCTTATTTCCACTGAGTGTTGAACTGCAATTTCCACATTCAGATTACTAGTAGACAACCAGGATAATGTTTATAGCACTACCTTATTTTTAAAAGCCAATTGTGTTAAGCAGCACTTTTGCTGAAGACACACATAGAATTTTCTAGAAGTACAAGTTCTGTGACTTTTTTTAAACAATGAGCCAACAGAAGCAATTACAATTTTCAGTACTTGCCAGCTGAGTATTTATTACTTGGTCAGACAAAATAACATCAAAGTCTTTATGGTCCTTTCTACACTACACCCACATATAGGCTCCCTTCACATGCAAATTTGGCAACAGGGCCAGGGGAACTCTTTCCCACTCTCACCTTGTGTCTCCCATGTCCACTCCTCCCTTGCCTCCTTCACCTTCTTCTGCCACTGCCATGCCTTACTGCTGCTGCTGCCCTGCCCTGCCACAGAGTTTCAAGCCCTGTTGGAGGCACGCACATGGCTGAAATGGTGGCCCAATCTGCCAAGAATTGTGAGGAATCTTGCACGATCTCACAAGATACTCTTTGATTCCCAGAGAATCGTAAGAGATTTCCCATGATTCTTGCAGAATCAGGCCACCATTTCAGCTCTGGCAGGGTTTGGAGCTCTGTGATGGGGCACAGTGGTGACAATAATGTGAGTGTGGGGTGAGAGAGGGGATAGGGGTTTCAATTCACACAAATCAATTCATATGAACAGAACCTCTTATATTGAATTCAAATTGAAGGGGAGCAATGTGCTTCATGCACACTCCTACCCACCACTGCTTCTGAAGAAAAGAATCCTCAGAGGCAGCACAGAGACTGAAAAGGCCAAGAATGAAAATGGTGTACCACTTCTGTCACCATTTCTGGTAGCACTTCTTGGAGCACCATCTCAAAGCCCTCCCCCCAGCATATTCTGGCCCCATAGGGGCTTGTTGTCTTCATGTTCTTGCCCCAATTGTTGTGTGGCAATCTCAATATAGCCAAGCCATACTAGTGCTATTCCCACCATCTCGATGCCCCCCCCCCATGTGTAAATGGAAAATCCCAGGACCTGTCAGCCAATCAGCTCACTGTACATGGAGGGAAGAGGGAGGGCTGGGCTGGAAGTTGTGGGTGGGGATAGAATAACTGACCTGTGTAAGGAACTATCTGATGATTAGATGCTATGCATTTAGCATGCATTAAAAGTGCAATGTCTGCACAACAATGAAACAGACCAAGCCTTGACTCCTTTAAATCCATTTTTCTCAAGTAATTACATTTCCAGATATTCACCAGCAACTATGGTGCATGTACATTGGGAAGGGAGCAAAAGTACTGACTGCATTAATTAGCTGCACAAAGTTTTTTTCATACCAATTAAACTAATGTCCGCAGTCCAAAGAATTATGACAGTTAACACACATAAAGTCACAATACAGTTGTAATTAAATATAAGTAAAAAGCAAGAGTTGTAGAAAGAGAGATGGATGTGGTATGGGAAATCGTAGCCCAAATCACTAAACTGAACAGGTGGCCACGCAGGCTGCCAGCTTCAGCACCAGGCCTATTTAGGTCATAATTCCCAACTTTTTCCAATTTATTGGCATCCTGTTACCAGATATCTTGTGAAGTCTGCACTATAACTTGCCACCTGTCTTGAAGAGCTGACAGCTCCCCTAAGGTCTTTTTGTTCTAAAAATAATGCTTTAAAAGGAATTAAATCGCAAACTGCAGTAAAAGTTATGAAGAATCTTTGGTACTTGGAAACAAACAGAATTTAACTTTTAGAAAAAGCATGGAAGCAGACAGAACAGCAGAAGATCTTGAGGTAAAAACTTTACACTTAATATATGAACACCTTCTTAAAATTCTTCTGAATTCAGGGATGCTCTATGCTATAAGTACTTCAGCTGTTGCATTTTCAGCTGTTTCTTTAAAATGAAAGGGAAATAGATCCTACTCATAGCTCCTACAATATACTAAAGAGATATATATGGTGCCAAGAAAAAATATTTGTCCCTTTTCTGATATATTCTATTTTTGCATATTTATCATATTTGTTTCAGATCCTCAAATAAACTTCAGTATAATACAAAGACAATGTGAGTAAATGCAAAACATGGCTTTCAAATTATTTCATTTATTGAAGGAAAAAAGTTATTAAAAACTTATATCATCCCTATGAAAAAGTAATTACCCCTTTAATAACTTAATCAATAAACCAAACTTAATTGACAATTGGGTTCAATCAGACACGACAAATCCAGGCTTGATTACTTGTCAGGCCTGTTGAATCTAATAATCACCTAAAAGAACTTCTGCAGCAATTTGGAGTAGGCTGAAAGGTCTTAACAAGCAGCACACTATGTCATGTTCAAAAGATGAGAAGAAAAAAATTATTGAAATACATCTATCTTGAAAGGGCTAGAAAGTCATTTTTATGGATCTAGGATGGCAGCAAACCACAGTGAGAGCCACTCCCTTCAACTTGGAACAGAGGTGTCTCTTCCCAGAAGTGACTGACCTACCAAAATTTCTCAAAGAGTGCAACAAAGCCACAAGATGATGAAGAAAAATATCTAAAGGACTTCAAGTCCAATTAATATCAAATAAGGTCAGTGATTCCACCAGAAAAAAAAAACTGGGCAAAAATGATACTCATGAGAGAGTAGAAAGGAGAAAACCACTGATAACCAACAAGAACCTAAAAATTCATTTCAATTTTTCCAAAACAACAACAACAACAACAAAACCCCAACACCTTGATACTCCAAAGTATCTTGGGATAATATTCAATGAACTAATGGGCTGAAGGTAGAGCTTTTTAGAAAACATGAATCCCATTGCATGTTTCTAAAGCTAACACACCACTCTAGAATAAGAATGTCATACTACAGTCACTACAAAACATGATGGTGATAATTTAATAATGTGAGGATATTTTGGAAGAGGCCTGTGTATCTTGCTGTAATTTACAGACCACGAATTTACTCAGGCTATATTTATATCATGTTAAAATATGTTTGAAGATCTGAATCAAGAAAAGGGCAACTATTTTTTCAGGGCACAATACAGCCTATTTTGGGAAATATTTGGTTTCTTGAATAATATGGAATGTGAGTAATGGCTAATGGCTGCATTTTAGGGTATTTCTGAACTTGCCTTCCTGTCCATTGAATGGGAAAGGTGCAGAAGAGACTAAAGCATACTAGCATTTACACTAGGGGATGTGAGTACACAATAGCCTCTTCCCCATGCGACCAGACACTTACCTGGACCTGGTCCTCTGCAAGTCCTTTTACCTATCCAAAGAGCCCCCCCCCCACTACTTTTTTATAAACACACTGCCAGCTTGAAATAGTTCCCCCCCCCCCCCGGGTTAACAGCCATCTTTAAAAACCTGCTACTGCTGATTGATTTCTCATCAGTGGAAAATAGCTAAGTATGTCTGCTGAGTAAATTGAAGCTAGGAGCATTAAACCTGAGTCCATCATGACCTGTGGCCATTGACTTAAATATCTGAATTAGCTGATTTATTGCCATTGACAGTCTCTGTGTACCCTCATTTATTGACAAGAATCTGTCTGTGTCAGCATGACAGTACCAATAACTGATTGTTTAAAACAATTATCTCTTTGTCTCCAAAATACAAGTCATGGCTTATTTAATTTATTTTAAAAACAAACAAACCAGGCATTATTAATCTATAATTGTCAGGGGAAATGATGTTTTAGACCCCAGCACTCTAAAATTGGGGCTTTTGAATGACGGAAAATGCTTATATGCACTTTGCACTGTTTCATTATTCTGAATGTGTATTTATCTTCAGTAAGTTTTATGAACTGATGACAATTTCTGGATACTATTTCCATAGGTAGAAGAAGCATTTCATAACCAGGAGTACTTTCAAAAATAAACATTTCATAAACAGGAGTACTTTTCTATTTTTGTTAATTTTATGCAAATATTTTAAAGAGATGTATTTGATTATAGTAGTATAAAAACATTTTTTTAAAAACCTGTAGGAACGATCAATTAGTGTAACAAGAGCTCCACCCTGCCAGCACTCACACTATTTAAATGTGGAAGTTCACTAAAATTGAGGAAAAGCAAGTGGCCTAATTATTCCTGACTCTGCTCCTTCTGGAACTTTGGGTGTCTTTCTACCGCGCTTCTTTAATCCAGATCTAAGAAGGTCTGGATCTAGGGAATGAGTACTTCCCTTAATCTGGATCTAGTAGATCCGAATTAAGGGAAGTACCCAATTTGTTTCCATGGGTGCTAGCCTCCCTGCCATGGAAACACCGGAACACCCATTTGGAAATCTGGATCTACCCACAAGGGGTCTGCCTGTCATCCCAGGTGTTTGGGGGGATAGGGGGTGCAATCTCTGAAGTGGCTCCAAAGTCACTTCGAAGCCACTTCGAAGATCAACACAGACTTCAAAGATGCTCCAGAGCTATTTTGACCAGACTTCGAAATGACTTTGAAATGACTTTGAAGCTTAGGTTTTGGGGCTCCCCCTCAAGGGTGCCCCCCCTAGCCTCCCCTGGACCCCACTGCCAAACTAATGTGGAAACAGGCTCCCTTTAATCTGGATTTTCTGGCTGAAGATCCCATTGTAGATCCCATTAATGGGGTCTACAGAAAATCCGGATTAAAGGCCAAAAAGTACCCATATGATCTAGATTTCCTGAGGCGCAGTGAAAAAAAATGTGTCCCTAATGCATGCCATGCTGGAAATGGGGTCATCTGGCTCTCACCCAAATGGGTCGTTAATGGGTGCTAAAATGGGTACTAAGTGACCATGGAAAAACACCCTAGATTTCCTCTGTTGAGTAACGCTTCCACCTCTCCAACCAATGGACAGGTTGTCTTTATATGCTTAGCAAACTTAACTGTCAAGAAAAATCAATTTATTCCTTAGGTAATGCAGGTATCAGAGCCAGTTGACTAATTCCCTTGCCCCTTAAAAGAATAAGATGAAACAGTCCTTTCCATACCAGCTATTATCTCAGACAGGGGAGGCTTCCAGGATGGATCCCGGCCCAGTAGCAAGCAGGTAAGACCATATTCCAGGAAAAGCTGGGCTGGGAGTGGATTTTCCCAGAGTACTGATAATGCAGGATTTCACCCCTGTATCTGGGGGTTGTGTTGCGACTGCTACAGAAATGTTTGCCAATTCCAATATAAACACAAGATAATCCCACATTTTATGTATTGTCAGAACACAGCCTAAGATGAGTGGTCTTCAGAAGCACATTTTTAGAGACAATGGCAGGTCTTTCATGGTCCTTGTATTCTATTTAATAAATATCAAGGTTATATGCCATGGATTTTAATAGGCATGGAGGGCAACCTAAAGTAATTCGAATTCCCTAGTTTCTTTTTTTACTACTGTGCTGAACCACTACTTACAAATGTATTAATATATCTGAAGGTAGGTGTTTTTTTTTAATAGGTACAGATAGAAATTTAGGTCAGTGCATTAATGTTCAGCTATTACAGCACAGATCTCTTATGCACACAAATGTAGAACAAAAAATTGTCAGGCAAATGTCAAACTAGTGTCAAAAATAAGATTTTGACAGCTCATCTGTAAGTGTGAATATTTTCCCATAACACTAGCTAAAGCATATTTTAAGTTCATCACTTGCTGGTCTAATATGTCAACTGTTGTCAAAAATTCAGGTGATGCTTTTACATCAAACATGCGGAAAGAAGAGGAAAAAGTGCAAAGGATACAGAACGTGTCTTGTTCTGATGTTGCTTGTTACAATTTTACCTGTCCTGCTTGGAAGGGCATTGCTCAAAACATGAAAGAATAGTTTGTTTGGAGATCTTCAAAGTGTTTGCTATTTCACATCTTCAATGATTGAGTTAGATATGGGTATCCATTACTGAACTGGAGCTATGGTTGTGAATAATATACATAAAATACACAAGCTTGGAAAGACCAAATTATAATCAAATCAATGAGTAATTCAAAGCAAAGATATTAACAAGTATGATTAATGCCTCTATACTCTTTTTCTTTATATATGGGTCTTTCTGCAATTTTTGGTATCTTGGCACAGATTTCTCCTGGGTCTCTCTCTGGGCCTAGATCCCTTCTGGACACTTCAGAGTGGAACAGAGATACTCCTTCCCCTGTTAGACAGTCTTTCTGCATTGGATGAAGGGTGTAGCAAACTAGGCAGCCCAAAATGGCCACCAAGACCAGTATAGTGGCAGACCTTTTCAAAAACTAGCCTTTTTGCATTTAGGTGCAAGGGAACTCTAGGGGAACTGCTGTATGCAGCGTTTGCATTTCCTGGAATAGTGCAGCAGTTCTCTTAGAGCAAGCAGCTGTAGAAGAGTTCCCTACCACCTGAAGTAGCTCCTTCCATACTTCTCCCTGCTGGGAAAAATTTGGAGGGAACCTGGGGAGAGTTGTGGTTAGCATTGTGTTGTCCTGTCACTGTGGCAAGTGTGTCACACAGACACATTGGCACCATTGCCATGGTTCAGCAGGTACTGCTGTGATGGTGGTGATCCACACCTTACCAGCGTTTAGCAAAGTACTGGCAAGGTCAGGGGAAGATTTGGCATCCAAAATGCAGATACTGGAACTATCCCATCTTTGTTTCCTGGGAAGCTTCTCCTGGGAAGTGAAGGTTTGAATTCACCCAATGCGTACTGTCATCAATTTATGAGAAAACCAACCCAGTGTGCATGTGGAAGGGAGGAGCAACATTAGTAGGGGGACCCATTTTTATGGCACACAAAATTTGACTGCTGAAATGGGTCTCCAGGGTTCCAAGGCTAGGAACTGATCCAGCCTGGCCTGCTCCTACTGAACATGGCTGGGAAAGGTAAGTGTAAATTTCTGGGAATTGTTTTTCTGATTAATATTTCTTGGGAGATTGCTCATTTTTATAACCAGAGCCAACAGCAGTAAATATTTTGCCTTCATCTTCAACTTGAGAATTTGGTGAGGTACTGTATAGGAAAGAATGGTGGACTAGATAGTAGGGCTCCTCTTTTGTTTCTATGTCCTCATGCTGTTGAGCAATGGGCCAAAAAAAAAAAAAAAGCAGGACACTGAATGAGAGAGGGATTGCTTAGGTTGTCATCACTGTTCTCATTGAGTCTATCCAGCTACTTTACTTTCTGGCCAGCCTCTTTGCTTTGTCCTTTCTACTTTCCCATACATTACCATGCCTTCCAGGGTGAATGATCTTCTCATTATGTGCCCAAAATATTACAGTTTATCCCTTGCCATTTGTGTTCCTAATGATTATTTAGTTTGTATTTGGTCTAAAATCCACCGATCGTTCTTTCTAGCTAGCCTTGGTACCCTGTGGAGCCCTCTTCAGCACCGAAGTTTGAAAAAGTCTACACATATCTGCTCTTGCTTTGTCATTATCCAACTTTTGTGTTGGAAATACAACGCTAATAACTATGGGCCTTTCTGCACCTTCACTTCTCTGAGAAAGCATCCCAGGAAAGTGAAGAAAGATTCAGCGTCAGCACTAAATTTTCTTTGCAGAGTGATATTTTTTCCACTCCTCAAAAGGAGTGTTCCTAAGACCAGATCCCACCTTCAAGACTGGGCTTGGCACTTTATGTGGTCATCTATGGTCACTAAGGGCCCATGGTCTCTTTTTGCTTCTCTCTTGCATCAGATTTTAAAAATGCATGTTGTAATTTGAAATAAAGTGTAGCCATGTGGTTTGGGGCAACGCGGATTTAAAACATACTTTCCTGTCCCCATGCAAGCCGCTTTTTGTGAGCCCGCATCTTTTTCTCCCCACCCCCACCTCCCAGCCCACTGCAGCAATGACAGGCAAAAACCTCAATTGAACCTCCACAACACAGCACAGATCATTCCTTTACTTGGCTGCCAAGAGTTAAAAACTGTGGCAGCCAAGGAAAGGAATGTTTTCACACACACACACGTGCATTAAAGAGTGAGAAAGATTAACGTAGCTGGAAAGACACTTTAAAGAAATCTGTGTGTGTCCCCATACTCCCAGGATAATCTGTGATTTCCCCCTAAGTTGGATATAGTACTGTTTGCAAGGGGTGTTTTTCTGCTGCAGGTTTTCCTCCTTTGCGCCTGATATAGTCTGGAGTAAAGCTGTGCATGGGGATGCTCCGAGGCAAAACAAGCTTAATTTTGCAGTATTTTCGGCATGGAGACACGCCCTAAGTCTTGGCATTCTTTTAGTGCAGCCTTATTTGGCTGTGGAGATTTTGACTTAATCACTAGATGAGAAAGAAAGAGTAATTTCTTTGTAAAACATAATTCAAGAGTATACTTGAAATATCTTGAGTGGTTTTAACTAACAATGATGCCATACAAACATTTCTCTCTTTATATGTGTCTAATTACCAAACAGTGAACACTAATTATTAAATTCCATTTGTATTTTTATAAATGGCTGGTGCAGAAGTTTGCTAATCTGAGTTGCAGTCTTTGCATATTTTTAAAGACATAGATCTTGATCCAGACTTTTATTGTAATGATCCAAGCTAGTATCCCCTGGTCCTTTTTTCTTTTTTTTAAGTATATATGGAATGAGTAAAAAAGTTCCTTCACAATTTGTATGAATTGTAAATGGTTGAAACTTTGTGTTCAACTAGAATATTGACTATACTTGAAGACTGACTTTGAAATGTGAAATGAAAGCTTTTGTGCCTTCATTCAAAGCTTTGTTACAATTGTGAATATGAATTCATATATTTGGAGCAGATATAGGGTGGGTTCAGAGTGGATTCAAAAAGGATTGGGAGTAGATTAGAAGCTGCAATTGGTGATAGCAGGGACTGGCCAGTGGTGTGTATTTGAAGCCTAGAAGATTGGAAGTGGGTCCACTCACATTCTAGGAGGGAAGCTTAGCCTGAGGAGGTAAGTCAGCAGTATGAAAACTAAAAAAGAAACTAAAAAAGGAAAGCCTAAAAATAGCTTCCTAAGGAACTACAACTGTTGGGAAAACACACACACCATTTTATAGGCTGTACTAGCTCTCGGCCATAGGAAGTAACAGTTGTTCTGCTCATGTTTTTTCCCAACTGAAGGAAGTCCTTCTGAGCAGCAAATTTTCATCCCATTTGTTTTGATACAAAGTGAATGAGGAAAACAAATTTGTGCACATCTCTAATGTGTATGTTCAGGATAGGTCTTAAAGAGCTATTTATTTATTTTTTATACTGAATTTCAATTTATTTGTGATCAAGTCTCACCTACTCAATCTCAGCACTTATACAATGTTTAAAACAGGGAGGGCTCTTTGAAAGTTTGATTTATTGATTTTTTAAAATGTGTATTGCTGTCAACTTCATTTACAATTAATTAGATCCATAATTATCTTCCAGTTTTAGAAAAAAAACCTGGACCCAAAATGACATTATGTGGATTAATTATAATGTTGCTTATAAATTGAATGGTTAAAGAGTCTCATGTACATGAATATGGATGAGTAGTATAGCTATCACTTTGGGGTTTCACCCTGGAAGAGAAGTAGTACTTAATATGCTTGTAGCCATGAAGTTTATATCTTGGGACATAAACTGCAATGAAGTAAAACTTAACAACAACAACAAAAACTTAGTACCTGTTTCCCTAATGTAAGGATATTTGGTGAAGTTTTCAAGGCCACCGAAGAGATTTAGATGAATGGGTACATTCTGATTTTAATTAGGAACTAAATGCCCAAACTTTGGAAAGTGTAATAGTTAAAACTTTGGTACTCTATAATTTTATGTCTGTGAACAACATTGAGGAATCAAAGATGTACAATGGGAGTGATATGAAATATCTGTTCTCAAAGGTTTTCACTCTTTAAGAGGAGTTTTTGCAAAAACAACCAAACCCAAACTCTTTTTAAAAAATGTATTTTTATTTTACTTCAAAATACCACTTGTATTTTGAAATAGTGCCTCCCAAGTTGTTCGTTTTTAAACAATAACAGCCAGGAACTGAATGAAACAAGAATAAACAAGTGTGTAGCATTACTCTACGTTAAGATTTTTTTCTAAAACAAAATATCAAAACTATAAGAAAATGCAAGTATCTTTGGCATGTACATAATACTTCACAACACTGGTGTGCAAAAGAAAAGCATGGGACCAAATCAACTAAAAACTCTACAATGGAATGTATCATCATGAAAATGGTTCTTTATTGCAGAAGTATGCAATGAGATACAGTGGACCAAAATCAACAGTGGGTGCAAAAAACCCTCACTTAATAATGAAACATATCCTGTTAGAGAGCACAAGCAATTCAAATGGCAATGCAATAGAACTCAATTATGCTACTGACACAGCCATAGGTTCCACTGAGCTTAAACATATAAGGAATTGCTTCAGTGGCTCTGAACTGAATGCCCAACAGTCATTCATCACATTTGATAGATCAACCTGCATCCTCCTCAGCAGAGTGAAGAATAATGAATTTGAAATAGATGACAGCTCTGAATGCTCCAAAACAATCCTTCTATGGACCAGGTCACAGGCATCAGTTATAAGCACAAAACTGCATTATTAGGTAAAATTGACAGATAGTGAGCTTCCTTCAAAGAATATTCATTGTTACTTATTCCAGACCTTGATGACTGGACATTAATATAGAGAAGTGGTTAGGGAGCCAGATTCCTATCTGGGAATACCGGGTTTGATTCCGCCCTCCCCCATGGGTGACCTTGGGCTAGTCTCAGCTCTCTTCCTGAGCTCTCACAGCCCCATCCACCTCACAGGGTGTTCTGTTGTGGGGAGAAAATAAAGTGTTGTCAGACGCTTTGAATCCCCTTTAATGGGAGAGAAAAGCGAGGCAGAAAAGCAAACTCTCTCCTTCTTCTTCTTCTTGTTCATAGTGAGTCTCATGAAGCAGCCATCAAACTGAAGCAACCCTCTTTTAACTTAAACTTACATTCTTCAAGTTCCTATCACTATGAAATAACATAGAAAAAGAGGAAGATATGAAATAAAGAAAAGTAGGTACTATTTATACACATGCATACGTACATGCATGCACGCATGCGTGTACACACACACTTTGGATAACAAATGTTTGGCATGATCAGTCCATGGAGATGGAAAGGAGTAAAGGAGACACTTCAGAGGCTAGGATCAAGGCAACAGGCTGTTTATAGTATAAGTGCCTGGGTTGGTATACTACTGGGAGTGCCTGGTGGACCGTTTCAAAGTAGTCTCCCATTGCTAAACATGAGACAC
Source organism: Aspidoscelis tigris stejnegeri (assembly GCA_023333525.1). Classification (NCBI taxonomy): domain Eukaryota; kingdom Metazoa; phylum Chordata; class Lepidosauria; order Squamata; family Teiidae; genus Aspidoscelis; species Aspidoscelis tigris. The sequence goes on from JALMGA010000004.1 coordinate 65,877,424, forward strand.
TATCTTTTACCATTTCAGGACTGGGCCTTATTCTGCATTATATCCTGGAATAGGGATCTGTACTCTGGTGCAGATTGAAGCAGGTCTCACCCAAGGCTCTGCACCAGATATACTCCAGAATAAGGCCCAATGCAGAGAATACAAAGATCAGGTTTCACCTGGATGCAAAGGACTGCACCCATCTTTCTCATCATTTGGAATGATCATCTTCTGGTGATTTTCCACAAAGACCCAGTTGTGAGGACAAACTAGAAGCAAATAATGGTTCTGGAACATCTTATTGGAGTCTTGATGCCAGGCAGGATCAGAGTGGTCTGCATGTGGACAGCTTGTTCCTAAGAGATTGCAGTCCTGGCCCTAGTCATGGCCACATCATGAGAAGTGACATTGGGAATGGGCCCCAGTGTGAATATGGTACTTGAACTCACTCCAATGGGAGACTACTTTGAAACGGTCCACCAGGCATTCCCAGTGGTATACCAACCCAGACACTTATGCTATAAGCAGCCTGTTGCCTTGATCCTAGCCTCTGAAGATTCTGACCAGGCTGCCACAATGCAGATGGCCTTATTCTGCACAGCCAACTGCTCTTCTAAACTTGGACTGGCCCATAATAAGTCCTGGGTGGTGTAAGATCAAGCATGCAGTGTGGAAATTGCCTCAGAAATCATGCTAGAGCTTCCTTCTCTCTTTCATCCTTCCTCTCTGGTCTATTAATTCAACTTTCTAGAGTATTTAAATTTATTTTAAAAGTCATCAAGGTTCTTAGCTAATTTACAGAATCTGCGCAGTTTCCCATGGGCAACAAAATATTATCACCCTTCTCACAAGAACTTTGCCTACTTGTTTCAGGATACATTCTCACCTGCCCTAGATGAACAAGAGTAAGGTATTTGTTGCTTTTGTTTTTAAACCCAGATGAATTTGCAGTTAAAAAAAAGAAAAAAGGTGTCTTTAAAAAAACAACAGAAGGAGGTGGGCATAGAAATTATAGGCTGATATTGTTCCTATAATGTGCTGGAAAAATAAGACTTTTTTTAAAAAAGAGGTAATTCAATATATATTACTTCCAATGGTGGACAAAGGATTATAGAACTCATTTTACTCCTGCATGCACTTTACTTCACCTTTAAGACTTGGAAGGGTCATTCCTTTTTGAGACAGAGAGTGTTTTTCCACTGTCACTAAAAGTACCATTAAGTACCCATTAATGGGTACTTAATGGGTACTTCTAGTGACAGTGGAAAAACACCCAGAAAGTCTGAAGACGGATTACAACTCATTTCTTCAAGTCACATTAGAAGGAAGCAGAGAATTGAATTATAGAAACAAATGCTGCCACCCAGCGACCAATCAGGATCCCATAAAATCGAGCCTGTGGCAGCCTATGAGTGGCAAGGGAGGCGTTGCCAGGGCTTGAGCTGGGAGAACGAGGAAATGCTTGTTTGGGTTTTGATTTTTAGAAAGGGTGCATTTTTAAAAGTGGGGCTTTTTGGAAAAAAAATCCCTCTGTGGAAGGTTTGAGTAAAGAGGTTATCATCCGCATCCATCTAAATATGCACAATAAAAGTGACTGATGCATCTCAGAGGGAGGCTGCTCTATACTAAGGCTGTGCACAAATAATCATAACATTCAACATTCATGCAAATGTTTTGGAACTTTTGTGAACCTGGGGAGGTGGGAAAGTGGCTGCTCCAGTCACATCTGCAACAGATCCAGAGTGCATTCGACATGGATTGAGCGCAGATTTGATGCTTTCAGAGTGGATATGTTACAGGATATGTATTGGATATGTATCTTTGGGATACATACGCACTGATATTGGATATTTGTATGAATTCGTTAAGAATACATTCGTATTGAATAGAATCCTACCACATTCAAAGGGGTGTGAACGGATATTAACATTTGAACGAATATTAATTTTCTTATATTTGACTCGATACTAATCAAATGAAAAAAAAAAGACCCATTCGTGCACATCCATGTATTATACCAGAGAGGCTAACATGGAGAAGGCCCTCTTGTGCACTCCCACCTCTTAAAACTCTTTGGGGAGTAGCAGAGCCAAGAAAGCATGCAGGACAGATGTTTGGGTACAGATAGGTCTACATGGGAGGAGGCATTCCTTTAGGTATTGGGGGCTCAATGTAATAAATAAATAAATAAATCCATGATTCCAAGGTCACTTGATTTGCTCTTTAAATACTGAAAGGAGATTAAGTTACACACGTTTAGCTGTCCTTTCTTCTTCAGAAGATGTTCCTCTTTCTCCTTTCATCCCCATACTAAAAAAAATGCTGGCATTTGCCCAGTGGGATTTATTCATTGGTTCAGTACTTCTTCCTGGGGTTTGCTTAGGGAGCACAAAAAGTCAATTCCCAAATTTGCAGGGATAGAGTGGTCCAGCTGGACATGTTCTACAGGCTCCAGTCCATACCATCCTATGTTGCTCCAAAACACACATATTTATGAGCCTGATGCAAGGCTTCAGAGCCCTAGAGGGACCAATTTCAGTGGTGCATTTTGGTGTCCTGCCCAAATTGGTCCCCATGTTAAACTGGCTCCTGGATCAATCTACTGGCCCTTGGACTGCAGGTAGAACTAATAAAAATGTCGACTGGTATTCTGGCCAGGGGGACATTTTGGTCACAACGACTGGGCTATGATGCATTCAGTGCAGATGCAGCAGCCTAATGGGGAGCAGGATCGCTTTAGTCTGCACCTTTATTAGGTGTGAAGGCCAGCTAACCTTTGGAGTGAATTGAACATTCTATTGAGTTTTTAAGGCATGATCATCTCCAGAGCACTCTTCGACTCTCCCAAACACTCTTTTGGTGCAATAGAGTTGCACAGATGTGCAAGTAAGGTCTCATGTATCTTGTGTAAAACTGCAGCTTTATTTAAACCCATCAGTTAATTCCAATGAGCATGGACCTTTATAGAGAGTATTCTGGAATCTTTTTTTGGGGGGGTGGCTTTGAGAAGGCATTGTTATGTGCCTCTTTCCCAAAGGCATGTCTGAGCTGCTTCTCTGGGTACAGAAATATATCTCCTTATGGGGAGACCTGAGTGGTTCCATGGGAATCCTTGGGCCTATTCACACTTAGGCCTCTGGTATGCAAATAGTCTGTACCAGAGCTGTCCTAATTGCATACCAAAGGCCTAAGTGCAAATAGGCCCCTTCAAGGGCATAGTGATTAGGGATATGCACAAATGTTTCTTGGCATTTGATTCAAAACAAATCAAATGTTCAAAAATCCGTATTTGTACAAATAGAATGCATTTGAATGTGTTAAAATTCTATTTGATATGAATCTATTTGTATGTATTCGTACGAACATTTGATACATATCCGCTATGAATAGATACATATCTGCTATTATCAGATATGTATCTGATACGATAGATACGTATGTGCATATGAACAGATATGTATCTGCTATGAAGAGATTGACAATGGTTGACAATGTACAATAAAGTACAAATTTTGCTGAAAGAAGGAAGGGGAGAGAAAAGGAGCATGGGCCATCATGTCTCCCTTCAAAACTTACTAGGAACTCCTTCAAGTTGTCTCAACTAAGTGCTTTGTGGACTTATCCTGTGCATGGCCAAGAGCTATCCTTGTCTAAAAGTTCCTCAAAATAGATTGTGGTCACATTAGTCAACCCTGTACTAAAACAAGCACAAGAAGAAGGAGAACATGAATTAAAGCTCTGAGTTTACTGGATGTGACTGGGCACTGTCTCTTTTGTCCTTGAGGGCCAGATATCCCCAGCAAAAGGCCTTATAGGATGGACAGCGCTAACCAGATCGTGTTGTGTTAAGCTGGAAACAGCAGTATTAGCTTACTCATTCTATACACAATCTCATTTTCATGTGTACAAATGGTTTTGCCATCCACAACGCTTGATCTGATACTATGTCCTTTTCCCATCCTTCCATAATAAAAACTTGAGATCATTTTTTCTGTCTTTTACTCATATAGAACATAAGCTTAAGTTCTTGATTAATGAAATACTACACAGTGAGTGCTCCGAGTATTTGATTTAATGTAGTTTATATAATAACAAGACAAAAATCAGTTGGTGCCTGCCCATCAGTTCCCTTTCCCCACTGGATTCAGCCTTTATTCAAACATATTTGTTTCATTTTTGTATAGTGTTGCTAAATATAACACTATCATTTGCTTTTGAAATAGACCAAGTATTTACTTTTAAAAATTTAAAGTAAATTCTTTACAGTATGAAACTCCACCAAGTTATTTTATGATTTTTGACCTTTCTAAAGAACTATTAAAAGCAGTTAACAATGAATCACCTTCTTTCCCCTCCCCTCTTCTGGCCACTACATCTTTGATGGTCAATTCTAAAGAGTTCCTACTCTTTCATTTAAAATTCATTGGTGTCCTTGATCACATCCTGTAAATTCAAAATGTCACTTTCAATTGCATTTGCAGTTTAATAGTTCCAAAAATGTATTTGTCCACAAAGCCCTACCTAATTTCCCTGCTCCTGTGACTGTTCCTTTCGATTACTTATTTATAGATTCAAGCCTTTTTATTAGAAAAACAAATACAGTCCATTTCCCACATTTTATTCCAGTAAAAAGGCAATATATAATTTGATATAGTAAATTTTAGGGTGATGGGAAAAAACACGATTCAGTGGGGTGAAAAATATTATAACACATTTTAAATTGTTGACTTTAATTGGCATTAGTGATGTTCCAAACTGCTGTTCATCAAACACAAACAAAAGTTATAGGCCAAGTGTTTTTAGGCACTATAGGGAATGTGCCTGCTCTCTCCATGCATCCTCACCTCTATTATAGGACCATTTATGGACAGGTCTGCAGCACATGTTATCATGCATGCCTCTACACATTCATGATTACATCTCACACGAGCATGATGATGTCACATGCTTGTGCCCCAATATTACAAATGATGTATGGAACAAGCAAGTTCACTACTTCACATGGTTTACTTGCATATTCTTAAAAATAAAAGAGAGAAAGTCGGGATTCAGCCAGGGTGTGTTTTATTGCTACCAGTAACTGGGCCCCATAAGATCAGAAGTAGGAATCTAGCTGGACAATGGGCAAAAAGGGAAAAATAAAGAGGACATGGAAATTGCAGAGATAAGAAAAGAATTATTTACCTCAGTTTAGACAGAGAGCATGTGTTTGTAGATGAGCCTATTTTTTTTAAGGGTTAGAATCAGAAGAATTAAACAGTATGTAGACAACCAAGGACAATATTCTTTTGTGTTTGGATAAATTAAATACTAACAAATGTCCAGGACCAAATGGCATGCCTCTAAGAGTTCTTAAAGAACTCAAATGTAAAATTGCTGATCTTTTATTTATTTATTTATTTATTTATTTATTTATTTATTTATTTATTTATTTATTTATTTATTTATTTATTTATATTTAAATTTATATGCCGCCCCATACCCAAGGGTCTCTGGGTGGCTCACAGCATTTAAAAACAGATGTATAAAAACAGTATCAAAAACAAAACAAATTTAAAAATGCTGTTTTAAAAATACAAGAAAAGTTAAAAACATCAGTGATTTTCAGTGAGGGGAAGTGTGGGGGACATTTAACCAAAGGCCTGCGTGAAGTGGAACATTTTCACCGCCTTCCTGAATAGGAACAAAGAAGGAGTCTCCTCAAGGGGGAGACCATTCCACAGCCTGGGGGCCACCACCGAGAAGGCCCTCTCCTGGGTACCCACCCGCTTAACTAATGAAGGCGGAGGGATCACCAGAAGGGCCTCCCCTCCAGATCTTAAAACACGGGCAGGTCTACACAGGAGAAGGTGCTCCTTTAGATATCTGGGGCCCAAGTCATTTAGGGCTTTATAAGTTAAAGTTAGCACCTTGAATTGGGCTCGGTAGTGAATTGGCAGCCAGTGCAGTTCTTTTAGAACTGGCGTAATATGGGTTCGGCTAGATGTTCCTGTCAGCACTCTGGCCGCGGCATTTTGCACCAGCTGCAACTTTTGAACCGTCTTCAAGGGAAGCCCCATGTAGAGTGCGTTACAGTAGTCCAACCTGGAGGTTACCAGACTGTGGATAACTGTGGCCAGGTCCTCTCTGCCCAAAAAAGGTTTCAATTGGCGCACCAGCCGTAGTTGGGAGTAGGCACTCCTGGCCACGGCTTCCACCTGAGCTTCAAGTGTTAGCGCAGAGTCCAGGAGTACCCCCAAATTTCGCACCTGTCCCTTCCCGGATATTGTAACCCCATCAAGGACAGGGTATCTCCCAACTACTTGGACCGAAGAGCCTGTGACTCACAGCACCTCTGTCTTGTCTGGATTCAGTTTCAATTTATTGGCCCTCATCCAGCTCATTACCGCCTCCAAGCACCTGTCAAGCACTTCAACCACCTCTCCTGATTCAGATGGCACAGAGAGATAGAGCTGGGTATCATCTGCATATTGATGACACCTCACTCCAAATCTCCTGATGATCTCTCCCAGTGGCTTCATGTAGATATTAAATAACATGGGAGATAAGATTGACCCCTGGGGAACCCCACAAGTGAGTTCCCAGGGTGTCGACTCAGTCTCTCCCATCACCACTATCTGAGATCGGCTCTGGAGATAGGAGCGGAACCAGTGCCAAGCACTGCCTCCAACTCCTAAACTCCATAGCCTCTCCAGAAGGATACCGTGGTCAATGGTATCAAAAGCTGCTGAGAGGTCCAGGAGAACCAGCAGGGTAGCATTCCCCCTGTCTTTCTCCTGGAGGAGATCATCAACCAGGGTGACCAAAGTGGTTTCCGAGCCATGACCGAGCCTGAAGCCAAATTGAAATGGGTCTAGATAATCAGCTTCTTCCAAGCATGCCTGCAGCTGAACAGCGACAACCCTCTCCAGAACCTTGCCTAGGAAAGGTATGTTTGCCACTGGGCGATAGTTGTTTAAGTCTTCTGGATCCACGGAGGCCTTCTTCAGGAGGGGACGTACCACAGCCTGTTTAAGGGCCAATGGAACCACCCCCTCCCTCAGAGAGGCATTTACCACTTCCTGGATCCACCCGGTCATACCTTGCCGGCTAGCTTTAATAAGCCAAGAAGGACAGGGATCTAGGGAGCATGTTGTCGGCCGCACCCCTGAAAGCAGCTTGTCCACGTCCTCAGGTCGCAATAACTGAAACTGATCCAAAATAATTGGACCAGACAGTTCTCTGGACACCTCCCCCAGACTACGTCCAAATGTGACATCTAACCCTCTGCGAATCTGAGCAACTTTGTCCTCAAAGTGCTTTGCAAAACTGTCACAGCAGATATTAGATGGCTGAGGCTCACGCCTCAACGGGCCAGTTTTAGTGAGGCCTTTCACTACTCTAAAGAGCTCTGCTGGACGGCTACTCGAGGACGCAATGGCAGTGGAGAAAAAAACTACTTTTCACCACCGTCACCGCCACGTGGTAGGCACGATAATGTGCTCTAACTCGTGTTCGGTCAGATTCACAGCCAGATTTACGCCACTTGTGCTCTAGCCGTTGACCTTCCTGTTTCATGGCCTGGAGCTCCATGAAATACCAAGGAGCTTTCTGGGCTCTACAGGCGGGCCAGGGACACTTGGGAGCAATTGTGTCAATAGCCCTGACCATCTCCTGATTCCATAGAGAGGCCAGAGCTTTGACAGGAGCACCAGGAATATGTAATATTTCACTAAGATCAAGTTCTTTACCTGAAATGGAATGAGAATGGACAAGCACACCCATGAAGTACTGAGATGGATATGCTCAGAATATTGTGAAATAATATTAGGTCCTTTCTGCATGGACCACAAGTATTGGTTATGAAGTACAGATGTGCACAAAGTGTGTGTGTGTTCACTTGTGCAAATTAACACCCATGAATTTTTGGGTTATATTATTATTATTATTATTATTATTATTATTATTATTATTATTATTATTATTATTATTATTATTATTATTATTATTATTATTATTATTATTATTATTATTATTATTATTATTATTATTATTATTATTATTATTTACAATTGTTAAATACATATACAATATTTCTAAAACAATATTTGTAAAACAATGAAGTTTGATTCAAATCTGCAAAAAAGTAAAACTGCTGTAGCAAAAATGACAAATGATTCATGAATGTATCATTTTCTTTCATTTTTGCATTCAAGACACAAATCTAAAATACACGTCATTCACGTCTGAGGTTGAAATAGCAAAAGAACCAACTGCACACAAATGGTAAAAGAAGAAGAAGCGTTTCTTCAAATCTTTATTACGAAGATGTCCAGGGCCCCTCTTCACATTGTTGGGGCAGGAAAGGGAAAACCCCTTCCTCTTCTAACATGCTTTGTCTGCTTGAGTGGAACAATAGATCAGAATACAGTGTCAAAATGGCATTCAATCCCAGTCTGCCAGTGGACTAGCGATCCTGGTTTGAAAATAATGGGCCATGTGGGGATGGCACATTTCCTCCTATTCTGAGATATCAGAGTCTGATTTTGGCAGCATAATAGAAAAAAACACTGGAAGTGACCATGTCCCTGAAAAGAGTCCTCCCAGAAACGTTGCATATCTAGGCCTTTGGAGTTTGGATTCCAGCCTTGAGGGCTAAACCTAGCATTTGGAACTAGTAGGTGAGGTTGGGTCAGCACAGGTAAGCAAGCATGTAGAGGGTTGGAGCTAGTCTGGACTACCTAACACAGGTTAGCATGGCACAGGCTAGGACACACTATATGAGAATGGCCCCAGTCTATATTCAGACTAGAATAAGAACATTAAAGGTATTTTAATTTTGACATTTGCATGTATCCTTTTAGGAGAGTATGATATTTTATTCTTATTCTTACTCTTTTTTTATATGTGTGAATCTGCATTCAGAGATGAAAACATAATTTTTATTTTGGTACTTTGTTTCCTCTGTAGAATATAGCCATCTGTCCAACACCTGCTTCCTGGGTACTGTCTGGTTCTTCCCGCTGACCTTAACAATCTCTCTGTGCTTGTTCCATCAGTGACAATTCACAGGCTAGTTTGCATCCATTCATCCTTTCCCCCTGACATCTTATCTAAGTACCACTTCAGTCCTCAGGTATTTGCTATGCATGACATATCTGGGATAGAACTGGACAGAATATTTCTGCGGTGGTGTAGAGAGAGTAATTTGTGAAGCATGACCTTTCTGGGAACACAAGTGCCTGGTAGCTTGCTTTGTACTGATTCCATTGTGCTTTTTTGTCACTGGCTGTGACATCCTTCTTGTATTTCACGGCACTTCTTTCCATCCTAAACCACTATCATAAACTGTATATAAGGAACTGTATTGCAACATAGCTGAGTCCAGTGTATTCACAGGTTGCATTAAAATTACCATTGATTTCCTACTGGATGTAATTGATTTATTTGCAAAATAATTGTTTGCAAAATATAGATGTATACTTGTGGCCTAAAGATTTGTATCCAATTTATAAGGAGACACTGTGCCCTTTTTGTTTTTATTATTTTTATTTCTGTATCAATCCAACAGAAACACACAACTATAATTTACTTAGAATCTACATTAGTTTTTTAAGGGGGGGAGAGGTTTGGGGTCTGTCTGAGTCTATCATCTATCAATCTTTTGGAGGGGCTTTGCACTTAACTGCCAGGTGATATTATCCCTCAATAGTAGGTATGTGTACAAATGGGTTTTTTTTTTTTGCATTTAATTCGTATTGAATAAAATGTAATATTCACATTCATTCAAATATTTATTATTTGTTTATTTATTTGCATTTTATCTCACTCTATACCCAAGTGTCCCAACAGGTCACAACATATAAAACCAATCATATATTAAACATATTAAAACCATGGCAGTGTCTGAATGTGGGGAGGAAAAGGCTGTTCCTGTACGTAGGCAAAGGCCAGGGTAAAGAGGTGCATCTTCACAGTTCATCTAAACACAAAGAGTGAAGGTGCCTGAAGCACCTCAGGAGGGAGACTATTCTATAGTCTGGGAGCCACCACCGAAAAGGCCCTAACCCCGGTGCCTGCCCTTTTTGCTGCTGTGGGTGGTGGTACAACAAGGAGGGCCTCCCCTCCAGATCTTAGGGCATGGGCAGATTGATATGGAAGAAGCCGTTCCTTTAAATACTTGGGCCCCAAGTCAGTTAAAGTCAAAGTTAATGCCTTGAATTGGGTTCAGTAGTGAATTTGCAGGCAGTGCAACTCTTTTAAGACTGGTGTGATGTGTGTCCAGCCAGCTGTTCCTGTCAGCAGTCTAGCAGCTGCGTTCTGCACTAGCTATAGCTTCCGAGCCATCTTCAGGGGCAGTCCCATGTAGAGTGCATTACAGTAGTCCAGTATGGAAGTTAGTTCCCCTTCAAATATGATAGGGTTCTATTCGATACAAATTTATTCATACGAATCCATATGAATATCTGATATGAGTGCACATGTATCCAACATGTATCTGATCTGTATCCATTCTTATCCGATACGTATCCAACACATATCTCATAATATATTCACTCTGAAAGCATCAAATTCACCATGAATCCACTTTGAATTCTCAAGCCATGTCAAATGCACTCTGAATTCATGGCAGATGTGACTGGCACAGCTGGTTTCCCACCTCCCCATGTCATGAATGTTCTGAAACCTTCGTATGAATACGGATGTCAAAGTATGAATGGTGTACCATTCAATCCGTATATGAATATCCAAATTCAGTAGAATTCGTATGAGTATCAAATGTTACAAATATTCATGGACATCCCTACTCGATAGTTAAGATCTGGGAAAGTGGTCAGCATTCACACTGCGAGTGCTAGCCCGCTTCAAATTTCACCCAGACTGCGCAGGCAGTGCCTTAGACACAGCCACAGCCACAGCCTCACCACCCCAACAAAACCTTTGCATGGAAGTAATGCAAAGTCTGTGTGAGAAGTCTGGACCAGGAGCGCTGCAGGTGTTCCTAGTACAGCTGTGGAACAGTTTTTACTGTTCCATACTTACCAAAGACTGAGACAGCCATGCACAATTGGATCTGTTCCAGGACAGAAGTGGTTCTGTGGCGTGTCATTATGCATGGCCATCCCAGTCTTCCAAGGGCGAAAAGGCCCAATCTATCCATTTCAATTTTTGAATTCACAGGACCATCAGAACTACTATTATGTTCAAATGGAATTCTGACATTCAAACATCAGCTTGAATGAACCATTCACAAAATTGTATATAACTCTGCCTACATAAACAGCAGTATTGGCATGCAGCTTCATATATTTGTGTGTTTGTATATATCTGTGAACAGTGTCTACCAGAAGAGGTGGTGACAGCAACCAGTCTGAATGGCTTTAAGAAGCATTACACTGGATTTTGGCAGACACTTTATGTAAAAACAATTGGATCTCCAGGGTTTGGTCCATGATGATCAATGACTTATCTCGGCTCAATACGATAAATACCGCACAAAAGCCCAGGACTAGCTTTCCAAATGCTGGTTGCCTCTTTTAGAAGTGGCCAAAATGTACACCAACCTCTGTGCTAACCAATCTTTTCCTGCCATCTTTCTAAACTCAGCACTAAAGATCTCGTTCTCACATCTTGTCTTTATGTAACGTTCTGTCCACTTTATCATTAATGCTGTTCAGTTGGAATCATATTTGCTGTTTTTCTGGTAGCAGTTTAAATATGTTAAGCTGTTGTTGTTGCTACTGTTTACTGTTTACTACAATGCTGTATCATTCACTCTGTTTTCATAATATATATTAAATAAATGTTACAAAAAGAAAGGATTAGATACATTCTTGGAGGGTAGGTGTATCAATAGATACTAGAATGCATGCCTAGGTATTGCCTCCAGGTTTGAAAGACAGGTGGGATGCCCCTCAAGGTCATTTGCAAGGAATTGAGAGCCGGGTGAAGGTTTTGCCCTTGTCTTCTCCTTGAAGCCCCAAAGCAACTGGTGGGTCACTGTGTGAGACAGAATGCTGTATTAGATGGGCTGTGACCTGACCCAGCAGGGCTCCTCTTATGTTCATAGGTCCCGTCCCTATGGCTCTTTGGTACAGTTCTGAGCGTGGGATCAGGGCGGTCCATCCCCATGGGTTTTGGATTTGGTCCATTAAAAGTGTGCCCACCCCTCCCAAACCATGAGAGAAGGGTGCCAAATTTGATGCCTGAAAAAAAAAGTCTCGGCAAGCTTTGGGGAACAGCTTGCTTTTTAAATTTTCTGCCATTCTAACCCCATTTCAAGAATGCCAAGGCAGGCTGCATAATGGCTTGATTTCTGTTCCATTTGTAACCCCTGTTTCCCCGATCTGCAAGACGATCATAAATAAAAGCTTGATTTTCAGTTTACGGCCATTCTCGCAGTCCCCAGTGGAGTGGAGGTGCACACAACTGCTCAAGCGCCTATTGCCACTAAACCTCATAGTGGCTTTTGATGCGTTTTTTTAATTTTAATTTATTTTTATGTATGAAGCTTTATTTTAACTTGTTTCCATGCCTACCACCCCAGTCCTGGCTGTTTGTGCCTCTAAGGGAGGGGGGATGCGGCACAGGGGTGGGCTGATGGCAATCCGGCTGCCAATGAGGAGAGAGGTGGCGGAGAGGAAGTAGCGCTGCTCTGCCATACCAGGGTTCGGCATGGTTCTCATGGGGATGCCACCATCCACGCCTAACCTGTATCTGTCCCTTGCTGCCAGGAATCTCATGGAGTCACCCGAAAAGTGTTCCCGGTCCTGTGCCTGACCCATGCGTGCCCAAACAGTGCCCAAAGTGTGCCAGATGGCCAGCATGGGGTCAGAGAGTGTTTCTTGACTCTAAAGTTCAAATGTTGATTGTTGCATTTAATTGCTGCAGAAGTCCTGTGAAGCTCATCACTTGACCTGAGTAAATTTTGTATGTCTAGAATTTTGAAAGCCTGGACAGGACCTAGACTTTCAGTCCATCCCTAGAAGCAGGTTTTATTCATTTTGGCTTCACACAAACATTTTCTTTTTATAACACTGGACAGCCTTCCAAATACTGTTATCACATCAAAGTTTATTACAGATGAAAACATTCTGTAATGTAAAGGTACAATGAAAAATGTTTTACCAAACATAAATCTCTTCTGGAAGGGTATAGATCAGGATAAGAATGCAAAGAAAGCTAAGTCTTATGTGGGAAAGAAAACTATATTTTTAGGATGCATGGAAAGTTTTCACAGATTTTTCATTCATAGGCTTATGCTTTGTGTTGGTCTTTTTCAGGTCATGACCATATACAGGTGCTATGACTGTGATACTAGTGTGACTAGCCCTGGGAACTCTTGACAAAGGGCAGGTGATTTTTTAAAAATAAATAAATAAATAAATACAAACAAACAAATGTCATCCTTCAACTAGTCTCAGATCTCCTCCTCCCTCATGGTCTTCCAGTGAGAATAGTCATCACTGGATCTCATGTGCTGTTACATTGCCACTAATTTTCAAGGCAAATTCAGTCTCATGACCTGGTGTTCTCTGTACTTGAATAGTGTTACTGAGCATCTGTGTTTTATTTCCATTAGGCTCTCAGACTGCCGTCCACAATAGAAGACACTCTGCCCATGAGCAAAATTGAACATCACACTCCCAACTTTGGATAGTGATCACAAGACATTTGTAATGTGCAAAAAGACAGAAGGCAGAGCAGTGCATAAATAGTACACAGATTTAGCATATATATGAGTCATGATTTTCTACAAGGAAAGTAGACAGAGTATTATATACCTCCCCAGAAGAAGGCTTAAGGTAAGCCAGAAGGAGACAAGGCAAATGGGTTTTCCATGCTCCCATTCATGTCTTTTCCAAAATACAAAGCAGTGAGGAACTCCAGGCAGTGACAGAGGGATGAGTCTTTAATCTGGTAGCAATATGAGAGTCACCTCTGAATATCAAGTTCTAATTATCTTTGCTAAAAAAACCCTGCGCCTAAAAGCCCCACAGTAAGTAACAAATAGCTAAGAGTTCTGTAGCCACTGAGAATTTATTTCAGCCAATATTTACACAGGTTATTCAAATGCAGTAACATCTGACTCAGATGCATTTGTAGACGATTTCTTAAAAGCCAGAGGAGTAACATGACACAGATAAAATACACCCACCCACCTCATATAACTTTCAGTTTGTTTCACAATTTGTGTAGGCACACTGTGGCATGGTGGTGCAGTGGTAAGTACAATGCCACCCTTGAGCTTGTGTATCCACACGGTGGCCCTTTTCCACAGTTCTAGTTGGCACAGTATTTCCATTATTTTTGTTTTCACTGGTTCAGTGTTCAGGGAGGAGAGATTTTTCTGAAGGCATCTTTCTTCTAGAGTTTTGTACTACATAACCACTTGAAAGGTCATTAAAACTGTATTATTTAATATTATTATAAACAGAGCAGTAGAGCTGGCATTGATTTAAAGAAGCTGATCATATCTAAACATTTTGCTTGTTTTGATAATGCATTTGTTATTTTAATCAAAGCAGACATGGTTTCCAACCCCTTAACTACTTTAATCTACAGCTTTCCAATTGCTAATGTGTGTTTTTCTTTTATTTGAAACATCTTTGATTTACTTTTTCTAGTAACTTAGGCTGACACACATGGCAATTTTTTCATGGAGTGATTTTGTTTTTCTCCATCAAGCAGCAGTGTTTAGTTCTGGGGGATTTTCAAAGCAAAAAACTGTAAAATGGAGAAAGATGAAATCTAAGGTTTCCTGATGAGCCAGAGTGTAGCCATATTTAATCAAGCATAATAATAATCTGCTAAAGCTTAATATTTAAATATTCCATCCTTATAGGAATATTTGTAATCAACTGATTCACTTCCTCAGTCTACCTGAAGAAAGAGGAACCTTGTCTAAAAGAAGATGCTGTAGATGATTTAGCAAGTTTGTGGTTTTAGCTGGTGACCAACTATTGTGAAATGATCTATGCTATTTAAGCATACTACATTTTGTATCTGATTGAGAGGGATTTTAGTCCTTCTTAAGTATTGCAATACTTATTGAAAGCACAAATAAATGACCTATTCTGCGGTTCATCTGGGTTGAGCATAATTTCTTTAACAAAATACTGTACGTATCTAGCAATGTAGCCTGATATCTCAGACTTACCTACACTGTAATCAGTGTAGATTGTACACAACTGAAGCCCAAGAAATGCTCTGCTTTATTGGACTACAAACCATCTAGGCCAGAAGCCCTGTTTTCAGAGTGACCCAACTGCATATGGAAGTCCAGAAGCACGGCAAGGGGATAAAATTTAGTTTCTACAGTGCACCAGCCATTACATTTCCCATTACACAACATAACAAACATACTGTACATACAGAATTAAAAGCCTTAAATAACATTATCTAAAAAGATATTTAAAAACTAAAATACAAAGCAGAACCAATAAATCTGCTTCTTTAGTACTTGCTGACATAGATTCCTGGCCTTTGGAGTTCCAGTGGAGGCAGAAATTTAACCTGTGCATCCTGTTGCACTTCCAAAATGGACTTCCAACACATGACCCCTTTTGGGTGCCTTAGCCCATTTATGTTCTGTCCTACGCAGATATGTTATGCTGGACACAGCCAATCTTATCCTGTATATGAAAAGTAGGTCTTTTTTTTTTTAGCATAGAACAAAGTCATGTGAAAGGGCCATGGATTCCTAGATCCTATATAAATTTATTTTATAATTCAGTTATGATCCTTCTTGAAATGTTCATGAACCAAATTAGGGCTGGCCTTGTTAGCTAGCCAGTAGTACTCTTGACTCAGAGCACAGTTGGGATACCAAAACTCAGGAAGGAGACCAGCATTTCCTGGTGACTCTTCCATATTGTGGCAGTGTGGTTGCCTGTTTGACTTCCATTGTGTAGCCTGTTTCCATCCCCTTGTTTGTCCTTCTTTAGCTCACACATCATCACCATCTAGGGACAGAGTATCCACAGTGTCAGCCCTCCTTGTTATATGTTCCCCTTACTGGTGTGATGCTTCTCCTAGGTTAGCAGCTAGTTTTCAACTTGGTCTGGAGCATTCCACCTCATTCAGCCAGGAGTGGTGCAAGCTAGTGGCCAACCCTGGGCTGCTCAGTAGCAAGACAACAGGCAGACAACATTTGGGCCAGAGTGTATATGGGATACTTCACCTTGGTGACAGAGTAATAGGGTCAACAGGTTCAGTTACATGGTAAGACATTGGTGGCATTCAACTCACAGTGCATGCACCAGAACACAGTGATTCAATTCAACCAGCACCAGAAGAGACAAACTTATTTTGTAAACCTGAGAGGTTGCACATTTGTGAGAAGGAGCATCCAGAAAGCCTTGTGAAGGAGCTCCAAGTATGGTGATGGTTTTTCTTCCTTTTTTCTTCTATTAGTACCTAAGAGCTGTGAGGAATAGTGTACCCCAATTGGAGTTTGGAGGATGGGAGGCCAGGCTATGGAACCGCTGGAGTAACTCTACAAAGGAGGTAAAAAGTGAGTGCAACATGAGCATGGTGGATTGCAGGTATTACTCATTTGCCTCTATTAATTTCTGAAGTCTCCATGCTTCTTCTTCCAGCTCATTTTGCATCTGGGAAGTAGCAAGGAAGAGCAGAACTTACAAAGAACTAACTACATCACTTGATGTGATCCCATAATTCCTGGGCCTTTTCCCCATGCTTACTTTCCTGAATGGCACAGAAAAGTGTTTTTCTTTTACAGATCATAACCATTTTTTTGCAGTGTAAATATAGCATAAGATAGACACGAGTAATCATATTGCTTTACAACATGGAATGCAGCTGAACATGCAAAGTGAACTTGTAGATATAAAACACTTACTATGGTGAACTCATTCTTGCAATAAAGGGCTGGATGTGAGAGGGTCTGCGTGTGATTAATAAAAAGCTATTCATGCATTGGTGCTTTAAAATCTGCATGTGGTATTTACATTTTAAAACCCACTGTGTTAATCTTTCAAGAAAGGATTTCATTAACTTGGATACTGTAAATTAATTACCTCATGCAGCTCAAGATATTGCAATGAAGTGGTCTTTCAACATGTATCACAGAATCCTGCTGAGCAGCAGCCAGTGAAGAATATATTATTAGTAGAAACTGCACTCAGCTTTCTGTATTCTCAGTTTTGGCTTTTTACACCATGCCCTAGATTGTAACTCTTACAAATCTGACATCTTAGTCTAAGGGAACCGCATTTATGGCTTTCAAATAGAATCTTTTACTTTAAGTAAAATGGCTTTTTAAAATTAGTATAGTTTCCTCACCTATGTGCAAATCCCATTGTATTTCCTGAAAGCTCAGCAAACTAGATATTAGCCAAACCTGAGACGTTTTCGCACGGGGCTGAACGGTACGCGTGGGAGACAGCTGCGGACACGGCATACGCATTGCCCGAGCGGGGCTTGCGCTCCGACGTGTCCGGAGCTGTCTTCGGCGCGTTCGAAATGTAGAGCACTTTAAAGTGCTCTACATGCATTCGAACGCGGACGAGCCGCCCGCAGGCGTTCGGGAGGAGAAGCATTCGCGCCTGCTTCTCCCTCCCTAACAGCTGCGGGCTTGCCTCCGATGCCGGCGCGACTTCGACAATCAGCTGTTTGACAATCAGCTGATTGTCGATCTGCCTCCGCGGCTGTCTCCGCGCCCCTGGCTGGCCTTTGCCGGCTAAGACAGCTCACGATGCTTTGAGCATTCGCACACAGACGCGCCGGAACGCGTTTACACGCGTTCCGGCGCGTCTGTGTGTGAAAGGTGAAAGCGCCGGGAGCTGTCTTAATCTTCCCATCCTACTCCCGTTCCAAATGGAACGGGAGTAATGCGAAAACGTCTCAGGTTACATAGCTTGTGAGAATAAACTGAGCTGCATACCATAGAAATGTGTAGGACGGACTTGATCGACCAACAAAACAAAATGTGACTTGAATAGTGGTACTTTTTCTTTCTCTTTAGCTTCAAAGAGATTATTATCTCCCATGTGTTCTGTATATATTCAAGAAGAAGAACTATATATTTCACCTGCTAACCCTTCAAGTATCTGTATATTAATCCCATAATACAGTGTTGCAATTGGCCATTTAGGCTATCAAGACCCATCCGTGCTCCAACCTGTTCTATATGCACTAATTCAAAATATATGCAACAGATAGCTGCCCAATCAGTAAATGAAAAGTCACAAACTCCTAGCAACTGGTTTCCCTGAACTGCATTTACTGTAAGGATTTTGCTCTCTGATGTTGAGTTACAGTCCCCTTACCATAAATGGAGCACATTATGGATATCTTTCATTTATTGTGATTTTTCACATTATAGCTTTGTCCTTATACAACAGTGATAGTAAAATTTATTTGATCAATGGTCAGAACATAATAATAAACATAACACAGAAAATAAAATAACAAGTAATAAATAATGAAAAATAAAACTGTAAGGTAATAAATGAAAAGAAATGTGATTGGTTTGTGAGCTTTAATAGCTGCAGCACAAAACGTAGCAACACTAAATATGCAAAATTAGCAAATGGTTGTGAGTCTTGGATATTTTCAGTAACATAATTTAGGGTCTTTTCACACTTGGCCCTCTGGGACAGCTGTGGACACTTCAAAATGTGTGCATTTGCACATGGTGGAGCAGCTTCCATCCCAGAGCAGCCAAGAGCCCCACAATCACTACTTCTTAGATTAACAGAGAGCTCGTGAGACTATTTATATGGCTATGCTGCACCAGGGCAGAGCGTCACGGCTACAGCTACAAATTTGGCTGTGGCTGTACAGTCACATGCGGTGTCACTTGATAGACATAGCAATGGTCCAGAATGCATAGTCATTGCTGTGGTGAGTTGGACGCTTTTAAAAGGTGGGTAGAGAGTTTACATGGCATCACATATTGTGCACTTTCAGGACACCTGATGCAGAAGACTTCCTCACTTCTCTAGGCTTCTCCACCATCCTACAACCTTGCATTTGATTTGTTAGGTTTCTGTAATTGTCTCCTTTTCATTCTGCCTGAGGGCTTTTAAAAAGTCCAGTAATACTTTTTTGACAACAAAACCTGCATTTCAGCCATTCTGTTGCTTCCACTTTTTCTCCATGGTAATTTGGAACTAAGTACTGCTTATGGAATATGGTGTTTTGTTCTCGGGTTGTAGTATAAGTATGTGAGCTCCCATAGCCCCTCTGTCTCAGCTGCACCAGACCTAGGCAGAAGGCTCTGCCAGGCATGGGCAGCTATATAAGTAAGGCATAAAAAACATGAGAAACAGATGTGTTCTGGGATTTCTCAGTCAGGATTATGAAACAGAAAAATGAAAGGATTCCCCCTTGAGTTCTGCATATATATACAGGACAGATCAGAGACGTTTTCGCACGGGGGAAAATGGAACGCGAAAAAGCCAGCTGTGGACACGTCATCCGCATTGGCCGCGCGCGCCTTGCGTCCCGACGTGTCCGCAGCTGGCTTTTTCGCGTTCGAAATGTAGAGCACTTCGAAGTGCTCTACACGCGTTCCAACGCGGACGAGCCGTCCGCAGGCGTTCGGGAGAAGAAGCGTTCGCGCCGCTTCTGTCTCCCGATCGCCTGCCGGCTCGCCTCCGACGCCGCGCGGCTTTGACAATCAGCTGTTTTTCAAACAGCTGATTGTCGATCTGCCTCCGCGGCCGCCGGCGCGCCCCTGGCCGGCGTTTGCCGGCTAAGCCAGCTTCGGGCGCTTTGACCATTCGCACCCAGACGCTCCGGAACGCGTTTACACGCGTTCCGGAGCGTCTGTGTGTGAACGGGGAAAGCGCCCGAAGCTGGCTTAAGCTTTCCGCCTGAACGCGTTCGGTTTCGAACGCGATTCAGTGCGGAAATGCCTCTGATTTAGCTATCTAGCACATCAATGGGAAACCGTTAGCACCCAGACAGCGTTTTGTGTGCCAAGATGCCCAGCTAGAAACAAATACTTATCCAAATGTCAGAACAAACTTGACCCATCAAGCAGCAAGCCAAGTCAAAAGTTCAGCCATCGGTACCATCTGGCTCTGCCCCTTCCCAGATTCAATTTTTTTCTGCTTCAAATCTGATTGTTTGCCCCTTAGGCTGTGTCCCCATGCAAGCCATTTGACACACTTTAGGTGCTGTTTGGGCATGCATGGGTCAGGCATGGGACCAGAATGCATCTCAGGCATCCCCATGGGATTCCCAGCAATGTGGGACAGGTACAGGTTCAGCGCACATGCAAGCATCCCCATGAGAAGCCTGCTGAACCCTGGTATGGGGGAGAAGTGCCAGCTCCTCTCTGCCCCCTCTCCCCTCATTGGAAGTGAGATTGCCTTATCTCCTGATTTGTAAGGCACAGGTGGGTAACAAAGGGTTTGATTTAGGTGAGTGCACTCAGCTGAGCAAGATCTGTCAAGCAAGCTGTCAAGCAAAAGAGTGCATCTCCAGTAAAATAAGTGAAATAAAGCCTTTTCCAGCCCAGATTGTGAAGGGGGAGGGCAGAGGATGCAGTGTTCTCCCTTTTCCAAAGGGGGCAATAAGGTTGACACCCTGGAAAAGGGAGAACACTGCAGCCTGTGAAGCTTCTGAAGCCCCTGAAAGCGGCTGAAGCCACGGCTGTTTTCCCCAGTTATTTTACCGGAGATGCACTCCTTCACTTGACAGCTTGCTTGACAGATGTTGCTCAGCTGAGTACACTCAGCTAAATCAATCCCTTCCTTACTCACCCCTGCCTTGCAAATTGAGAGATAAGGCAAGGGGAGTGTGTCATGCCTGTAGCCTTGGCATTCTTGAAACTGGATTGTAATTACCTCTGTGGAAATGGCAGAATTTTTTTTAAAAAAACAAGCCATTCTCCAATCTACCTTTGCCATCGGCATTTTAAAAAGTCAGCGGCTGTGATCTTCAATGGACAGGGCTGACAGCAAGCACACCTCACCTCCCAATGACGTGAGCCCAAATCTCCTCCCATTAGCCCACAAGTGTCCCCATGTGCGTTCCCGGCTCGCTGAGCAATGCGTGCAGGTCCCCCAAACCATGTGGAGACTTGTTTAAACTGTGCCAAAGTTGCATGGGGACAGGGCCTAACATTCTGTGAGGATAAAAACAGCTGTCTGAGCTCAGGGATTTCATTTCTCCAGCACTCCCTCTCTGCTGCCCTGCTGAAATTATTCCCTACACTAGCTAAAATCACTAGGCAATCCTGCCTGGTCCAAGACCTGCTGTTCTTCCAGCAAACCACAGGTAGCCCTGTATTCCTGCTAGCCATCTGCCTGCTGGGAAGCCCTGACCTCATGGTCCTCCATTCCTGTGCAAAGTCTTGGAGAGAGAGAGATCTGGACCTTAGAATAGGTTCCTTTCTTCCCTCGTCTCTTCTATATCTCTAAACTGCCAAAAAGTGTTCTTTTAAATTGATACTTTTTTTCTGTACCAAGCTGCTCCCCCTTATCTGGTCAAAACCCTGTGCCTGCCCTGCTGGGAATCTACTTCTGCTTATGTTTTGGCCTCTTTTGAAGCATTGTGCACAGTGCCTCTCCATTTTTACCATTTGCTTTATTATTTTCATAGTAACTATTAATAAAGCTGTTCTTCTCAAAAGAAACTGCCTTTGGAGTCTCTTCTGCCTGTTTTCTGCATTGCCAAAGCATTATAGCCAATTTATCATTATTCAAACCTTCACACTAAAAGACCCCCAACACAAGTAAATGTCCAAAGCTAATGTTCCTGTTTTTAACACATGGAAGATGTCTACTAACAGTAGCTATCCGTTGTTGTAAGCTGTGTGTTGTCCTCATGCCTTAAGTGCTGTAACCTGCCCTAATGCACAACAGAACAGAATATAAACATATTTCCAAGTTAATAAATTAAATAAACAAGACACGACTCTATCATTACCCAGCAAAATTATCTATGGCATTTTTACAGTGAAAATACAACTTCTAATGTCAGGCTGCCTTCCTGAATGCCGAATCACGAATCAAAAAACCATGTTTGAAAGAATTAGTTGCAGGTGTTTGTTATCTTATGCTTTGGAAATTATTTTTTAACCTTAATAAGAATATATTTGATATTTTAAGATTCAGACTTAGGATTAAAGGGCCTTTCTGCACTGGCTGCTGAAAGACAGATCTTTTCAGATCCGTTTTTGGCGATCCAGTCTTTACTAGGATCTGTCCCAAATAGGGACAGATCCTCAAAGCCCCACATGTCCACACACATGCGGGGCACTGGCGGCAAGACCAGATTGCGGAGCCAGATTGGGGTGGGTGCTGTGTGGACGCATCAGCACCCATCCCAATCTGGCCACCGAAGGCCCTCCTTCCCAGCCTCACCCATTGGTGAGCTGTCAAAGAGGGAGAGTGCATGCCCTCCCCTAGGCCTCCCCAATTGGCTCCATTGAAGCCAGGATGGGGAGGCTGTCAGCTGGCTTCCCTGGGTTCCCCCTCACCTGAGAAGGTGCAATTGTGGCTTCTAAGGTGAGGGGAACCCGCAGCCTACATCCCCCACTCCACCCAGGGTCATGTGCACGCGATCAGCTGTTTACCTGATCGCTGCCGGGTTGATTCTGGCAGCAGGAGGCCCAGCATGCTGTGCATGTGCGTATGCCATGGCTTCCCATTGGCCAGACACACCCCTGAGGGTGGCTGGCCAATGGGAAGCCATGGTGCATGCATACACATGGCACGCCAAGCTCATACTGGCAGAATTGGCTCAGTCACTGCAATCATGTGCGCGTGACCAGGGGTGGGGTGGGGGTGTAGACAGCGGAGACCTCTGGTACAAGAAGCTGTGATTGCGGCTTCTTGGGCGAGGCAGACCCCAGGGAAGCCGGCTGGCAGCCTCCTCATCCTGGCTCCAATGGAGCCAATGGGGGAGGCCAGGGGGAGGCTCAGCTGTCAGAGAGGGAGAGCATGCATTCTCCCTCTGTGTCAGCTGGACATACTCTGGCAATCCGGCTCTTCCCCGGATTCAGCTGCATTTAGCCATGAAATTCTCAGTCACCTGGCTGTTAATGTGGACATAGAAAGGGTGCAGCAAGTATGGTACTGGACAGGATGCTCAGAAGGGTATGATTTTGCCTGCCTTTCGAATGTCTCTTCTGCACAGACCCTTAATTCATATTAAGGATCTGTGCTACAACACATCTGGACCTCTGTATCTGTACATTAATGCAGATCACATTGGCACATCTGCACAAGACAAAGTAAGGTCTGGATTGAGGGAGTCCTTAATCTGGATCTCTGGTGGACCCATTTAATTGGCTCCACTGAGGAACCAGCGTGGCCTGATCCAGAACATGGGAGGCATCCAGAAGGCTGCTCCTTGTGTTTGGGATTACTGGGGGGTGCCTTTTAGCATAGTGCACTAGCTAAACTCCTTCCTTCTCAAGGCACTGAGGCTAGGAACTATTGTGAGGGTCCATGAGGATGTGGCCACAGCACGGACTAATCTGGATCAGTGCTGTTCGTGCAGATGATACTAATTCTGCCCATGATTCCTTGTGACCTGGATCAACAGGGCAAGCTGATTTGAACTCACTGATCTGGGCTGCAGGCAGGTGAGTGCAGAAGGGGCCTCCGTCTATGGTGGGAAAAGGATTATGACAGTTTGGGTGGCTTTTTAAAATGACTTTTCTGTTTATATATACATTCATCCTGATGTTTGCTACTAAAAAATCTGTCATGAGTTAGCTAACGATACATAACATTAGTATAATGTATAATGCAGTATACTAATATGTTTGAGCAGCACAGTAAAGAATGCTGATAATGCTGATTTTCATAAGGATGTGCACGAATTTTCCTAACATTTGAAATTTGTACAAATTTGGCCTAATTTGGACATTCATATTCTTTTTTTAAATATTTATTAGACATTAACATACTTAACTTACATACACATATACATACCTCAAGTAAAAACAACAGTAAATAAATAAACAAAATGTACCGATACATCCCTTCCCCCCTCCCCTGTGATAGACCAATTCAGTTGACTTAATTGTGGCTCCTGTCTAGCATACAGCCACTTTAACAGAAAATTCTTTTCTGGGATACATATACCGTATTTGTTTGTGCTAACAATCTTTCTATACATGGTTCCTATATTTGGTGAAAATGTGCATTAGTGTTGTTATCTTCCATTTGATGCTGTTAACACATGATAAATTTGTTTATGATAATTTTCCATAATTCATTTTGCCCCTCCCTTATTGTTAGATTATCAGCATATTTCCAATTTTTCACCAATATTTGTTGAGCTGCTGCTATCAAATAATGAAATCTTGTTTGTGTGCATTTATATCCAAATTTAGTTCAGTAATGTCATGCAATAAGTAAATATTTGGTGAAAATGAGATGTTTATTTCAAACATTTGGACATTCATATTCTAATCAAATGTTAGCACATTCGAAGATTGACATTCAAATTTGAATAAAATGTTTCAATATATTGATTTGGGATTTGTATGGGATTCATAAGGGACTGAACATTTGTATCTAATTCAAATCCCACTACATTTGAAGGGGATCTATTTGAATGAATACAAATTTTCTTGCATTTGATTCAGTACAAATGGAATAAAAATAATTGTGCACATCCCTAGATTTTCATACTAAACAATGAATGAGGATACATGACCAGGAATTATTAACTATGGATAATTAGGACTTCCTATTTTCTGCCACTGCTCTTGTGCTAGACTTTACAAAGCATCACGATTCCTGATGAATCTCAGAATGAATTTAAAGAAAATGAAGACATGTAATTGTACAGCTGTACAAACCATAGCAAACAGCCTCTATCACAAACCTGTTAAGAAGCTCATAAGACTAATATAATATATTTCTGTAAAGCTTTGGGGGGTGGGGAGGAGAAGCCTTGAGAATCATTTCAAAGACTTGATGATGAGCTTTAGAGACTGGGCAAAATTTTTCAATTGGTAATGGCATTTTAACACAGATTTACAAGTGTCTGACATTTCATGTGCATTTTACAAATTAATTGGACTCATATAATGTCAGGTGATAGTCTGGAATTCAAAGTTACCATTCTATAAGAGAAGATAAGGAAGCATTGAAATTAAAGAGTATCTCACCAGCATATTGACAGAGCCATTTGACATGATATCTGATTTTGACAATATCCAAGAATTATCCATGACTTATCAAAGACATATAAAGTCTAATGGGAAGGCATATTACGTGCTCTTTAAAAAAATAAAATTCTGGAGAAGAATATACACTGTGCATACACAGAATCTCAGATTAAAGCCTTTTCTGCTAGGGATGTGCATGAAAATTCATAACATTTGAGATTTGTACAAAATTGGCCAAATTCAGACATTCGTATTTAAATTGAATGTTGATACATTTGAAGATTGACATTCAAAGTGACGCATCTCTTTGCCCTGGCCTTTGGCTGAGCTGCTTATGTTCCCCCTACCCCCCACAGTACAGACACTGTCATTTTAAACATATTGTATATGTTTTATTCTTGTTGGATTTTTAATGTTTTTTACTGTTATATTCTATTTTAATCTGTTGTTACCTTCCCAGAGACCTTCGGGTATGGGGTGGGATAGAAATGTAAATAATAATAAATAAATAAATAAATAAATAAATAAATAAATAAATAAATAAATAAATAAATAAATAAATAAATAAATAAATTCAAATCCAATGTTTCAGTATATTTGTATGAAGCTTCATATGGGATTTGTATGGGATATGTATGGGATTCATATGTATTCATATGCAGTTGTGAGGGATTTGTATGGGATTGAACATTCATATTGAATTTGAATCCCACTAAATTCGAAGGGGATTTATTTGACCAAATGTGAACTTTCTTGTATTCAATACAAATCAAATTAAACAAAAAAATTGTGCACATCCCTATTTTCTGCACTTACTGTGGTGATAATCCAGATCAGTGAGTCGCACTAATCCATTTTATCTGGATGCCTAATGATCCAAACTACTTGGAGGTGGTGGCTGGATCAGTGCGGTGTGCACTGACAGTGCTGCTGATCCAGTCTACCTTTGCTTCCAGCTGGAAAAGTTGCATGAATTTTGCAATTGACTTCCACACATCTGAAGGCTAGCAATGACAGTTCCTAGCTTTGGAGTCTGGGGGTGGGGTGTCTTTTGGCTGCAAACTATGGTGTGCTGCTGAAAATCACCATCTGATGGTTCCAGATCATGGAGGCATCCTATCTGCATACCCTCCATGATCTAGAATAAAGACCTTAGTCCATTTGTAGATCTGATTAAATTTGTCTATAACAGATTTGGATTAAGGGTCTTTTAAATTCAGATCTGTCTCTGTCCAGTACAGATGGAGCTGAACCAGTAGGGGCATTAACATGAAGACCAGGTGGCCCATGATCCAGATTAAGGGGCTCCTAAATCTGAATAACCAGTAAGTATAGAAAAGGCCTTAGTGTCTACACTAAGTGACTGGGAGGGACAGAAGTTCATAGTTGGATTGAACAGTGCCAGTCTAGGTAAGCCGACTACATGTTTGGTGCTCTGATTTCAGCTTTGTGACTAGGAAGATTTCAGGTTCCAGTAACTGACTGTATAAATATATCCTAACACACATTTTCTCTCAACAGATCAAATAGACTTCCTAATATTTATGATCATTCATTTTAGCCTCTTTTGGTGTGAGTCACAAAATAAATGGGAAACATAGACAATGGGGAACTAACTGGGACATTCAAAGAAAATTCATATAAATGACTACCTCAGAAGCATTTTTGAACACTGTGCTATAATCTTTAACAGACAGAAGTGCCTTGGGACTAGTGGTCTGGGTGCTCACATAATATAATAAAGAGGAAATAAGCATTTTAAACGTCAGGAACCTTTTTCAATGAAAGAACATCACAATTTGTATAGATAAAAGGGATTAGTTATAGAAAATATCTTGTCTGTACTCCAAAGTTACCTCAGAAGTAAAGCTTGGCACACACTGCACTACCATCATTCATGAGTAGGATTATGCACATTTTCCTTTTTTATTTGCTTCAAGTTGAAGTGAAGGTCGTGGCACTTCACCTTCATGCAAGTGGAGCCCCTGCAAATGTGGATGGCTTTGATTTTATATTGAGTAGTTTACAATTTTTTTTTCATGAACGGAAGAGTCAGACAAGCTGTTAAACAATCCCAATGTAATGTATGAAAAAGGTTCATAAATAAATAATGCAAACTGAAATTGCAATGTTAAAATCTTTGGACTGTCTGATAAATTAGCAAAACAGAAAAAAAATACAATAAACCAAGTGTGATGAAACCAAGCTCCCAAGCCCCTTCAACAGTCTGCCATTTAAAATACTAATATCACAGTACAACGTGGAAGGAAAAGGGAAATGGTGAGAGAGTAGGAATATAGAGTACTGTGTAAGAACTGCTGGAGCCAGTTAACATCTTGGGCTTTGGAAACTACTCATTCTTTTAAAGTATTTCATTTAAAATAAGTAAAATGATGTTGGGACCGAAAGATTTAGTCTATCTTTTGACAGTCTGACTGTGAGTTAAAGGAAGATCTGTGAGAAAGGCTAGGTGACTGACTGAAATGTAAGGAGCAATAAATAGATCTCAGACAGCCACTGGCCCTGGGGCACTGCAACAGCCACTGCCTAACACAGTCCTGCCCAATAGTATTTTACCACAGAATCACACTTATTCTGTATACTATGGCTTAGTGTTGGCAGGCATCCCCTGCATACCCCCTTCCTGTTTCTTCAGAATATAAACAGGCAGCTTTTCTTGCCAGCAGGCTTCTGGTCTCGCTATATTGTTTCTATCACACTTAAAGGTACAGTACTCCTTTACGAGGATACACTGTTATTGTTTCAACTCAAAGCCAGCAGTCAAGCACGCTTTAAAGAGAACAAATGGATATTTGGTTTATTGTAACAATCTTCTTTAAAGGCAAACACTCTTGAACTTCACAGAACTCTAAAGAACTTTCTCTTCATAAACAGAACACATCATAATTAGGACTCCCTCAGGTAAAGTAAGAGCCCAGTTCCCCCTGCCCACCCCTTGGTGAGTTACCCAGGCAAAGAACCACATACCCTAGTTACAGGTCCTTATATAGTCTCTGTGCAAGTCATCATCCAGTCCTGATTGGCTCAGGAGCAGGGCTAACCTCTCCTGTCCTCAGGGACTTAGTAAGCCATGCCCCCTCAGCCATAAAAGAGCTGATAGCATGAGGCTAAAATTACCTACTCCTAACGTACCTTTACAAACGGTTGTCACAACTCCTCCCCACTGAAAAAAAAAATGGGCCTAGGGCATTTGAATAAACCTCAATTGCCCTTAAGTCCATTTCCTTCAGCAGTTCCACTATATACATTGTCCACTTTACAGCCCACAATACTCTCATCAGCCCTTAACCTCTGATGGATCTGTTGGAAAACGGAAACAACTGACATTGTCCCTGATGTTTCTCTTGGTTATCCCAGATGCGATGTAGTCTGGCCACTTCCGATCTCCGGCTCGCTGTGGTCTTGCTACCCTTTCATCCATCTGACATACCATAAAACAGCTGATAACATGGGGCTAAAATTACCTACTCCTAACTTACCTTTACAAATGGTTGTCACAGGCACTGACCAGATGGGTGTTGGCCCAGGGCACTGAGTGACCCCGTGTCACCAGTGAACTGCCTTACCCATAGGCACTCTCTCACATACACACCAATGATTTACATTTGATAAAATGTGGGTAATAAGATTCAAAAGCCAAGGTTTGAAATGACTTTCCAAGTCAGAAGAAAATTGGAAAGATTTACTGTACTTCTCAGTGATACCTCAAGCTCCAGAATGTTTGAGAGACAAATAACACAACTATTTCTTTGTTTCAGCTAAATTAAAGGAAGGTGAGAATATTAAATTAAGACACCAACTCATGTGCACTGTGGATAGAAGGGAAGCACTCTTTCCCTTCTCCCTTTGTTGTACACTGTCAGTTGTAGTCTGTTGTCAGTTTTCCTCTTTGTTTTTTTATATAACTACAACAGTAAAAAAAATTTAAAAACATATGAACTTGTGACTCTTTTTCCGCTCATGTTCTTTTTTAAAAAAGGTGGAGAGATCTGTGTAAATTATGTTTGAGAGATGTGGACTGTTATGTACCATTTTTAAAATTACAACCACAAATATGAAGTGCAGTTAAAAATGTTAAGAGCTTCATTGGATGTAGCTCACTGTGTTGCATAATTAGTTCATTTGCTCTAGGAGAGGTGAGAAAATCAAAACTAGTAAGAGGGACAATAAGGCTGCAACAGCACACATTTCTAAAAAGAAGCTCAAAAGTGATGTGATGAGTGATTAATATATATATATCATATCTTTATTCTAATATGCTTTAAGGGTTAGAAGATAAGAAGATCCCTGTTGGATTGGACCACAACTCATCTAGACTAGCATCCTGTCGCATACAGTGGCCCACCAATTGTTTCTGGGCATTCTCAAGCAGAAGATGAAGAGAAAATCTTCACTTGTTATTGATTCCCTGCAAATGGCCTTTAGGGGCATCCTGTCTGTCACTCCAAGCTGGAGGCAGTACCTAGGGAACCGTTCAAGTAGCTGCTGGTCCTCCATGAAGCTGTATAACCATTTCTTAAAGCTATCCAGGCTGGTTGCTATAACCACCTCTTCAGGTAGGTAATCCAATAGACCAATGACCCTCTGGGTAAAAAAAATAAAAAATAAAAAATACTTCTTGTTGGTCTTAGTTCTCCTATTCATCAGCTTCACAGAGTGTCCCCTACTGCTATGCAATTGGAAAAAAAATATTTTTAATGAACTTCATTGTTGCTTCTATTTAACTATATTCATTGCCCCGAAACTTTGGTGGAAGGAGGTAAAAACATTTAATCAAAAAAGAAAGGTAAAACAAAACTATTACATGAACAAAGTGATGCCACAAATTATATTTTTAAGACACATAGAAATGCAATCTACATCCAAAATATTGTGTGTGCAGTGCTGAAAGCATAAATATATTCCGGTGCTTCACTCCTTATGAAACTGGAAATTTAATTCTGATCTGGCTAGAATTTATGTCCAAGAACAAACCTGGTCAGGGGCTTAGCTAAGATAACAAAGAAAGCAAGATGGACCCTAGGTGATGCAGATGGAGACCAAAAACCATGCATGGAATGCAAAAATAAACAAACACCAAGCTTATCATTGCTCCCCTTTTGCTTTATGTGTCCCCAGGGAAACATTGGCTCACTCAGAACTTAGAGACAGATTTTTAATTATGTACTGTAATTACAGCATAGCTATTCATGGCATAATCTGTATCTAGAAGGTTTTCCAGAATATGGCAAGGTCTATCTGCAACATATTGCTGACACAGACACCACACTATGTTTAAACCAACAAGGTGTTTGGTCCATAGGCTTTTTTTTCCTAACTAATTTTTGGAAAATACAGTATAGGACAACTTCCTCTAATGTGAAGGTTCTGTTTAGCAAAGAGTTGTTCAAGGAAAATCCTCGTTAGAGAAGCAATAAATCGGAGGGTTAGGGGTAACCGCTGTAAAGTGATTAAGAATAAGAATAAAAGAATAGGAATAAGATGCACATTGTAGTAGTTTGGTCCAGTTTAAAATTACATTGATTTGAATAGGAGAGAGCCTGCTACGCAGGCCAATGGAGAATAGGAACCTGAATAGAAAACTTCACAGACAGCAACCATCCACCCCAGGACTACCTTTGGGGTAGTGTCAGAACAAATAAAGACCATACCTGTGCCACATATTGTAAATGCCACATTACTTAAGGAATGGCTGTTGGATTTTCAAAACCATTATTTGCTGGCCTTTCTGGAGTCTCCCTCTCTGGAGCTCTGAACAAGGTGTCTGGCGACCTGTTTGGACTTATTCCAGATCATTTGAGAGTCGAAGGATATCTTGTTAGGGTTTCTTTCATACTCTTGTTAGGCAAAAAGACCCAGAAAACTAGGCGTGTGCAAGAATTTTTTTTTTGACACTCAATTCGATTCGAATAATTGAAAATTTGATTTGATTCAAATCATTTAAATTCCAATTTAACAAAATTTGATTTGAATTAAGCAAATTTGAATCTATTCATTCAAATTTTTTCATACAAATTTGCACTTATGAATGTTGACAAGATGCATAGAAGTCCATATGCATCTTCCCAACATCCGTACACATCTGTATACGTCTGTATGCATCCCATTGTTATCCCATATGCAACACGTTTTCATCCCGTATGGATCCATACACATGCGTCTGGATACAGGAAAGGTATGGATCTTCAGGTACGCATTGTGTACTAACCTGTACACATACGAGTGTTCGAATCATTCAAACAAATAGTCCCAAAATTTGAAATTTGATTTCAATGTTTAAATTTGAATTTCTGGACATTCTGTTAGAATTCAAATGTGAAATTCAGCATATTCTATCAAATTTTGAATGTCTACAAATATTCGTGCACATCCCTACAGCAAACCTCTGGGATAGATTGGCCACCTGGACTTTGGGACTCCTGATCCATCCCAAACTTACGTGGAAGTTCAATACCTGCCAGGTAAGTGTGATCACTGCTATACTAGCAGCAATCATGTTGCCACAGCAATGGTGGCAAAGGATATGTGCAGCAGCTGTTGCTGCAGAGACCAGGAGATGAAGTGCACAATTGTGGCTGTGCCACCCTACTCCACACACCCATCACCCATAAGAGGTATAAATCGGCACATGCTGGCATGAGCTAGCTGGTGGCTAGAATATCTACGGAGCACTTTTAAGCATTTTAGTTATACAATTGCAGGATGGTTCAGCACACAAGGAGTTGCTTCTTGGATGGAAGTGGCTCCATGCAGTGGATATGCACCATGCTGGGATATACCTGGACTTCCCCACTGGCATCAAAGTTTGAAAAGGCCCAGAGTCTAGCCCTCTATCCAGATAGTCAGAACCTTTTCCATCCTAATTCTTATTGGGTTCCTGGGTCTGAAGAACCTTGCAATGGGAACTACAGAACCACTGGCCACATATTCTATTTATGGTGGTTCTGACTAAACTTTCTGGCCCAAACACTCTTCCGAATGGGGTGAACCCATTCTCTTCACTGAGTTAGTCCAGGCCTTAGTGAGATTCTCCTTGAGGGCCATGATGACCATCCTGCTTTTCATCTTTGCTTCTGCTGAATATATGTGTTTTTCCACCGCAGCCCTTAGATCCAGATCTAAGAAGATCCGGATCTAAGGAATGGGTACATTTCTTAATCCAGATCTAGTAGATCCGGATTAAGGGAAGCACCCAATGTGTTTCCACAGGAGGTTTAGCACCCATTAGCAATCTGTACGCATCTGTATATGTGGAAACAGCTTTGCACCCATGTGGGGAATCCGGAGACGTTTTCGCACGGGGCTGAACGGAACGCGGAAAAGACAGCTGTGGACACGTCATCCGCATTGCCCGCACGCGGCTTGCGTTCCGACGTGTCCGCAGCTGTCTTTTCCGCGTTCGAAATGTAGAGCACTTTAAACTGCTCTACATGCGTTCCAACGCGGACGAGCCGCCCGCAGCCGTTCGGGAGGAGAAGCGTTCGCGCCTGCTTCTGTCTCCCGAACGGCTGCGGGCGCGCCTCCGACGCCGCGCGGCTTTGACAATCAGCTGTTTGTCAAACAGCTGATTGTCGATCTGCCTCCGCGGCTGTCTCCGCGCCCCTGGCCGGCGTTTGCCGGCTAAGGCAGCTTCGGGCGCTTTGAGCATTCGCACCCAGACGCTCCGGAACGCGTTTACACGCGTTCTGGCGCGTCTGTGTGTGAAAGGGGAAAGCGCCCGGAGCTGCCTTAAGCTTTCCGCCTGAACGCGTTCCGTTTCGAACGCGATGCAGTGCGGAAATGCCTCGGATTGACCCACAAGGGGTCTGCCTGGCATCCCAGGTGTTTTGGGGAACAGGGGGTGCAATCTCTGAAGTCCCTCCAGAATCCCTTCAAAATCCCTCCAAAGTTGCCTTCGAAGGTTAACAAAGGCTCCAAAGTGAAGTCCCTCTGAAGGCAACTTTGGAGATTAGCAAAGGCTCAGAAGACAAACCCCTTGCGAGAGCCTGCATATGTATTAGCTCTTTGTGAGCAGGGATGAGTCAGCCTCATTAAATATGTACCTCTTTCTATGCCTGAAGGTAACAGTCTGCTTTGATCTCCCTTTGTTATTTTGAGGTTTGTCTTCGGAGCCTGTGCTAATCTTTGAAGTTGCCTTTGGAGGGACTTCAGAGCCTTTGCTAATCTCTGAAGGCAAATTCGAAGTAATTTCGAAATGGCTTCGAAATGATTTTGAAGCCTAGGTTTTGGGGGTCTCCCCCAAGTGTGCCCCCTCCCCCTAGTCTCCTCTAGACCCCATTGCCAAACTGTGGAAACAGGCTCCCTTTAATCTGGATTTTCAGGCTGAAGATCCCATTGTAGACCCCATTAATGGGGTCTACATAAAATCCAGATTAAAGGCTGAGATGTACCCATATGATCTCGATTTCCCCAGTGGCGGTGGAAACAAATGTGTCCCAAATGGGTGCCACTGTGGAAATGGGGTCATCCAGCTCATACCCAAATGGGTCCTTAATGGGTGCAAAAATGGGTACTTTCTGCCAGTGGAAAAACACCCTAGATGAGCCACTGGAGAACTACATAAGAACATAAGAACATAAGAGAAGCCTTGCTGGATCAGGCCACAGCCCATCTAGTCCAGCATCCTGTCACACACAGTGGCCCACCAAATGCTCATGGGCATCTCAAGCAGAGACAAGGACAAACCTTCTCCTGCTCTCGAGTCCCAGCAGATGGCCCTAGAAGCGCCCCATTTCCTCCCCCCCCCTCAGCCTGAAAGATGCACCTAGGCATTCGTTCTAGTAGCCATTGATACATCTGTCATCCATAAATTTGTCTAACCCTACCTTAAAGCCATCCAGACTGGTAGCTGTCACCACCTCTTCTGGCAGCACATTCCATAGGCCGATGACCCTCTTTGTGAAGAAATACTTCCCCCTGTCAGACCTTACGCTCCTACCCATCAGCTTCATAGAGTGCCCCCTGGTTCTAGTGTTGTGCAATAGAGAAAAGAAATTTTCTCTATCCACCTTTTCTATGCCGTGCATAATTTTATATACTTCAATCAGGTCCCCTCTCAAACGCCGTCTCTCCAGACTGAAGAGGCCTAGACGTTGCAGCCTGGTTTCGTAAGGGAGGTGTTCCAGACCCTTAATCATTCTGGTTGCCCTTCTCTGCACCTCTGTTTTATCTTCTATTATTCTTGCATGTGGTAAATTCAATATCATTCATACTGAAACTTTATGTAGCAGATGTGTCTGAGACTTTCTTCTCTCACAGCAACCAGGACACAATAATAAACGTTATTATTCATAGGGCACAGGTATCACTGATAAGCCTATTCTGACTAAAGCATAACTACATAAGAGGCATTTCCGCACTGAATCGCGTTCGAAACCGAACGCGTTCAGGCGGAAAGCTTAAGCCAGCTTCGGGCGCTTTCCCCGTTCACACACAGACGCTCCGGAACGCGTGTAAACGCGTTCCGGAGCGTCTGGGTGCGAATGGTCAAAGCGCCCGAAGCTGGCTTAGCCGGCAAACGCCGGCCAGGGGCGCGCCGGCGGCCGCGGAGGCAGATCGACAATCAGCTGTTTGAAAAACAGCTGATTGTCAAAGCCGCGCGGCGTCGGAGGCGAGCCGGCAGGCGATCGGGAGACAGAAGCGGCGCGAACGCTTCTTCTCCCGAACGCCTGCGTGCGGCTCGTCCGCGTTGGAACGCGTGTAGAGCACTTCGAAGTGCTCTACATTTCGAACGCGGAAAAGCCAGCTGCGGACACGTCGGGACGCAAGGCGCGCGCGGCCAATGCGGATGACGTGTCCACAGCTGGCTTTTTCGCGTTCGAATCAGCCCCGTGCGAAAACGTCTAAGCTTTGGTTTTTGTTTATTTTTTAAAAAATAGTATTTCATTTTGTGAAAAGTTTATTTGACTTGCTCCATGTTTTTTTCAGAAGACACATTGTAATGCTCTGCAACTAACATCTGATTAGCACAGACCATTCCTGCAACAATGAAATCTGTTTTACAGGGCCTGTTCACACTTGACTTTATTCCAGAATATATCCCACAATAGGGTCCTACTATCCATGTCCTACAACAGGTTTCAAAGCTCATACAACCTTTGGAGGGTCATGAAACAATACAGAGCCTGTGCTGGAACAAGCTATTTGAATGCAAACAACCTTGCTCCGGGACAGCTGAACTGTTTAACCACAGAACCTGTTCCAATTGGAGTTTTTCAGCTGTAGCAATCTAGACCACCTAAGTGCAGAAACAGACAAAGTTCTTGTTTTATTTATTTATATTTATTTGGCATCCAGTGGGAGATGTGAAATTATGTGTGAGGAATCTGTACCTGTGATCCCTTTTCTCAGACTTTGGATTTAAGCACTAATCAGACCCCAAAGATATTTGGCTTCTGTAAAGGGACGGGTTCAAGTTATTTCTGGCCACACTATGGACATGTCTCCTTTATGTGTCCCAGGCCCTTTGATGGACCAATCTTGACCAAGGCTTATGGGACATGACACCAGTATTTAGTGACCCATCATAGGTGCCTAAAATGCAGCACAAAAGAAGTGACCCCAGGATTGCTTCCTCATGCTCTGACAAGGCCTGGTTGCCATGGGAACTGAGTAGCAACTCTGCATGCATGTGGAGGACAACATTTGTCTGTGTGCAGGCATGGAAGCTTAAAGCAAAGTGGAGCCATCGGAAAGATGCTCAGGCAGAAGCACCTATCTCAAGATCTTTCACCAGATAAAATGGACTGGCATTTTGTAATTGTTTTTAGAACCAAACTTATTCAGATCTCTCTCTCTCTTGTGGGGCGGGCATCCAACAATTTCATTTTTCATATTGTTTGCTGTCCTCTGAAGAGGCTGGAGGCTTTGTAAATGTTGGAAAGCATTTAATGTGACTATAAAAGTACAATGAGAACCTACTACTCCCACTCTGTTTTATTTTCTTCCCTCAGCAGGCAGCTGGACTCTTCCACCCCCCTTTTCTTGAAGGTATAGCATAACTTTCAAATGTGAGAAACATAGAAAGAGAGGAGTACTTCCCCCTCAAGAATAATTGGTTCTGTTTCCCACTTTTTCATGACTTGCACATCTATATCAAGCTATTTGATCCTTTCCTTCAGGGTTTTTTTTATTGTTGTTATTGTTATTGTTCATTTGCATTGTGAAAATATCTTACTGATTCCTCAACCTAAGGAAATGAAGAATTAGAAGAGTCAGAAGAGACATAAAAGGATTAGAAAATTAAAATGGGAGATGTGATGGAAAGCTGGTATGAATACTTGATCCTTACAACACTGTTCTTGTGCAAAATGCTTCAGATAAAGGAGATTTCGTTTTGTCTGTGGGGAGAAGAAGTCTGAGGTCTGCAGATAATAGTGATTATAATAAAAGTTGAAACGGAAGATGAAAGACAGCCAGAACAACATGCAAATTGTATGCAAAAAAAGGCATATTGTGCAGAGACACGGAAATAGTACTTGACTAAATAAGAGATCCATGCTGCTTGTTTGAACAAATTGTGTTCCCACCCTTTGTTTTGTTTTTTCATTTGAATTTTAGGGAAACAGCAGGGTGAAATTTCAGACAACATAGCTAAGAATTAGGAAACTGGGTATTCTTTCTAATGTAGCAGGTTTTATGTATGTATTTTCAGTATTGCTTCCTGCCCCGGTGTGGATATTTACAGGGGTGAGAAGGCAACTCTTGAGATTTGAATTCCAACCAAATTTGCCATAAAGTATCAGGGGGCAATTGGTACCTCGGCCCATAGTTAACAATTAGGCAACAACTGGGCTGGTGCATCTGCACTTGCAGGAGGCATTTACATGCTAGAAACACCACCTGTCTGCCCAGAAGTTGCCTTTTTGTCAACTAGATGCGGAATACAAAATTGTGCTCCACAACCTTACCAAGCTTTACACCAACTTACCTGATAGCTTCCAGCCAGTGACCATTTACACCTCTGCTGGACAGGAAGGTCATTGGAGCTTCTGCACAAGCGTGCTGGCAGCTCCACTGGCTCCTGAAATGACTGCAATTGTGCAGAGTGTTGGGCTACAGCACTTATTCATGCACAGTCACGGAGGGCACCATATACTAGATGATGACACCCAGCAGAGGACTGGCCAGCAGTTGAACAGTAGGTAAGTGTCTGACCATGTGTGTGTGGGGGGGGGTAGGTAACATTGACTAGCAATCTCAAGTGTGAGTGCTAGTCAATGTTAATTGAGTGCACTCCTTTCTTGTCCACAAGATGGGAAGGAAAGTGCAAAAAAATCCCTAGAACTCCAGCATACTTCTAGTCCCAGTACATCTTGAACTATAAGATCTCTACCAATAATAATAGAGACTAATTGCTATTTAAATTATTTATTTTCCATTATCCAAAGAGGTAAAATGTTATGTAATAAGAAGCCCCAATATTATCTACACTACTGCCCCACTCTGAAATTTGCACTCATTTTTGCCCATTGAACAGCAGACTACTTACGAAGATTAAGTAGTATTGTTAATACCAGGTGCACTGGCAGACAACCCATAACAGAAGAACAAAAGAGTGGGGAAAAGAACTCGGAAAATAATCTTTATAATTCTTCACTACCATTTCCAGCTAGAGTGACCATAGGCAGAGTGAAGGGAGTCATTTAATTTGTATGATTCAGGTACTAGCCAAACTATTATATAAATCTCATCATCTCAACTAGTGACTTTGGAGTCACTTCGAAGTTCACTCTGAAGATCAGCACAGATTTCAAAGATGCTCTGGAGCTATTTTGCACAGACTCCAGAGTGACTTTGAAATGACTTCAAAGCTTAGGTTTTGGGGCTCCCCCACCAAAGGTGCCCCCTCCCCCTAGCTTCCTCTAGACCCCGTTGGCAAACTAATGTGGAAACAGGCTCCCTTTAGTCCAGATTCTCTGGCTGAAGACCCCATTGTAGACCCTCTACAAAAAATCCGGATTAAAGGCCAAAAAGTACCCATATGATCCAGATTTCCCGAGGCACAGTGGAAACAAATGTGTCTCTAATGGGTACCGTGGTGGAAATGGGGTCATTCGGCTCTCACCCAAATGGGTCCTTAATAGGTGCTAAAATGGGTACTAAGTGGTTGTGGAAAAACACCCATGGATAGCTCTGTGTGTTTATACCAATGGGATGGCTGCATGTATTCTACCTCCACCTAAGAAGTAATCATTACCTCCAGAAATTACCTCTTTCCATGTAAAGAATGGTCCAGGGTCATTCAGTGAGGTTTGGAGCAGTAAAGTAAGCATTTAAAGATGAGGATTCTTAGTCCATTTCTGCACTGGGCCTTATTCTGGACTAAGAATAGGGGGCTACAGTCTGCATATTAGTGCAGGCTATGTGAAGCCTTGGCTGTGGCTTCCCATAGTCAGAACCAACATGTGGATGGTAGGACCCTGTTCCAGGACATAATCTGGAATAAGGCCCAGTGCAGAAAGGGTCTCAGGTTCTGAACATATAGTTCAGACAGGATAATATGTCATCTTTCTATAACTTTTCAGTTCTTTCATTAAAAAGCTTCATTTATGTTCACAGGGACCACTGATCTGTTCAAAATATAATACTCAATTTACAATATTGTCAAAGTAATGAATGGAAAGTACAGTATAAGCTGAAGCTTCTACGTGTATTGAGCCACACACCAATCTGGAATAAAGTGAGTAAGTATGTACAAAACATGCTGAGCTAGATTTCCAAAGGAAAATAAAACAAGACATAAAACATGATCAAATATCCAAACCAGTTGTTACTTTAGCTATTATAAGATAGTCTCAAACAGAGTTAAAACAATGCAATGCAAAGTAGGAACATTTTAAATCTTTCTTACGCCTTTATGGTTCAGATGGGCTGTTGTGGATTGTTAAACATACACATTATGCATTTTAAGGAGAAGCTATTTTTACAAATGGGAGGATAGCACACTCTATAAGTTAACAAGCAAAAATATAAAATTCATATCCATCAATCTGGACAACCAAGAAGATAAAAATCTAGCCACACTGGAAGCCATTAAAAGACTTCTTTTTAAAAACCTATGCATAAAACCTTGCTGAAAATATAAAGATGTTTGAAAAAGATAGGTCATTCTGACCAATGTGATTTATTAATAAAAGTACAATTGACCTCTTGGTGCATATCAAGACTTACATAAAAATCCTTAAGAAGTACAAGTATTGCTTTTGTCCTCTGCCTTTCTAACTACATGCATTCTGAAGTTCAGAATTAAAGGGCTTTTTCACACTTGGATTTAAGGATGGCCAGGGACACTTCAGCACAGAGCAGCACAGTGGCTGCTATGTGCTGGGGCTGTATTAGTAGTGTGATCAGTGCTCCTAGTAAAAACTGCTCCACAGCTATAGTAGGAGCACCAATGGCACTACAAATACAGCCCCAGATCAGCTTTCACATCTACTTCCATGCAAAGGTTGCATGAGAGTGGGATGGTTGCAGTGTAGCTGTGGCTTTGGGTAAGCTTACACTTGTGCAAGCCCAGATGGCATTGTTTGTGCTCACCCTGCTGAAAGATAAGTTACAGGTAGGTTTGGGATGAGGACAACACTCGCAATGTGAATGCTGGTCACCATCCCTATATTTAACTTTGTGGGACACTGTCCCATTTAAGTTACAGGTAAGTTACATGTGAAAAACCCACAAAATTGCTCACAGATCAGGAAATGCTCTTTTATTATATCACTCTATATACATATTAGACTTTCCACTCCTGTAAACAGAACAGCCTAACAGAGTCCCTGGAATGCTTCATGGCCACTGTAGACTTGTTTACATTGAAGCTTACATTTGGGTTGAAGTTTGCATACACAACAGACAAGGTGTTGGAGTGGGCTAGGAGCAAAAATGGTGCTGTAGTTCTTCCTACCATGGACTGCTTGTAAGTGGTCCATGCAGTGTTCTAGTATGGTATATCAAACTACCCACTAGTGTGCAGATGGCATACAGATGGCTTATTCAGTATAAAGTTACTGAGAAATCCACTTACGAGTACCTGGGCACAGCAGTCCTGGCTGGTAACTACAAAGTTGGGCTGAGATGGGTCACCCACCATGTGGTCAGCCCTTGCCATGCGACACTGGCAGCATGCCCCACTGTGGGCTGGGTTGTTTGATTTGAGTCAGCACAGCAGAAGGATAGCCTGTACTATATGGAAATAACAGTGGAGCTTCACAGTCCTTCGGAAGACTCAAGAAGAAGAAGAGGAGGAGGAGGAGGAAGAGGAAGAGGAGAGTTGACTTTTCTACCCAAATCAAAGTGCTGACAAAATTTTCTATTCTTCTCCCCACATCAGAACACCCTTTGAGGTAGGTGGGGCTGTGAGAGCTCAGAAGTGAGCTGTGACTAGCCCAAGGTCACCCAGCTGGCTGTGGGGGGTGGGGTGGTGGAATCAAACCCAATATTCCCAGATAAGAGTCTGGCTCCTTCACCACTAGACCAAATTGAGCATAAGAACTTTCATTTCATTATAGATTAGATGAGTGAAGTTGTGCCTGATAGATCAAGGCAGTATACCAGAGAGGCTGAACTTTTTTGAAGACTATAGTGCTTAAATATGACACCATTTTTTATCAGTATCAGGAGAGTGTACTTCCAGGAAAGGTCAAGGGGAAACTTGTGGTACACTATGGATTTCAAAGAAGAAAAGCCCACAGTGAGCCTCCAAATACTTGGTGCTATTACCGAGTTCTTATCCCACATAGCTCCTTCCATTTAACCTTCATGTAAGCCCCCTTCAAACACTGGCATGATAATACATGGGAAATTATTATGGTTATTTCTAACAGCAGCCACTGCTACTGTGCAAGTGCACTTGATTATTTGTACCAATCGTACTGTTAAATATATAAAATGGTAATAGTATAAAAGAAAGTCACTATCTAGTGTTTTGAATTTTTTTTTTTTGGGGGGGGGGAAGTTCCACTGACCTCCCTTAATCCAGATATAAGATGATCCAGATTTAAGGAATGGGTCCTTCAACTAATCCTGCTTCTAGTAGATCTGGATTAAGGAAAGTACCCAACACGTTTCCACGGGTGGTCTAGCACCCAACAGCAATGGGTGCTAGCTTGCTTGTGGTGGAAACGCCGGAGCACCCATATGGCAAATCCAGATCTACCCACGTGAGGAACGCCTGTCCCCCCAGGAGTTTTGTGGGACAGGGGGTGCAATCTCTGTAGATGCTCTGGAGATGCTTCAAAGATTTTCCAGAGTGGCTCCGGAGAATCTGCGGAGCTTTGCCATAAACTCCAAACATTCTGTGGAGCTTTGCTATAAACTCCAAGGATTCTCTGGAGCTTTGCCACAAACTCCGAAGATCCTCCAGAGCCTTTGACAAAGGTCCATAGGAATGGCATTGCTCTTGCTTGGGGTCCTCTTCGAAGCCTGTGCTATTCTTCAGAGCTGGCTTTGGAGCCAGCTTCAGAGATTGTGCACAGGCTTTGGAGCTTTGGGGTTTTGGGGTACCCCCAAAAAAAACCACTCCATGCTGGGCCAAGCAATCAGCTCCAAGGAAAATGAAACCTAAATTACAAGTTTTAGATTTTATTAAATTTGTGTATATATGGGATAGATAAATCATGTGTAACCACTTTCCTCCTATCCTTTCCTTGTTGTACGTTCTATTTTATTTTTATTTTTTTTAAAAAAGCAGAAAGCAGATATCAGCTGGTCATTTAAATATTTGGATAGAGCACAACAATGCTGCACTCCCTAGAATTTCACAAAAGACCCAATAAGCACTGTGATCTTGGAACTTTCTCATAACAGCATAAGTAAGTATATGTACCGATTATGAATTTTATTTCTATGGCCCTTAAAAATATTTATAGAAGTAGGACCATAGAGAGCTCTATGGATTTATTTGTGGTTGCAGATATCTTAAACAGCATTGTATAAGGAAAATATATCAAAGAAACACCTTTATTTCTGTGGGAAATTGTTCATGCTTCTCTGTTGCACAAAGAAGTTTAAATCAGGAGTTGAACCACAGGAGAATGCATTTATAGACATATCTCATGCCAAGCTGTCATTAATATTTTCCTTTAGAAAGTGCTTTAGAAAAGTATAATGGTATGAAAAACCAACAAACTTATGTCTAGAGTCTGGCAGAACTCCTCTTACCCAATGAGGTGGCTTTTTTCAGAGACATGTGGAGAAAGGTATCATGATCACCACATGACAGGATGCCTCCTCATCTCCACTACAGACCAAGGAGTCATTATTTGGAGCAGTGCTCTGAGGCATCTTCTTTGATGCTGGCAAA
The DNA here is from genome assembly GCA_023333525.1 of Aspidoscelis tigris stejnegeri. Classification (NCBI taxonomy): domain Eukaryota; kingdom Metazoa; phylum Chordata; class Lepidosauria; order Squamata; family Teiidae; genus Aspidoscelis; species Aspidoscelis tigris. The sequence continues at coordinate 65,919,810 of JALMGA010000004.1, forward strand.
ACTGCACCCTCACAAAATGGTCATTTTGTTGCCATTTGCACCCAACAGTGGGATAGTGTGATCACTACAACATGCTATATGCTGTGGGAAGTTAGTGATGCAGAAGGTATATTAGCAGGCACTTCACCTTGTAAATGGAGATGTCGCCTCTACCTGATTCCATAAGTATGTTACCAAAGGGGAAAATCACAGCAATACATAAAGAAGACAAAACTTCTGTGGAATATAAGAAGAGAAACACTTGCCTTTTCCCCATTTTCTTCCTGTTTTTCCCTAATGCTAAAGCAGTGACCAAAAGTCTAAGAAATTTTATGTGATGATAGCCATTGCAGTATAAAACAGATATAAGGCTGACGCTGACTTCTATTAGTAAAACAAAAGGAGCTCTAACTTTCAGTCTTAAAAATCTGAATCTGAATTCTCAAAAAAATACAGATCAAATGAGTAAAAGTCCACCCCTCCATAACTGCAACAGAGGGGAAGTGCCAGGATCACCAAAAGGCATTCAGATCAATTAAACAAATCCATGACTAAACCTTTCTTCCAAAGTAGTTCTAATGAATTGTGTCTAAGTAATCCCAGAGCCTCTCTGCAATTTAATACATATGCTCTGATTCTGCAGTAAGTAGTAGTCTTTTTTCCCCAAGTGGCACACCAACAAGCTTAAAATAGAATTATTAAAACTAAGCAAATGCCTTCTCCTCTTTTCCAGGGTTACAGCTATAATTATTTACAGGAAAGGTGAATATTCCGAGAAAAGAATCTTCATTCCTTTTTAAGTATACAGCAAGAATTCATGTTCTTATGATGTACTGAAATGAACAAATAAACCACATTTAAGATTCATATTGTGGGAGGGAAAGTGAATGCCCACCCCAATGCATTCATTGAAAAGGATTAAGGTAAGGGCGCTTTGGTTGAAGCGTCTGGAAGTATGAGGGCAAATAAGCAACAGAACTGTTTGGATGTCAAGGACAGAGAATGAGTATTTGGATGCTGTCGTTACTTCAGGGGAGGGGGCATTATGTTAATTTACTCTCACTTACTTGAAAGCAAATCACTTTGAACTCCCATGGGGAGGGGAGAATTTCTTATGAAACTACTAATGCAGATTTTCTTTTTCTACAAGTCCTACTGGTATCAAAATAACAATAGCGTTGCTACATTTTCTCTATTTCCTTTTTTTAAAAATCAAGACCACTAAAACAAAAAATTGGATTCCTTTCTCGGGTTGAAGAGGTTTCTTCTTTCAAATGGACCTCTTCTCTAATAACTTCCAAGGTTCGATACCAAATGCATGACAAAGCAGATTCCCAGAAGCCAAACAGGAAGGGAATGGAAGCTATGGAGCAATTTGACCAGAACCTAGTATCAGCAGAGAAGGAACAGTGATCTCCAAAGAAGCTAAGACTTCTTTCTTTGGTTGCAGAAGATGAAGGCAGATAGAGGAAACAATGAAGCTGCATCCCCATGCTGGCCATCTGGTACACTTTGGTGATTGTTTGGGCACGCATGGGCCGGGCACAGGATCAGGAATGCATTTTGGCATCCCCATGAGATTCCTGGCAACACAGGACAAGTATGGGTGGGGCATGGATGGAGACATCTCCATGAGAACCACGCTGAACCCTGGTACGGTGGCACAGCGCCCCCTCTTCTCCGCCCCTCCTCATTGGCAGCTGGATTGTCATCAGCCCACTCCTGTGCCACATCCCCCCCTCCCTTAGTGGCACAGACAGCCAGGACTGGGGTGGGAGGCATGGGAACAAGTTAAAATAAAGCTTTATTCATAAAAATAACTTTATTAAAAATTTGAAAATGTCAAAAGCCGCTATGAGGTTTAGTGGCAGAAAGCGCTTGAGCAGTTGTGTGGACCTCCACACCACCGGGGACCGTGAGAATGGCCGTAAACTGAAAATCAAGCTTTTATTTAAGATCACCTTGCATCCCCCCTCCCTTAGCAGCACGGACAGCCGGGAGTGGAGTGGGAGGCACAGAAACAAGTTAAAATAAGGCTTCATCCAGAAAAATAACTTTTAAAAAAATTTAAAACATCAAAAGCCACTACGAGGTTTAGCAGCAGTAGGCACTTGAGCATTGTATGCACCTCCGCACAGCTAGGGTTGCAAATGAAACAGAAATCAAGCCATTATGCATCTTGTCTTGCCATTCTTGAAACAGTGTTGGAATTACCTCCGTGGAAAAGGCAGAAAATTTAAAAAGCAAGCCGTTCTCCAGCCTGCCTTTGCAATTGGCATTTTAAAAAGTCAGCAGCCATGATCTTCAATGGACAGGACAGGGACAGCAAGCACACCCCACCTCCCAATGATGTGAGCCCAAATCTCCTCCCTGTTAGCTCACTAGGGCCGCATCCCCACGACGTCGTTATCTCGAATTCAAAACGTTTTGATTTCGGGCCGTGCACACGTCACTTCGGCTTAATTCGGTATTTCCGTGATAAACCACGTTATCCCGATTTGAAATAAATCCTGATCTCAACAGGTCTCAGTCCGGAACATGCCCTTGACACGTGTTTAATTTTTTACTGTGTGGACAGTATCGTTCCGGGATGAGATTCTGTGTTAAGGCTGTCCCGCCCCCCCAATCGCACTGTAACCAATGGCTGAACATATTAGAAGCACGTCATGTTTAGGGTTTCCTTCATTGAAAAAATCCACCCTCAAACACCCACTATAAACCTCCAGTCCTTAAAGCTGAAACACTGTATCAATATGTAAGCACTTCACACCTTAAAAACAATGTTGCAGTTTTGCGCAATTTCAGGTCTTTGAAGGTTTGGAACAGTCGCTTTCAGCCCCCTTAAGGGTGAGAAGGCTTGTCAGCCACTTAGTCCCCTGAAGGGTGAGAACAGAATGTCAACCGCTTTGAGCCCCCTCTAGGCTACTTTGCCTCTGCCTGTGGTCACACCTAAGGTTTAATCCAGTTTCAGTTCACTTTCAGAGTGAGAGAATACACCAGCAAACTGACAAGCTGGTTTTCTTTCAGGGTTAATAACTCAGAAAATCCACCTTTAGACTAGATAATGTGGAAAGAAAACTACTGGTCACTTTGCTGATGTGTTCTCTCACTCTGAAGGTGGAGTGAAGCTAGATTAAACCTTAGGTGTGACCACAAGCCAAGGTTTTAATCCAGCTTCGGTCCCTGTGAGGTGGGGGGGCGGAGTTCCCTCTTGGCCACGGGGGGAAGAGCAAGCGAGGAGCCCCCTTCGCCCTCTTGTCCACCCCTTGGCTCTCCTCCTCTGCGGGGCAAAGTGGCGGCAAAGCGGGGGAAAAGCGGCGGCGGAGCCCCAGGGAGAAGCCGCTAGCGCCGCAGCGCCGCAGCGCCTGGATGGATGGATGGATGGATGGATGGATGGATGGATGGATGGATGGATGGATGCCACCGCTGCCGCCTCCGCCGCCAGCTGCTCTTCCCTCGGCGCGAGGCTGGAAGGAAGGAAGGAAGGAAGGAAGGAAGGAAGGAAGGAAGGAAGGAAGGAAGGAAGGAAGGATGCACTTGCTGAAGTTCCATGCTTTGCACAACTGTTAAAAAAAGATAGGAACCTTGACTTGGATTTCTATACCTCTTTATAATAATGCTACCCCATACCAAACCTCCCAGAAGGAGGAGAAGGAATTGTCATTTCTCACCCATTTAAGGTGACTCAAAGAGGCTGACAAAGCTTCCATTCTTCACCCCACAACAGATGCCCTGTAAGAGCTGTGACTAGCCCAAGGCCACTGAGCTGGCTTCACGGAGGAGGAGGAAGAAGAGTTGGCTTTTTTACCCCACTTTTCTCACCCATTCAAGGAGGCTCAAAGCTGCTGACAAACCTTCTGTTCTCCTCCCCACACCCTGTGAGAGCTCAGAAGAGAGCCATGACTAGCCCACAGTCACCCAGCTGGGTTCATGGAGGAGGGTGGAATCAAACCTGATATTCCCAGATAAGAGCCTGGCTCGCTAACCACTAGACTAAACAACACTTCTGCTTGACTAAATGGCCAAGCACCAGAGCATGAGAGTGTTTTAAAGATCTCATGTGGGCAGCATTTTCATACAGTTAAAAAAAGAAGTGTCTTTTTTTGCCTTCTGCCCCAGATTGGGCATCCTTTGTTTGGGGGTGGCAGTGCCATGCAAGCCCAGGAGGAGTGGGTGGTGATGCAATGGGAGGCCAGGGGCAGCCTGCTTCAGGATGGGAAGTAGAATCTAATCTGGAATTCCCAGATAAGATTCCAGTTGCCAGGATATTAGGGCAAAGCGGACAATGGATAGGTGACCACTAGGAAATCCAATAGGGCAGGATCAATCATGTCCCAAAATCCTGCACCGCACTACCAGGCCTGGCCATGGGTCAATAAAGTTCTGTGCATGGGGAAAGTTCTGATCTCTGTTACTTTCAGAATGAGAGAATATGTGGTCACACCTAAGGTTTAATCCACTTTCAGTCCACTTTCAGAGTGAGAGAATATATCAGCAAAGTGGCAAGCTGTTTTTTTTTAGGGTAAAATTCACCTCTGGGAGAGATAATGTGGAAAGAAAATTACTGGTCACTTTGCTCATGTTTTCTCGCTCTGAGGGTGGACTAAAGAAACAGCTTTTTCCTCCCCACGTTCAGGCAAAGTTATGGCTTTAATATGTTTAATATGAACACATTAAAACCAATGTGTTGTGACCCGCACTGAGAGCCTTGTGTATAGAGTGGGATAAAAATATGAATGAATGACACCCCACCCTATGCCTCTTTAATGTTTAAAGCCCCGGTCCTTTGATACAGAGCTGTATTGAAATTGCGGAAATTTGCAACATTGATAATCAGGAGTGTACCATATACACCGGCTTCGGGAGGGCGGGAGACGTGAGATGCTCATGCAATGTCTCCCACCCCCCAGATACCCCCCCTTCCTCTCTCTCTTTGGGAAAGGGGGGCTTCTTAGGAACCCCTCCCTCTCTCCTCTCTCTTTTTGGGAAAGGGGGGCTTCTCAGATACCCCTCCTTCCTTCCTTCCTCCCTCTCTCTTTTTGGGAAAGGGGGGCTTCTCTCACTTTAGAATCCCGTCTGTGCAAGGACGACACCCCCCCTTTGCTAGTCCCCCCCAAGACTCTTTTCCTTGGTGCCTTAGCAATGCCTCCCTTCCCCTCCCCACCCCCACCCAGCTGCTACTGCCCCCTCTCCCCCCATCCTCATCTTCCTCATGCCGCAGCGCCTGGATGGATGGATGGATGGATGGGTGGGTGGGTGGATGGATGGATGCTGCTGCTGCTGCTGGGAAGGGAGAGGGTGGATTGGGCAGGGAATTCCCGGCGGAGCGTGACGCAAAGAGAAGGGAGGGTGGGATCCTGGCAGGGAAAACCAATCACAGGAGAGAGTGTGGGCAATGGGCAGGAGGACAATGCTGCCGTGTGGACTCCGAGTATTGATCCCGCGTTAAGGCTGCCATCGGAACCGGATCAACTTGCAAGTCGTCTGGACAGCTTTGTTCCGTTTCTTTTATTTCGAATTCTTTAAACTGAAATAACACATGCCATGAAGACGCGCCCTAGTGTTCCCATGTGTATTCCTGGCTCACTGAACAATGTGTACCGGTCCTCCAAAGCGTGCCGAGACTTCTTTTTTCAGGTATCAAATTTGACATGTTTGTGGCACGGTTTGTGAGGGGTTGGCATGCTTTTTGCGGACCAAATCCAAAACCCATGGGAACGGACAGCACCGATCCTGCGCTCGGAACTGTACCAAACTTACATGGGAACAGGGCCTGAGTATTCTCAAACTCCAAGATCTCAGGGCAACACCAACCGGTGTATACAATAAAACTGCAAAAGTTTGGTTGTGACAAGGGATATCAACAGGGTTTAGCAAGATATTAACAACAAACACCACTACTTCTGCCTAACCTATTTACAACCTGTTTACAATAGTCCTTTGTCACCTCTATCTGTGTGGGATAGTGCCTCAGTTCTTGCAGCACAGTTGACACATATCTTCTCCCTTTTTCTTTTCATCTCCTCTAGCTTTGTCTTAATTTCCTCCATCATTCCTCTGCCATTCTTCATCTCTTCGCCATCACCACACCTCCATCTCCTCTCATACCACCCCTAAACTGCCACTCTTCTTTGCTCCCTCCATGTGTACACTCTCCACTTTCCTCTATGGTTCATATGGTTCACTCAGGGTTGTGAAGCTATAAAGTATTTCCCGAATATCTGAAGAAGAATTGACAATGGGAAGGCATGTGTTAATTATGCAATCTTCGAGGCATGTATGGAGATAGCTTGGTCTAATTCATCATCACCATCACCATCATCATCATCATCATCATCATCATCATTATTATTATTAAAACAACAGTTACACACAGCAAACGAGATCGCTTTGCTGGATTTTGTATTATATCACTAGTCGGGCACTTCCCAAGCACCTAGGACTGTGTGATGTAGCGGCAAATTATGCGAGCAGGCCCCAATAAAGTGGCTTTTTGTAGTTGGCAGATGGATATTTTGTCAATGCCAATGGTTTTTAGGTGCCTGCTGAGATCTTTTGGCACTGCGCCCAGTGTGCCGAGGATGACTGGGACCACTTTCACTGGTTTTCACCAGAGTCGCTGAAGTTCAATTCTCAGGTCTTCATATCTGGTGAGCTTCTCCAACTGTTTCTCAATTCTGCTGTCACCTGGAATAGCAACGTCGATGATCCACACCTTCTCTTTCTCAACAATTGTAATATCAGGAGTGTTATGCTCCAATTTTTGGTCAGTCTGAATCCTGAAGTCCCAAAGTAGTTTTGCCTGTTCATTTTCAACAACTTTTTCTGGCTTGTGATCCTTACCAGTTCTTTGCCACTGGCAGATGATACTTTTGGCACAAGTTCCAGTGGATCATTTGGGCTACAGCATTGTGCCTCTGCTTGTAATCAGTTTGTGCAATCTTCTTGCAGCAGCTGAGTATATGATCGATTGTTTCATCCACTTCTTTGCAGAGTCGGCACTTTGGATCTCCTGATTTTTCAATTCTGGCTTTGATGGCATTTGTTCTTATTACTTGTTCGTGTGCAGCAAGAATCAGTCCTTCTGTTTCCTTTTTCAATGTTCCATTTGTAAGTCAAGACCAGGTCTTATCCATGTCCACTTTGCCTTCGATTTTCTCCAAGAACTGTCTATGCAGTGCTTTATTGCGCAAGCTGTCCGTTCGGTGTTGAATTGTAGTTTTCCAGTACTGGTTCTTGGTTTGCTGCACTTTGAGAAGCTTCTGGTTGTTGACTTCAATCAAAGCTGATTCTTTGCTTTCTGTCACGTAATCTGCTAATGCATGCTTCTCTTCTTCCACTGTTTGCTTCACTTGCAAAAGTCCTCTACTGCCTGCTTTCCTGGGCAAGTACAGCCTGTCGATATCACTATGAGGATGTAGTACATGGTGGATCGTCATCAGTTTTCTGGTTTTACTGTCTAAGTTGTTCAACTCCAGCTGAGTCCAGCTCACAATTCCCGCAGTGTATCTAATGACTGGTATGGCCTAGGTGTTTATGGCCTTAATGCTGTTACCGCCATTCAGTTTACTTTTCCAGATTTGTCTAGTCCTTTGGATGTACTCTTTACTGACCACAGATTTCACATGGCCATGCTTAATGTTATCCAATTGCAAGATGCCCAGGTATTTGTAGGCTTCTGGCTGGTGGGACCTGATGACTTGACCATTTGGCATTTCAATGCCTTCACTTTCAGTAATCTTCCCCTTCTTCAGTGCCACTGTGGCACATTTGTCCAGACCAAACTCCATACTGATGTCACTGCTGAATATTCGCACTGTGTTAGTCAATGACTGGATCCTGATTTCAGATTTTCCATAAAGCTTCAAGTCATCCATGTACAGTAGATGTGAAATTTTCTGTGAATTCCTGGCAGTTTGATAGCCCAGGTTTGTTTTCTGCAGGATGAGTGACAGTGGGATCATAGCGATGATGAAAAGCAGTGGGGACAATGAGTCCCCCTGGAAGATGCCCCTTTTGATGTTGATCAGTCCATAGCTTTCATTTCCAACAAAAAGCACCTTCTATAAATTTTGTGATGTTCTCACTGATCCTGATGGTTTCCAGGCACCTTGTGATCCAACCATGTGGCAGTGAATCAAAAGCTTTTTTATAGCTTTTTGTTTTTATTAATAATTATTTGTTATTATTATTGATGGTGGTGGTGGTGGTTTTGCAGCTATCAACTGGCTACCATATTGATCATATTGTACAAGGTAGGACATGTTCAGCTGGAGCAGTGAAAGGCAGCAACTAGAATCCTTACATTGCTATTGATCACATTTCTGCATAGTCCAAATCCACTGCTATCCTCTTATGATATAATCAACTGCTAGGTCTGCTGTGATAAAAACAGAGCCCTTAGCTAACCCAATTCATATTGTTTCTTATCACATTATTCAAATTATTACTGCAAAAGGCTGACAAACAGTTTGGACACCTTACATTTTATTCCGCGCAAGTATAACAACTTCTTTTTAGAACATAGGTTCTTCAACTTTTTTCTGTAGCTCATGTCTTGGTCATTTGATAATTTTCAGTTCTCTATAAATATATGAACTCTCTGGCACATCTGTGATGGCTTCTAAGTATTCCAAAAGCACAGCATATAACTTACATGGATACTATCTCTATAAAGTGTTTTCTCATAGGATGCAATTAAAGGCCCCAAACAAAGGAGTCATAGCTTTATAAGTATCTGAAACACTGGATTCTAATTTTAAAAAAAAATCAATGCTGATTGCATTTTTCTCCAACCTAGTCCTATTGTAAGGTGTATGAAAAAAACAGAGAATAGATATTTTTTAGTGCACAAATGAATTCCAAAGCTGCCTCCAATCGATGCTGATTAGATTTACAGTTTAACAGCCATTTTTATCGTTTTCACTGGAGAATTTTCTCCTCAATTATACTTCTGGACAGATCTATACAATAGGAATTGCTTTAATCTCATATATAGACAGGGCAGCTGCCTCACTACAATGCAATTTAGCTCTCATGCAGCTAGTCTTTCTTCTGGGTTTGTGTTTATGGCAAGCCGTTCCCAGGCTGGAACCAAATTGCTCTGCATAGGTAATTTGCAGAAACCTCTCCCCAAGTTTTGTATGTGCCAATCAATTCTGTTCTGCTAGCATGATTGCCTGCATCCCATTGGATTAGAAAACTATCATACTTTAATGAAGAGTAAAGTTTTATATTTAAAAGGGATTTCTCCACTTTCATGTCTCTGTTCCAAATAGCTCTTCGTGAAATCTTAGGACTACTATATAGATTTATACACACACACACAAAGCGAGAAAATATACAATGTAGGTTGATAGCCACACTTCGCTTGCTGAAAGATTAGGTAGAGAGACAATTAATAACCAATTAATTATTCTTACATTCATTAAGAACCTCCTAATGAGCTGTTCATTGGCACTAGTAAAAGGTCTTCTTTGATGGATTTAAATCTTCACTGATCTCAAATATTTTTCTTATAGTCTTGACCTTTGTAATATAAGAGTAGACATATATGTCAAACAATATTGCTTGTCAAGCAGTATAAATATCATAATGGAAGTATCTAAATGGAATTAAATCCAAAGGTAGAAAGACAGAAACAAACTAAACATTAAGCTGTCATAAATGAAACTCAACTTGGAAAATAGTCGATACTCATATATTTGCTTCAATATGCATGTGGAAGAGATATAAAATGTAAATTGCTTCATACTGAGAAAGAGCGAAGGCGTAAGTGTATATATTCAGCACACTATGAGTTGCACTCTTTAAGCTACTTTCTCAGAATTACTTATATTGATTTCAGACTGAATGGGTAATTGCGGAATACTTAATATAGAGGAAACAACAATAGCACAGTCTTCTTTTTCCTCTTAAAAACCATTTGCCATATTAACTGTCAAGCCAATACTGTTTGCCCAATTGGATTTGCAGCATAGTTTTGAGAGTAAATTATCAATAGCTCAATATATTCTTAATTAAACATTTTTCTGTTACAATGCAAAAACAAAGCCACAAAAATAAAGTCCTGGTTCACTTGAAAAGATCCGTTAGAAAATAAAAGAACTTGAGAGATACTGGAGCTAATCAACATTTAAATTTCTAGAGTAGCCTTCTAGATGGACAGCAGGCCATGGATTTAAAGCACTTCATTCAGGATCATATTGAGCCAGGGTGCTCTTGTGGTAAGAGTGGCAAACTCTGATCTGGTGGACTCCTGGTTCAATTCCACACTCTTACATGAAGCTAGCCAGGCAACCTTGGGCTACTCACAGCTCTTTTTTCTGAGCTCTTGCAGCCCTACCTATCTCATAGGGTGTCTGCTGTGGGGAGAAGAACAGAAGATTTGACAGCTGCTTTGAGTACCCTTAAGTGTGACAAAAGTAGGGTATAAAAAACCCCAACTCTTCTTCTTGATAACTGTTAATTATACAAAGCCATCAGGCTACTATCCATTGATCAGACAAAAAACAAAAAGATGAGTTGCTCACATTTTACAATCATAAGCTGTAGTCTTGCTGTCTGGTCAAAGAACTAGAGATTTAGGTTGCATCTTAATTTACCCACAGAGGTACCTGCTGCTGCCACAGAAAGCATCCACAGCTGTCACATTTCCATTTGTGGCAGCAGCAGCCACTTTGCAGTGACTGCACCACCCTATTTCCTGGTGTAATGACTGACTGAAGCATCACTTTAACAGAACAGGATTATGCACCCTGAACAAAGGCACTTCCATCTGCTGACAAACAGATGCCTTCCTGCCTGGAAATGGAAATGGAGGAGGGATTTATTCAGCAGTGATTATGGGCACCTCTCCTGTACACCCCATAACAAACTGCTTTGCTGGGTCAGTGGAGACTATGCTTTAGTGGTGGATATGGCTGCTCTCAACCTGGTCTGTGTTCTGACAGACCACCGGAAGAGCCAGCAAACTGGCACTGAAGTGACAGCTACCTCAACCCTCAGAGTTTGCCACACCAACCGGTCACCGAAGCAGTGCTGTGTGGAACTTTATGGCTGTAAATATGATAACTGCTCTGTTGCTGTGCTGGCATAAGCTGCCCCATGGGTGAGTGTGTGGAGGGGAAGCACTGCTCAACTACTGAGGAAGTCTTTTATTTCACACTATCCTTCCCTTGTTCTTTCTGCACCTCCAGAATGGCGCACATGTGACAGGCATTCACCAGCATTTGATCTCAAAGGTAGAGCAATGTTCCTCAACAATGTTCCTCTGTGCTAGGAACAGAGAAGCAGATGGATTTCAAAAGTATTAAATCAATTCAGTGAGCAGATGCCTTTGAGTGATCATATGCACTGACTAACTGAACACTCAAGGAACATTCTGAAATCTGCATGAAGTGTAAGAAGGACCAATTGTACAGTAACAGTACGAATTGTGTTTGAAGCCCAAGTGGCTCTGCCTGAACTTTTGTTGTTAAACAAAACTGCAAGAAAGGACCTTAATACTCCTAATAGGAAATCATGGGTGTTTATTTTATCTGAATGAAGCTCAATACCAAATAGGCAGCCATGGTTTGTTTTTGGCTAGAGACACTGCTGCATTCTGCACTAGTTCCAGCTTCCAGACTGTATTCAAGGGTAGCTGAACATAAAATGCACCATAATAGTATAGTCTGAGGTTACCAGAACATGGATCAAAGTGGCAAGTAGTCCCTATCCAAGAGAAGCCAAAGTTGATATATTAGCCGGAGATGGAAATAAGATCTCCTGGGTACTGCTTCCTCTGAGTTTCAAGCAACAACAATGAACCCAGAAATACCCCCAGAATTTAGTGCTGCCTAGCTTCCCGGGCTTAATACATTGTGACCCACAGTACACCATTTTGACTGTATTCAGTTTCAGTTTATTGGTCCACCACCAGCCCATTACTCTTTCCAAGCAGTGATCAACTACAATTGCCTCACCTGACTTCGAGGCTATGGCCATATGTAAAGTTTAATTCAGCTCAGTCCACTTTCAGAGTGAGAGAATTCATCAGCAAAGTGACAAGTTGTTTTCATTCGATGTTAAATAATTCAGAAAATTCACCTTTGGAATAGACAATGTGAAAAGAAAATTACTGGCCACTTTGTTGATGTGTTCTCTCATTCTGCACATGGACTGAAGCTGGATTAAATCAGGTGTAACCCTAGCCCAAATCTACTTATCACTCCCAGCAACTTTATATAAATGTTGAAGAGCACAGAGAACAGAACTGACCCCCAAGGAACTCAACATGAGCATTCCCAAAGTGTCAAACAAAGCACCCCATTGCTACTTTCTCCAAAGAGTTTCCCCAGAACTTTGCTGCAATGAATAAACATGTAACACACATGGTCACATGTACACATAAATGCAGACAAATCTAATAACTATATTCATAATTCTTTAAAACTCATCATTACAGAAAAGTTAGCCAGCATTTTAGCATGGAAAGTTTCAATCATGCAGAAACAAAAACATTTAAGATTCTATAAACCTGAAAATGTATTACCTAACCAAAAATGCAAGTGGTGCATCAATATAATTTCAAAATAATAACCAAAATCATTTAAACTTGTCAAAATATATTTAACTCTTCACTCATCATCTGAAAAAATCTTATCTGGAGCAGGTATGAATTCTGTTTTCTTTCTTCACATAGATGCAAGTACTCATCAGATATAAAAAAAATATAATTATCTAACAGTGCTCCATAAAGAACATGTCTGTGCACTTTCTAAAATTGTTGATGCATGTCAACTAGATTATGGATCAGAAGAGTATTGGAGGAGATGAGAGACCAGCTTAAAGATCGACTTAGTATAGGCAAGATAGATCTCCTTGTTGTGATAGAAGTAAATGTGCAAAAAATAATAATCTAATTTGGCTTCTTTGTCTACAGATGGATAACTTCAAATCAAGGACTTACTCCCCCCCTCCCCCCTGCTAATCTCAGCTGTCTAGGTAGGATATTAGTTCACATTTACAAATTGATTGTGTTAAGATAAAGTGTGCTCATGCATCAGAGCAGGAGATCAAAACCTTAATGTGTAGCACCATTAGCCATAAATGGATTAAGACCTGGGGAAATGACAAAAGGGCTACCACCAAACTGTAATATTCTGGGATGACATAAAAGCTTTCTTATTTGTTTGGTACCCCCCTCCCCATTTCCCCCATTTCCCTAAAGGAATGCATTGCTATGAATGGGACTAAGCAAGTACTTTATACTTAGTTGCGTCTAGGAGCAGAGGAGACTTCATTTACACACCACAAAGAGGTGACACAAAGTATTTAATCGCTTCACAAACCCAGAAGCTTTGAGCCTTGACACATTCTCACTTTCTCCTTCATGCAGGGCCTTTTCTGAGTTGCAACTATGCTATTTTCAGGTTTGGCTGACAGCGCTGAGTGATTCTATTGCATTCCATATGATAATTAAATAAATAAAATAGTGAAAAGAACATGGTTCCAAAATCAGAATGCTAGTAGAAGGCGTTAATGGTTACAATTCCAATCAAAGTCACTTGAAAACTGACCCTCCTGGAGGACAGTAGATTATGTCCAACTTAAACACCTTGAACTGAAACATGTAGAACACTTGCATCACTCTACTGAGTCCAGGGGAGGTGTCCAGTTGAAGAGATAGTTCTTTTTGGTTCCTAAGGAGCTGTCAGACTGAAGTGTTAAAAATGTTGGTGGTGGTGGTGGTGGGTGTTTGCCAGCATTGTAAAAAGACTGACAGACATCCCTGCTGCTACATTGGAATGGAGGGAAGAAATAGCTTTCACCTTCACCTTCCAGAATCAAGCTCTGGTCTCTCTCTGGAATTGGGAAATGACCAGGGCTATTGACACAATCGCTCCCAAGTGTCCTCGACATGCTTGTAGAGCCCAAAAAGCTCCCTGGTATTCCATAGAGCTATGGGACATGAAACAGGAAGGTCGATGACTAGAGCGCAGGTGGCGAAAATCTGGCTGTGAATCTGACCGAACACAGGTTAGAGCGCACTATCGTTCCTACCATGTGGCGGTGACAGTGGCGAAAAGGAGTTTTTTCTCCACCACCGTTGCGTCCTCAAGCAACTGTCCAGCAGAATTCTTTAGAGTAGTAAATGGCCTTATAAAACTAGGTTCGAGAAAGTGCGACCCAGGGCCACATATCTGCTGTGACAGTTTTGCAAGGCACTTTGAGGACAAAGTTGCTCAGATTCGTAGGGGACTGGATGTTACAATTGGACATAGTCCAGGGGAGGCATCCAGAGAACTGTCTGGTCCAATTTTTTTTGGATCAGTTTAATTATTGCGGCCTGAGGACATGGACAAGCTACTTGTGGACTACATGCTCTCTGGACCCTTCTCCTTCCTGGCTGATAAAAGCTAGCCGGGAAGGGATGACTGGGTGGATTCAGGAATTGGTGAATGCCTCTCTGAGGGAGGGGGTGGTTCCACTGGCACTTAAACAGGCTGGGGTATGGCCTCTCCTGAAGAGAGCATCCCTGGATCCGGCAGATCTGAACAACTATTGCCCGGTTGCCAATATACCTTTTTTAGGCAAGGAGCTAGAGAGAGTAGTCGCTGCTCAACTTCAGGCATGCTTGGAAGAAGCTGATTATCTAGACCCATTTCAGTCTGGCTTCAGGCCTGGTTATGGCATAGAAACTGCCTTGGTCACCCTGGTTGATGACCTCCTCCGGGACAGAGACAGGGGGAACGCTACCCTGTTGTTTCTCCTGGACCTCTCAGCGGCTTTTGATACCATTGACCATGGCATCCTTTTGGAGAGGCTATGGAATTTAGAAGTGGGAGGCAGTGCTTGGCACTGGTTCTGTTCCTATCTCCAGAACTGATCTCAGATAGTGGTCATGGGAGATAGAGACTCAACACCCTGGGAACTCACTTGTGGGGTTCCCCAGGGGTCAATCTTATCTCCCATGTTATTTAATATCTATGTGAAGCTGCTGGGAGAGGTCATCAGGAGATTTGGAGTGAGGTGTTATCAATATGCAGATGATACCCGCTCTATTCCTCTGTGCCATCTGAATCAGGAGAGGCAGTGGAAGTGCTTGACAGGTGGCTGGAGGTGGCAATGGGCTGGATGAGGGCCAAGAAATTGAAACTGAATCCAGACAAGACAGAGGTGCTATGTGTCACAGGTTCTCGGGTCCATGTAGATGGGAGACATCCTGTCCTTGAAGGGGTCGCAATGCCCTGGAAGGGACAGGTGTGTAATTTGGGAGTACTCCTGGATTCCACACTGACGTTTGAAGCTCAGGTGGATGTCGTGGCCAGGAATGCCTACAGCCAAGTATGGCTGGTGCAGCAACTGAAGCCTTTTTTGGGCAGAGATGATTTGGCCACAGTTATCCATGCTATGGTAACCTCTAGATAGGACTATTGTAATGCACTCTTTATGGGGCTGCCCTTGAAGACAGTCCGGAAGTTGCAGCTAGTGCAAAATGCAGCCGCCAGAGTGCTGACTTGGACAGCTAGCCAGAGACATATCAAACCAGTTCTAAAAGAATTGCTTTGGCTGCCAATTCACTACCGGGCTCAATTCAAGGTGTTAACTCTGACTTATAAGGCCCTAAATGACTTGGCCCCCAAATAGCTAAAAGAACGCCTTCTCCCATACTGACCTGCCCGTGCCCTAAGATCTGCAGGAGAAACCCTCCTGGTTGTCCGACCACCTTCAGTAGCAAGGAGAGGGCCTTCTCGGTAATGTCCCGCAGGCTGTAGAATAGTCTCCCCGTTGAGGTGTGTCAGGCTCCTTCTCTATTCATGTTTAGGAAGAAAGTGAAGATGTACCTCTTTGATCAGGCCTTTGGATAAATGTCAACCATGTTTCCCCCACTGCAAACACCAGTGTTTTAATTGATTTTGTTTTTTTGTTTGTTTTTAACATGTTGGATTTTAGACGTTGTGATGGTTGTCATTGTTTTATTATATATTGTTATTTGATATGGTGGATTTTAAGGTTGCTACCCACCCAGAGGGTGGGATAGAAATATACATACATACATACATACATACATACATACATACATACATACATACATACATACATACATACATACATACATACATACATACATACATACATACATACATACATACATACATACATACATACATACATACATACAGCTGATTGTGCAGGGGAGAAGGAGAAAGCCTGACTTTCTAAATCATGCAAATAGACAAGTGGGGGTTCCTAGCTTCAAATATCAAGGTTGGGAGACAAGGGGCCTATTCACACTTTGGCCTCTGGTATGCAATTAGGACAGCTCTGATACAGATACCCTAGACTAGAGCTGTACCAGAGTTGTCCTAATTGCATACCAGAGGCCTAAGTGTGAATAGGCCCAAGGTCTGGCTCTATGGGCAATGCTTGTGTTGAAATAGACAAACCCTGCAGAGGGAACCAGTAAGTCCCCTTGAGTGATGGCAGCAGCAGTTGCAGGACTGCTGCCCCATGAGAGAAGGAGTTGTTTGAGAAGCCTGGAGAGTTCCTTAAGCTCTGCTGCTAAACTACCATCACAACACTTGTAGCAGCACAACAGGGAAAAAGCATGATATCTTTTCAGATGCCACATTCTCTCACTGTATTGCATGCACAATGTGGGTTTTGGGATTTGCTCATTTGTTTAATCACCCAGTGAAATTGAAATCTGGACAAATAAGGGCAGACAAAGGAAATAATTTTGTATACAACACACAGACAAACTTTAGAATTCACTACATCAACATGTGATGTTGGCTATCAGCTTAGGGGTTTCAAAAATGGTTTGGATGCATTCATGGAAGTCAGGGCAATCAATGAAAATTAGCCCTGGTGACAGGGTGGGTGCTTCTGTAAGGGGAATTGGTTCATCTCTGAATACCAGCTGCTGAAAGACTGTGAACAAAGCAAACTTTGACCTTGTGTTCTGCTGATGTTGTAGTTGGTTGGCCTCAGTGAAAACAGACTGTTGTGCTACAGCTACATGGCCATAGGTTCAATCCAATGGGCACCTCTTATGGTCTTAACCCAGATACCTTCACTTATGCTTGCTTGGGGCATTGCTCATTTTCTTCTTAATGGGTCTGCTACAAATTTGTAATGTCCATGCCAAATATATTCAATCAAAATATCATTAACTGAGTACAGGCCAGTAAGAATCCCACAGCCATGCTCTGTTAACATTGTAATGTGAAATTTAATTATCATGATGATGACAACGATGTCTCAAGAACCGATAGTTTTAATTTTTTATTTTTTCCTGAGAAATAATAAACTTTAAGAGCATGTCTTAAGATCCTAGCATAGAATATTTTATATTGTAGCCCAGATCCCACTTGCTGTTTGATGATCTCATTGGCAATAATTGAAAAGCACTAGTGTTGGAAGGTGATAACTGGATAAGTGTCAATTAGAGTAAAAATAGATTAGTGAAAAAGGAACAGCAACATTGTCAAATGAATCTCACAGAAAATTGAAGTTCTCCAGATGATTTCTCCAATGACAATCAGCAGGTAGCTAGAGTCTGAAACTAGAGATGATAAGGCAATCATTTTTGTGACCATTCCTATGGTAGTTTTCGATTCAAGTTGCCTGCCTAGAAAGGAAAAGAAATAGCTTCATTGACTTAAATGGAACTAATCCAAATTCTTACTAAATTGAAAAGCAACTAATTTGATTTATTGTGGACCAAAGTTACTCAGAGCAATGTCAAAAAAAAAAAAGAAGAAGAAGAAAAGAAGAAAGAGAAGAAATCACCTTCTGCTTTAGTTCTAGGTGAGCTATTTATGGACTGAGAAAGAAAGAACCAATTTACTGTGGGGGGAGTGGGAGCATCTTCAAATATAAAAATAAAAATGCGAGAATCCAAAATTTAAAGAGAATTGAAAAACCTCTTATCAAAGTAGAGCCGATAATAACTACTTTTATTATGAGTAAGTTCAAGGTGTTGACAGCCAAGTGTACCTTAGGATACAAAATATCCTTTAGCTAAAGAGATAACTGTCTCCCTTTTCAGGTAATGTTAATTAAATTTTAATATGCTTTCATGTTACCTGTTTTCCTGAAACCTATAACTCGTGCAGGACAGGATAGAAATGTAAATAATAAGTAACTAATTTAATAGTGTGGGTTGAGATTTAGTGTCTTTTTTGCACTTGGACAAAAAGGCCAATCCAGAGCTATTTCCTTTCCAGAAGTGGCTCCAGCATCACCTGGGTGGATAGCTGCAGAGCACTAAAAAGTGTTCCACAGCTATACCAGCCATGTCTGTAATGCAGCTAGTTCAGGCCTAGTGTACACCATTCACACCTCTTCTGGGTGGGGTAAGTGAGGGTGCGGGGTGGAGCAACTGCAGTTGTGTACCACATCAATGGGTCACCATAGCAATGGCTTGCGTGCATGGCTGTTGCTGCAGCAAGAAGAATGCTACTAGTATAGTATGGATGGGGCACTCAAAATGGGAATGCCTGATCCATTCTAGAACATCACTTCCCTAGGACAATTTCATCATGGGATCAAGAACAAAGTAGGAGACATACTGGCAGTTGATGAGCTTTGTTAACACATAGTGGAGGACTTGAAGGCATGCATTTTATGAACTGCTGTTAACACCTGGAAACACACTTGCAACAGTACTCCTCAGGTTTTTTTTTTTTTCCTTGTGCCATGGAATAACGCAGGGGTCAGGAATTAGTCAATCCCAAACTCTCCAATGGACAAAATTATTAATAACTCTACTCGTACCCCCTAGTGCTCAGTAGGAGAATTGCCAGAGTCCCTTCTTTATTTGACTGCCCATCACTGACAAAACAGAGGCTGCTTCTCCACACAGTTTTTTAAAATGGCTTGAAAGCAGCTTATTCTTATACAGTTTATGCAACATTATGGGGTCATTTGGAGCAGCTCTAATTTAGCTGACTTTAAACTTAATTTTTCTAGTTTGTCTCCAGTGTCTATACTTATCCCTTCAGATTACCTCGTAATTGTTTCACTGATAGACTTTAAGTTGTTACTGTCCATGGGCATAACATATAAATTAAACTACTCATTGCTTCTGAGAAATTTAAGTTATTAATGTTCTCATCTCAGCATCCCTGTTTATTTCCTTTCATTATAAATGATTTATGTGATTCATTAGATTCTGGTAATTATCATTTTAGACCCATAACTCTGTTATTTATGCAAGCTCTGCTTCTGTTGATGAAGTACACTGCGATTTACAAGACAAGCTGGATAAGTTGGATATACAAGATAATGAAACCAGACAAATTATCTTTAAAGGACAATAAGGAACACTGTATTTTATTCCTAGAAATGCTGTAGATGAAAATTATTCATAAGCTCTTTTTCTGTGTGCAAGATCTACTAAGACATTTCTTTAAATGGAATCCACAGAGAAAAGTTGAAACTGTTTTTGAAATACCGATTCCTCTCTAAACTGAATAAACTCCATAGTAAGTTCTACTAATAGTTTGCAAATATATCATAGAAGGCAGGAGTTAGATTTCTCTGATGTCTAGATGTGAAATGGAATTTTTAGTAATAGGAACATAATCTCTGAGTTATCATTATGTTATACCATAGTCCAAACATGTGGGTTTAAACTTGATTTTTATTTAGTTTCTTTTTTTTAAAAAAAAGTGATCTTGATCTTGATTGTGTTTATTTCCTGCCTTTCTTCCAAGCAATCAAGGGTGTTAGATATTCTACCTTCTCATTTTATTCTTACAAACATCTTGTATACTAGGCTAAAAGCAGCAGCAGCAACAACACCAACTAGCCTGAAATTACCCAGGTTCAGAGTCACTTTGAAGCTGGGTAGGGATTTGAACCCGGTGTCTCTCCAGGGCAGAGGTCAAAAGTCATCTATGAGGAAGGGTTTGGTTATAACATCAGTCTATGTTGGTATATTATTGCAAGTATACATCACTTCAGTGTAAGGGGTTAATTTTCTGTGTATATTAGAGTTGCAATATGGGAACTGCTGATTGGATAACTCTGCTGTAACAGTTTATATGTCACATGATCTCTCTCTCTTCAACCTAGTAGTAGAACAGATGGACTCTAGCATCTCTAAACAAGTATATCTGATGTAAATAAGTTATAAGACTCACAAGTTATAGATAAGTAAAGTTATGTTGAACAATGGAAGAAGGTGTATGCTTCATTTCTGTTCTTCAGCAAGCTCTCTGCTAAAGTATAGTTTTCTTAGTGTAAAGGAAAACAGTCCATCATACCACAGAGCTTTTGACATGAGAAATGCAAATGGATAATGGTGTAAGACAAGGTCTTCATCAATATGCTTTTGGAAATTGTTTTTATTGAAAAAAACATTTTTTTCTTCAACAAAAGCTCAGGCCCTCATTTCCCAGCTTTCTTTTGAAACAACATATTGCAGACAGCTAAGTGAAGGAATATGGAGACCTGAATAATGCATTTAAAGACAAAGCAAAAAGCCTATGTTTTTCATGACCCAATCTAACATTTACAAATGTTTGGTAGAACCATAGGGAAAACAGAAGTTGAATATTTTAGCTAGATTTCTCCTTTAGTTGTCTAAATTTTACTGTAAAAAACAGAGGAAATGCTCTTTCTGTTACTCATAGCATCTCCTGCCAACGGCAGATCACGCTGTGCCTTCACATTCCTTAAAGCTCCTCTACATTTTGGTCGATATGACTGTGCACTTGAGTCCCCTTTTGTACTGGCCATTATTCCTGATTACGTCTTAGAATATGGACCTGCCATCTTCACACTAGTGCAGATTGTGGCTGGCCCAGGGTAGAGTCTGCCATAGTTTGCACCAGCATGCAGATGACAAGTCCCTCTTCCAGAGTAAGGCCCAGTGCTGAAAGAGCTTATTAAGTTGTTTCTACTTCCAGTTTGATTTTAAGGTCATATCTGACCTTTTGTTGTTGTTATTCAGCTACATTGACTTCTTCTGTTTTTAATTATCACTGAAATTGTTAGCAGCAATTGGGCTCTAAGAAAAAGCATACTTACTATTTCCTTACTATTAGTTTGAATTGGTTAAAATCAGTTTTTCTGAAGTCCACAGTACACACTTGTTTATTCTTTTACTTTCTTCGAGATTTCCTCTTGATTTTGTGATTTGACCTTTTTTTCTGTTCTCTGTGTTATCCTCATTGTTAGTAATTGGTCTATAATCATTCTAATTGTTACCAATCATTACTTTCTGCTCTTCCACTCCTTGTTCCATGTCATAGAACAGGCAACCTTCTGGGGCCAGGCTGGGATGAGTTCCTGCTAGGATAGGACAAGACCATTTACAGTCAGATAGTTCTTCCTACTTCACCTCTTCCTGCTGCCTCCAAAGAGCAGTCAGTGTGTAGACTGTAAAGACCCTTTTGGACAGAACATCACTTCCAGGACCATTTCTTGTGGTACTTCCTAAAACACAATAAAGAGGGTTCCCCAGCGTATTCCATCCTAAGGGGGCACACCCTATTTGCACACCCTTTGTAGTCCAGAAAATAGGCACTAGCCTAGTTGTCTACAGGAGAACCAGAGTACATTGCTATTTGGTCCTGTTTTTGCACTTACCTTCAAAGATCAGAGGCGTTTTCGCACTAAGACGAAGACGCCTCGGAACGCTTCCCCCCGAACGGGTTGAGAACACTTTCCCGTTTGCACAAGGGCAGGTAAGGAACGCTTTGAGAGCAGTTCTCTTACCTGCCAGTGTGAACGGGAAAGTGTTCTCAACCCATTTGGGGGGAAGACCCTCCCCCGGGCTGCCCCCATTGGCTCCAATGGAGCCAGTGTGGGCAGCCGGCTGCCTTCTGTCCCTGGGTTCCTGCTTGCTCCCAAATGCCAGATCGGGCTCCAGGGGTGGGCAGGAACCCCAGCCAAAAGCCCCCAACCCATCCACAGGGTCT
Organism: Aspidoscelis tigris stejnegeri; assembly: GCA_023333525.1. Classification (NCBI taxonomy): domain Eukaryota; kingdom Metazoa; phylum Chordata; class Lepidosauria; order Squamata; family Teiidae; genus Aspidoscelis; species Aspidoscelis tigris. The sequence continues at coordinate 65,941,709 of JALMGA010000004.1, forward strand.
TACCTTCTCCTGCAGGCTCGATTCTGTGTACAAAGGTCGGGCTGTTCTGAGCATGCTCGAGGGGGCGGTCCCTCATTGGCTGGGCACCCGCACATGCTCAGATGGCCAATAGAGGCCAGGCAGGTGCCCAGACAAGAGTGAATGCTGCGCCCCAACATGCCCTCCATGCATTCAAAAAACCCCTGTGCGAAAAGGCTCCTGGATTACTGAGATGGGTCTTCCCTGGAATCCAGCCCTCAAAGATCTGGATCTTGGGGAGGACCCCATGCAATGGGTGATAAATGGGGCCCTGTGCAGATGCCATAGCACCCATTGCAATGCTCCATTTTGTCAGAGCTTGAAGGGCCACCAGTGGCACGTGATTGGCCAGTGCCACTGTCACGCATAGAAATTGCCTGCCGACAGAGGGCGGGCAGAGCTGCTTATGCAGCAACTATGAAGCCTGTGCTGGACTCTGTAGACAGCTACAGAGTCCATGCAGGTCTCCATACCTGTGAGTGGCAGGGCAGAGCCGGAGCTGTCCCGCTGCAAATGACACCCATTGCACCTGCCCCTGGACCCCATTGGCCCAGTAAGTAGTAGAGACACATTGTGACTAATTCAGGGTGCAGGCTGCAGAGGGCAGGAATATTTCTTAGGCCCTTTGCAAACTTCTTTTGCAAGCTGCAAAAAGGGGCCGAAAATGTTTCCCGGGCTCTTTGCAATCATTGGCTGTTAGCAGAAAAGAGCAGGAGAAATTCCCAGGGACTGTGCTAGGCTGAGTGACAGGAGGGAGGAGTTACCTCAGTCAGCATCAAATCCAGCCAATCAGAGCACCAGGAGCTCGCCGTATTTAACCCAGTGATCCAGAGCTGTCTGCATTCTTTTCTTTGGATCTTTGTCTTATGATCTTTTTCTCTGAGCAGAGCTGGCTAGAGAATGATCGGTGGGGAGTTTGCTTAACTCTCCAATCTTCTAGGCCAGCGGTTCTCAACCTTCCTCATGCCGCGACCCCTTAATGGAGTTCTTCATGTTGTGGAGACCCCCAACCACGGGGGTAGAGCAGCTGGGAAGTGGGAGGGAAGGGCGGCAGGAGACCTGTCGCGACCCCTCTGAAAGGGTCCCGACCCCTAGATTGAGAACCACTGTTCTAGGCCTTGTACTCTCAGCAGGAGAGGCAAAGGTTGGAAGGGGAGATGTCTTTACTGGAATAGGGGAAGGTCTCAGAAGCGTACCTGATTTTTTACAGGCATGTTGCAGGGGCTGTAGAGTTCTGGATTGAGCTAGACAGGCACCAGATAGGCAGTTAGGAATTACTGCTTGGTTTATTCTTTTTGGGCAAAGAGGAGTTGGAGGCAGGAATTGTTTACTTGTTTTCAGCAGAACTTTATGCTGCAGACTGGACTTCACTTTAAGCAACCTTTACTTTAAAGCAATTTAAAGACTATTGAGTGATCTTCATTCTTTACTACCAGTTATTTACCTAATTATTTGTTTATCTATTTGCTTGTAAATAATAAACAGTTGGTGTTACATTACACTAATGTTCATTTTGCTGCTTCAAGGAGAAGGCTTGACTATAATCCTTTGAAGTGGGATGCCTGGGCAAGGTGGGGGGGGTCTAGTTCTTACACAGACCTCAGGTGCAGGTGCCTGGCCAATGAGGGGGCGACCTGTGAGCATGCCCAGAACATCCCCGGCAGCAGGAGGTAAGCCATGTTCATGCATGCACACAACCCTGGGGGGATGCTGGGTGGGGGTCCCATCACTTGCATAGGCCTGATCCTGGCTGATGCAGGTGGCAGGACCACAGGGAAGGGACCCGACTGACCTCCCCACCCCTGGCTGCAAGGCAGCCAATCAGGGGAGGCCAGGGCAGGGTCTTCAGCCTGAATGTGTTGGGTACACTTCCCTGTCCGCAAGGAGGCAGGTAAAGGATGCGTTTGGAACCTTCCAGTGCAGATGGGGAACTGTACTTAATGTGTTCAGGCCGAAGCATCCTGAGGCATCTTTGCCTTAGTGTGAAAACACCTAAGGTTTAGTACAGTGTTTCCCAAACTTTTGACATATGTGTACCCTTTCTATAATTTTCGTAACACTGAGTAACCCTCATAAAAAACATTAGGGATAAAAATTGTATTCTATAAAAATAATCAAAATCAGTGGAACTTACTAAAACACGATAACAGGCGCCCAGAACTAACTATTAAAGAAGTAAGTTGTCTCTGTAACGAAGTGCAGTATATTCAGACCGTGTCACGCCTCACAAGACCATTAGATAACACTGAAATTCTCCAGCATTTAAACAGCTCCGCGGCTCAACGTCAACTGTTAATGTTCCCAAAGGTTAAAAATGGCCAAACCCGAGCTGCGCAAAGGATGCGCAGAAGTTCCTGCCATAATGAGTTGCGATATGATGTACGATGGCCCCAGTTCCCATGTAAAAACTGTGATACGTGCCTATTACTTTCCTTGTTGTGTGGGCGTAGCTAAGCATGGTGCAGTGGAGATTCCCACGTGATCCCCACCAAATTCCGGTGCAATGCGTACCCTCACCAAACTCTTCCTGTACCCCTGGGGGTACATGTACCACACTTTGGGTAACACTGGTTTAGTACAATCCATTCTAGTGTGCAGATGGCAGGCCCTGCTCTGGGATTTGTTTTAAAATAGAGGTGAATGCGGAAAGGGCCTAAATAGCCCCCCTCTTTTAAAATAAACTACTCTTCTTGAATTACAGTTCCTATTACAGTTTCCTTCCACTTTAATGGCTAATGGTGGCAGATCATTCATTATCACATGTTTGCTGAAGGACTGTTTTTAAAGGGAATGTGTAATATAGGTTGCCTCCAGACTAGCAGAATACATCTGCAGTTAAATCTAAAAGCGCAGTATATTTACTGTGCCGCGATGACTGGGTGTCCCAACTGGAAAGGCAGCACCATAGCTTCCCCTATCAGAGCTGTGAGATGTAAGGAGGTGTGACTGTCACAGGGGTTGAGGCAGCTAATCAAATTTTGAGCTGCCCTTCCTGCTTCACCAGCATCTCATCTGCTTTTCTCGCCCTCCTGCCTGCACTGGCTTGAAGCTCCAGATTTTCTTTACACTGCGCAGTGAGTGTTGTTGAACCAAGCATTAAGGTAAGTGTGCAGTCCCAATTGTATAATACGATTCTACAATGATCAATCATTTCAGTGTGAAGTATAAAGGTGTCTGGATGCAGTCATAGTGAGTTGAAACAATAAATGGTAACATAAGAAAATAATCTGTAGTATATACAATTAGATTTGGCACAGTCATCAGCCTCTCTCCTGAAGTAGGCAATGGCAAACTATTTCTGTTTTTCTGCCAAAAAGACTGCATAGATGAGCCTGTGGGGACTCAATTGTATCAAACAATAACAACAAAAACAATGATGCTATAAACATTGGAGAGGGGGCTACTACATTTTCCTCAGTTAAAAGCCAGTTTTTAGTTTTCATCAGATCTAGTGAAATAAATAATTTGATTTAAAAGCATATTAAAATTTTTGATGCCTGCCTGTGGACTGTGAATCTCTTTTAGAGACTTCTCACAGTGCATTAAACAAAAAAAGAGGGAACAAAACACCATTATATATTAGCCCATGTACCCTGAGAATAAGTTGGCTGCATACTGAGTGGATTCAATCTCCCTGCAGTGAACAAGCAACAAATTGCATTTATGGTAGTACAAATAAGCTAAAGGTGAAAAGGCCAATACAGCTTTTCATGCTTTTTTCAGTAGTTTGAAAGGTAGTACTCCAAAGCAAGGCTGTTTGAATACTATGTACTTTCTTTTTAATTAACCACTGCATACTCCTAATGGGAAGCATGAGTTCTACTCATACAACATGTGAGTTTTATGGAAATAGAAATGAAAGTTCAAACTTTCATTATAGATGAAGCAATATCAAAGACTACTATTTGGTTTTTTAAAAAATAGAAAGAAAGAAAAGAAAAAGAAAATTGTGCCATTAGTTATCTCTTTGAGTGGCAGAAGTGAAAAACCAGGATGACCTTCTGCAGATAACTTTGGTAGTAATAATACCTGGGTAACATTTACTTCTCTGGCTTTTAAAATATATATATATATATGTTATTATTTGTGCAAAGGATCTATTCCTGAAGAGATCTGGGGTGCATCTGGACACGTTATGCGCCATGGAGAGAGTACATAGTCCCAATCCTTCTGTCAGACATAACAATCAACCTTTCATTGGTGTGCCACAGTATATGATAAGTACTGCCCATTTTCCTTAGTACAGGAGAAATAATTCTCCCTGCGCAGTATCTAGTTAGATTAGAGTATTATCTTAGTGCAGGCAGGATGACGAGAAGCACTGATGAGATGCCACTAAATAAGGAAGTGCAGCTCAAAATCTGATTGGTTGCTTCAATGCATGTGACAGCAAATGCCACCTGAACTCTCATTGCTCTGATGCCTCCTCAAAGAGGAAACCCCAGAACTGACTTTTACATGGGGACACTTGGTTTTTCCTGCACAGTGAGTGCACTGTGGTGTTTCATTCAACCGTGAAATTGACAGCTTTAGTCAGGAGGCAACCTTGAAGGCAAGCTGATTAACTGGATAAAGTGGCCGACCTGCTGCTCACCAGGCAAATAAGGGAGCTGACTGGGGAACAGAGCTTTCTTCACCAAGAAGAACACATACAGATTCAAAAGCAACAACAGTGTTGTTGTTCTATCTGCGACTGAACAAATGTGGTCCCTTTCTGCATTGATCTTATACCAGATTTTATCCTCTAAAAGGGAATGATAATCCACGTACTGGTGCAGATGCTGGTCAGGCCCTATCAAGGACCTGCTGTAGTCTGCACTAGCAAGCAGATGGCAGGCTGCTTTTGAAGGATAGAAGTTGCCTCCAGATATCACCCCAAAATCACTCTGTTTAGTGATATTCTGGAGTAGGGCTTCTGTGGGATAGTAGCTTGTGGCCCAGAAAGCTGGGGAGCAGTGTTGACACACACCATGTCTGATGCTTGCTTTCATGGTTGTGTGTGACACGTCCAGGTATTTCAATGGTGCAAAATATCCAGAAGTGCCTGATTGCTGCCACACATTAATTTCAAATCCCACAAATGTGTGGTGACTGTTTTTGAGATGGCAACTCCCAAAGGCAGCTTCCAGACAAGTAAGTGAGGATAACTATAGTGGGAAAATGCAGGTAGAGATTTCTTTTTACCACTATAGCAGTACTGTGGCCTATAGCCCATATATCCTGGGGCAATATTGAGATACATACAAGTCTTGTAATCCCAGCATAGCCCAGGATAGTCTTGGGTTTTACCCAATGACTGGAGACAGCCAGAATAAGGTCCATTGTCAAAATGGCCACTAAATGTAGTAGTCAGCAGTGGAAATTTTGGCTAGTGGCAAGTCAGCAGGAAGCAGTGTGAATAATGCACTAATATATGTACAATCTTCAAAGTCTACATGCATATTGACTCTAGCGAGTATCATGGATTATACACATATAAGGTAGTCCTGAATGCAAGAGAACGTTAATCAAGGTCAGAACGACTGACTGTAGGGATGTGTTCTATTTGCTCTCTGGGGTAAGCCAAACCATTGGCGTGGGCCAGGACATTCATAAGCAACCTTGTCCCACTAAGCGCTCTCATAATAGACCCCATAGTATACTATTCCTGGTGGTGGATCCATATTTTTGTTTTCTTTCTGTTTGTGAAGGCAATGTGAAGAAAAATTGATAGGTTCTTAAAGAGTTGCTCATCATGAAATATACACACATGTATGCACCTGCAGAGAAATGTTATATAAAAGTGAATCCTTTCACAATCAGCCATCCATAACTTGTATCTTATCTTCTCTGTTTCTAATCAAAATCTGCTCAGCTTCTTTTTCAGGCATTCATTTTAAAAAAAATACAACATAGCTATGGCTAACATGATACACATAGAATAAGGGGAAATCTTATGAATGTGTCTCCGGAAGACACAATCTATAGAACTGTAGAAGCAAAACAACATCTTTGATCCCTCCCAATTGCATTTTGGTCTGTAGCACATCAAAGGACAGTGTGGAGAAATCAAAAATGTGGCTCCAATTAGAGTTGTGCCATTTCTTAATGCACTGTTTCTTGCCATTTCTCCTGTGCAGCTCACTATAACTTTTTCTCTAATTCCTTTCTTTAAAAACTTTTGAGAAAAAATACTTTCAAACCCTTTGTTAAACTGGAGTTTGCAATCATCTTTCTCACTGTAGCATAATCTCTCATTCGAATCAGTGAGGTTCTTGTTGCTGCAGGGTCTTGCTTTTTGTTTTTTTAATCTTAACATTCATTATGCCCTTGGTCACACCTTCACTTTAAACCTTCTTCAGACCATTCTCAGACCTGACTGCTCACACCTTTTCATTTCTGTTTCATTTGTGGACTTTCCTGAATGGAAGGTGGAAAGTCCACAAATAAAATGGATAGAAATGAAAGGTGAGAGCAGTCAGGTGTGAAAATGGTTTAAAATGAAGGTGTTACCACAGCAAATGAAATTTTGAAGCCTGACTTTTAGTAAAATGATTTAAAAATGGATGTTTTAAAAGGAAAGCACCCACTTCTCTGGGGCTGAACATCTTACTTTTTAACCTACATGTATGCTAAAAGGTGACATCATGGTTCTTGTATTGTCTGTTAAACATGACATAATACACAGAATGGTTGCCCTCCTTGTTAGTGTCATAAAAGACAGCAAAAGGCCCATATTTCCTAATGGACCAGATCGAGGAATATACCATTTCTCTTTCTCTCCTAGGATAAGTGGTTGCAGTAGGATTGTACTTAACTAAGGAAAGGAACTGCTAAGGAAAGAAGTCCTCAGAAATTCTTGCTGTGCAAATGATCAATTTTTGTCCTTGCTCAGAGGATTGATTCCACCTGTTACTATTGGATGTCCACATGAGATGACAGTATGCTGTTTTCAGAGCCTTGCTTCACACATGGAAGTGCTGATCAGGTTTTATTTTTTGCCCTTCTCTCCTCCCAGTCCCTAATCAGGTGCATGACTTCACTCTTCTCAGACACATCAGAACTCCACAGTGACCGCTGCATGATGGGTGGAGGCGCTCTTCCTGTCAATTGCTCAGTATAGAAAAGAAACCATATTTTTTTATGCACAGATGCTTAAGTATCCACTACAGTTTGTTCTGTGCAATATCAATGAAGTTAGTGAAGGAAACCCTATACATTTTACTAAATGTTTTAAAAAGCAAATTATTCATTTTTTAGTTTGAATATTATTTTATTAAGAGCAGTGATAAACAAACAAGTGTGAAAATTAAGGTCTCCCCAGTCTGGATTGTGTGAGTAAAATGAGGGGGGGGGGAAAGTGCTATATAGAGAGTTGTTACAGAACCCCTCTAAGCTGATCATGTGTACATGACTTCCCAGATTTGCAGGGATCTTTAAAGTGAGATTTGCAGGGATCTCTAAAGTGAGATTTGGTTTTATGCATACATAACTGGATGGCTGAACCTATGCAAAACAGAGGGAAAGCTTCAGCCAACTCAGTCTTATAAAATCACTTATACAAATTCCACTCCCCACAGAAAACCTTCTATAATAGGAAAACATTGCTACAAAAAGGAGTCATTTCTAAAATAAACATCTATCTAGCTGTATGATGACTAGAGTGAAAATGATGAGGCAACAGTGTTCCTTAACAGGGTCCAACAAAAGCTTACTTTACATGGCAAATCAAAGGGTGCTTCTGCATTGACCCTTTAACACCTATTAAGCACACATGTTAAACACTTGGGAAAACCACGTCCGCACAGCAGCACCCATTAGAGTCACATCGGGGAAACCACTTCCACCCAGCAGCACTGATTAGAGACACATCGGGAAAGCCACTTCCGCATTGATGTGTCTCTAATGGGTGTTAAGCAGCCAGCCCTTAAACCGGTTTCCCGGAAGACCACATTGAAGGTAGTCTTAATGGGTACTTGTGCTCTAAATCCACATTAATGGAGGACATGTCTGCACACGGACGGGAGAGAGAACACATGGGGTGGGACAGGAAGTCGCCATGTTGAGAGAGGCAGTGGCAGGAAGCTGCAATGTTGAGTGAGGCAGGAGAAGCACAGTCCAGCCACAAAGTCCCTCTCACATGGGATAGTTTGATCACAGTCCCCTTCCTTCTCCATCCAAGGAATCACTAAAATCAATTGGCCGATGGAAATGTATTTTACGCAACTGTCCTCTTACACTCCTCAAAATTTGAACCTTCCTACATTTTGCTGGTCAATAGCTAAGGGAGTTGGGAAATAGGTTTGTGGGTGTGTTACAGAGATTTCTTACATAAAGAGACTGCTCCTGTTCATGCTTAGGGGTTTTAGGTGTCCTGCTGGAAGCATCCATGCTCTAAGCTGTTCCTACAGTTTGGAAGTCTTCACACTCTGAGACACTATTCCAGATGTTGTAGCATGACATATGTACCAGAATCCTACATTCTGAATTGGATGTCATCAGAGACCATTTACAACAACGGATCTTGCAGTCAGGTAATTGCATGTTTTTTTTTCCTGTTTGAAGTTGTTTTGTAGCACAACTTAGTCCTGTCAACTTATTGACAGAATTCACACCTTTAGCAAGAGCAGCTGTTAGATGCCCAAACTCAATTACTGATTGGATTGATACAACCCTATTATGTGTCTCAGAAAGTCTCAGTGTTGTCCAGTTTCCTTGTTTGGCCCCTCCTTTCCCCCACTTGAACAGCCTTTCTCCTTGCCTGGTTCTAGAACAGCTGAGTTGCCCTTGTCCAGTCAGTATCTATTGCTGCATCCCTCATCCTCATCCTTTGTTCTGCCATCATCAGCTACTTCCTTCCTGCAACAAAATTTGAACTTTGGTACATCCTTTCAAAAAAAGCTGATCTTTGTGCTCTGTGTGTGCTTTGTTTCCAGAGAGCTAAAGGTTGATTGCTTTTCTGAAATTGCACTGGAGAAAAGGGTCAAACTTGCTCTCCCTTCCTGCAGGCTTCCTGTGTTTGAAGGGATCACGAAGTCTTCATTTCCGCATGTACCATGGCTGCTAAAGACAAGGGCTAACTGGAAGTCAGGTGTATAATTGGACTTACTTGATGTCTTGCGAGGATGAGTTCTTGGAGGCAAGCAAGACTGATTAATGTGCTGGATTCCATAACCTTTCACTGCACCAAGATGTGAAAAATTAGAGAAATGGAGTTTCTGCCTTCCCTTAAGTCTGTTTGTTCAAGCTCTGCAATCTTCCCATTAGCATGCATGTGTTTGTAAATCTGAAACTGAATATGAAAAAAATTGAGATTTTAATGTTTCAGCCTGATCATCTGGTAGTTCCTCTTGCGTGTTCACCAGCGTGTTTATAGGATTGTACGGTAGTGCCTACTAGACTATCACTTGCCCTTACACCCCTCTTACACCTGATCGTCTGCCGGTCCCAGCTCCCCAGGGATGCTGGGAAATGTAGTCTCAGCATTGACCTGCAGATGATCAGGGACATCGGAGGGATTCTTGGTGGGGTGGGGGTGAAAGTAGGGGGTGCCTTACCCTTGCCACCCCACCGAGAATCCCTCCAACATCTCTGATCATCTGCAGGTCATTGCTGAGCCTGGCAGAGCCAGCGCCAATCGCTGATGGTCCCTACAGGCCAGGACTACATTCCCCAGCATCCCTGGGGAGCAAGGACCGGAAAGACTGTGGCGCGCGCATGCGCGATTGGCGCTGGCGCTCCCAGGCTGAGAATTGAGGTGCAGCCAGTCAGGTAAGTCGTAGGGTCTTTCTGGGGGTGTTGGGGGTGAGAGTGGGTGTAGGGGGTGCCTTACCTTGCCAGAGAACCGAGGATTGTTGGTTCTCTGGCAAAGGGAAGACAGGGAAGCCGGCTGCCGGACCCACCCACCTGTCAGAGTGGCAGAGCATGCGCTCTGCCTCTCTGACAGCTGGGCAGGCACTGGCAGGGCCGATTTGGGATGGGTGCTGGTGCACTCGCACAGCACCCACCCCAAACCGTTTCCAAATCCGGCCCTGCCACCGCTGCCCCGCGCATGTGCGTACACGCGGGGCCAACGAGAAACCATTTTCACTTAGAATGGTTTTCCGTTGGAAAACGTTTCGCCAGAAAACGGATCTGTTAGATCCGTTTTCGGCGGCGTATGTGGAAAGGCCCTAAGAACACTTCATCTGCACTGCAATCTGGATTAAGGCACTGTGAAGACTGCATCATCCAGGTGGGAGTAGAATAGATCTGGAATATACACTATTAGTTGTAGACCTAATGAAAGAGGTCTACAATCTCTTCTTGCACAGTCTGTTCTGGATTTAAGGAAAGGAGATCCACACATAGACTGAATGTAGGAGGTACATGGGTGGGATTATAAGCTATAAGCACACTCAAGTGGCAATGTCATTGTCATCTTATGAAGACCCTACACAGCTCTCTACATCTTACACAATGGAGATGGTGATTTTGATGGTGATTTTGAGGCCCCACAGCTCTTCAGGTGGTGTGTCAAAAATAGAACCCATCCCATGCTACAGATCCATTCTATGGCATCCACATGGAGTTCCAATTTAACATGGATCACATGCCGTTCCACCATTTTCTGTTCAGACGCTATGGTGCCATCTTGTTCCAGATGTAATTTGTCTGGATCTCACAAGCATTGATGCAACCTGTGCAGATCTACTTAATATGGATTTGCAGTGGTCAGTTCAGAAACAGCTCTAAGCTCATGTGATTGTTACAACTGGCACAGGAGCTATCCAAAACAGCTGTACACATGTGGATGACCTTGTTCTGGGACAGTTGGACTATTCCAGCTGGTGGACCATTCCAGATGATCCAATCTGACTGGAGTGAGCCTGTACAGGTAAGTGTAAATGTCTTTATCGGAAGCCTCACACTGAATCTATCTATCTGAGTTTTGATCCATAGCATTAAAAATTCAAGTATTAAAATACTGATTTATTTAAAACTTTTATTTATTGCTTCTTATTGAATAATCCTGAAGCTTTTTATAATAGAAGAGTTTAAAAAATGAGGGTAATAACAGCTAAAACAGTACAATTAATTAGAACATATTAAAAGTTTTTCACACATAAATTGATAACCCAAATAAGCTATCCAAAGCAGCAGAGTGAACTTTTTTCCCTTGCTAGGTGGGAGATTTGCTTTACATCCAATGAAAATTCATTCCCAGCAAGGCTAGTAATACTAGCTAGAAAGATAATGAGGAGTGCCTGCATCTATGATTTTAGGAGCTGGTGGATTGTCTGGAAACTGACACTGGATATTTCAAACAGACATAGAGTAAGGCAATCTTTCAGAGATCCGGTTTCATAGCTGTTTAAGGATTTATAGATTGGAACCTACCATTGTCAGTGACAGGAGTAATGTCTTCCAAGCTTACACACTACTCAGGCTCCTGTGGATCAGCTGTAGTATCCAGATTGTTTTCAAGGGCAGCCTACATAAAATGTAATTCCATCTAGATGCTATTAGTGCATGTACACTGAAACTGTTGCCCTTTCTACACTCGCCTGCCTTTAATTCAGGATCTGTGGGTGCAGAATAGCTCATTGATCCAGATCATGGGGAGGCATAGGCAGGATCAGTGCCATTGAGATGAATGAATGAATGAAAATTTGAATGAAGGAGAATGGCTAAGAAAAGATGGAGACACCAAAGCATGATATGGGAGTAACCTTTGCATTGGAAGGCCAAGCAGAATTTTTCACAGAACTGCGGACATGGCAAAAGTAAAACTTGAATGAAGGACAGAATGCAGTGAAGAGTCTACAGTGACCTGTTTCTTCCATGAAAGGAATGTGAAAGCTAACTGCAAGGACACTACCATCTTCACTGATAGTGCTGATCTAGCTGTACCCCTACACCTTCAAAGGGCTTTGGGGGGTTGCTTTTTGGTGGTGCACTATGGCACGCCACTGAGAAGCACCCACTAATAATCCCAAACATGGGAGGCAGCCTTCTGTACCTGTCCTGTATTCTGGATCAGGGCCCTGGTCCCTCTTGTTGTACTGATTAAATGGCGCTACCAGAGATCCAGATGAAGGGCCTCCTTAATGCAGTCTAATATAGACTGAGCTGGACTGAGGGTGGGTGGGGGGCTCTATGTTCCACATTAATGTGCAGAGACTCAGAATGGGTACTTACATAGACCCTTAATCTGGATTAAGGGTCCATGCAAAAAAAGGCCTGCATGTACCTCCAGCAACACCTTGCAGTTAGAAAGAAAACTCAAGACCTGTAGTTTGAGCAACACAATGTTTTTAGCTGTGCCATAAATAGCATCAGCATGTGGAAGGGAGATGTCTAGTACATTTGCTGGTCCAGTATACTGACCAGTACAAAATCTTCTTATGAAAGATTTCTGCACATGCCGCCTTTTTAAAGGAGAATCCGTTCCAAACAGGAACAGTGTCTCGGAGACCCCGCGTGTGTCATGGAGTGCTGGGACCGGCAGGGCCGTGGCGTGCGCATGCATGATTGGCGCCAGCGCTGCCAGCCTCAGAATTGAGCTGCAGATGATCGGGTAAGTCGGAGGGACTCTCGGTGGGGTGGGGGTGAGAGTAGGAGTCGGGGGTGCCTTACCCTTGCCAGAGAACGGAGGATCATCGGTTCTCTGGCCAGGGGGAAGACAGTGAATCTGGCTGCCGGACTCACCCACCTGTCAGAGTGGCAGACTCTCTAACACCTGGGCATGCGCCGGCAATCTGGCTTTCCCCCCTCCGGTGCGGAAACGTTAGTTTCCAAACCGTTTCAAGGGGAAAAGGCAGATGTAAGACCTGATTTTTTCAGGTCTTACATCTGGGTAGGATTCGGCGGCAAAACCGGTTTAAACAACCGTTTTTGCCTGCCGATATGCGGACGTGGCGTCCTCAAAGGGACCCTAATTGGGTTCCCTGTGCGGATCCCATGTCCAAATCCTTCCCCAAACTGGCTCTAAATGCGTTTTTAGAGCCTGTGCGGAAAGGCCCTAGAAGTCACTTTGTTGCTTTGTCAATAATGTTATTAATTTGAACTTCTCTCTGAATTTCTTCTTGCTATTTTTTCATTTCCACAGCCTTAGTTATGATGACATACCAATTACACTGATTTAAGGTTTTGACAATGTAGCAGTGCTATCACATAGTTATAATTCATTACATGTTCATAAATCTACTCCATCACAATTTAGATTTATGCAGGTGTATAAGATTTAACTGCTATCAAGTTCTCACAATATAACTTGAAGATAAGATTTTATCAGTTGTTTTAGGCTTAGGAGAAACTTACTGAAGTTCCAGATGCAGAATGAACATGTAAATTTACTCTACAGAAGTTATGGAAGTGCATTTTTATTTTTATTTTTTGAATCATTTAGAGTTGTTCCCCATCTGAACACTCTAGATTAGAAAATGTGGAATAGAGATGGATAAGAACATGATGGTCACAGCTACCATCTCTTTTTTTATGTTCAAGTGCAAACGTGGTTTCCTTCTCAGGATTGAGATTTATGGTTAAACAGAAGAATAATTTTGATTGCAAATAATAAGCATTCTCATACTTTTTTCTTTTGTAGAGGCCTCAACTTTTGAGGGTTTTTTTTCTATGTGTTAGTGTAGTCTAAGCTAAAAAATGTGGATTAGAACTAGGGAAGCAGCATGAATGTCACATGTTACAATCTCTAAATCACTTTTGAATTGCTTTCTTTTGTTATGTGTGAATGCAGCCTCTAATTTCAGAGGTGCTAAACTGTAATTACTGTCCTTTGCCTCCAACCCCATGAGGGTAAAAAGGAAAAGCCTGTAATTAAGATGTTAAATTGGGGGCATGCAGATAACACTTTCTGAGTTTTGTTCTCCCTTTCTCTTTTAGCAGTAATGTCTGCTTCTGAAAGGAAAAGACAGAAACTCCTTCCATCCCCCTTTCTTTCTTTGCAACAGCAACAATTGCTGCTAATCATGTGTCATGGGGAAATCATCAGTTGTTGAACCATTTGTGGAACCCATTTGTTCACAAACATCCCCCTCTTTTAATGAAAATGGTTATTGCTGCTGAAAATAACATTCATTATTCATATGAATTTGGTCAAATTCGGACATTTGTACTCGGATCGAATGTTATGACATTCATACAATAACATATGAATACAAATGTTTTCGGACACTCATACGAATAGTTTGGAAATTTGTGAAACTGGGGAGGTGGGAAAGCTGCTGCGCCGGTCACATCTGCAATGGATCCAGAGTGCATTCGACATGGATTGAGAGCAGATTAAAAGTGGATTCAGGTCGGATTTGATGTTTTCAGGGTGGATTTGTTATGGGATACAAATCAGATACGTATTTATTTGTATCAGATATTCAAATCCCTTCGTATCTAATAGAAATCTCCCACATTCAAAGAGGATCTATTCAAACAAATACAAATTTTCTAACATTTGATTTATGAAATAAATGCCAAAATAACCATTCGTCCACATCCCTAGGAAAAACCCTCCGTCTTTCCACTATTTAGTGGGCAGGAAGAAATGGCTTCCTTTTGTAGACTGATGATTCTACTCTATTGGAACTCAGAACATTATTGCAAAACAATGCCTAGTTTCAGTCCATACTTAAACCAAGCCCTTTAGAAAAAGTTTATTTCCCCTCCCTCTTTTCCTGAATTTGAAACACTCAAAACTACTTGTTTCAAGTATGAATTGATCTGTATATTCCTAATGTTAATAAAGTCTATAACTGAGAATTTGTAGTACTGTATTTGTGATCCCAATGAGCTGGCAGCAAGTTTTTTCTCTTTGTTCATGAAAAAAAAGCTTGTTCTTCATTCAGAAATCCAGAGATATGTGCAATAAATATAACTAAAATAAAATCAGTGCATTGTATTTATGTTGTATGCACAACAAGAATTCTATTGAGAGAGGTGCTGCAGCTGCTAAACATTTCTGTCTATATTTTAACTTACCACAATCAAAATGGTAATATACACATGTAAAATTTATATAGATAATGTTTCCTGCTTTTCCTAAATACCATTTCCAGTGGCATGTACAGCAAAACTGCCAAAGAGGCAAAAGAGCAGCTACAGTCCTGACTGGAGCAGAACTTCTCCTTTGATGTCTCCAGACCAGCAAGCTTCTCTTTCATCACTAGAGACCACAATGTCAACCTTGTCTCTTGCTCAATGACCTCCTGGCTCTGCTATATGTTTTGCAGATGGCGAGACAAAATTGCAAAATCTTGTTTAGATCCTGCAGTAGTCTCTTACTGCCCTTGTCAGATGTCAATCCTGGAACAAACCAGAGCTCGTATCTTGTCTGTTACTTCCTCACAGGCCATGGTCACCTTCTTTGGTTCAGGTTAGGTTCTGACTGCTCACACCTTTCATTTCTATCCATTTTATTTGTGGACTTTCAACCTTCCATTTGGACTTTGTTGAATGGAAAGTCCACAGATAAAATGGATAGAAATGAAAGGTGTGAGCAGAGAGAACTGAAGATGGACTGAAGAAGGTTTAAAGTGATGGTATGACCATGTCCACAGAATCATTACTTCTGCAAAAACACCCATAGGTAGAAATTGCCTGTCCACTTCCCTTTATTTCTTTGCAGAAGAAGAAGAAGAAGAAGAAGGAGTTGGCTTTTCTACTCCACATTTTTAAGGGGGGGGGACTCAAAGTGGCTGAGCAAGCTTTCTGTTCTTCTCCCCACAGCAGACAACCTGTGAGGTAGGTGGCACTGTGAAAGCTCAGAAAGAGAGCTGTGACTAGTCCGAGGTCACCCAGCTCACTTCATGGAGGAGTGGGGAATCAAACCCAGTATTCCCAGATATGAATCTGGCTCCCTAACTACTAGGTGGAGTATCCTGGAGTATATTGGGATTACCACAGGCATGTGTGGCAGTTCCAATATAGTTCCAAGAAAATCACAGTTTTTAAACTGTGTCTGGAGGTACCTTGACTGATTTTTTTCTGGTTACTTTACAATATTGTTTCTCATTATCACTCTCTCTGTGTGTTTTCTTTCCTTATATTATTTATTTTTAAAAATGCACGCATAGCTATCATGTATATAATACATACAATATAAATTGATTACATATCAATAAAGTAACAAAAATTATTGAATGATAACCAATAAAATCCAAAAATTAATGCTGTCAACATTATTAGATTAAGCATACAAATATTGTTACATGCCAGTAAATCGACACAGAGGTTTATTTATGTTGTAATAAATGTAACATTGTAGGAGATAGAACCAACTGATTATTGCTTATTGAAGCAGAAATTTTCAAATTGAAAAAAGTACAAAATGGGTTCAACCGGGAATATCACAAACAAATGCAATGATTGCTTTTCTAACCAGTTCTCCACAAAATAGCTCCAAGATGTGAATAAAATTGAAAATAATAGATAAAATCCAGAAAACCAAAGATTACAAATACAATTTTCACTGAAACAGTAACATAAGCAACAATTGGGAGTACTGAAGACTTTGTCTTTTGCTTTTGATTTTAAGTGAGAAAGACAGTATGGAAGAAATAATAAATTTTCACAGTCTGAATGAAGGATGTCTCTGTGAGTGCAATCCACCATCACTCTGAGACAGAGTGAAGTCCAGCTGATACAGGCATTTGTGCTCATTGTGGTCCTTTGGTTTCTCCTAGCCAACTTTTTGGTACTGTGGAAATCTGTCTTAACAGTCAATGTTACCCAAGCCTCATGCTAAAAGGCTGAACCAATATTTACCTTCAGACTATGCACCCATGCTCCTTAGGAAGAAGGCAATCCTATTGAAAGAAGGATCCTTCTTTGCTTTCTAGACATGACAAAGTGTAATCCCATTTTCAATACATTGTTTCATATTCAAAACCAGCAAATGAGCATCTAGATTGCCTCTTCAAATGAAATGGAGAATCACCATTTTTCTTAGCTTATGGACAGTGCTTAACTCCAGATCCTCTGATAAAAGCTCCATCTGTCCATAATCATTACTGTTGAACTGCGTGCCATGTTTTCTTGTTCAATTAAGAAACTAGTCAAGGTTGATAAAAGTAATTTGCTTGGGGAATATGTGTAGTAATTTGTTTGGGGAACATGTGTAGGAGCAACTAAAAATAAACTTTCTGCTTCTTTAATATGGCAGCCCTCTAGATATTTGGAGACTGCTGCCATTGCTATCTCATCCAGTCTTATCCTTCTTATGCTAAGCATGCAAGTGTTCCTTGTAGGACATCTACAGGCATCTTATTCTCAGAGCATTTATCTGAGTCTTCTCCAGGTTATCAGTTTCTATTTTAGCATGAGGAACCCAGAACTAGACACAGAACTCCAGATAAGATCTAAACTTAGCAATGCCAAATTCAGTGGAACTAAGACCCACTGTGACTAGGGAGCATATATCACTGGCTTTAAACATACTATGGAAACCATGAAAGATGTGCAGGTAGCACTGGACAAAATGTAATCACAGGGGCTATCTGGGAGACTGTTGTACATCTTTTGTTCTGTAATATGTGAAAATTACGTATATAAAATTCAGAACAATTGATGAATTCACACTTCCCCTGGGAAATCATCCCAAGGAAGTGAAGAATAGAATTCTAATATTTAGTATCCATTTTAAACATGCAGGATTTTTAAAAAGTGTTTTTATTGATACATTGTTTTAATCTGTTGTTTTAAAACTTGTTACCCTGCCTGAGACCTACAGGGATATAAATAAATAAATAAATAAATAAATAAATAAATAAATAAATAAATAAATAAATAAATAAATAAATAAATAAATAAGATGGGGGATGGATTGAGTGTCCACAATTTGCTATGCACAATCCATCCCAAACATACCCAGTACTTTACCAAGTCTGATTGCCTCTATACTAGAGGTGATTGACTGACCACAGCAACAGTAGCAATGGGCAAGTGCAGCACTGTTGCCATGGCAACTGGGTGATGTGGCATGCTACTACACCTATGCTGCCCTGCCACATGGACAGTTGACCCAAAAGTGGTGCAAACAATATGTACCAGCTTTTATTAGCTGGTGCCTAGGATAGCTGTGGAGCATGTTTTCATGGCACTGCTACTCTGTACTGGGAACATTCTGGTACAAACTGAGTTGCTTCTGGAATAGAAGCTTCTCCTCCGGGTGTGAATGCTCTGTCTCAGAATATCTCCACACTTCCCCTTTTCAACAAGTATGAATAGACCCAATGGCAGCTTTGGCTCATAGTGTAAACCAGCTCATTTTTCTTCAGTAACCATTTAGTTTGGCTTAGGCAGGATCTCACCATGCTTCTTTCAGTGTAAAAATGGGAAGTGTGTTGTTGATGTTTATTCCTGTCTGTGAAAGCACAGATGTCAAAGCTGTTGAACTTATGGGCATTTGTGCTTTGGTCCTTATCCTAGAATAGGGACCTGCCATCCACATGCTGGTGTAGGCTATGGCAGTTACTACTATTGTAGTCAGCACCAGCAGGTAGATGCCATCACCTATTCTGGGATATTATCCAGAATAAGCACCGGAGTAGAAAGAGCCTTTATTTCTGTCTGAGACCATTACAGAAGATATAGAAAGTGGGCATGGAAGATGGTCATTTTCTGTGACTTCTGAAACAGGGCCATGTCATGTGGACCCCTGGAAGTGCTTCCATGTAGGTCCAAACACCAGAGGCAGCTGGGAAGCACAGGAGAATGTCAAAACACTGTCAGAGTGCTTTATCCCACTCTTCAAGGAAAGCTACCCTCCAGGATCCCCCCCCCCCCCCGCAGTGGACATAGGTACATGCAATCCCCAAAATCTTTCGAGCAGCCACATGGCACCATTTTAGTATCATGAGGATTCTGCTTTTCACTAGAATGCTAATGTTTGGTTATATTTCATATGGATTGATACGCTCTCAGATGTATGAAGTTTTAAAAAGTAGCAAGAAATACTGAACCCTGCTAGAAGCATTCATGAGGCTGCGGGACCTTCAAAATTCATGAAAATCATCAGATTCAAGGAAGCTTCCGCTACACCGAAGGCTGACACATATAATGAAAGTTTGAAAGAAACATCAGGCACAATTGCGTTATGAACATATAAATATTGCATTTTGCAGCACACACATCCCAAACAAATAGAGATAAATGATGAACATAAATTCAAGTCACACTGTTCTTTATTTTTTTAAAAAAATGTGTGGTTGAGAGCTTGTTTGTATACCATAAGGCCCACACCAGTCCCAAACCATGTTTTCTATTTTTATGGGCCTTCTGCCAAACAATAACAGATGGGCATTATAGGGAAACTATGTTGCCCATGACATACAAACGTTATGTTCCAGAAAGCAATAGAGGACACTTCATTAAATGGAGTAATAATTCCCCATAAGGATATGAAGATGTCCTTTGTCACTGCAACCAAACAAAGCCCAAGCTTCAACCTGTTTGGAAATTCCTTGCTGGCCAAGAAGGGAAGCATATGAGAAGTTTTTGCTGAAATAAATACAAAGCAGAACAGAACAAAGGAAAGCACAACATTTACTCGATCAATGAACTGTTGAAAAATGCAATAGTCAGCTTACAAATTTCCTTCTGACATTACTCATTCTAAACATCTTCCTAGAAGGCACCATATGAAGTGGAAAGTAAAAAACTGTCTTGGAAATGGCACATTGAGAAATTTCTTGACCAGTGTCAGGAAATGGTGAGAAATGTAGCACACCAACTATAAGACAACCTCATACATCAACTATATGATAGGGATTAGGTTTCTTGTCTTCTCAGACAAGGGGCCTTTTTGTGCTTGGCCCTCAGGGACAACTGAGGGTGCTCTGGCATGGATCATCCACAAACCAGAGAGCTGCTTCTGCCTCAGAGTGGCTTCCAACATGTTTGATAGTTATGGCCACGGCTATACTAGAAGTGCTGATGGTGCTCCTAGGACAGCACCAATGCAGCCTTCACATCTACATCTGTGCAAAGGCTGTGTGGGGGTGGGGTTGCTGCAGAAAGGTGGAAATTGCCAGGCAGCAGCATTTGCACTCACCCTGCTGAAGGCAAATTCCAGGGAGCTTTAGGATGGGACCAGTGTCCAGAATGCAAATGCTATCCAGCGTCCCTATACTAAACTTCCACGGGACACTGTCAAAAAGGCCCAAATAGATTTGATGTAGCAAGGATGTTGGATAGTTTCCTCCACTTTCTGCACTAGTTGTTATTCTGGATTATACTTTGGAATAGGGACCTGCCAGTCATATATTAGTGCAGACTGGCTGGCCCTGGGCAGGGCCTGCCAGACTCTCTACAGCATGCGGTATAACCAAAATAAGGCTCAGTGCCTAAAGGGCCTCAAAGAAATTGATCAACCACATCCTCTCTCAAGTTTTAATGCCATCCGTTAAACATCTGAATTTTGGTCATTAATAAAAAATGCTTTTATCATGATCCTAACTAAAATTTTTAAACATGAAGGCATAAAGTGATACATAAGCCAGCTCTCCGGAAAGTAGGGCGTTTCGTGGATGCTTGGGAAACGGTCCTGTGATCTCATTTTGAAATGATGCCTCCTTGTCTCCATTTTGTATCACGGAGACATCCATTTCGATCAGCCATCTAGAGCACCCCTGTTGAGGCCAGGAAATTGTGCTCTGCCAAAACTGCATCCAAAAACGAGGTTTCACCATTGCCACGAGGCTCCTGTTATCATTGTAAGCTGATATGCAGCGGCAAAGGGCACATTATTGGGCACCTTTTGGGTAGGTGAAGCCATGGCCATCACAGTAACTTTATATTTATTTAGTTAGCTGTATGCCTGCATTCTTCCTACTTCAAAATGGCTACAAATTTCATAATTATTCACAATAAACATTACAACAACTGAAGACAATTTACAAATTATTCAGATACAAAATATAATTGGTAGTGAATCACTGAACAAAAGTGAAATGGATTGTAGCTGCATCATTGCACAGTCAATATCCTATCTGTGATAATAACTGAACGTAAGGAATAAGAAACACCCTGCTGGATTAGACCAAAAGGGACCTCTTCTATGTCAGAAGAAGGCAGACATGGATAATTGAGCTCATCATAATTATTTCATTTTTTTTAAGCCTTCCAAGGTAGCTCGCACCACATTTTGAAGAAGAGAATCCCACGCTTAATTACATGATGTGTAGAAAACAAAACAAGCTTGTTTTCCCTGACCTTTCCAAAATACAGCTTCATACTGATATTTTGGAAAAGGGAGAAAAATGACTTCTTATCTGTTCTGCCCCCACCATATAATATTGCATAGATCTATCATGGCCCACTTACTCTGTTCTATTCTAGGCTCAAAAGCACACGCTGCTTCAATAGCTCCTTATCATTTTAGTTGTATTTAGCACCAAGGCACACTAGGTCAGTAGTGCCATTGAGCTACTTACCACCATGTCATTATCTCTCTCTCCCCCTAAACTGTTTATATACTGCTGCTTTCCATTAAAATACAATCTCCAACTGGTGTAGAAGGAAAAAAAAGCTAAAATCATAACAGTTATATTAAAAAACTTGACTAAATCAAGCATTCACTTTGGAAAGGTCTGGATAAAACTCAGATCTCAAACTATACATGCATAAACCCTTCACCACCCCATGTAATCACTAGTATCAACTAGCCAAAGTAGAATTGAATTTGGCTGTAACTGGGGTCACTGCTATCCTTTTTATTCCAAAACTCAAGGGCATCCTATTCTATGTCATTAATTAGCTGAAGGGAAGCCATAAAGGAGTATTTTGGTACCCTTCTGGAATGCATTTTTTTATTTTTCCAAGTGACTGCTGCTATGTGTGTCTTGAAGTTTAATGTGTTTTTCATGAGAATTAGGGTTTGCTCTGGTAAGCCACAACTTGAAGTACAAATTAACAAATCTTTGATGGTTCAGCTTAGCTTTAAATTCAACAGAGTGACTAGGGTTTGGATCCCACCACTGACTTTTAAGGAGAATGGAGCAGAACTCCAGCTTTTTATTGCAATTACTGTATTTTCCCTGGCCATTTAGGCATCTTTGTTTTACATCCTTCCCACTATATGAAAGTCCTACACTGGGAGTACAAGGGTATTACCAGTGGTCGTGCTGCTGGTGGTGGTGGTGGTAGTGATTTATTTGTAACACTCCTTCCACCAAAGGACAGAACATGTAATCCTCCTCTGGCCAAAGGTCTACAAGAAGACTGTCCAGGTCCTGAATGGCTGTATGGATTTGTGGAACAGCCAATAAACCCTGGTCTGTAGAGTGCAGGTTCCTGGATGATGCATATCATGTCAGCTGAGTGATTAAGGAAAAATCAATTACTCCTATTTCCACTGGGTAAGTCCAGCAGGCTTTGGACTATCTGTTCATGAACATTTGTCCAGGTATGCCAGTCTAAGACGTGAGACAGCAGATGGGTCACAGTCAGGCGTTCCTTGAGTAACCTCTAACATGCCACATAAGATGTCTAGTCCATCACAGCCTACCCTCAGGTGCTAAGTGATTACACAATCTACTCTGCTACATTGAAACAGAGCTGTGAGAAAGTATGCCTTTATATGGAATTGTCTCCTAAATGGGTTTGCTAGTGATTTTAGTGTTAGTGAAAAAGATATTTGCAGATGTTGAGCAGGACTTTGTGAAGCATACTTATGCATAGAAAACATGGATCATTTTATTATTATCTATGGGGCAGTGGATTAAGTAGTGACTGGAAACACTGCAGATGGAAAGTAAGACATCCTCTTTAATATGCAGGTTAATAGAGTTGCCTTATTGAAGAATTCCATTATCCCATCCGGCCTACAGTTAATTCTGTCAATAACTACTTTATTGATAATGGTTTCCAGAGTAGCAAGCTGCAGGTGAGCCTGACTGAATTTGCCTGACCATCATAGTAGCTATACAGAGTAGGTTAATGGCTTGCATCAACTATGTCTGTTGATGCAACAAGCTGCATTCAGTGGAAAACACAAGGGACAAGGAAATGTGCACAAAAAATCAGGAGTTTTTTTTCCTCTTCTGTCCTTCTGTTACCACAAGTCTTAGGATGTTAGAAGTCCCCTTTTTATTATGTTAAGTATCCTGCCATCTAACTGTCAAAAATAGCTATACATTTTGGAACTGGGAAGAGAACATTGACAATATGGAACTTTTGTAGTGGGTCCACTTTGAACAGCAGCTGCCATTTTGATGCCAGTTCTACCAGAATACAGGTATCCCTATGGATTTCCTCCCATTACACCTTTTTGTTTTTGCCAATGTTCTTGGACTATTTATTTGATCACCCCTGATTCTTTTTATTTATCTATATGTTAAAAAGAAGTGCTCCTAGGATAATCCCTTACATAACTCCAGTTTTTTACAGCTCCCTACTGAGGAAAAAAGGGACTTTAAAGCTTGTACTTCTATGCTATACTTTCTGTTCTTTAACCAGTTGCTTATCCATAAGATGACCTGACCTGCCTTCTTATTCCATGGAATTCTTTGGTGAAGAATATTATTGTAGTGAAGCAAGACAGTCCCAATCAATATTTTGCAAAACAATTTTTACTTCCTATAAAACAATTTATATGGTCCAAGAAATTGGTATAAACCAGTTACTGATGAAGAATGTCATTTGACCTAATTGCTTTAAACCACAGTGTCTTGTTTCGTGCTTATCTTACAAGGCTGTACAGAAATTTATTGTGAATTTTTGTCCATCTTTTAAGATGTTTATATAACTGAAAAACAACCTTTGAAAGTTTAAGAGTCATGTTGTTATATTCTGTCCTAGAACATAAAATACTTTGATATGTTGATTTGTCTTGTGTCTGTTATTAACATGCATTTTTTTTCTTTTCATAAAGCCTTGAAGATATCTTTCTTCTCAGTCAGTAAGAGTTTTCTTAATTTAGCTGTGTGCTTCACTGTGTGAATCTCTTCAGGTATATCTGCTTAATAAACTCTGGATATATTAGAGAATTTCTGTAGTTCAGGGTTACAGTATTAAATTGTAGGAGTTCTCTGAGCTAAATCTTGCTTCTGCAGATATTTTGCTACTAATGCTAGCACAACCAATGCAACTATTAAAAAGAATCATTCTTACTTACATCAAAAATGTCTCAGACACCAACTTCTTAAAATACCATGGCAAATAAACCAATCAAATCCCTTCAAAATATGTTAATCAAACCCAAAGATGCAAAGATGAGTTTTGGGTGGTCTACAAAAAACAGTGCTGGCACTGTGGAAACCCATTCTGTGGGACAAACTAGCAGAACAATTCATGAACCCCAGTTAACTGTAAAAAGAGATGACAGCAAGTATTTAATTGCTCAGTACAGAGATGAAAATAACCACATATGCAACAGAAGACTGTAGAAATACTGAAAAAAAGTGAAAGTGGAGAAAGCAGGAGAATTTCTGGAAGAATTTCACAGAAATAGACCTGATCTAGATAGCTCAAAAGGTAAACCTCAAAATTCCACATAGGAAACAATTTTAGAATTAAGAGATCAGCAATTATTCAAAAGGACAATTTGCACTTGACCCCGTAGTCCACATGGGATGAGCTCCCAGGAACAGCTTCTGCACTTGAAGGAGATATTTCTTAACCAGAAACAGCTCCTTCCATGTAGGAGCTCACACTGTGTGGCCTACAAGTCATGCAGGTTGAGCTGCACCATGTGTGCACCAACCTTCCCTAGGTCCAGAGCCTGTAAACCATTTGTACATTTTCCAGTGCTGGAGGGGCACCTGATGAGCCACACAAGCACACTGATGTGGCACATCAACACAGTTGCCCTGGTGACAGTGCTGCACATGTGTACTGGCACCAACACCAGGATTTGAAGATGGCTGCCATCAGTACAGAAGGTATACTTGGGCCATTTCAACCTTTGCTTCCCAGGGATGGAAAGCAAAGTGGAAAAGGACCCTAAGCGAAGACTAACTTCACAAACAGAACAAAGTCACTCGACCACTCAAAGGAACAAGAAGGATTAGTACTTCAGCCAGCAAGGAAAATCTCCAGGGGAAACATAGGTACTCAAACATATCAATTCAACAGAAAACTATCACCAACAAAAGAAACAAACATCTTCACCTTCACCACTTACAGGTCATGCACAAGATACACAGAAAACGTGCTGCTATATATTCTGCCCGCACACAAGAAACAAAGCATCTTTATCAATCATGCTACTTTGCCTGGTAGTAAAAGACCTGCAGAAACAAATTTCAGCTCAGAGGACTCCCACAGTACAACTCTGTCTAACTTGTTGTTCTTGTTTTTGTGGAGGTCCACTCTTTTGACCTGGTGAAAGTTTGAAGGGTTCCTCTGAAATACAGCAGTTGTCATTGTGTGGCTTTTTAGTGGCTAGCCCTGTAGGTGCAGAACTTTTATCAATATTCGTCAAAGTACAGTATGTGTGGAGGTTGGTTGACAGAAAAGGAAAGGGGAAAAGCCAAGCCTACAAAAATGAGCTCATTCTGTGTCTGAGTGTATGTTGATAAAGCTTTGTCAGCCACTTTGAGTCCCTTTGAATGGAAAATGAACTCTGGATTCTTGTTTTGTTTTATTGGGAAATGAGTCTGGATTTTTGTTCTGTTTGTTCCTGATTTCTGGTGTTTGTTTTGAATAAAGTCACGGAATTATTTCTTCTTGATTATCTGAAAGTGGGTGGAATAAATGAATCTATCTGCGTGAGTCTGTTACCCCAGGATGCTTTAGGCTGTGCCTAGTGTGTAAGTGGAATGTGTATGAGACTCTTATATTAGGTGACAGAAGTAAAAAGAAAAAAAAAGTGGGGAGAATGTGAGATGTTAAAGCTGAAGTGTAACAAGCAATTTTATTTTCCCCATGTTCAGAAAGAGACAAGGAAGAAATGTTTTGCCGCTCTTTGGAATGCTGATAATTGCAGCTGTAGTGTTAGGGTTTTTTCTTACAGTAGTGAAAACCAAAAGGTGTTTTGTTGTTGTTGATTGTGATATTCTTTCCAGTTGAGTTTGAAAGTT